>OX451736.1:1332823443-1333423443 GCA_948472305.1 Vicia faba | reverse complement strand
ATTGTTGACTTACTGCCTAGGAAGAGAATCTTTCTTGTCAAATTCTGAGCCAAATTGAGTATTCGAGAAACCCTAGGATAGTACCTTGAATGAAAATGGGAGGGAAAATTTTGGGGTACAACAGCTGCCCCTGTTCAATCTTCTTAAACTTGAAAAGTGAGATTGGCATGTTTGTCATTCGTAGCTTGAAAGTGGAAGATGATTGAACACTAGAGTGCCCAGAAATTTGCACTCGATGATGTGTTGGTTGATTATGTAGGGAATGGGCTTAAAGATGTCATTTGGAGAAATGATGGAGAGTTGTTGGAGATGGGCTTATAGATGCCATTCAAAGGTGATTGTTGACAGAAATTAGACTAAGTTTAAACTTGGCTTAAACTGGAAAAGAATCAGAATTAACCTTTGGTTGATTTAAACTGAACCAACAAAAGTCCTGAATAATCTTTAATTGGAAAGAATCAGGATGAATCCTTGAGAGATTTAAACTAAACCAACAGAAGTCTGGAAAAGAATCAGTACAAATCTTGGAGCGATTTATCTAAACCGGAGAAAATGTCTACGGGAAAGAATTAGGATAAACAATTGAGATATTTTAACTAAACCAACAGAGGTCTTGGGTATTCTTTAACTGGAAAGAATCAGAACAAATCTTAGAGTGATTTATCTGAACCGGAGAAAATATCTACGGGAAAGAATCAGGATAAATCATTGAGAGATTTAAACTGAACTAGCAGAAGTCTTGAATATTCTTTAACTGGAAAGAATCAGAATAAATCTTAGAGCGATTTATCTGAACCAGAGAAAATGCCTGCAGGAAAGAATCCGGATAAACCATTGAGAGACTTAAACTTAACCGACAGGGGTCTGGAAAAGAATCAGAATAAATATTTGGAGCAATTTATCTGAACCAGAGAAAATGTCTGCATGAAAGAATCAGGATAAACCATTGAGAGATTTAAACTCAACCGACAAAGGTCTGGAAAAGAATCAGAATAAATCTTTGGAGCGATTTATCTGAACCAGAGAAGATGTCTGCGGGAAAGAATTGGGATAAACCATTGAAAGATTTAAACTGAACCGGCAGACTCTGAAGGAAATATTTGTTATGTAGATAGTAAACTAGTCCTTTCTCGAGAATTGATCTGTAATTGATTTGTCCATAAATAGTTGTCCTGTCTTGTCGGAAATTTGTTGGTGATTATTTTTTGTTGATTGATCTTGCCTGAAAAGGTAAAGAGTTAGTTGTATGCAATGCCATGATGTATGAAATGCATGGCATAATGTTGTTTCTCAAAATAAATGAGATTGCGCTATATGCCTTTGTGTTATCGATGCTATGACATATGAATATAATGTATGAACATATTAATTGTTCTGCTGCAATGTTGTTGGATTGGGGAAAATAAATCCCTGACTGCCGCTGGGAATGAGGAGTGTAAGTCTTCATATTTTGTTGAAGTTAAAGCATTGATGAACGAGTTTCCATTATTATAGAAATAAACTCTATTGGGGAAGGAAAATGTCGTGCATTACTTGTGGACTTGGTGAAATCCTGCTGGAGAATCTTTGGAGCGGTAAGTGGAAGTTTTGCTCCGTCGGGGATATGAGAGCACCTGATACCATTAGGATGCATACTGGAGATACGCCAGTGATCCTTTAGCCGAATGTCCTTGCTTCTGCTCCTGCTGGAGAAAGTACCTGTGGGGATTTTATGGAATGGCCTATAGATATTATCCTATTTCTTAAAGCCATCAGTAATTGTCTTTCAGTTTTCTGTTCCCTCTTTTTCTACGCTCATTTGCAAACAATAATTACGTTCAAATGCATATGTTCAAAAACAATCATTGGACGTTTTTGCAAACAAAACAGGAAAGTAAAAGAAAAACAGATAATTTTGCACTTTTAAAGGAATATATTTCTATTAACTTGAATAAGTATTTTTGTACAAAGAGACGAACATCCTAGTAAGAGAATGTCATCGTAAAAATTAAAACTAATACAAAGAAAAGACAGCTATGTGAAATATTCCCATGGGGTTCCCACTCTGCTATAGCCTTCATGTCTCTGAGCGTCTCATCCACTTGCTGCTTTGTCTGAAGCTGATTGGATTGATTAGAACCGTTTGAGTTTGACGGTCGATGCTGAATATTAGTTGTAAGGTGATCCAACGGGACACAGTCATACGCTTCAAATCCCTAACTTTTGCCTGGACCGCCCTTTCGGGTTTTCAGTCCATTGGGATACCCTTTTTTTCCCAAGCCTCCCTTTCAGGTTTTCAACTTGTCGGGTGTATATATTTTTTTTTTGTATTTATCCCTAATTTTTTCCTAGGCCAGTTGACCTAGCGGGTCTTTTTCATGCGTAGTATTTTTTAACAATGTCCGCGTTTACAGGGTGCGGAAGGTCGTCGCCATCCATAGTGGTTAAGATCATTGCTCCACCAGAAAAAATGTTTTTGATCACAAATGGTCCTTTGTATATAGGAGTCAATTTCCCCATGGGATCACCTTGTGGTAGTATGATACGCTTGATTACTAAGTCACCAACCCGATATACCTGACGTCTGACCTTCTTGTTAAAAGCTTTGATCATACGTTTTTGGTACATCTGACCATGGCAGACAACTGTAAGCCTCTTCTCATCAATCAAGTTCAACTGGTCAAGTCAAGTTTGAATCCATTCATCTTCATTCAACCCTGCATCTCTTATGATTCTCAGAGAAGGTATTTGGGCTTCAATTGGTAGGACAACTTCCATGCCGTATACCAAAGAGAAAGGAGTTGCCCGTGTTGATGTGCGCGCCGTGGTACGATAACCGTGGAGAGCAAATGGTAACATCCCATGCCAGTCCTTATAAGCCACTGTCATTTTTTGTATGATCTTCTTGATGTTTTTATTAGCGGCTTCTACAGTGCCATTTATCTTTGGCCGATAAGGAGAAGAGTTATGATGCTGGATCTTGAATTGCGCGCATAGAGCAGTGATCATAGTATTGTTGAGATTGGTACCATTATCTGTAATGATTCTCTCCGGAATACCATATCGACAGATAAGATTCTGTTTGATGAATCGGGGCACAATGTTCTTGGTAACAGAAGCGAATGAAGCTGCCTCGACCCACTTCGTGAAGTAATCAATGGAAACCAAGATGAAGCGGTGTCCATTAGAAGTTGTCGGTTTGATCTCTCCAATTATGTCAATGCCCCATATTGTAAACGGCCAAGGAGCAGTCATGACGTTTAGAGGAACCAGAGGCACATGTACTTTGTCCATATAGATCTGACACTTGTGACAGGTTCGTGAATGCTGATGACAATTTGCTTCCATGGTGGACCAATAGTATCCTGCCCGGAGGATGTTTTTAGCCATCGTGTGCCCACTAGAATGGGGGCCAAAGGTGCCTTCATGTAAATCAACCAAGATCTTGTCTGCGTCACTCTTGTCTATGCATCGAAGCAAAGTAGAGTTATGATTGTGCTTATAGAGAACTCCATTAGTGAGGAAGAACTTAGCAGATAATCTTCTTAAAAATTTTTTTTCGTTGACTGAAGCTTCTTCCGGATACTCTTGGGCCTCGACATATCTCTTAATTTCATGGAACCACGGCTTGTCCACTACTTCTTTAGTATCAATCTCGTGACAGTAAGCTGGTTCATCCATTCTCTTGATGGTGATCTGAGGAGTCTCATTATCCCACTTGATTTTGAACATAGATGACATAGTGGCTAGCACATCCGCTAGTTGATTTTCCTCTCGTAGAAAATGCTCAAAGGTAATTTCCTTAAAATATGGGATTAATGTCAACACATGTTCTTTGTAAGGGATGAGATTAGGATGCTTCGTGTCCCATTCTCCTTTGATCTGACTGATGACTAAGGCTGAGTATCCAAATACACTTAAGGACTTGATTCCCAAATCTATCGCAGCTTTGAGACCCATAATACACGCTTCATATTCCGCCATATTATTGGTACAGTTGAAACATAGCCTAGCCTTGAAGTGGGTATGGCAACCTTTAGGGGATATGATTACAACGTTGATGATGTTGCCGAGTGCGTTGGAAGCTCTGCCAAAAACCATGGTCTATCGGGATCCTTGTTCAGGTCCTTCATACGGTCCGAGTTCTTCACAATTGTTTACCAACATGATGTCTTCGTCCGAAAATTCAAAATTCATGGATTAATAGTCATCCACATCCTGATGAGCCAGGTGATCAGCTATCACACTTCCCTTTATTGCTTTTTGGGTAGTGTACTGAATGTCGTATTCAGTCAGGACCATCTGCCATCTTACTATTCTTATAAAGAGGGCGGGCTTCTCGAATATGTATTTAGTTGGATCCATCTTGGATATCAATAAGGTAGTATGAGTCAGCATATAATGTCTTAGCCGGGAGCAGCCTATGTCAAAGTGCATCAAGTTTTCTCGAGCAATGAATATCTGGTTTCACAGTCAGTAAACTTTTTGCTCAAGTAGTATACTGCATGGTCTTTTCGGCCAGACTCATCATGCTGCCCCAACACACACCCCATTGAATTTTCCAAAACGGTTAGGTACATGATCAAAGGTCTTCCCTCAACTGGCGGCATCAAAATGGGAGGTTGTTAAAGGTACTCCTTGATCCTGTTGAAGGCAACCTGGCAGTCGTCGTTCCATTCCACCACTTGATCTTTCTTCAATAATTTGAAGATTGGTTCACAAGTAGCAGTTAGATGGGAAATGAACATGGCGATGTAGTTTAGCCGTCCTAATAATCCCGTAACTTCCTTCTCAGTGCGAGGAGCAGGCATCTCTTATATTGATTTTACCTTTGCAGGGTCCACTTCGATACCTTTGCCGCTGACAACGAAACCTAAGAGGTTACCAGACCTCACTCCAAAAGTGCATTTATTCGGGTTAAGCCTTAGTTTGTACTTCTTCAGTCTTTCAAACAGTTTCTGCAAATGATCAAGGTGTTCCTCTTTAGTTTGAGATTTGGCTATCATGTCATCCACATAGACCTATATCTCGTGATGGATCATATCGTGAAATAGAGCTACCATGGCACGTTGATAGGTTTCCCCAGCATTTTTTTGCCCGAATGGCATAACTTTGTAACAAAATGTGCCCCACTGTGTGACGAAGGTCGTTTTCTCCATGTCCTCAGGTGCCATTTTGATCTGGTTGTATCCAGAGAAACCGTCCATGAAGGAAAATACTTTATGATGTGCGGTGTTTTCAACCAGAATATCGATGTGGGGAAGCGGGAAGTCATCCTTGGGGCTTTCCCTATTCAAGTCTCTGTAATCCACACACATACGTACCTTACCGTCCTTTTTAGGCACTAGAACAACATTGGCGACCCATTGTGGATAGGAGGTGACGGCTAAGAATCTGGTGTTGAACTGCTTCATGACTTCAGTCTTGATTTTCTCTAACATTTCTGGCCGCATGCGACAGACTTTCTGTTTTACTGGAGGGAAGTCTTCTTTTGTCGGCAGACGATGGACGATGATATCAGTGTTAAGTATTGAGATGTCTTCGTATGACCAAGCAAAGACCTCAACATAATCATGTAGTAACTGAGTTAAGCGCTTCTTGACACTGTATGGTCCTTTCTTCCTATTGTAATAACCTGGCTAGTTCCCCTGGCACCTCACAATCTTCCTCACCTTCGTCTTAGGCTTGGTAGATTGTATTTTCAAAGTCATGATAAGCCATATCAGAATCGTTACCCATGGGATCCTGAGTGGATGTGGATCTGCATTTTGATATGTGAGTGTGTGTAAGAGCATAGCTATCTTTGATAAAATAAAAGGTAGAAAAAGAAAAACAAAGAGCATAAAATTTTCATGCAAAAACGTTCATGATTTATTGATGATATATGAAGATGAAGTAACAACCCTCACAAATGGACCATTGCGCCTCAGGTAAGACACAAGGTTTTAAAGTCTAAATTGTTTAAATATTACAAGTATGAAAATTTTAAAAGATAATTACTCTTGAATAAAAGTAATAGGGACAAATATTTTAGCCTCCCAATTGTTGAGTCCTCCGCTGATGGTTTGGAAAATCCACTCGTCCATGCCACAAATGCTATCACTGTCTTCCACTACATTGACTCCCTGATTGCTGATACATAAAGGTGGTCCCCCAGTGCGGGTTCGTCGAAGAACTCTCTGAGCCTCCATAGTAAAACCCAAACCAAATTTGTTGGATTTGTAAAGAATATCCGGAAGTTGACTCCAGATGGTACATCCACCTTCCTCAACTACTGCTCTAGCATTCTTTAAAGAGGCCATTTTAAATGGGGGTCTGGTAACTTTTGGATTCTTGGTAGTAGTCTTGGTTGCTGCAACTATTTGTGGGACCTCTTCAAAATTCTGGCACTGGGTCTCAATGAACTCACCATCCATTTCTACATACCTGAAATAGTTCAGGTGGCTAATCATGTATTCCTCCTCCCCATGGACCGTGATGATCTTTCCCTTGATTGGGTACTTCAGCATCTGATATAGGGTGGAAGTTACGGCACCGGCGCCATGGATCCAAGGTCGGCCCAATAGACAGGAATAGAAAAAGCGGATATCCATCACATAGAAAGTTGAATCAAAAGTATGAGTTCCATCTTTTATAGGGATGTCAACCTCTCTGTGCACTATCCTCTTAGAACCATCAAAGGCCCTCACCACAATGTTGCTAGGCTTTAAATTTTGTCCCTCGCAATCTAGTCGGTCAAGAGCATTTTTGGGCAAGACATTCAGCGATGAGCCCGTATCCATCAGGACGTGAGCTAATGTAGTGCCCCTGCACTCAATTGAAACATGCAAGGCATCATTGTGTTTCCTTCCTTTGGGAGTTAAATCAACGTCGAAAAAGCCCTATCTGTTATCAGTAGTTAGACTGGCCATACAATTCTCAAATTGATCAATGGAGGTCTCTTGGGGCACGTGGGCGGTCTTGAGAAACTTTACCAAGGCTTTGGCATGAGCCTCATAACACAAAAGTAAGGCCAACATTGATATTTTTGAGGGGGTCAGCCCCAATTGTTCCACGATGTTGTAGTCACTTTTCTTGATTATTTTTAGTATCTCTTCTATCTCCTTGCTAGAAGATTTAGGCATAACCTCTGGACGCGCCTTCATCTGGACATGATCAAATGATACCTCTTTGCCCCTTGTCTCAGTAGCAGGGATAACAGTAGGACTATCAACGAGAGTATCACTAGGAATGCTGGTAGGAGCAGTTGCGGGAATAATCACAAGAGTAGTAATGGTCTTTAGAGAGATCTCGGGTGATAAGAGTCTTCCACTTCTTATTATCTTACTGGTCCCAACGATATTTCCGATGTTAGGATCAGTGTCTTTCACAACTTTGTCTTTGATAGTTAACAAATCTTGCTTGACGCCATAGTAATAGACGTCAGCCCGATAGTTCCAGGGAATAACTTTATCCGATGAATATGGTATTGGCCCTGGCATGGTGATGATTAAGTGAGCAGACTTTGGAATAAATGTAATCTTGACGGGTATTTTGGTGGAGACCCTTGGAGGATTATCGAAAATGGTGATTATTGAGACATCTTCACAGGAATTTATGGTAAGAGGAACTTTTTCAAACATGATTTCTTTGTTAGCCATCAGGCGCTAGACACCAATCTTCAGTAACAAACAACCATTTTGTAGAGACATACATAATCGACAACTTACACCAGAGCCTGGAAACAGACCGGCTTACAATAGATTCCTTTTAATAGTCAAAAGGGGAGTAGTTAAATCATCCACGGAGGAAACAAAACAGTCATCATCAACAGCGTTGACACATTGACCATGTTTGGGCCTTGGTGTCGTTATTACATTAGGTGTTTATGGGGGATCAAACTCAATTTCTTTTGCCTCGATAAGGTCTTGTACCTTATTCTTCAAGGCCCAACAATCGTTTGTATCATGCCCCGGGCGTTCAGAATGATAGGCACATCGAGCATTCAGTTTGTAGAAAGGAGAGGCAGTATTGGGGTTCTTAGGAGCTTCCTTTAGGGTTACCAAATTGGACTTCAAAAGATGTGGCAAAACTTGGGATATGGTCATGTTGATTCGGGTGAATCGTCTCATGGGTGCTTCTGGCCTGCGAAGAATAAGAAACACCTGTGCTGGTCCTTTGAACCTTCTTCCCAAATTCAAAACACATGTAGCGGTAGAAATGTTTAAGACTTGGCCATTGGATTTACTAGACTTATACAGATCAAAATAAAAATCGCCACCGTGCTTTATTGTTTCCAAAGGAATGAGAAAAGAGTGAATAACCTAAAAGAGGGGGAAAGATTCAAGGTAAGGGGGTTGGTTATGCAAAGGGAAGGTATTAGCACCCAAAACATCTAAGGTACTCCGCAGGAACCTCGTTGTAAAATCTGTATATTTTGGCTATAAAATGTTGTATGTAAAATAAATGGTTGAGGTGAGAAAAGTATATTTTTTAATGATTTTTGCACCCGCCGCGGTTGCGAACCTTTAGTGCCTACGTACCACCTTTCGTGCAATATGGGATCAGGCTACACGTAGTTCCTTTATAAAAAAATTTTAAAACACAAGTGTGTTGGTTAATTTTATGAGATAAGACATCATCGTCATTGTCCGTATGGAAAACATACTTACTACCTACAATCATGAGAAATGAGAATTTGCATCATCTCAAAGTGGAGGATATGGCTTGGATTTTAAAATTAACAATACCTCACTCAACACCCAAGTGGAAAATATCTCACTTCGCTACATATTATAGAAGTATAGTTGTTTGCATCACTACAAGGATTGACAAGAGTCCAATCTTTTTAAGAAAAGTTTAAAGTAAAATCCAAAGCGGCAAAATGGTTTGAAATGAGATTGATTGACTTTTAGTCTTCTCACAAAAAATTTCAAGGTATTATTAAGTTGATTGAAGTTTATTTATGAAAAAAAGTTTTGAAAATGCATGGACCTAGGTCCAAGTTTATTATGAAAGTAGTTCAAGTTTAAAAACAAGAAGAGTTTTCAAAAGAAGGGAGAAGATTTTTGAAATTAAAGAAGATGGGAGGAAAAGAAGAGACTATCCTAAAGCATAAGGTAAAAGCTAGGGAGAAGAACCATTTAACCAACAAGAAGACAATACTTGACATTATAAGTCAAGATGGAATTCTCATTCTTTGGATTTAAACTAAGCAAGCAAAGATACTAGACCTCTTGAGGGAACCAAACTTCAAGTGTATTAAGTCTTCACAAAAATTGGACAGAGTAACGGCTGTATACAGGTGAATTCTAGATCACAAACAAAGAATGTAATCACAATAACCTGCACAAAAAACAAACAAAGAACTCGATGTCTTGAGGTAAACCTTAAGTACTCCAGACAAAATATCAATTAAGGTCACAAGGTCTCCAACATGGGCCAAGGTTTCTAATCCAAAGTCAAAGAAGTCCAATACTCCATAATGCCAAGGCTAGTAACCAAATAGTCCAAGTATCATTAATGTTTTTTTATGGTTCAAGTTGATTATTAAGTATCTTCAAAAAGAAAAGAAGAGCTCAAGTGAGCAAAATAAAAATGACAAGAATATAAAGGGGCTCAAATGAGCAAAGATGAAAAATAGCATGAAATATAAATGCTAAAAGTAAATGGTACATAAAGCATAAAAAATAAAAGCATAAAGTAAAGTAAATTGTTAGAAATTAGTGGTTAGTTGGATGACCATATTGAAACTTGCATTTGGAATTCATTAGAGGATTGGTAGAACCAAAGCCTCCACACAATGAACTGCATTTGCTTTATGTCAAGTATATCATCCATTTAAGAATTCTAAAGGCAACATTTAATGATCAACGATGTTTAAGTGATCCGTGTTGATCAAAATTGATGAAGATCCATTATAGGATTGGTAGAACCAAAGCCTCCATACAATGAATATCAAAGTTATTCGACCAAAGAGATCAAATTAACATACTTGGGCTTGCAAACATAAGTTTTGACCACAAATGATCTTTTATTCGAATCGGGACAAAATTTAGCGCTATGTTAAGCAATCGTAAGTGGACTTATATAGAAGTCGCACCTATTTTGAGGTCGGTCAATAGCAATCTATGCACCATTTGTTTTGAGACATGATATAAAGATCATGCTGCAATAACACTTAGTGCAATAAGAAAGGGATGAGATGAAGAAGGGTGAGAAAGAATATATAAACCATATTTGAATTAAAATTTAATCAAACTATTATTAAAATTATTCATCCATTTTTATGGAGTTAGACTCAACACCATGGATCCAATGATGTTAACAAAGTTCATGATAAAAAATTCAACCCAAGATCACCCAGAAAATAATCACAAAATAATATATATATATATATATATATATATATATATATATATATATATATATATATATATATATATATATATATATATATATATATATATATATATATATATATATATATATATATATATATATATATATATATATATATATATATATATATATATATATATATGTTGAAAAGGGTTTAAAAGTGAATAAAAATGAAAATAAAGGAAAAAATATCAACTATATTCAAATTGATGCATAAAAAAGAAATAAGGTCATAGAAAAATCAGAAATAGACTCAAATATTTTTATAAAATTTTTGGTAATTTTTTAAAGTCAGAAACTATTTTTAAACTAATTAAAATTTCTCAAACAAATAGAAAATAGATCAAAAATAGTAAACATCAATATAAAATTCCATAAAATTTTCAAAAAGTCAGAAATATGTAAAATGGTATTTATGATTTTTTTTTAGAACTAAAAAATGTCAGAAAGTATTTTTAAAGTAATTAAAAGAAAGCAAATAATGCAAAAAATATAAAAATTATCAAATCTCAAAATAAAAATGTGAAAAAAATAGTCATGAGATCAGAAATAATTCAAAGTATTTTTGTGAATTGTTTCATAATTTTTGGATAAAAAATAAAAGATTTATGAATTTTTGAAAATTAAATAATTTAAAATATAAAATCAGAAAATAAAATAAAACCAAAAAGATGTGGGCCATCAGATCATAGCCAAAACATGTTAGTAAGCTGATCTAATGGACCAGACGCGCTGTGCTTGATATGGACCTTTGTGAGATACGCATAGGATCAGAAAAAGGCAACCAATGAAATTAAAATGTTTGACACGCTATCATTGGCTGAGACGAGACATGTCACCATCTTCAACCTCCAGACGCCCTACAATAGAGATTTTGTGAGATCCTTCAAACGGAAAAATTAGGATCCCAGACTAGTATCAATGGATTCATCTCTTTAAGACGATCCTAACATCACCATGGCGCCAAATTTATATAAGGCATGCAAAGAGATATGAATCAAAAACCCAGAAAATAGCGAGCACCTTCAATTTGAGATTTCTCTCTCAATTCTCAATGGATTTAAAAATTGTAAGAAGCACAAGAATCAGGAGAAAGAGAGCTTCAAAATGATATCAAAGTTTGGAAGAATTGATGGAGAAATCTACCTATTGAAGTTCAGTTGCAGAGCTCTGTAAATGGTCTTGGTCAAATCAATTCAGAAGGTTTCAAGGCTTAATTCTTCTTCTATTAGCTTCAGGGAAGATCAAGGAAGGTGGATTGTTAGAAAAAAATGGATTGAAAAAGGCTTGAACAATGATTTCAAAGTTGCAGAAAAGTGAGTTATTGAGCGAGTTTGGCAGGGTGATTTTGGTTGTTCAAGCTTGAGAAAACGAATGGGATATCTCATGTATTTATAGGAGAAGCAAATGGGATCAAAAGGAAGGGTGAATGATGCAATTTGGAGGGAATTTGTGTGGGTCTGCATCATGAAGAAAATGTGACTTCTCTTTTATCAAAACTCATCCAAAACGTGTGTTTTAATGCACTAATCCAATTGGGAAAGTTGGCTAATCATGTTTAGACCTAAAACATGTGCTAATTTGAGGGTTAGAAGTTGTAACATAAAATTCAAATTCTGAGTTGCGATGAAACTTCAATTCCAAGTTAGCACTTTTGAAACAATTGCATTCTCAGCTCAAGGGGTCTTTAGGTATGGTTCTTGATGCTTTAGAAAGATAAGATTACAAGCTTTGAAATGGGAAAATAATGGAATCAAATGTATGTTTGAGCTGAAAGTTTCAATGAGTCAAAGTTGGGAAAAAGAGGTTGACTTTCCATACTTAGAAATATTTCAAGTTTTTCTTCAAAAGTGACCTATAATGTTTTGCATCCAAACATGGCCTTCATCTTGGAATTTGCTCTTTACCAAAAAAGATGGCATGAACTAGACCTCTTGAATGACATTTTGAAACTTGAACCATTCAAAATATCCAAAAATTGAGAGAGTTATGAATTATTGAAGTTGGCAAAAAATTATGAAATGACCTATAATATTTTGTATCCTTAGTGAATCTTCCATACATTTTATCACTTTGAACATAAAAGAAGGAATAAAGTTCATACCCTCAAGATCATTATGGAAAAAGAGTGGGCTCAATCTGATAAAAATTGACCAAGTTATGATCATTTGAAGTCACACATGGGATGTTAGGGGTTAATTCTAGAGGACTTGTAATCTTTCTTCATCATCAAGTTTCTCCCACATGAACACTCCTTGACAATTTTGAAGTGATTTGTTATTAACCCTTTTAAGAGAAGGATGTTTTTGAAGTTTAAAACCCTAGCTCCTAGATCAAGAAAATGCTTTGAGGAAATTTGACAATTTTAAACAATCTTCTTGTACCAACACTTTTGCTTTGTAGATAGAAGTTGTTGAGGATGATAATGAGAACTCATAGCAACCAAAACCACTTCTATATCTTGATAATTGAGAGAAATATACAATTGTTACCAATGGGAATAAAGCCTTGTCCAACCATGACAACTTCTTCAATCAACCCCTTGTACTTTTGAATCAATCTGGATAACTTTGAAATGTGGTGAACCAAAATAAACCTTGCCATGCCATTCACTGAAGGTAGAAAAAAGAAATATCATAGCAACGACGTTCACTGACGGTGAACTACCAACATTCACTGAAGGTAGAAAAAAGAAATATCATAGCAATGACGTTCACTGACGGTGAACTACCAATGTTCACTAAAGGTAGCAAAAAGATAACAAGTTTCCCCAAAATTCCGGCGTTTCACCTAGAACTGGTCTCAACTTCTTCTTTAACCAAGGCATTCCACCTGGAAAGGATAATATATAAGTTGTCTCAAATAAAGAGACTACCACTTGCTTTTATAGGAAGGATTGTAAAAATGACTTTCTGGGGAAAGCAATATGGCTTCCTAGGGAAAGAAATATGACTTCCTGGGGAATGAATAATGACTTCTTGGGGAATGAATCATGACTTCCTGGGGAAATGTCAACATATTCCTGTTGAGGAGATAAAGTCTTCTCGTGGCAAAATAAATGCACATTCTCAAACCAATGCTCGAATCTTGCAGAAATCCAAAGTAATAATATTGTTAGGAAACAAAGATTCAAACCAGAAATAAACTGGAGTGAAACAGTAAATCAAAATACATCCTTTGAGAAATAAACTCAAGAGGGAAACCTAATCTATTTATACAAAGAGGTGTACAGGAAGGCTAAAGCAAAAATCTTTTACGAGGGATAACTCAGTGGGGAAATTGAAAGAATATACACTTTCTGCTTAAGGCCGACACTCTATTGGAGAGAGGAAAACACAACTCTGCAAAATAGGGTAACATGTCAATAAAATATTAACGAATGTGAATGAGCAATGATTTGCTAAATTTAACTATGCATGATGTATGTATGAATGTATGAGTGTCATCATGTATATGCTGACAAAACAGACATATAACACTGGGAGTAACCAGGAAAAACCAACTCGGGCACAATCAACACTCGACTAAATCACATCCAAGATGAACATTCCATAAGAAAAATAAGCACCAAACAAGGAAACAGAATCCTATTTCGCGAGTTAACTTCACTGGGAAGGAACATAATCCGGAAGTAAACAAATCATAGCGACAAAGCAATACAGATACAAGGATATAACATCCTACTCCAGGCTTCACCGGAGAATAACACTCAAACTTCAATGGGGAAACAAATGTTTTCACAGTCCGCACTTCTATTGGGGATTGCAATACTGATTTCAAATAAGGAAGATGAAAACCATATCGATAAAACATCAACTGAGGATTTCGAGCTGACTTCATTGGGGGAACATCATACAGACTTCACTAGAGGAGATAACGCCTCATCATCGAGACATCAATTGGAGACCTCGTGCTGACTTTATTGGGGAGGCCAACACCATATCGAAGAGGGGAATCCCAGATACATTCTTCAATATTGAGAGTAAGTAGTGCACCAACTTCTCTGGGGAAAAAGTATGAAACATCACGGGGATAACAACTTGGGGAGTTAAGAAGTCAAACATTATAGCAAGAAATCAATCTTATGGGATTTTAAATCAAACCCAACACTTGGCGGGTGAAAACTTAAAAAACTGACAAATGCCTCAACACTTCTTAAATAAAACGTTGCCCTTGCCTGATTATCAGGCAATCAAACAAAATGCAAGTACTGCCAAAAGGGAGATGCTTCGCAAATGAGTCCAGCTCAACATGCAAGGGGAGAAAAGAGTTTTATCAGATAAGCGAGGCCTTCACTAGGGAATATCAGATTGAGTCTTCATATCATGCAAACTTATTCCAACAAAAGATGCCTTGAGATAGCCTTCCTGGGAAATCAAGAAGTCAACATTATAGAAAAAGGTCAAACTCCTGGGAATTTTAAATCAAACCCAGCACTTGGCGAGTGAAAACCCAAAGGGCTGACTACTGTCTCAACACTTCTTAGAAAATATACTGCCCTGGTCTAGTTGCTTGGGAAATAAATACCAACAATAATGCCAATACTGCAGAAAGAGTGGCATTTTACAAATAGTTCCATTACAGCACACCAAGGGAAAAAGAGCTTTCATTATATGAGGGAATACTTCGTTGGGGAATCTGGGATAGAGGCCTCAGACCATGCAAACCCCAAAAAAAAAAATGAACCAAGACTTGACTGGGGACACTGAGATCACAAACCAAATACTGCACCTTACGCTAATTGGTATCGTCTTCAATATATAAAATCACACGCATACCAGCGAAAGCGACTTGAGAAAACCTTCTCGGGGGAAACAAGACTTCCCAAAATTACTAGAGTTCGTCCATTCTTGGGATCACCACTTTTTTTCCTCTTGAATCACAAAATCTAAAATAAAAGTAATTTGTAAATTCTTTTCGAAAAATAATTTTGTTATTTAATCTTTTTCCTTTGAAAATTATTATCAATAATAAATGGAGTCTTTGTAAGCTGAATAAAGTAAGAATTACAAAGAATTGGGTAAAATCTCAAATTTTATTGATAGAATGGTAGTCTCCGAATGGAGAGACTCCACGGATGATTACAAAGTTCGAAAAATGGTAATATATAATGGAAAAGATACATTGAGATACAATGACCACTATTCCTTTTAACAACTTTGAAATTCTGAGCAGCAGCTTCCGTTGAAGTATGGTGAGGATCCAAGAAGATTGTTGCTTCAATGATCGAGTCTTGTCTGATACAGTTACTTGCCAAGAAAGTCCCTAACTTTTGCCTAAGTTGCCCTTGTGGGTTTTCAACTTAGCGGGAAATTTTATTCTATTTATGTCTCTAATTTTTTCCTAGACTGCCCTTTCGGGTTTTCGGCCTACCGAGACGCTCTTTTTTGCGTAAGCCGCCCTTTTGGGTTTTCAACTTAGCGAGATGTTCTTTTATTTCTTTAGGCAAAGTATTTCTTGACTGCATCAGCATTCATGGGACTTGGGAACTCCTCGCCATCCATAGTTTCAAGAATTAATGCACCGCTAGAGAAGGCTTTCTTGACAACATATGAGCCTTTAAAATTGGGAGTCCACTTGCCCCTAGAATCAGCGTTAAAAGACATGATATTCCTGAGCACGAGGTCGCCTTCTCTGAATTCACAAGGTTTGACCTTCTTATCAAAATATTTCTTCATTCTCTTCTGATATAACTTCCCATGACACAAAGCCGTCATTCTCTTCTCTTCGATCAAAATGAATTGGTCAAACCTGTTCTGGACCCATTCAGCCTCTAATAACTTGGTTTCCATTATCACACCCAAAGAGGGAATCTCAACCTCGATTGAGAGCACTGCTTCCATTCCATACACAAGGGAGAACGGGGTTGCTCCTGTTGAAGTACGGAAAGATGTCTGATATCCATGTAAAGCAAAGGGGAGCATTTCATGCCAATCTTTATAAGTAACGACCATTTTCTAGATGATCTTATTGATATTCTTATTAGCAGCTTTAACAACCCCATTCTTCTTCAGCCTGTACGGGGATGTATTGTGATGGACAATCTTGAATTCTTCACAAAGTTCTGTCATCATCTTGTTGTTCAGATTCGAGCCATTGTCGGTGATGATTCTGCTCGGCACACTACACCGACATATAAGATTATTCTTAATGAAGCGCACTACCACTTGCTTAGTAACATTAGCATATGAAGCACCTTCCACCCATTTAGTGAAGTAATCAATTGCTACCAAGATAAAATGGTGTCCATTTGAAGCTTTGGGTTCTATCATTGCAATCATGTCAATACCTCACATAGAGAAAGGCCGCAGGGAAGAAATAACATTTAGAAGTGTCGGAGGCACATGAATCTTGTCCGCATAAATTTGGCATTTGTGGCACTTCTTTGCAAATTTGTAATAGTCAGATTCCATTGTCAGCCAATAGTAACCTGCCCTTAGCATCTTCTTAGCCATCGAATGTCCATTGGCATGAGTGCCAAATGAAACTTCATGAATCTCATGCATCAACATGTCTGCTTTGTGTCTATCCACACATCTGAGCAAGACCATGTCATAATTTCTCTTGTACAACACATTTTCACTGAGGAAGAAGCTGCCAGCCAATCTTCTCAATGTCTTTCTATCTTTATTCGATGCACCAATCGGGTATTCCTGAGTCTGGAGAAAATGTTTGATATCATAATACCAAGGTTTCTCATCTGCTACCTCTTCTGTTGTAAACACATGAGCGGGACTATCCAGTAGCCGAACTATAATTCGAGTTATATCATTCCAAGTATTCACTTGATACATAGAAGACAGAGTTTCTAGAGCATCTGCCATTTGATTTTCATCTCTGGGGATGTGATGGAATTCAACTTTATTAAGGAAGGGTAACAATCTTCTAGCATAATCTTTGTAAGGGATCAATTCGGGGTGACGAGTATCCCACTCTCCTTTAATATAATTTATTACCAAAGCTGAATCGCCATACACATATAGAATTTTAATTCTGAGATTAATAGATTCCTCGAGACCCATGATGCAAGCCTCATATTCTACCATATTATTAGTACAATCAAATGTCAACCTTGTAGTAAAAGGAATGTGTGATCCATGTGGAGTGACAATCATAACACCAATTCCTTTACCATAAGCATTCACAACTCCATCAAATATCATGCTCAAGCGAGATTCAAGATCAGGACCTTCCTCAGCCAATGGTTTATCATAATATTTCACTTTCAAAAACATCACATCCTCATCGGGAAAATCATACATCACAGACTGATAATCATAAACTAGTTGGTGAGCAAGATAATATGCCAACACGCTGCTTTTAATAGCTTTTTGAGTGCGGTATTCAATGTCATATTCAGATAAAAACATTTGCCAACGGGAAATTCTCCCAGTAAGAGAAGGCTTTTCAAAAATGTACTTCATTGGATCTATTTTAGAGGTCAACCAAGTAGTGTGATTCAACATATACTGCCACAAACATTTTGCCGCCCGGGCCAAAGCACAACATGTCTTTTCCAGCATGGAATACCGTGACTCATAATCAGTAAATTTTTTACTAAGATAATAAATGGCATACTCTTTCTTCCCTGTTTCATCTTGTTGTCCCAGAATAGAGCCCATGGAATTATCTAGCACTGTGAGATACATAATCAATGGTCTTCCTTCAACAGGAGGGAGAAAGATAAGAGGTTCAAGAAAATATTATTTAATACTTTCAAATTCCTTTTGGAAGTCATCTATCCACACACAACCTTGATCTTTCTTTGACAACTTAAATATCGATTCACACATTGCAGTCATGTGGGAAATCAATTTGGAAATATAATTCAAACTCCCTAGGAACCCTCTGACTTGCTTTTCAGTTCTCGATGCTGGCATTTCTTGAATTGCTTTGAATTTATCAGGGTCAAAGTCAATCCCTCTCTGGATAACAATGAAACCTAAAAATTTCCCTGACCGAACACCGAAGGTACATTTATTTAGATTCAAGTGGAGACGATACTTCCTCAAATGCTGAAACAACTTCAACAAATCTTCTACATGCCCTTCTTCAGTATGGGATTTAAAAATCATATCATCAACATATACCTCAATTTCCTTGTGCATCAGATCATGGAATAGGGTTGTCATAGCCCTCTGGTACGGTGCACCAACATTCTTCAACCTGAAGGGCATCACTCTGTAACAGAATGTTCCCCAGGGTGTGATAAACGTCAGGAGCCATCCTTATTTGATTATACCCGAAAAATCCATTCATGAACGAGAAAACTTTGAATTTTGTTGTGATATCCACTAACATATCAATGTGTGGCAATGGAAAATCATCTTTTGGACTAGATTTATTTAGATCTTTGTAATCTACGCACATGCGAACTTTTATGTCTTTCTTCGGTACTGGGACAATATTGGAAATCCACTGAGGGTACACTGATGTCACAAGAAAACCGACATTAATCTACTTTAGAACTTCTTCTTTAATCTTCACTTCCATATCTGGGTGAGTTCTTCACAACTTCTATTTGATTGGCGGGAACTCTGGCTTCAGTGGCAAATGGTGCTCTACAATATCTGTATCTAGACCAAGAATATCTTGGTAAGACCAAGCAAAAATATCCACATATTGTTTCAACATCTCAATCAACATGCTCTTCACATCAGGATGCAGTAATGCTCCGACCTTGACTTCCTTCGGATCTTCTTCTGAACCCAAATTTATTACTTCCAAAGGATCTTTATATGGCTGAATGGAATTCTCCTCGCGCTCAAGAAACCGTGAGACCTCTTCCGGAATCTCACCATAGTCTTCTTCTTCGGCCCCATACACAGGACAATAAATGTTGGGAGAGGGTGCAGGGTCATTGTATTCAACATGTTTTTTAATTAATTTGAACATATGATTTATGATTGCCTTTAGAAATTGACACATATAATAAGTGATCATGTAGATTGAGTTTCAGTTATTATTTATTTTGGAAGGTTTTTTATGATTACCATTTTCCAAGAAAAAGCAAAAAAATAAAGACACAATTTGGGAAACAAAAATAACTTTTACTATTGATTTTAAAATTCAAAGCAAACCGATAAGCCCATATAGTATTAATACTTTCACCTTGGACAGAGTGAAAGCTTTTAAAAAAGATTAACAAAAAAAAATTACTTTGAAACATGTATGCAAGAGGGAACATCAATGGTGATCGAGTTCTGAACCCTAACTCTGTGCGTCACATAATTTGGCATTTCTGGCTCTGCTTCATCTTCCACAATGGCATTAATCCCGGAAATAGTTGGGTGAAGATAACCCCCACTACGAAATATGTCTTGATACTTTCCTGCAGCAGACTTCGGCTTCATGCTCTTACCTTTATCATTCTTCACAGAGAACCTCAAGCCAGCTATATTCTTGTTTACATGTGGATCAACAATCTGTCCCCATACTTCACTATGGCCATTACGCATAACCTGCTGAGCATCTTTAAACGAAGCCATAGAATTCTCATTTCCTCTTATATTATCAATGGATAAAGCTTGGAACTGGGTTCCAACAACAACTTCATCCGCCTCCATAATGCTGAAAGAGGAAAAATGAGATATCAATAATGCCTGTTCTCCATTTATAATTACAACTTTTCCTTCACGCACAAACTTCAACTTCTGGTGTAAAGTCGAAGTGACAGCCCCTGCCTCATGTATCCATGGCCGTCCCAACAAACAGTTGTAAGCGGGTACAATATCCATGACCTGGAAAGTAATCTGAAACAAATGTGGGCCTATATAAATAGGCAAGCCCACTTCACAAATAACCGGTTTCCTTGATCCATCAAACACTTTCACAATAATGCCACTTGGGTTCATGGGTGTTCCTTGATATTTCAACTTCTTAAGTGTTCTCCTTGGTATAACGTTCAATGCGGATCCATTATCAATCAGCACATTGGATAATGAATCATTCTTTCCGTTTATAGAGATGTGGAGGGCCAGATTGTGATTCCTTCCTTCATCGGGCAGTTCATCAACGCAGAAACTCAGGTTATTACATGATGTAATGTTCCCTACCACACTGCTGAATTGGTCTACAGGCATGTCACTTTCCACGAAAGCTTGGTCAAATACTCGCATCAAAGATTCTCTGTGAGTAGAGGAGTTCATTAATAAAGCCAAGATATATGTTTTTGAAGGAGTCTGCAGTAGCTGATCTACAATTCTGTAGTCGCTCATCTTGATTATATTTAAAATATCATCCACCTCCTTTTCTAGCGTAGCTCCACTAGATTCACCCACTACCTTCTTGGATTCAACATTTTCAACAATTTTCTTTCCAGTACTAACATCTCCATGAACAATTGGTGCAAATACACGACCGTTGCGGGTCAATCTGCTAGTCTCAACAATATTTCCGACATTAGGCATTGGCTGGATGGGAACTTCCACACCATCCTCTAAAATTGTAGCATTATATTTGTAGGGTACAACCTTGTCTGACTTGTAGGGGACAGGACCTGGAAAACTAATCACCAATGGAGTAATAGCTGGCTTGCCATGATATTCAACTTCAAAAGGGGTGGGATCACCAAAACAAAGCACAATAATATTTACTCCCTCTTCAACACATTAATTCATTATAGAGTAATCTCTGGAAAACATATCTTCATCTGAGGAGAAGAACTCATACACAGAGGCATACTCATCATTTGACTCTTCTTCAGCAAAAAAAACCTAAATCTCATTAAACCCATGGTAATCTTACCTTTGGACTATAACCTTGATAGTTCCATTATCCAATAACAACTGAATACCTTTCCTTACAATTTAACATCCTCGGGAGTTCCGACAGCAAATTCGGAAAGATCCATACTGATGTTTTACCTGACCAGCCATGTGGCAGAAAGTATCATGCAATTGTACAAGATCCTCATTCATATGTTCCACTTCAAAGATTCTAAACTCTCCAGGACATTCAGAAACCATGTTTACTTCCTCTTCATACTCTCCCCTAGGCCTGATTATGTGGATGAAGCCCTCATCCATCATCTCCTGCAAATCAGCCTTTATCTTGTCACAACTCTGTAAATCTGTGCTGCAAATAGCACAATTGGCATGGTCATACGTATAATATCTAAATTCACAGAGGTCTACATGCATTTTTACCAAATCTCCTCTAACCAGATTAATATCGAAAATCCGAAAGTCGCTTGGACAACAAGCCGCCATGTTCACAGCATTTTCTCCTACATGCTTTGGCAAAGGATTATCTTTCACATTAGGGCCAACATCTTTGAAGGACAAGATACTAGACTTCACAAATTTTTGTAATTCCGTTTTCAAAGGATAACAGTTCTCAACATTGTGCCCTGATGCTCCCTGATGAAAAGCACATGTTTGGTCTACCTTGTAATACCAAGGCAATGATGATGGTATAGTGGGAGGTGGTCTGGTCTAAACCAACTTCTTTTGAATTAACACCAGGAGTAATTCTGTACAGCTCATAGGGATAGGGTCACAACTCTCCCTTCTCTGATTATACCCTTGATTCCCCTGATGGGATGGTCTCTGATAAGCAACGGTGGTTGGAGCTACACCAACAAATGGAGTTACTGAGGCGACTTGTTGATGATGCTGATAATTTCTTCCAGGAGGATTCACCCTCCTCTCTTACATAACAACATTTGTATCTCCTTCCTTCTTTTTGGAAAACCCATAGGATGGCTTCTTCATACTTCCGGAACTTTCACTTTTTGTTAAACGACCCTCTCTTACAGCCTCTTACAAACGGATACCCATGCCCACCATTTCAGTAAAGTCACTTGGCGCACTCGCTACCATCCTATCATAGTAGAAAGCACCCAGAGTCTTTAGGAAAATCTTAGTCATATCCTTTTCTTCCATGGGAGGAATCACTTGGGCGGCTACCTCAGAACATCTCTATGCATATTCTTTGAATAATTCCTTGTCCTTCTGGACCACGGCTCTGAGTTGATCACGGTCAGGCGCCATGTCCATGTTGTATTTGTATTGTCTGATAAATGCTTCTCCTAAGTCGTTAAAAGTATGGATATTGACGTTGTCTAAACTCGTATACCACTTCAACGCAGCACCAGTCAAGCTATCCTGAAAAAAGTGAATCAGGAAACGTTGATCATCAGTGTGGTTAGACATTCTTCTTACATACATCACAAGATGAGCACGAGGACAAGTGTTGCCCTTGTACTTCTCGAATTCTGGGACTTTAAACTTCGCAGGTATCTTGACATTCAGGACCAAGCATAAATCATTCATATTTTGTCCGAACAATTCCTTTCCCCTTAGGGCTTTCATCTCCCTCTGCATCTTGTCAAACTGATCTTAAAAATAATCCATTATATCATAGAGACCCAAGCCTTCACTTTGTGGAGGAAAAGGGCGATACATATCATCATTAGAAAATGGGACTATATTCACCGAAGGAGGTGCAACAGGAGTAGCATGCACCACAGGAGGTTCAGGAGTAACAATAGTCTGAACAACTGGAGTAACTTGAGGACCAAGATTGAAACCTTCAGGCATAAAGTTCTCTGGCATTCCCCATGGAAAACCTTGAGGCATGCGATTCTGAACAACAGCTGGAGTAGCAGACACATGAATAATCAGAGCTTCAGTAGTAACCTTTATCTGTTGAGGTTGAACACTCGGTGGCTGATTCTGAGCAACCACCAGAGATTCCATCAGAGCAGTGAGATTGGCTATGTCGGCCTACGGAGCAGAAACTTCCTCGCGCATCTCGCAATTCTCTTGTTATAAGTTGTGCATCTTCCTTCTAAAATTAGCTCGAGTATTGTAGTGGTGAGACAACTTGCTGAACGAAGTAAAGAAGCTTGGTAAGACACCTGGATGTGCATAATAAATGCAAGAAATATGTGTAATATGATGCATTATATGCAATGCACATGATTTATTTTATTTATTAATATTTCAAGGGACTTAAAGATTTATAGACACATTGAAAATATCAAAGTAATAACACATTTGAAACACTGAAATTTTTTATTATAATAACTTCAAAATGGATTACAAGTTTCAATAATCCCAAGTACAAGATGAAAATAAAGTCTAAAACCCTAAGAAGTAAATCTGATGGAGATCACTCTATACGCTGACGCTTCCCTGTAAGTCTGGCCATCTGAGCCTTCAACCTCGGATTTTCTTCCACATATCTGGTGGCAACCTCCTTCCAATCACCTAAATCATGAAGTGGGCAACTAGCATCTGATTGAGGCTTAGAGGAAAATAAATCCCCTTGCCTCTCCATGGTCTCTACAACCAGACTCTCAAGAATCTCAATCAAGTCGTCTTTCTCCTTCAAGTCTACTCTATAGGAAATCTCTAAAGTGTGGCACTTATTCTTCTAAGCGTCCTTTTCCTGTTGCATCCTGACCAAAGTAAGATGTAGCTCTTCCACATCATCCAATAAGGGAGGATTGGTCTTCGCAAACAAGTCAGTCATAGGTGCTTCTCGGGAATACGACATCTTCAACTGAATAGCTCTCGTTTGGACCCACTGAAGATAAAGCTCTAAAGAAATAACCCCCTAGGTCCCAGGTCTTTCCTACTCTTCCTATGAATGTGACGCCAAGCCTTTGCAATCTGCTCCCTAGATTTCTTATGGTCTTTTCCCTCCTCCAGGAAGAAACTACTCGAATGAATACTATTTGGTTTATCCCTCATCGGATAACCAAGCTGTCGTCGTGCAAGAACATGGTTGTATTTAATTCCTCCCTTTGTACCAAGAAGAGGTACATTGGGGAAACTACCACAACTGTCGACAATCTCTACATCATGGTAAGCCCGATGATACCAAACAATATCTGAGTAAGTAAGTTCCATAATCTTAGGAGCCCAACGGGGTTTCTTCCTGACATCCCAGAAAGCATCAGACTGAGGCATATGAGAAATAAACCATCGGTACAACAGAGGCGTGTAACATATAATCATCCCCCCATGATAAGAATTCCGAAGATGAATAGAGTAATAAGAATCACCCAATAATGTAGGAACTGGGTTTTCAATCATGAAGATCCTGATAGCATTAATGTCAACAAACTTGTCCACATTAGGAAATAAGAGCAACCCGTAAGCAAGTAGAGCAAAGATGGCCTCAAAAGCGACTGTACTCTTCATCCTGGAAAATTAACGAGCTTTCTCCAATAAGAGTTGAGCTGGTAATCCTCTAATCCCTCCTTTAGTAGTCATATGGGCTTCAACCTCATACTTCCCCAGATGGATCAAAACAACAATCTCGTGTGGTTTTGGCTCACCCTTCAAACCAATAAAAGGAACACGACCAGTAATATGTAAATCCAATAGATAAGAATACTCCTCTAGTGTAGGCATCAACTGATAATCAGGGAAAGTAAAGCAATGATACATTAGATCATAGAATTGGACCAAGGTCAAGAGAATACCCTCCTTCATCCTAAGCTTCATGAGAGGAATGATGGATCCATACTTCTTCCGAAAATCTACAGAACACTTAATCTCGGGAATTAGACTGATCAACTCATCTATCTTGGGATCTTTGAAACTGTATTTTCTGGTCTTTCTTTTTCCAGAATCCATGGTTAAAAGGTACCTGAGATATTCACAAACAGTCAACTTTCAAGTCCCTTGAAATGAAATTTCTTCAAAAGATGCTTATGAGTGCATGGATGCATGATGCAACAATCACACACAAAATCACACACATAGGGTTCATAGGTTCAAAGTAACGAGAATGAGGTCGAAGGTACTACCCATAAGGTATGGTCTAAAATTTAACACTTGTCGAACAAGGTTCTAGAGGTTCCCAGAGTCTACTTCCTTCCTTTGGGTATTACCAACTTCCCACTTAACTCAGTAATTAGTAATATTCTAAAGAAAAACTCGTCCGGGTGTAGTATCGTGTGACAACTATTTCCGGATTACTCCGTCATAGCTTCCGCACTACACCTAAAAGGCCAAGATGGGTTAGGTATTCTACGGTCCTCGGCTTCAGTAGGCTCCCAGGTTGAAAGCAGCACGTCTTCTCGATTACTTGGTAAATGACACTACAGTCAAAGGGGCCTCCACTGAGTGGGGGATCTCATGCCTCCTTTTTAGGATTACTCCCTCAAAGTTAGCATGACTATACTTTCCATCCTATTTTAAAGTTTACCTAAGTCCGGGTATAAGACTTATAAGTAACCACAAAGCACCCTGAAAACTAGGAAAATCCAGACAAACATATATACAACATATAATATATAACAAAAAATAGCATATATATAGATATAAACAAAGATAGGCTCAACCCACTTAGGGATGGACCAACAAGAGTTCAATATTTCCCCAGTGAAGTCTCCATTTTTTTCTGTAGCGGTAGAAATGTTTAAAACTAAGTCATTGGATTGACTAGACTTATACAAATCAAAATAAAAATCACCACTGCACTTTATTGTTTCCGAAGGAATGGGAAAAGAGCAAATAACCCAAAAGAGGGGGAAAGATTCAAGGTAAGGGGGTTGGTTATGCAAAGGGAAGGTATTAGCACCCTAAACATCTACGGTACTCCCCAGGGACCTCTTTGTAGAATCTGTATATTTTGGCTATAAAATGTTGTATGTAAAATAGATGGGGGAGGTGAGAAAAGAAGTATTTTTTAATGATTTTCGCACCCTCCGCGGTTGCGAACCTTTAGTGCCTCCGTACCACCTTTCATGCAATAGGGGATCAGGTTACACGTAGTTCCTCTTTAAATTTTTTTGAAACACAAGTGTGTTGGTTAATTTTATGAGATAAGACATTATCGTCATTGTCCGTGTGGAAAACATATTTACTACCTACAATCATGAGAAAGGAGAGTTTGCATCATCTCAAAGTGGAGGATATGGCTTGGATTTTAAAATCAACAATGCCTCACTCAACACCCAAGTGGAAAATATCTCACTTCGCTACATATTATAGAAGTATAGTTGTTTGCATCACTACAAGGATTGACAAGAGTCCAATCTTTTTAAGAAAAGTTTAAAGTAAAAGCCAAAGCGGCAAAATGGTTTGAAATGAGATTGATTGACTTTTAGTCTTCTCACAAAAAATGTCAAATTATTATTAAGTTGATTGAAGTTTATTTAAGAAAAAAAGTTTTGAATATGCATGGACCTAAGTCCAAGTTTATTATGAAAGTAGTTCAAGTTTAAAAACAAGAAGAGTTTTCAAAAGGAGGGATAAGATTTTTAAAATTAAAGAAGATGAGAGGAGAAGAAGAGACTATCTTAAAGCATAAGGTAAAAGTTAGGGAGAAGAACCATCTAACCAACAAGAAGCCAATACTTGACATTATGAGTCAAGATGGAATTCTCATTCTTCGGATTGAAACCAAGCAAGCAAAGATACTATACCTCTTGAGGGAACCAAACTTCAAGTGTATTAAGTCTTCACAAAAATTAGGCAGAGTAACGGCTGTATACGGGTGAATTCCAGATTATAAACAAAGAATGTAATCATAATAACCTGCACATAAAGCAAACAAACAACCCAATGTCTTGAGGTAAACCTCTAGAACTCCAGAAAAAATATCAACTAAGGTCACAAGGTCTCCAACATAGGCCAAGGTTTCTAATCCTAAGTCAAAGAAGTCCAATACTCCATATTACCAAGGATAGTAACCAAATAGTCCAAGTATCATTAATGTTTTTTATGGTTCACGTTGATTATTAAGTATCTTCAAAAAGAAAAGAAGAGCTCAAGTGACCAAAATAAAAATGACAAGAATATAAAGGGGCTCAAGTGAGCAAAGATAAAAAATAGCATGAAATGTAAATGCTAAAAGTAAATGGTACATAAAACATAAAAAATAAGATCATAAAGTAAAGTCAATTGTTAGAAATTAGTGGTTAGTTGGATGACCATCTTGAATCTTGTATTTGGAATTCATTAGAGGATTGGTAGAACCAAAGCCTCCACACAATGAACTACATTTGCTTTATGTCAAGTATATCATCTTTTTAAGAATTCTCAAGGCAACATTTAATGATCAACGATGTTTATGTGATCCGCGTTGACCAAAATTGATGAAGATCCATTAGAGGATTGGTAAAACCAAACCCTCCACACAATGAATCTCAAGGTTATTGGATCAAAGAGATCAAATTAACATACTTTGGCTTGCAAACATAGGTTTGGAACACGAACGATCATTTATTCGAATCGGGACAAAATTTAGTGCTATGTTAAGCAATCATAAGTGGACTTATATAGAAGTCACACCTATTTTGAGGCCGGCCAATAGCAATCTATGCACCATTTGCTTTGAGAAATGATATAGAGATCATGATCCAATAACACTTAGTGCTATAATAAAGGGATGCGATGAAGAAGGGTGGGAAAAATATATATACCACATTTGAATTAAAATTTAATCAAACTATTATTAAAATCATTCATCCATTTTTATGGAGTTAAACTCAACACCATGGATCCAATGATGTTAACAAAGTTCATGATAAAAAATTCAACCCAAGATCAGCCAGAAAATAATCACAAAATAATATTACATTTAATATATATGTTGAAAAGGGTTTAAAAGTGAATAAAAATGAAAATAAAGGAAAAAATGTCAACTATATTCAAATTGATTCATAAAAAAAGAAATAAGGTCATACAAAATTCAGAAGTAGACTAAAATATTTTTATAAAATTTTTGGAAATTTTTTAAAGGCGGAAACTATTTTTAAACTAATTAAAATTTCTCAAACAAATAGAAAATAGATCAAAAAATAGTAAACATCAATATAAAATTCCATAAAATTTTCAAAAAGTCAGAAATATTTAAAATGATACTTATGAATTTTTTTGGAATTAAAAAATGTTAGAAAGTATTTTTAAAGTAATAAAAAGAAAGCAAAAAATGCAAAAAAATATAAATATATCAAATATCAAAATAAAAATGTGAAAAAATAGTCATGAGATGAGAAATAATTCAAAGTATTTTAGTGAATTTTTTTCATAATTTTTGGATAAAAAGTAAAAGAGTTATGAATTTTTGAAAATTAAATCAATTAAAATATAAAATGAGAAAATAAAATAAAACCAAAAAGATGTGGGCCATCAGATCATTGTCAAAACGCGTTAGTAAGTTGATCCAATGAACAAGACGCGCTGCGCTTGATATGGACCTTAGTGAGATACGCATAAGATTAGAAAAGAGGCAACCAATGAAATTAAAACGTTTGGCACACTATCATTGGCTGAGACGAGACATATCATCGTCTTCAACCTCCAAATTCCCTACAATGGAGATTTTGTGAGATCCTTCAAATGGAAAAATTAGGATCCCAGACTAGTATCATTGGATTCGTCTCTTCAAGACGACCTAACATCACCATCGCGCCAAATTTATATAAGGTATGCAAAGAAATATGAATCGAAAACCCAGAAAATAGAGAGCACCTTAATTTGAGATATCTCTCTCAATTTTCAATGGATTTAAAAATTGTAAGAAGCACAAGAATCAGGAGAAGGAAAGCTTCACAATGATATCAAAGTTTGGAAGAATTGATGGAGAAATCTACCTATTCAAGTTCCATTGTAGAGCTCTGTAAATGGACTTGGTCAGATTAATTCAGAAGGTTTCAAGGCTCAATTCTTCTTCAGTTAGCTTTAGGGAAGATCAAGAAAGGTGGATTGATAGAAAAAATGGATTGAAAAAGGCTTGAACAATGATTTCGAAGTTGCAGAAAAATGAGTTATGGAGCGAGTTTGGCAGGGGGATTTTGGCTGTTCAAGCTTGTGAAAATGAATGGGATAGCTCATGTATTTATAGGAGAAGCAAATGGGATCAAAAGGAAGTGTGAATGATGCAATTTGGAGGGAATTCGTGTGGGTCACATCATGAAGAAAGTGTGACTTCTATTTTGTCAAAACTCATCCAAAACGCGTGTTTTAATGCACTAATCCAATTGGGAAAGTTGGATAATCATGTCTAGACCCAAAACGCGTGTTAATTTGAGGGTTAGAAGTTGTAACATGAAATTCAAATTCTGACTTGCGATGAAACTTCAATTCCAAGTTACCACTTTTGAAACAATGACATTCTCAGCTCAAGGGGTGTTAAAGCATGGTTCTTGATGCTTTAGAAAGATGATATTACAAGATTTGCAATGGGAAAAGAATGGAATCAAATGGATGTTTCAGCTGAAAGTTGCAATGAGTCAAAGTTGGGAAAAAGAGGTTGACTTTCCATACTTAGAAATATTTAAAGTTTTTCTTCAAAAGTGACCTATAATGTTTTGCATCCAAACATGGCCTTCCTCTTGGAATTTGCTCTTGACAAAAAAACATGGCATGAAATAGACCTCTTGAATGACATTTTGAAACTAGAACCATTCAAAATCTCCAAAAATTGAGAGGGTTATGAATTGTTGAAGTTGACAAAACATCATGAAATGCCCTATAATATTTTGTATCCTTAGGGCATCTTCCATCCATTTTATAACTTTGTACATAAAAGAAGGAATAAAGATCACGTCCTTAAGATAATTATGGAAAAAGAGTGGGATCAAGGTGATAAAGATTTATCAAGTTATGATCATTTGAAGTCACACATGGGAAGTTGAGGGTTCATCTGGAGGACTTGTAATCTTTCTTCATCATCAAGTTTCTTCCACATGAAAACTCCTTGAAACTTTTGAAGTGATTTGTTAATAACCCTTTGAAGAGAAGGATGTTTTTGGAATCACTTAAAAATACCAAAAGATGAGCAAGATATACTTCTTTGAAGTTCAAAACCCTAGCTCCTAGGTCAAGAAAATGCTTTGAGGAACTTTGAAAATTTTAAACAACCTTCTTATACCAACACTTTTGATTTGTAGATAGAAGTTGTTGAGGATGATAATGAGAAATCATAGCAACCAAAACTAGTTCTATATCTTGATAATTGAGAGAAATATGCACTTGTTACCAATGGGAACAAATCCTTGTCCAACCATGACAACTTCTTCAATCAACCCCTTGTACTTTTGAATCAATCTGGATAACTTTGAAATGTGGTGAACCAAAATAAACCTTGCCATGTCATTTCTTACAAAACAACTTCAATGGCGAAGTTTGAATTTCTCAAGCTTTATTGACTAGGGCATGGAAATAAACTCATGAACCCATGGATCAACTTGCTAAGCCACATTGACTTTACCTACATTATTAACAAGTAAGACAAACCAAAATTGCATTTTATTAATTAAAAGGAAAGTCAAAACAAAACATGCATGATCTCAAAAGAAAAACAAGTCAAGGTGCTTGGTGATTCCACAAAGAGCAAAGCTAAAGATAGGGAGGAGAACCAAAAGCCCTAATGTGATCTTGTTGTGATTGAATCAAAATGGTATGATGAAGGGATATTAGGGGAAACAATTTGGATACAACAACTGCCCTTATTTAAGTTTCTTCTATCCTGAGATACGAAGGTTAAAAATCTTCGTGTCGACATGATCGAAGATACTTAAATATAAAACAAACCCTATTTTTGGCCCTAAGATGCCATGCAATGCTTATGAGTATGAATGCATATGAACAACTTCAAAGGGACGCAAAACACCACTGGGGATGTAGCAAAGGAAATAAGGATTAAAATAGAAACCCCACCCGGAAAATAAATCACTGGTGAATCGAAAAGACCCGACTCTATTGGTGTAACACCCAAAGAAGAGATAAGGTGGCATCAACTCAGCTAAGGAGGAGATAGTACAGGATAAAAGTGATTGACAACCAACTGTGAACTACCAAACTCAATAGTAGGAGGTAGAAGGTCAAAAGGATAATGACTTATAGAGGATGGTAAAAGACCAAAGGATACACCAACTTTTACTGAAGGAGAAACTACCAACATTCACTGAAGGTAGAAATAGAAAAGAATAACAACACTGATGTTCACTGATGGTGAGCTACCAACGTTCACTGAAGGTAGCAAAATAATAACAATCACCAACGTTCACTGATGGTGAATTACCAAATTTCAATGAAGGTAGAGAGAAAAGAAATATCATAGCATCGACGTTCACTGACGGTGAACTACCAACGTTTACTCAAGGTAGCAAAAAGATAACAATCACCAACATTCACTGATGGTGAACTACCAACTTTCACTGAAGGTAGAGAAAAAAGAAATATCATAGCACTGACGTTCACTGATGGTGAACTACCAACATTCACTGAAGGATAGCAAAAAGATAACAATCACCAACGTTCACTGATGGTGAACTACCAACTTTCACTAAAGGTAGAGAGAAAAGAAATATCATAGCACCGACATTCACTGACTGTGAACTACCAACGTTCATTGAAGGTAGAAAAAATATAACAATCACCAACGTTCATTGATGGTGAACTACCAACTTTCCCTAAAGGTAGAGAAAAGAAATATCATAGCACAGACGTTCACTGACGGTGAACTACCAACGTTCACTAAAGGTGGCAAAAAGATAACAATCACCAACATTCACTGATGGTGAACTACCAACTTTCACTGAAGGTAGAGAGAAAAGAAATATCATAGCACCGACGGTCACTGACGGTGAACTGCCAACGTTCACTGAAGGTTAGCAAAAAGATAACAATTACCAACGTTCGCTGATGGTGAACTACCAACTTTAACTAAAGGTAGAGAGAAAATAAATATCATAGCACCGACATTCACTGATGGTGAACTACCAACGTTCACTGAAGGTAGCAAAAAGACAACAATCACAACTGTTCACTGATGGTGAACTATCAACTTTCACTGAAGGTAGAGAGAAAAGAAATATCATAGCACCGACTTTCACTGACGGTGAACTACCAACGTTTACTGAAGGTAGAAAAAAAATAACAATCACCAACGTTCACTGATGGTGAACTACCAACTTTAACTGAAGGTAGAGAGAAAAGAAATACCATAGCACCGACGTTCACTGAAGGTGAACTACCAACGTTCACTGAAGGCAGCAAAAAGAAATATCATAGCACCGACGTTCACTGACGGTGAACTACCAACGTTCATTGAAGGTAGCAAAAAGATAACAAGTTTCTCCAAAATTCTGGCTATTCACCTAGAACGGGTCTCAACTTCTTCTTTAACCAAGGCATTCCATCTGGAAAGGGTAATATATAAGTTGTCTCAATAAAGAGACTACCATTTTCTGTTATAGGAAGGATTGTAAAAATGACTTTCTGGGGAAAATAATATGGCTTCATGGGGAAAGAAATATGACTTCCTGAGGAATGAATCATGACTTCTTGGGGAATGAATCATGGCTTCCTGGGGAAATGCTAACATATTCCTGCTGAGGAGATAAAGTCTTCTCGTGCCAAAATAAATGCACATTCTCAAACCAATGCTCGAAGCTTATAGAAATCCAAAGTAATAATATTGATGGGAAACAAAGATTTAAACCAGAAATAAACTGGAGTGAAACAGTCAACCAAAATACATCCTTTGAGAAATAAACTCAAGAGGGAAACCCAATCTATCCAGACAAATAGCTGTACAGGAAGACTAAAGCAAAACTCTTCCACGAGTGATAACTCAATGGGGAGATTGAAGGAATATACACTTTCTTCTTAAGGCCGACACTCTATTGGAGAGAGGACAAAACAACTCTGAAAAATTGGGTAACATGTCAACAAAATATTAATGAATGTGAATGAGCAATGATTTGATAAATTTAACTATGCATGATGTATGTATGAATGTATGAGTGTTATCATGTATATGCTAACAAATCAGACATATAACACTAGGAGTAACCAGGAAAAACCAACTCGAGCATAATCAACACTCGGCTAAATCACATCCAAGATGAACATTCCATAAGAAAAATAAGCACCAAACAAGGAAACAAAATCCTATTTTGCAACTTAACTTCACTGGGAAGGATAATCCGGAAGTAAACAAATCCTAGCGACAAAACAGTACATATACAGGGATATAACATCCTACTCCAGGCTTCACCTGGGAATATCACTCAGACTTCAATGGGGAAACAAATATTTTTACGCTCCGCACTTCTACTGGGGATTGCAATATTGATTTCAAATAAGGCAGATGGAAACCATATCGGCAAAACATCAACTGAGGATTTCAAGCTGACTTCATTGGGGGAACATCATACAGACTTCACTAGAGGAGATAACGCCTCATCATCGAGACATCAACTGGAGACCTCGTGCTGACTTTATTGGGGAGGCCAACACCACATCAAAGAGTGGAATCCTAGATACGTTCTTCAATATTGAGAGTAAGTATTGCACCAACTTCTTTGGGGAAAAGTATGAAACCTCATGGGGATAACATCTTGGGGAGTTAAAAAGTCAAACATTATAGCAAGAAATCAATATTATGGGGATTTTAAATTAAACCCAACACTTGGCGAGTGAAAACCCAAAAAACTAACAAATGCCTTAACACTTCTTAAATAAAACGTTGCCCTTGCCTGATTATTGGGCAATGAAACAAAATGCAAGTAATGCCGAAAAGGAGATGCTTCGCAAATGAGTCTAACTCAGTATGCAAGGGGAGAAAAGACTTTTATCAGATAAGCAAGGCCTTCACTGGGGAATCTCGGATTGAGTCTTCATATCATGCAAACTTATTCCAACAAAAGATGCCCTGGGATAGCCTTCCTGGGGAATCAAGAAGTCAACATTATAAAAAAAGGTCAAACTCCTGGGGATTTTAAATCAAAGCCAACACTTGGCGTGTGAAAACCCAAAGGGTTGACAACTGTCTAAACACTTCTTAGAAAATATATTTCCCTGGTCTAGTTTCCTGGGAAATAAATACCAACAATAATACCAATACTGCAGAAAGAGCAAAATTTTGCAAATAGTTCCATCTCAGCACACCAAGGGGAAAAGACCTTTCATCATATGAGGGAAGACTTCGTTGGGGAAGGCCTCAGACCATACAAACACAAAAATAAAATAAAAATGAACCAACACTTGGTCGGGGACACTGGGATCACAAACCCAATACTGCACCTTATGCCAATTGGTACCATCTTCAATATACAAAATCACACGCATACCAGTGAAAGCGACTTGAGAAAACCTTCCCGGGGGAAACAAAACATCCCTAAATTACTGGAGTTCGTCTATTCCTGGGATCACCACTTTTATTTTCCTCTTGAATCACAAAATCTAAAGTAAAAGTAATTTGTAAATTCTTTTCGAAAAATAATTTTGTTATTTAATCTTTTTTCTTTGAAAATTATCATCAATAATAAATGGAGTCTTTGTAAGCTGAATAAAATAAGAATTACAAAGAATTGGGTAAAAGCTCAAATTTTATTGATAGAATGGTAGTCTTCGAATGGAGAGACTCCATGGATGATTACAATGTTCAGAAAATGGTAATATATAATGGAAAAGATACATTGAAATGCAATGACCATTATTCCCTTTAACAACTTTGAAATTCTGAGCAGCAACTTCCGTTGAAGTATGATAAGGATCCAAGAAGATTGTTGCTTCAATGATCGAGTCTTTTCGGATGCAGTTACATGCCAAGAAAGTCCCTAACTTTTGCCTAAGCCTCCCTTTCGGGTTTTCAACTTAGCGAGCTTTTCTTTTATTTCTTTAGGCGAAGTATTTCTTGACTGCATCAGCATTCACGGGACGTGGGAACTCCTCGCCATCCATAGTTTCAAGAATTAATGAACTGCCAGAGAAGGCTTTCTTGACAACATATGGGCCTTCAAAATTGGGATTCCACTTGCCCCTAGAATCAGCGTTAAAAGACATGATCTTCCTGAGCACGAGGTCGCCTTCTCTGAATTCACGAGGTTTGACCTTCTTATCAAAAGCTTTCTTCATTCTCTTCTGATATAACTGCCCATGACACAAAGTCGCCATTCTCTTCTCTTTGATCAAATTCAATTGGTCAAACCTGTTCTGGACCCATTCAGCCTCTGACAACTTGGTTTCCATTATCACACGCAAAGAGGCATTATCAACCTCGGTTGGGAGCACTCCTTCCGTTCCACACACAAGGGAGAACGGGGTTGCTCCTATTGAAGTACAGACAGATGTATGGTATCCATGTAAAGCAAAGGGGAGTATTTCATGCCAATCTTTATACGTAACAGACATTTTCTGGATGATCTTCTAGATATTCTTATTAGCAGCTTCAACAACCCCATTCATCTTCGGCCTGTACGGGGATGAATTGTGATGGACAATCTTGAATTCTTCACAAAGTTCTGTCATCATCTTGTTGTTCATATTCGAGCCATTGTCGGTGATGATTCTGTTCGGCACACCATACCGACATATAAGATTATTCTTAATGAAGCGCACTACCACCTGCTTAGTAACATTAGCATATGAAGCAGCTTTCACCCATTTGGTGAAGTAATCAATTACTAACAAGATAAAATGGTGTCCATTCAAAGCTTTGGGTTCTATCATTCCAATCATGTCAATACCCCACATAGAGAAAGGCCACGAGGAAGAAATAACATTTAGAAGTGTCGGAAGCACATGAATCTTGTCCGCATAAATTTGGCATTTATGGCACTTCTTTGCAAATCTGTAAGAATCAGATTCCATTGTCAACCAATAGTAACCTGCCCTTAGCATCTTTTTATCCATCGAATGTCCATTTTGCAAAAGTTCCAAATGAACCTTCGTGAATCTCATGCATCAACATGTCTGCTTCGTGTCTATCCACGCATATGAGAAAGACCATGTCATAATTTCTCTTGTACAACATATTTTCACTGAGGAAGAAACTACCAGCCAATCTTCTCAATGTCTTTCTATCTTTATTCAATGCACCAATCGGGCATTCCTGAGGCTGGAGAAAATGTTTGTTATCATAATACCAAGGTTTCTCATCTGCTACCTCTTCTGTTGTAAAAACATGAGCAGGCCTATCCAGTCACCGAACTATAATTCGAGGTATATCATTCCAAGTATTCACTTGACACATAGAAGCCAGAGTTTCCAGAGTTGCTAGAGCATCTGCCATTTTATTTTCGTCTCTGGGGATGTGATGGAATTCAACTTTATTAAAGAAGGGTAACAATCTTTTAGCATAATCTTTGTAAGGGATCAAGCCGGGGTGACGAGTATCCCACTCTCCTTTAATCTGGTTTATTACCAAAGCTGAATCACCATAAACATCTAGAATTTTAATTCTGAGATCAATAGCTTCCTCGAGACCCATGATGCAAGCCTCATATTCTGACATATTATTAGTACAATCAAATGTCAACCTTGCAGTAAAAGGAATGTGTGATCCATGTGGAGTGACAATCACAACACCAATTCCTTTACCATAAGCATTCACAGCTCCATCAAATATCTTGCTCCAGCGAGATTCAGGATCAGGACCTTCCTCAGGCAATGGTTCATCACAATCTTTCACTTTCAAAAAAATCACATCCTCATCGGGAAAATCATACATCACAGACTGATAATCATCAACTGGTTGGTGAGCAAGATAATCTGGCAACACGCTGCTTTCAATAGCTTTTTGAGTGCGATATTCGATGTCATATTCAGATAAAAACATCTTCCAACTGGAAATTCTCCCAGTAAGAGCAGGCTTTTCAAAAATGCACTTGATTGGATCCATTTTGGAGATCAACCAAGTAGTGTGATTCAACATATACAACCGCAAACATTTTGTCGCCCGGGTCAAAGCACAACATGTCTTTTCCAGCATGGAATACCACGACTCACAATCAGTAAAATTTTTACTTAGATAATAAATGGCATACTCTTTCTTCCCCGTTTCATCTTGTTGTCCCATAATACAACCCATGGAATTATCTAACACTGTCAGATACATAATAAATGGTCTTCCTTCAACAGGAGGGAGCAAGATAGGAGGTTCAAGCAGATACTCTTTAATACTTTCAAATTCCCTTTGGCAGTCATCTATCCACACACAACCTTGATCTTTCTTGGACAACTTAAAGATCGGTTCACACGTTGTAGTCATGTGGGAAATGAATATGGAAATATAATTCAAACGCCTGAGGAACCCTCTGGCTTGCTTTTCAGTTCTCGGTGGTGAAATTTCTTGAATTTCTTTGACTTTATCTGGGTCAACTTCAGTCCCTCCCTGGATAATAATGAAACCCAACAATTTCCCTGACCGAGCACTGAAGGTACATTTATTTGGATTCAAGCGGAGATGATACTTCCTCAAACGCTGAAACAGCTTCAACAAATCTTCTACATGCCCTTCTTCAGTCTGGAATTTAGCAATCATATCATCAACATATACCTCAATTTCCTTGTGCATCAGATCATGGAATAGGGTTGTCATAGCCCTCTGGTACGTTGCACCAGCGTTCTTTAACCCGAAGGGCATCACTCTGTAACAGAATATTCCCCAGGGTGTGATAAACGTTGTTTTTTCCATGTCCTCAAGAGCCATCCTTATTTGATTATACCCAGAAAATCCTTCCATGAACGAGAAAATTTTGAATTTTGCTGTGCTATCCACTAACATATCAATGTGTGGCAATGGAAAATCATATTTTGGACTTTATTTATTTAGATCTATGTAATCTATGCACATGCCAACTTTTTTGTCGTTCTTCGGTACTGGGACAATATTGGAAATCCACTGATGCTACACTGATGTCACAAGAAAACTAGCATTAATCTGCTTTAGAACTTCTTCTTTGATCTTCACTGCCATATCTGGGTGAGTTCTTCGCAACTTCTGTTTGATTGGCGGGAACTCTTGCTTCAGAGGAAAATGGTGCTCTACAATATTTGTATCTAGACTAGGAATATCTTGGTAAGACCAAGCAAAAATATCCACATACTCTTTGTGATCGGTGGAAATAGAACTGACTGTTTTGGAATGCTGGTTCGCGAAATGTCGCGGTAAGCAAGAGTCGCCACCGTCTTTTATTTTCTCCAACAAGGAAAGGACAAAAGCACAGCAAAATTCCTTTTCGAGATGTTTCTCGGGTTCGGGAGGTAGATTATAGAAAGGGAAGGTGTTAGCACACTTTCTATCCGTGGTTATCCACAGGCTCTTAGGTACTTGCTCACTATGTTTTCAAAAGATTTTGCTTTTTTTGTGTTTGTGGGTTTTGAAAAAGTCTTGTTTGAAAACTTCGACTTAACTCTTGTATCAGTCCTCAAGAGTGTATGAAGTGTTTGTTTGAAAACTTTTGTTTTAAAGTGTAAGTGCGAAAAGTATTTTTGTTTTGAAAGAGCAAGTACCCAAGAACCTCTACCTACTCAAAAGAAATTAAGCTGTGTAAATGTCCTTTAGACAGTACTATCCCACTATTGAGAAGTAGGTAGCACCGTCGTTGGAGTTTTTTGGGTCAATTCGATTATAGGGACATGTGGTCACCAAAGCAATAGTAGGACACCTTAGCGGTAACCCTAATGTCTTAGATCTTTTTTTATCCGAGGCAACTGTTTCAAGGCAACTAGATCTTTAGACAGGAGGGCGACCTCTAAAACACCCTATACTCAATGACCACGTCGAGGCAACCAAGTGAGGCGTACCCTAGGAGTGGCATGTGCGAGTGTGTCAGGATTCAGTTAAGTTATCTTTGTACATGTTATGGTGAGCTACGAGTTGATTTTAATTTCAGAGATAAGTCTTGTCATGCATAGCCTAGTTAACATACATCTAACAGTTAATAGTTTGCGGGAAAGTAAATCTACATTATTACAAGGCGTCGGGTATTTACATCGCCAAAAACAAACCCATTGAAAAAAAGTAAATTGCGGGAAATTAAATGAAAGCGATAAAAGGTCCTAATTAAAGCTATTACATCCTCGGAGCAAATACATAATTGGGATAAAAATAAGTAAAACAAACATACGCGCGAGAGAAAATTGAATCGGAAAAGTTCTTAGGGTTTTGACCCTTTTTTGAGAAAGAGAGAGATTTTTTAATTTAATGAATTAAATTAAATTAAACCTAACACTAATTAATTAATAAAAAAGAAATATTTTTGGTTTTTAATGTCTCAAGGAAATAAATAGGAAATAAAAAATAAAAAGATTAAAATTGTCAAAACCCTAATTCTACATTGATTTCAAATTATTGTGAAAAACATTGAAATTAACCTAATTAAAACAACTAAATTAATTATGTTAGTTTTTATTTACAAAAATAACTAATTAAGATTAATAAATAAAAATATCATATTTTTTATGTTTTCTGGATTTATTATGAAAAAAAAATTAATTATTTTTGTTAGTGAAAATAATAGTAATTAATAATAGTGAAAACAATTAAATATAAAATATAAAAGAAGAAAAAAGGAAATAAAACCCAGGGGGTGTTAGGCCCAGGAGGAGTTGATTCTGGAAATTCTCAGGCCCAATAAACTGCAAGCCTCTTTGACTTTTGATGATCATCCATGGCGCGTGTTGACTTGGAGTACAATGGTCTTTCAATCCTGGCCTTCAGATTTGGCCAAGAGCCACTTAGCATGCTGAGATTTGAAGCCTGTGGTAGACTCCCCTTGCAAGCTTTGCACAAGAACGCCTGAAGAAAAATAGCAAATAAACAATTGGGGGACCTGGGATTCGAACCCAGGTCCCAATGGTTCTAAGCCAACGCAACAACCACTACACCACTTGCACGCTTTTTATATTATAATAAAAGCCAATTATTATATATGAAACAAATTAAAACGCTGTAAATAAAAAAAAAAGTAAACGCGCGTTTTTTGAATAATCCAATGGGACGCTAACACGTCCTCGTCTTCTTCATTGTTCCTGCAAAAGTAAAATTAGATAGCGGGGGTTTTTAACCCCCACAAACTATGGCGACGAAAAATAGCGATTAAAGCCACAACATATATAAATATTTCGCGATGGGTGATTTGTGTTCGTCTGGGTTCAACGATTCCAACCATGTGCCTTATGAATCCCAATTGTTCCTGGATTGCAAAGCCCAAGTTCAAAGCTTATAAACCCTAAAAATCTAACTATGGCATCTTATGATTTATGGCATTTCAGTTCAATTAAACCATTCCACCAGCTTGGTATGACTTCTAGCAATGCAAAACAACCAAGAAATCATGTTAAATATGCATGAATTAAGCAATACGATTCTGGAAAAAAATGCAAACCGTGGTTCTGTAGGTATTAATTCCTTGAGTTTTAGCACGTGCATTCAATTGCAAATTATCCCTGGGACCTCCTGCAATGTATTAGAATCAATAAAACCTTTTGAATCGCCCTGGAATGCCAAAGTAAGTTTGCAATTTTCTTGAATTTTCTCAATATGCTATGGCTTTTTTCTGCAGCTTTCTCACGTCCTCAAGGCCAGGGTTTGCTTCCTTGTACATAAGGCAATTGAATTAGGTCAAGAACTTGAGCAAAAATCTATTGAATTGATGATTTAATCTTTGATTGGAAATCAAATCTTTTTGATTTTTCATGATTGGAAAAGGTTGCCAAATTTGGAGATTTTGTATCTTTGACTTGGTGCACGAAATTACCAGCATATCTTGACCTTATTTGCTTCACAAAAAGATTGAAAAACCAAATCTTGTATTTTCCTACAATTTAAATTGATTAAATGAATTAATATCAATTAAAAATCCAATTAATTAATAAAAATAAGAAAATAAATTCCATTAAGCTTGATGGGTCGTGCATAAGTCATGGATGAAGTTTCAAGAAGAGATTTGAGGCCCATTAGCAAAAATAAGGTGTTTTGAGCAAAGTTGACTTTTGCAAATTCCTAAAACTTTCCCAACTTCTCCAATGTATATCTTGCTCAATTTTGATCATATGACCATGTTCTTGGACATTTTGGAAAGGTATTGAAGTCCTCTAACCAATGCCTTTCGTCCCATGTCATTTGGATTTACCAATCTCAAGTTATGGCCTTTGACTTAAAGTGCATTTTTGTTGACTTTTGAATTTGACCTATAATGTAGAAATTGATAACTTTTGGTGAGAGCATTTCTTGGACTTGGAATGTGAAGATGGTTTGTAGGAAATGTCATCCCCTTCAAAATGAGCATTGGATGGGATTTTTCTGATGAACCATGAAAAAGTTATGCCCTGGTCAAGATACAATTGACTTTTCTGCTGTCCAAAAATAGTAACTTTTTGCATCTTGATGATTTTTGAGCTATGCTTGTGGAATCATGATCAAGACTTGATAAAATGATGATTGTGGACTCAAAATAAGATGTTGACCAAAAAAATCCGACTTTTGACTGCAAAATGACCATTTTGCCCTTGCAGTTGACTATAGATCAAATGGAGCTTTTGACTGTGCAAATTGGCATTATGAGTCTTGAAATTTGGCATTTAGGTGCTTGAGAATGCATATAGGCCTATGAAACTTGATTGAGCTATTGAGAACCCCAAATTCCTTGAGGGAACCAAAACCCTAATTTCAGCTGTCTTAGGAGGTGGTTTGACTGTACACTCCTTGAGCAATCCTGAGCAGTTTGAGGATTATTCTTGACAAATCTTGAGAAATATGGGAGGTCAAATTTTGGGGTACAACAGTTTCCCCTGTTCAATCTTCTTAAACCTGAGGATGTAGATTGGCTTGCGTGCCTTTCGTGATCCGAAGGAGGAAGATGATTGAACACTAGAGTGCCCAGAAATTTGCACTCGCATAGTGTAGTATCAGCAATGTGATGTCGGGAATAGGCTTACAGATGCCATCTGGAGTGTCGATCGCATAAGAGATTCCTTAGCGAGAACTTGCATACTTGTAGTTCGTAGAATTGTAACTTTATAAGTTGAAAGAAGGAACCTGTGTAGGGTTGTCTGATGATGAGTCCGTGTAAAATTGCATCTTGGAAGAGAAGGAACCTGTGTAGGGTTGCTTCATGATGGTAAAGTAGATAGTTGTCCTGTCTGGTTTCAGGTATTAACCTACAATTTGTCGTCCACAGATTTTTCCTGGCTTGTTACAGGTGTTGATCTGGAACTTGAAAAAGGTTGGCCGATGAGATAGTTTTCCTGTCCGGTTTCAGGTATTAATCTCTGATCTGAGAAAGAAAGATAGTTTTCCTGGCTTGCTACAGGTATTAATATTCAATCTCTTCAATGTAGATAACTTTCCTGTCTGGTTTCAGGTATAGATCTACAATCAGTCATCCACAGATATTTCCTGGCTAGTTACAGGTGTTAATCCGAAACTTAAGAAGGTTGGCCGATGAGATAGTTTTCCTGTCTGGTTTCAGGTATTAATCTCTGACCTGAGAAAGAAAGATGGTTTTCCTGGCTTGCTACAGGTATTGATCTTCAATCTCTTCATGTAGATAACTTTCCTGTCTGGTTTCAGGTATAGATCTACAATCAGTCGTCCACAGATATTTCCTGGCTAGTTACAGGTGTTGATCTGGGACTTAAGAAGGTTTCGCCTCAGAAAAATCTTTAGGAATCGATTTAACTGGACTAAAGGAGGTCTTTGGCATCTTCAACTGGATCGGCATCAGGAAAATATTTAGGAATCGATTTAACTAGACCAGGCAAGGTCTTGGAATCTTCAACTGGATCAGCATCAGAGAAATCTTTAGGAATCTATTTAACTGGACCATTCAAGGTATTTGGAATCTTTAACTGGATCGGCATCAGGAAAATCTTTAGGAATCGATTTCACTGGACCAGAGAAGGCCTTTGACTGGATCGACATCAAAAAAATCTTTAGGAATCGATTTAACTGGACCAGGCAAGGTCTTGGAATCTTCAACTGGATCGGCATCAGGAAAATCTTTAGGAATCGATTTCACTGGACCAGAGAAGGCCTTTAACTGGATCGGCATCAGAAAAATCTTTAGGAATTGATTTAACTGGACCAGGCAAGGTCTTGGAATCTTCAACTGGATCGGCATCAGAGAAATCTTTAGGAATCGATTTCACTGGACCAGAGAAGGCCTTTAACTGGATCGGCATCAGAAAAATCTTTAGGAATCGATTTAACTGGACCAGGCAAGGTCTTGGAATCTTCAACTGGATCGGCATCAGAGAAATATTTAGGAATCGATTTCACTGGACCAGAGAAGGCCTTTGACTGGATCGGCATCAGAAAAATCTTTAGGAATCGATTTAACTGGACCAGGCAAGGTCTTGGAATCTTCAACTGGATCGGCATCAGAGAAATCTTTAGGAATCGATTTCACTGGACCAGAGAAGGCCTTTGACTGGATCGGCATCAGAAAAATCTTTAGGAATCGATTTAACTGGACCAGGCAAGGTCTTGGTATAGCTGAGAACTTAACTGGATCTTTCCTGAAAGGTAAAAGTCAGTCATATGCAATGCATGATATAGATCAAGCAATGATGTTCTCAATGTAAATGAGATTGTAAGATATGATGCGTATATGCATGTATCATGATGTATGAAAAGGTGATATTTTAGCTGGGGAAAATAGATCCCGGAGCTGCTGGAGAATAATGTTGAGTTCTTCGTTTCCGCTGGGATGATGAACGAAGATGATCGCAAGAATAAACCGGTAGGAGAAAATGACTCCGTTGGGGAATAAACTTGATGAAGAGATTACTCTGTGGGGAATTACTCTGTGGGAAGAGATGCCTTGTTGGGATTTTAACGATAACTCCGTTGGGGAATTCCGTTGATAAGCTCTGTTGGGGATCTTGATGATGAACTCCGCTGGGGGATAGAAAGAAATTCGCTGAGGATGATCCTTCTGTTGCAACTTGCTGAGGATAACCCAGTTAGACTCTGGTGGGGGATAACCTCCTGAATATGGCTGGGGAGAGATATTTGTACTCTGCAGGGGACAAGCTTCCAGAATCTACTAGGTAAGATGATTCCACTCCGTTGGGGAAGTTTTTTAGACTGCACTGGGAAATGGTTCCACTGGGGGTATCTTGTATTCCGCTGGGGAACGTTCTTACATTTCGTCGAGGAATGTTAAGAACGTCAGGGATGCTTGCTGGGGAATATCTATATACTCTGCTAGGGAATATTAAGATCTTTTGGGGATACCCAACTTTTCAGGATTGATGGTAGACCCATTCTGCTTGGGAGAGAGTATTGCTGACTTGTTGGGGATACTGTGGCTTTTTAGGGCTGATGGGAGGCCAACTCTGCTTGGGGAGAGTATTGCTGATTTGTCCATGGTTGCAGGTCTCAGTGGGGAGAGCTTCCATTACTGTCTTACTCTTCGTGGAGTGAAGGTATCTTAGCCATACTCTTCAACTGAATCTACCTTGTACCTGGAGGACAGAGCAGCTTGTACAGTTTGGACAATTCTTATTGCCCCAGTTTCTGCGGGAGGAGAGTGCATGCGGAGGTGCTTGATACCTGTCGATTGACAAATCTTCTTCTGGTAGGCAAGTGACGAGATGACGGGACATAGTCGTACGCTTTGATCCCTAATTTTTGCCTGGACCGCCCTTTCGGGTTTTCAGTCCATCGGGATACCCTTTTTTGCCCAAGCCGCCTTTTCAGGTTTTCGACTTGCCGGGTGTACAATTTTTTTTATTTTTCATCCCTTATTTTTTCCCGAACCCTTTTGGTTCGCCGGGAAGCCCTTATTTTTGCCTAGGCCAGTCGACCTAGCGGGTCTTTGATTATGCGTAGTATTTTTTCGACTATGTCCATGCTCTCAGGATGTAGGGAGTTGTCACTGTCAGTAGTGTTGTGTTGCCATACCACCAGAAGATGTTTGATCATGTAAGATTCATTGCTGGAATTCACATCCAATTCCCCAAGTGATTCAGACGGAGATCTGCCCCTGGCTATTTAGCATTTTGAGAGATTCCTTGAATCTTGACTTGACTGCCCTAAATGATGGACAATGATCATGTTGTGCCCCTTGATTGGAAGTGCTTTTGTTCACTAGATATTCTTCGTGCGAACTTCTATGCTGTTTGAACAAATAGTCATATGCAAACAATGTTATTTTAAGAATGCAAAGCTTATGTTTGTCTTGAAGTTTTTTGAAAATGAAGTTTTTAATAAAACAAGTGAATTTTTGTAAAATGTGATGTCAACTCAGGATTTTACAACAAGCCCTACAAGAGTCAGGATACCTTTTGTAACAGTATGCTTTTGAACTAACCCATGCTTCAACTAGGACTTTTTTTAAGGGTTATAACGTGACCTGGTTCACGGTTTAAGAAACAAAGGATAAAGGTTCAAATTTTATTTGTACCCACCCATTCTTCGTGATGTTCTTCAACCCTAACCTCAGCTAATCGTGCATTAGATCTTGTTTGAGTCTTTGCTCTGATATTCCAATGATGGTTCGGATACTGACAGTTTATTTTGAACAGGCAGTCATTTTTTTTGAGAGTTTGTAGGACCTCTTTCTTTTTTGATTTTATTATCCCTGTCTTTTTTTGCCTGGACTGTTTCTTTTGTGATTACAGTCAGCGGGATGCCCCAGTTTTGTAAGTCTCCTTCATAGGTTTTGACTTATTGGGCCTTTGTTTTGAGAGATAATGACTGCCTGTCCTGACGATTATTCGGAACCATCACTGTCTTTTTGTCTCAGAAGGACTTCTTTGATGCCATTCATTGTGCACCTAGATTAACTGAGAAAACTACCCTGCCCCGGGTTGTGATTAAGGGTTTTAATTTGTGAAAAGAAAAAACTCCAACTTCTTTGGCTCAAAGGGGTTGACTAGGGATTATCTTCCTTATAACTCCACTGTTTAGGATTTGAAACAATGTCTGTACCTCATCAGTGGGGTCTATTCAAAAGCATATTGTAAAGATCGTGGTATCGTTTTCGTCATCCTCCCTCAAAAGGCTTAGAATTTTTAATCGAGAGTTGAACATCACAAGAAATGAAAGCAATTTAAATATAGTGAATACGAATGGATTGATTCCAAACAGACATATGCAATGCATTAATGAAATAAAAGAGTTCGACATGATAATAATTGTTTGAACAAGCAAACAAAAATACAACTTCAGAATTCAAATGAACAAAAGTCTCTTAGTTTGAACTAGTCATCTCAGATGGAGAATTCTCAGCGGAAGATTTTCATCTCGCCATCCGACATGAACTCCAGCACCCTTCCGTCGATCAAGTCCTGGATCTTGTTCTTCAGAGTCCAACAGTCGTCGGTGTCATGTCCCGGACTGTCAGAGTGGTATGCACACCTTTCATAGGGATGATAGGTAGGAGCAGAGGTGTTGGGATTCCGGGGAGGATCCTTTAAAGCAATCAGATTGACCTCCAGCAAGCGTTTCAGTATGAGCGATGATGGTATATCAGTCTCAGAGAAATGTATTCCAGACGTATTTTGCTTATGCCGATTATCCTGTTGATGCTGGCGAGGTTGATGCTGAGCTTGTGACCCTGAAGCAAGCTGAGGAGCTTTTCCCTTGTCTTCTTGCCCCAAAGGTGGTTGAATGATGGCTTGATCTTCAACCCTAGTTGTCTGCCTCACTTGGTTATTTTGAAGCAGCTTGTTGAAGAGGACCCTGAGCTCTTCTTGTCTTTGAGCTAAGTCTTGAATGAGAGTCATTTGGCCCGCCAGCTGTCCCATCATCTGGATCTTCATTGTTGCCAACTCAATTTGCAGCCCTTCCAACTGATCATTCCTGACGCCTCCTGGATTCCCGAGGACCAAGACCCTTGTGAGGAGAGATTTTATTTCTTCTTGCCCCTGGGATAGGTCCAAGAACATTTCTTGAAGTTGGGCGTTTTGAGCCCGGAGATCTTGGTTGTCTGGTTGGAAAGCCATTGCTGAAATAAACAGCGAGAACATGAGAGACCGGTATCGGATGACCTGTTATGCGATGATATGTATGATATATGTATGCAATGTTTTCAAGGATCTCACGGGGTAAACAAATAAACTTATTAGAATTTGAATATGGTAGCTTGATTGAAAGAACTTCATGGTGCTGAGAGTCCTTCCTCAAGAGTCAAGGCTCACCATATCGAGTGGATCATAGCCCCTGACCCAAGTTATCATGTTTTGATCTCCAAACAACCTTGGCTAGAGGAAAATAAATCCCCTTTGCCCCTTGCTAGACATTTGGTTCATCATGACCTGCATCACAAACCCTTGAGATCCTTGAAATGGGTTAGTCCTTATGCGGGATGTATGCAATGTTATGATGTTATGATGTTATGTACAGGTATGCAAAAGTGTGAGGTGTAAGTAAGCCCTGCAATGAATAAGGACTGTAAACAAAACCTGCAAGGAACTCGTGCTGTCAGATAACAAGAATGTGCAAGTAGTTCAAGTTTGAAGGCACACAAGTCACACAAAAGAGCCCTTAAGTTTAGGCTGGCATGGGGTTTAGGTACTACCCTCTTTCAGTTTCAGTTGGTTAAGACCTGTCCTAAAAATATTAACCGGGTTCTAGAGGATCTCAATATCACTGACTACCATCAATCGGTCATAATTCCAGTTTGGCAACCTTTTCTTGCGGCAGAACCATCGCGAGAGTTTAGCCTCAATGAGCGTAGCATACTGCTAGTGTTCTATGGCCAAGTTGGTCAATTTAAGGTGCTAAGGTCAGTTGGTGCTTAATGACTCCTCAGAAGACCCATATTCTCCTCGTTCCAACACAAGGGATATTGGTACAGACCAAGGTGTCACACCAACGTAGCAACTGCTTCACCCGTGTCGGTCTATGCCAGACAGGTCCCTCACAGTTTATTGCTACTTACCTAAAGGGTATTCCCCAGATCCGGGTTAGGATCTATGAAACTCCAATACAAGCCCACAAATATAAATCATACAAAGCATGCAATTGAAAACATAGAATGATCTAATCCTAAGGTACACCTCACTTACAGAATCCCCAGCAGAGTCGCCAGTTCTGTGATCGGTGGAAATAGAACTGATTGTTTTGGAATGCTGGTTCGCGAAATGTCGCGGTAAGTAAGAGTCGCCACCGTCTTTTAGTTTCTCCAACAAGGAAAGGACAAAAGCACAACAAAATTCCTTTTCGAGATGTTTCTCGGGTTCGGGAGGTAGATTATAGAAAGGGAAGGTGTTAGCACCCTTTCTATCCGTGGTTATCCACGGGCTCTTAGGTACTTGCTCACTATGTTTTCAAAAGATTTTGCTTTTTTTGTGTTTGTGGGTTTTGAAAAAGTCTTGTTTGAAAACTTCGACTTAACTCTTGTATCAGTCCTCAAGAGTGTATGAAGTGTTTGTTTGAAAACTTTTGTTTGAAAGTGTAAGTGCAAAAAGTATTTTTGTTTTGAAAGAGCAAGTACCCAAGAACCTTTACCTACTCAAAAGAAATTAAGCTGTGTAAATGTCCTTTAGACAGTACTATCCCACTATTGAGAAGTAGGTAGCACCGTCGTTGGAGTTTTTCGGGTCAATTCGATTATAGGGACATGTGGTCACCAAAGCAATAGTAGGACGCCTTAGCGGTAACCCTAATGTCTTAGATCTTTTTTTATCCGAGGCAACCGTTTCGAGGCAACTGGATCTTTAGACAGGAGGGCGACCTCTAAAACACCCTATACTCAATGACCACGTCGAGGCAACCAAGTGAGGCGTACCCTAAGAGTGGCATGTGTGAGTGTGTCAGGATTCAGTTAAGTTATCTTTGTACATGTTATGGTGAGCTACAGGTTGATTTTAATTTCAGAGATAAGTCTTGTCATGCATAGCCTAGTTAACATACATCTAACAGTTAATAGTTTGCGGGAAAGTAAATCTACGCTATTACAAGGCGTCGGGTCGGGTATTTACATCGCCAAAAACAAATCCTTTGAAAAAAAGTAAATTGCGGGAAATTAAATGAAAGCGATAAAAGGTCCTAATTAAAGCTATTACATCCTCGGAGCAAATACATAACTGGGATAAAAATAAGTAAAACAAACATACGCGCGAGAGAAAATTGAATCGGAAAAGTTCTTAGGGTTTTGACCCTTTTTTGAGAAAGAGAGAGATTTTTGAATTTAATGAATTAAATTAAATTAAACCTAACACTAATTAATTAATAAAAAAGAAATATTTTTGGTTTTTAATGTCTCAAGGAAATAAATAGCAAATAAAAAATAAAAAGATTAAAATTGTCAAAACCCTAATTCTACATTGATTTTAAATTATTGTGAAAAACATTGAAATTAACCTAATTAAAACAACTAAATTAATTATGTTAGTTTTTATTTACAAAAATAATTAATTAAGATTAATAAATAAAAATATCATATTTTTATGTTTTCTGGATTTATTATGAAAAAAAAATATTATTTTTGTTAGTGAAAATAATAGTAATTAATAATAGTGAAAACAATTAAATATAAAATATAAAAGAAGAAAAAAGAAAATAAAACCCAGGGGGTGTTGGGCCCAGGAGGAGGTGATCTTGGAAATTCTCAGGCCCAATAAACTGCAAGCCGCTTTGACTTTTGATGATCATCCATGGCGCGTGTTGACTGGGAGTACAATGGTCTTTCAATCCTGGCCTTCAGATTTGGCCAGGAGCCACTTGGCATGCTGAGATTTGAAGCCTGTGGTAGACTCCCCTTGCAAGCTTTTCACAAGAACGCCTGAAGAAAAATAGAAAATAAACATTTGGGGGACCTGGGATTCGAACCCAGGTCCCAATGGTTCCAAGCCAACGCAACAACCACTACACCACTTGCACGCTTTTGATATTATAACAAAAGCCAATTATTATATATGAAACAAACTAAAACGCTGTAAATAAAAAAAGTAAACGCGTGTTTTTTGAATAAGCCAATAGGACGCTAACACGTCCTCGTCTTCTTCGTTGTTCCTGCAAAAGTAATATTAGATAGCGGGGGTTTTTAACCCCCACAAACTATGGCGACGAAAAATAGCGATTAGAGCTACAACATATATAAATATTTCGCGATGGGTGATTTGTGTTCGTCTGGGTTCAACGATTCCAACCATGTGCCTTATGAATCCCAATTGTTCCTGGATTGCAAAGCCCCAATTCAAAGCTTATAAACCCTAAAAATTCAACTATGGCATCTTGTGATTTATGGCGTTTCAGTTCAATTAAACCATTCCACCAGCTTGGTATGACCTCTAGCAATGCAAAACAACCAAGAAATCATGTTAAATATGCATGAATTAAGCAATACGATTCTGGAAAAAAATGCAAATCGTGGTTCTGTAGGTATCGATTCCTTGAGTTTTAGCACGTGAATTCAATTGCAAATTATCCCTGGGACCTCCTGCAATGTATTAAAATCAATAAAACCTTTTGAATCGCCCTGGAATGCCAAAGTCAATTTGCAGCTTTTTTCTCAATATGCTATGGCTTTTTTCTGCAGCTTTCTCATGTCCTCAAGGCCAGGGTTTGCTTCCTTGTATATAAGGCAATTGAATTAGGTCAAGAACTTGAGCAAAAATCCATTGAATTGATGATTGAATCTTTGATTGGAAATCAAATCTTTTTGATTTTTCATGATTGGAAAAGGTTGCCAAATTTGGAGATTTTGTATCTTTGACTTGGTGCACGAAATTGCCAGCATATCTTGACCATATTTGCTTCACAAAAAGATTGAAAAACCAAATCTTGTATTTTCCTACAATTTAAATTGATTAAATGAATTAATATCAATTAAAAATCCAATTAATTAATAAAAATAAGAAAATAAATTCCATTAAGCTTGATGGGTCGTGCATAAGTCATGGATGAAGTTTCAAGAATAGATTTGAGGCCCATTAGCAAAAATAAGGTGTTTTGAGCAAAGTTGACTTTTGCAAATTCCTAAAACTTTCCCAACTTCTCCAATGCATATCTTGCTCAATTTTGATCATATGACCATGTTCTTGGACATTTTGGAAAGGTCTTGAAATCCTCTAACCAATGCCTTTGGTCCCATGTCATTTGGATTTACCAATCTCAAGTTATGGCCTTTGACTTAAAGTGCATTTTTGTTGACTTTTGAATTTGACCTATAATGTAGAAATTGATAACTTTTTGTGAGAGAATTTCTTGGACTTGGAATGTGAAGATGGTTTGTAGGAAATGTCATCCCCTTCAAAATGAGCATTGGATGGGATTTTTCTGATGAACCATGAAAAAGTTATGCCCTAGTCAAGATACACTTGACTTTTCTACTGTCCTAAAATAGTTACTTTTTGCATCTTGATGATTTTTGAGTTATGCTTATGGAATCATGATCAAGACTTGATCAAATGATGATTGTGGACTCAAAATAAGATGTTGACCAAAAAAATTTGGCTTTTGACAACAAAATGACCATTTTGCCCTTGTAGTTGACTGTAGATCAAATGGAGCTTTTGACTGTGAAAATTGGCATTATGAGTCTTGAAACTTGGCATGTAGGTGCTTGAGAATGCATATAGGCCTATGAGACTTGATTGAGCCATTGAAAACCCCAAATTCCTTGAGAGAACCAAAACCCTAATTTCAGCTGTCTTAGGAGGTGGTTTGACTGTACACTCCTTGAGCAATCATGAGCAGTTTGAGGATTATTCTTGACAAATCTTGAGAAATATGGGAGGGAAAATTTTGGGGTACAACACTCTTTCAACATCTCAATCAACACGCTCTTCACATCAGTAAATAGTAATGCTCCGATCTTGACTTCCTTCGGATCTTCTTCAGAACCCAAATTGATTACTTCCAAAGGCTCTTTATATGGCTGAATGGAATTCTCCTCACGCTCAAGCAACCGTGATACCTCTTCCGGAATCACATCATAGTCTTCTTCTTCAGCCCCATATACAGGACATTCAATGTTGGGAGAGGGTGCAGGGTCATTGTATTCAACAGATTTTATAATTAATCTGCACATATGATTTATGATTGCTTTTAGAAACTGACACATATAACAAGTGATCATGCAGATTGAATTTTAGTTATTATTTATTTTGAAATGTTTTTTATGATTACCATTTTCCAAGAAAAAGCAAAAAAATAAAGGCATAATTTGGGAAACAAAGATAACTTTTATTATTGATTTTAAAAATCAAAGCAAACTGATAAGCCCATACAATATTAATACTTTCACCTTGGGCAGAGTGAAAGCTTTTCAAAAATATTAACAAAAACAAATTACTTTGAAACATGTATGCAAGAGGGGACATCCATGGTGATCCAGTTCTGAACCCTAACTTCGTGCGTCCGTAATTTGGCATTTTTGGCTCTGCTTCATCTTCCACAATGACATTAATCCCAAAAACAGTTGGATGAAGATAACCCCCACTACAAAAGATGTCTTGATACTTGCCTACAGCAGACTTCGGCTTCATGCTCTTACCTTTATCATTCTTCACAGAGAACCCTAAGCCAGCTATATTCTTGTTTACATGTGGATCAACAATTTGTCCCCATACTTCACTATGGCCATTACGCACAACCTGCTGAGCATCTTTAAATGAAGCCATATAATTCTTATTTCCTCTTATATTATCAATGGATAAAGCTTAGAACTGGGTTCCAACAACAACTTCATCCGCCTCCACAATGCTGAAAGAGGACAAATGAGATATCAATAATGCCTGTTCTCCATTTATAATTACCACTTTTCCTTTACGCACAAACTTCAACTTCTGGTGTAAACTCAAAGTGACAACCCCTGCCTCATGTATCCACGTCCGTCCCAATGAACAACTGTAAGCGGGTACAATATCCATGACCTGAAAAGTAATCTGAAACAAATGTGGGCCTATATGAATAGGCAAGTCCACTTCACCAATAACAGATTTCCTTGATCCATCAAACGCTTTCACAATAATGCCACTTTGGCGCATGGGTGTTCCTTGGTATTTCAACTTCATAAGTGTTCTCCTCGGTATAATTTTCAACGCGGATCCATTATCAATCAGCACATTGGATAATGAATCATTCTTGCAGTTTATAGAGATGTGGAGGGCCAAATTGTGATTCCTTCCTTTATCAGGCAGTTCGTCATTGCAGAAACTCTGGTTATTACATGATGCAATGTTCCCTACCACACTACTGAATTGGTCTACAGGCATGTCACCTTCCACGAAAGCTTGACACAATACCCTCATCAAAGATCCTCTATGAGTAGATGAGTTCATCAATAAAGCCAAGATAGATATTTTTGAAGGATTCTGCAGTAGCTAATCTACAATTTTGTAGTCGTTCACCTTGATTATCTTTAAAATATTAACCACCTCCTTTTCTAGTGCAGCTCCACTAGATTCACCCACTGCCTTCTTGGGTTTAACATTTTCAACAATTTTCTTTCCAGTACTAACATCTCCATGAACAACTGATTCAAATACACGACCGTTGCGGGTCACTCTGCTAGTCTCAGCAATATTTCTGACATTAGGCATTGGCTGGATGGGGAGTTCCACACCATCCTCTAAAATTGTAGAATTATATTTGTAGGGTACAACCTTGTCTGACTTGTAAGGGACAGGACCTGGAAAACTAATCACCAATGGAGTAATAGCTGGCTTGCCATGATATTCAACTTCAAAAGGGGTGGGAGCACCAAAACAAGGCACAATAACATTTACTCCCTCTTTAACATATTCAGTCATTACAGAGTCATCTCTGGAAAACATATCTTCATCTGAGGAGAAGAACTCATCCACAGAGGCATACTCATAATCTGACTCTTCTTCAGCCAAACAAACCTCAATCTCATTATCCCTATGGTAATCATCCCTTTGGAATGTAACCTTGATAGTTCCATTATCCAATAACAAATAATTACCTTTCCTTGCAATTGAACATCCTCGGGATTCCCGACAGCAAATTCGGCAAGATCCATACTGATGTTCTACTTGACCAGCCATGTGGAAGAAAGTAGAATGCAATTGTACAAGATCCTCATTCATATGTTCCACTTCAAAGATTATGAACTCTCCAGGACATCCAGAAACCATGTTTACTTCCTCTTCATACTCTCCCCTAGGCCTGTTTATATGGATGAGGCCCTCATCCATCATCTCCTGCAAATCAGCCTTTATCTTGTCACAACCCTATATATGTGTGCTGCAAATATCACAATCGGCATGGTCATGCGTATAATAGCTAAATTCATAGAGGTCTGTATGAATTTTTACCAAATCTCCTCAACCTAGATTAATATCGAAAATCCGAAAGTCGCCTGGAATACCAGCCACCATGTTCACAACATTTGCTCCTCCATGCTTTGGCAAAAGATTATCTTTCACATTAGGGCCAACATATTTGAAGGACAAGATACCAGACTTCACTAATTTTTGTACTTCAGTTTTCAAAGGATAGCAGTTCTCAACATTATGCCCTGGTGCTCCCTGATGAAAATCACATGTTTGGTCTGCCTTGTAATACCAAGGCAACGGTGATGGTATAGCGGGAGGTGGCCTGGTCTGAACCAACTTCTTTTGAATTAACGCCGAGAGTAATTATGTATAGCTCATAAGGATAGGTTCATAACTCTCCCTTCTCTGATTATACCCTTGATTCCCCTGATGGGATGGTCTCTGATAAGCAACGGTGGTTGGAGATATACCAACAACTGGAGTTACTAAGGCGACTTGTTGATGACACTGATAATTTCTTCTAGGAGGATTAACCCTCTTCTCTTGCATAACAGCATTTGTATCTCCTTCCTTCTCTTTGGAAAACCCATAGGATGGCTTCTTCGTACTTCCGGAACTTTCACTTTTTTTTAAACGATCCTCTCTTACAACCTCTTCCAAACGGATACCCATGCCCACCATTTCAGTAAAGTCACTTGGCACACTCGCTACCATCCTCTCGTAGTAGAAAGCACCCAGAGTCTTCAAGAAGATCTTAGTCATCTCCTTTTCTTCCATGGGAGTAATCACTTGGGCGGCTACCTCATGCCATCTCTGTGCATATTCTTTGAATGATTCCTTGTCCTTCTGGACCATGGCTCTGAGTTGATCACGGTCAGGCACCATGTCCATGTTGTATTTGTATTGTCTGATAAATGCTTCTCCCAAGTCGTTGAAAGTATGGATATTGACGCTGTCCAAACTCATATACCTCTTCAACGCAGCACCAGTCAAACTATCCTGAAAAAAGTGAATCAACAAACGTTGATCATCAGTGTGGGTATACATTCTTCTTACATACATCACAAGATGAGCACGAGGACAAGTGTTGCCCTTGTACTTCTCGAATCCTGGACTTTAAGCTTCGCAGGTATCCTGACATTCAGGACCAAGCATAAATCATTCATATTCTATCCGAATAATTCCTTTCCCCTGAGGGGCTTCATCTCCCTCTGCATCTTGTCAAACTGATCTTGAAAATCATCCATTCTATCATAGAGACCCAAGCCTTCACTTGGTGGAGGAAAAGGGCGATACATATCATCATTAGCAAATGGGACTATATTCACCGAAGGAGGTGCAGCAGGAGTAGCATGCACCATAGGAGGTGCAGGAGTAACAATAGTCTGAACAGCTAGAGTAACTTGAGGACCAAGATTGAAACCTTCAGGCACAAAGTTCTCTGGCATTCCCCATGGACAACCTTGAGGCATGCGATTCTGAACAACAGCTGGAGTAGCAGACACAGGAACAGTCGGAGCTTCAGTAGTAATCTTTGTTTGTTGAGGTTGAACACTCAGTGGCTGATTATGAGCAGCCACCAGAGATTCCATCAGAGAAGTGAGATTGGCCATGCCGGCCTTACGAGCAGAAACTTCCTCGTGCAGCTCGCGATTCTCTTGTTCTAAGTTGTCCATCTTCCTTATGAAATTAGCTTGAGTATTGTAGTGATGAAACAACTTGCTGAACAAAGTAAAGAAGCTTGGTAAGACACCTGGATATGCATAATAAATGCAAGAAATATGTGCAATATGATGCATGATATGCAATGCACATGATTTATTTTATTTATTAATATTTCAAGGGACTTAAAGATTTATAGACACATTGAAAATATCAAAGTAATAACACATTTGAAATATTGAAATTTTTTTATTTTAATAACTTCAAAATGGATTACAAGTTTCAATAATCCCAAGTACAAGATTAAAATAAAGTCTAAAACCCTAAGAAGTAAAGCTGATGGAGATCACTTTATACATTGGCGCTTCCCTGTAAGTCTGGCCATCTGAGCCTTCAACCTCTGATTTTCTTCTACATATTTGGTGGCAACCTCCTTCCAATCACCTGAATCATAAAGTGAGCAACTAACATCTTACTGAGGCTTAGAGGAAAATAAATCCCCTTGCCTCTCCATGGTCTCTACAACCCGACTCTCAAGAATCTCAATCAAGTCGTCTTTCTCCATCAAGTTTGCTCTACAGGAAATCTCTAAAGTTTTGCACTTATTCTTCCAAGCGTCCTTTTCCTGTTGCATCCTGACCAAAGAAAGTTGTAGCTCTTCCACATCATCCAATAAGGGAGGAGTGGTCTTCACAAAAAATTCAGGCATAGGTGCTTCCCGGGAATACGACATCTTCATTTGAATAGCTCTCGTTTGGACCCACTAAATATAAGGCTCCAAAGAAATAGCCCTTAGGTCCCAGGTCTTTCCTACTCTTCTTATGAATGTGATGCCAGACCTTCGCAATCTGCTCCCTAGCTTCCTTATGGTCTTCTCCCTCCTTCATGAAGAAACTACTCGAATGAATACTATTTGGTTTATCCCTCATTGAATAACCAAGCCGTCGTCGTGCAAGAACAGGGTTGTAGTTAATTCATCCCTTTGTACCAAGAAGAGGTACATTGGGAAAACTACCACAACTGTTGACAATCTCTACATCATGGTAAGCCCTATGATACCAAACAATATCTGAGTGAGTAAGTTCCATGATCTTAGGATCCCAACGGGGTTCCTTCCTGACATCCCAGAAAACATCAGATTGAGGCATATGAGAAATAAACCACCGGTACGACAAAGGAATACAACATATAATCATCCCCCCATGATAAGAATTCTGAAGATGAATAGAGTAATAAGCATCACCCAATAATGTTGGAACTGGGTTTCCAATCATGAAGATCCTGATAGCATTAATGTCAACAAACTTGTCCATATTAGGAAATAAGAATAACCCTTAAGCAATTAGAGCAAAGATGGTCTCAAAAGCGACTGTACTCTTCATCCTGGAAAAGTAACGAGCTTTCTCAAATAAGAATTGTGCTGGTAATCCTCTAATCCCTCATTTAGCAGTCATATGGGCTTCAACCTCAGACTTCCCCAGATGGATCAAAGCAGCAATCTCATGTGGTTTTGGCTCACCCTCCAAACCAATAAAAGGAACACGATTGATAATAGGTAAATCCACCTAAAAGGCCAAGATGGGTTAGGTATTCCGCACTACACCTAAAATGCCAAGATGGGTTAGGTATTCCGCACTACACCTAAAAGGCCAAGATGGGTTAGGTATTCTACGTTCCTCACCTTCAGCAGGCTCCCAGGTCGAAAGCAACATGTCTTCCCGATTACTCGGTAAACGACACTACAGTCAAAGGGGCCTCCACTAAGTGGGGGATCTCATGCCTCCTTTTTTGGTATTACTCCCTCAAAGTTAGCATGACTATACCGCCCATCCTATCTTAGAGTTTGCCTAAGTCCAGGTATAAGACTTATAAGTAATCACTAAGCACCCTAAAAACCAGGAAAATCTAGACAAACATATATACAACATATAATATATAACAAACAATAGCATATATACAAATATAAACAAAGATAGGCTCAACCCACTTAAGGATGGATCAGCAAGAGGTCAATATTTCCCCAGTGAAGTCGCCATTTTTTTCTATAGCGGTAGAAATGTTTAAGACTAAGATATTGGATTGACTAGACTTATACAGATCAAAATAAAAATCTCCATGGCGCTTTATTGTTTCCAAAGGTATGGGAAAAGAGCGGATAACCCAAAAGAGGAGGAAAGATTCAAGTTAAAGGGGTTGGTTATGCAAAGGGAAGGTATTAGCACCCTAAACTTCTACGGTACTCCACAAGAACCTCTTTGTAAAATCTATATATTTTGGCTATAAAATGTTGTATGTAAAATAGATGGTGGAGGTGAGAAAAGAAGTAATTTTTTTAATGCTTTTTGCACCCGCCGCGGTTGCGAACCTTTAGTGCCTACGTACCACCTTTCATGCAATAGGGGATCAGGGTACACGTAGTTCCTCTTTAAAAAAATTTAAAACACAAGTGTGTTGGTTAATTTTATGAGATAAGACATCATCGTCATTGTCCGTGTGGAAAACATATTTACTACCTACAATCATGAGAAAGGAGAATTTGCATCATCTCAAAGTGGAGGATATGGCTTGGGTTTTAAAATCAATAATGCCTCACTCAACACCAAAGTGGAAAATATCCCACTTTGCTACATATTGTAGAATTATAGTTGTTTGCATCACTACAAGGATTGACAAGAGTCCAATCTTTTTAAGAAAAGTTTAAAGTTAAAGCCAAAGCGGAAAAATGGTTTGAAATTAGATTGATTGACTTTTAGTCTTCTCACAAAAAATTTCAAGGTATTATTAAGTTGATTGAAGTTTATTTATGAAAAAAAGTTTTGAAAATTCATGGACCTAGGTCCAAGTTTATTATGAAAGTAGTTCAAGTTTAAAAACAAGAAGAGTTTTCAAAAGGAGGGAGAAGATTTTTGAAATTAAAGAAGATGGGAGGATAAGAAGAGACTATCCTAAAGCATAAGATAAAAGCTAGGGAGAAGAACCATCTAATCAACAAGAAGCCAATACTTGAAATTATGAGTCAAGATGGAATTCCCATTCTTTGGATTGAAACCAAGCAAGCAAAGATACTATACCTCTTGAGGGAACCAAACTTCAAGTGTATTAAGTCTTCACAAAAATTGGGCAGAATAACGGCTGTATACGGGTGAATTCCCAATGTCTTGAGGTAAACCTCAAGAACACCAGACAAAATATCAATTAAGGACACAAGATCTCCAACATAGGCCAAGGTTTCTAATCCTAAGTCCAAGAAGTCCAATACTCCATATTTCCAAGGATAGTAAGCAAATAGTCCAAGTATCATTAATGTTTTTATGGTTCATGTTGATTATTAAGTATCTTCAAAAAGAAAAGAAGAGCTCAAGTGAGTAAATTAAAATCACAAGAATATAAAGGGGCTCAAGTGAGCAAAGATGAAAAATAGCATGAAAGGTAAATGCTAAAAGTAAATGGTACATAAAGCATAAAAAATAAAAGCATAAAGTAAAGTCAATTGTTAGAAATTAGTGGTTAGTTGGATGACATCCATTTGGAATTCATTAGAGGATTGGTAGAACCAAAGCCTCCACAAAATGAACTGCATTTCCTTTATGTCAAGTATATCATGCCTTTATGAATTCTCAAGGCAACATTTAATGATCAACGATGTTCAAGTGATCTGCGTTGACCAAAATTGATGAAGATCCATTAGAGGATTGGTAGAACCAAAGCCTCCACACAATGAATCTCAAGGTTATTGGATCAAAGAGATCAAATTAACATACTTGGGCTTGCAAACATAGGTCTGGACCACGAATGATCATTTATTCGAATCAGGATAAAATTTAGCGCTATGTTAAGCAATCGTAAGTGGACTTATATAGATGTCGCACCTATTTTGAGGCCATTCAATAGCAATATATGCACTATTTATTTTCAGACATGATATAGATATCATGCTCCAATAACACTTATTGCAATAAGAAAGGGATGAGATGAAGAAGGGTGGGAAAGAATATATATATATATATATATATATATATATATATATATATATATATATATATATATATATATATATATATATATATATATATATATATATATATATATATATACCACATTTGAATTAAAATTTAATCAAACTATTATTAAAATCATTCATCCATTTTTATGGAGTTAGACTCAACAACCTGGATCCAATGATGTTAACAAAGTTCATGATCAAAAATTCAATCCAAGATCAGCTAGAAAATAATCAAAAAATAATATTACATTTAATATATATATATATATATATATATATATATATATATATATATATATATATATATATATATATATATATATATATATATATATATATATATATATATATATATATATATATATGTTGAAAAAGGTTTAAAAGTGAATAAAAATGAAAATAAAGGAAACAAATATCAACTATATTCAAATTGATTCATAAAAAAGAAATAAGGTCATAGGAAAATCAGAAATAAACTCAAATATTTTTATAAAATTTTTGGTAATTTTTTAAAGTCAGAAACTATTTTTAAACTAATTAAAATTGCTCAAACAAATAGAAAATAGACAAAAAAAATAGTAAATAGCAATATAAAATTCCATAAAATTTTCAAAAAGTCAGAAATATGTAAAATGATATTTATGAATTTTTTTAGAATTAAAAAATGTCATAAAATATTTTTAAAGTAATTAAAAGAAAGCAAAAAATGCAAAAAAAAAAAAAATCAAATTTCAAAATAAAAATGTGAAAAAATAGTCATGAGATCAGAAATAATTCAAAGTATTTTTGTGAATTTTTTCATGATTTTTGGATAAAAAATAAAAGAGTTATGAATTTTTGAAAATTAAATAAATTAAAATATAAAATCAGAAAATAAAATAAAACCAAAAAGATGTAGGCCATCAGATCATAGTCAAAACGCGTTAGTAAGCTGATCCAATAGACCAGACGCGTTGTGCTTGATATGGACCTTAGTGAGATACGCATAGGATCAGAAAAAAGGCAACCAATGAAATTAAAATGTTTGGCACGCTATCATTGGCTGAGACGAGACATGTCATCGTCTTCACCCTCCAGACGCCCTGCAATGGAGATTTTGTGAGATCCTTCAAATGGAAAAATTAGGATCCCATACTAGTATCATTGGATTCCTCTCTTCAAGACGATCCTAACATCACCATCGCGCCAAATTTATATAAGGTATGCAAAGAGATATGAATCAAAAACCCAGAAAATAGCGAGCACCTTCAATTTGATATTTCTCTCTTAATTCTCAATGGATTTAAAAATTGTAAGAAGCACAAGAATCAAGAGAAGGAGAGATTCACAATGATATCAAAGTTTGGAAGAATTGATGGAGAAATCTACCTATTGAAGTTCAGTTGCAGAGCTCTGTAAATGGACTTGGTCAGATAATTCAGAAGGTTTAAAGGCTCAATTCTTCTTCTGTTAGCTTCAGGGAAGATCAAGGAAGGTGGATTGATAGAAAAAATAGATTGAAAAAGGCTTGAACAATGATTTCGAAGTTGCAGAAAAGTGAGTTATGGAGCGAGTTTCGCAGGGTGATTTTGGCTGTTCAAGCTTGAGAAAATGAATGGAATAGCTCATGTATTTATAGGAGAAGCAAATGGGATCAAAAGTAAGGGTGAATGATGCAATTTGGAGGGAATTCGTGTGGGTCTACATCATGAAGAAAGTGTGACTTCTCTTTTGTTAAAACTCATCCAAAACGCGTGTTTTAATGCACTAATAAACTTGGGAAAGTTGGATAACAAGTTTAGACCCAAAACGCGTGCTAATTTGAGGGTTAGAAGTTGTAACATGAAATTCAAATTCTGACTTGCGATGAAACTTCAATTCCAAGTTACCACTTTTGAAATAATGGCATTCTCAGCTCAAGGGGTCTTAAGGCTTGGTTCTTGATGCTTTAGAAAGATGAGATTACAAGCTTTGCAATGGGAAAATAATGGAATCAAATGGATGTTTTAGCTGAAAGATGCAATGAATCAAAGTTGGGAAAAAGAGGTTGACTTTCCATACTTAGAAATATTTCAAGTTTTTCTTCAAAAGTGACCTATAATGTTTTGCATCCAAACATGGCCTTCCTGTTGGAATTTGCTCTTGACCAAAAAAGATGGCATGAAATAGACCTCTTGAATGACATTTTTAAACTTGACCCATTCAAAATATCCAAAAATTGAGAGAGTTATGAATTGTTGAAGTTGGAAAAATCATGAAATGACCTATAATCTTTTATATCCTTAGGGAATCTTCCATCCATTTTCTCACTTTGCAGATAAAAGAAGGAATAAAGTTCACATACTCAAGATCATTGTGGGAAAAGAGTGGGATCAAGGTGATAAAAATTGACCAAGTTATGATCATTTGAAGTCACACATAGGAAGTTGTGGGTTCATCTAAAGGACTTGTAATCTTTCTTCTTCATCAAGTTTCTTCTACATGAAAACTACTTGAAACTTTTGAAGTGATTTGTTAGTAACCCTTTGAAGAGAAGGATGTTTCTGGAATCACTCAAAAATACCAAAAGATGAGCAAGATATACTTCTTTGAAGTTCAAAACCCTAGCTCCTAGATCAAGAAAATGCTTTGAGGAACTTTGACAATTTTAAACAACCTTCTTGTACCAACACTTTTGAGTCGTAGATAGAAGTATTTAAGGATGATAATGAGAACTCATAGCAACCAAAACCACTTATATATCTTGAGAATTGAAAGAAATATGCACTTGTGACCAATGGGAATAAATCCTTGTCCAACCATGACAACTTCTTCAATCAACCCCTTGTACTTTTGAATCAATCTTGATAACTTTGAAATATGGTGAACCAAAATAAACATTGCCATGCCATTTATTCCAAAACAACTTCAATGGTGAGGTTTGAATTTCTCAAGCTTTATTGACTAGGGCATGGAAATAAACTCATGAATCCATGGATCAACTTGCTAAGCCACATTGCCTTTACCTACATTGTTAACAAGTAAGACAAACCAACATTGCATTTTATTAATTAAAAGGAAAGTCAAAACAAAACATGCATGATCACAAAAGAAAAACAAGTCAAGGTGCTTGGTGATTCCTCAAAGAGTAAAGCTAAAGATAGGGAGGAGAACCAAAAGCCCTAATGTGATCTTGTTGTGATTGAATCAAAATGGTATGATGAAGGGATCTTAGGGGCAAAAATTGGGGTACAACAAATCGACTGGTTTCTTTGCTTTCTTCTTCTTCTTCTCTTTGATCATCAAAGTCTTCAAGTCCTCTTGTCCTTTAGCCAGAGCCAAGAAAATTTGTTGGAATTGAGAGTTCTGTGCTTGGAGATCCTTTACTGTCTGTTCAATATCCATCTCACTGAAATAAATAGTAGAAAGATAAGGAGACCTGCTGTAAGAAACCTGTTTGTGTTATGATGAATGAAAATGCATATGCAAATGATTTCAAGGAAATTAGAGATTTAAATTTGTTTTAGACAAAAAGGAACACACGTTGCATTAACAAATCCAAGTTCGAGTACATCATGCCTCTTTGGGCTTTCAATGAAAGAAATAAAATACAAAAACTCCTAAGACAAAAAGTTTGAAAGCATCCTCTTTGGTGCGATGTAGGCATTCAAAATCCGCTCTTCATGAAGCTGCTTGGGGAGTTCCAGAACTTTCTTCTCACTGGCGTAGAATTGGGCTTCGAAAGTGTCACGTTCTTCCTTTAGTTGAATCCAATCCTTTTGTAAGTCTTCGAGGGAGGTAGGAGTGTTGGGATGAAGGACAATACATGGGGCATCTCCTTCAACCACAGGATCTATGAAGACAGGGAGGATAGATGGGGTTAGGCATTGCGATATTCTGAGGACGAGCTCGTACTCACCTAAGGTAAGGCTAAAGGGGAATGGAATTTTTGTGCCCCAATGCCCTACTATCCACCTTGTTTACCATCCTCCAAGCTCGTATAAACCTCTGATGATAGCCTTGATCGTTGCTTTCGTAGTCGAACACTACACCTTGGATGAGCGCATCATGTGGACCATCTCTTCGTGCGTACCCAAACTATCGCAATGCTAAGAAAGGCTTATAACTGATACCTCCTCTAATGCCAAGCAGAGGGACATTAGGGAATTCCCCACAACGGTCGATGATAGTAATGTCTTCCAAGGACCGAGAGCACCAGTGGATATCTGAATATCTGAGTGACATCAGCCTATTGGACCACCTCAAACCTTGCTCGTTCTTCAAAACGGATTGGGGAAGATACGAAACAAACCATCTAGCCAATAGAGGATTACAACACATGAGGGTTCCTCTTCTCTTTATGGTGTGAGAGTGAAGAGAATGCAAGATATCTCCCAACAAAGTAGGCACTGGATTGTGAGATAAAAATATTTTGACAGCATTCACATCTATAAGTAGGTTAGGATTTGGAAATAGTACCAACCCATAGATGAGAAGAGCCAAAATTTCTTCGAAAGATCGTAAATCCATATTGTTCCAACAGTCTTGAGATTTTTCCAATAAGAACTTGGATAAGAACCCTTTGACAACACTTCTTGTTTCCCAATTATCCGTGACGTCGGATTGTTGCAAGTATAAAGCTCGGGCAACCTCTTCAGGGCTTGGGTCTCTTTCAGTACCATTGAAAGGTAGTTGATCGAGAATAGGAATTCCCAAGAGTTGAGAGAACTCTTCCATAGTTGGTACAAGCTGGTAATCGGGGAAGGTAAAGCAATGGTGCAAAGGGTCAAAGAACTGGAAAAGCACCTTCATCATATCTTCATCAAAGCTTGAGGTAACCAAGTTGAGAAATCGTCCATGTATTTTGGTGAACGGAGATTTCTCAGGGACCCTTGATGCTAACTCTTTGATCTGAAAAGGTACTCGTACAAGGTTGACTTGGATTATGTTCCTGTGAGTGGGAGTCATATCCTACAAAACAGAACAAAGATGAATCTCAAAATCCTTGAAATGGTTAGTCTAAAATACTATGGTATGACGTCATGATGTTATGTACAAGTATATGCACAAGTTAAATATAAAAAATCCTTAGGTTTAGGCTTGCATGAGGTTTATAGGTAAGTACCCTCTTGAAGTTTAGTTGGTTCAACCTATCCTAGAAAGTAAACGGGTTCTAGGGAATCTCAATATCACCGATCTTTCTTCATCGAGCGTTGTTTCAGCGCAAGCCTCTTTATTAGCGACCGAAATATCCCGAATGTCCGATCTCAATGAGCGTAGTATCGAGTATCAACCAACTTCGGACTGCACCAAAGCCGACTATCTCACTACTTCCTAATGGCCAAGTTGTTCAGTAAAGGTTCTAAAGTCAGTTAGTGCTTCATGACACCACACAACGGCCCCGTATTCTCCTTGACTACTCAAGGGCTACCGATACCAACAAATGTGTCACACTAACGTAGCTATTGCTTAGACCATGTCGGTATACCCTGCACAGTTTCCACAACTTATTGCTACTTACCTAAAAAGGTGCCCCGGATCGTGGTAGAGGATCAAAACAAACCCAAACAAGGAACCATAATATAAAGAAAACAAATTAAACAATGAAAATAAATTAAAGGTGATCTAGCTCTAAGGTAACCCCACTTTTAAGTAATTTTCCCAATAGAGTCGCCAGTTCTATAACGCGGTGGGAGAATTGACTTGGGTGTTTTGCGTTTGACCGCAATTGTTGAGGATAGCAAGAGTCGCCATCGACTTTTCTTTTATCCAAAAGGAAAGGTTGAAAAGAACAGGAAAGACCTTTCAATATTATTTCTTGAGTTCAGGGGTAGGTTATGAAAAGGGAAGGTGTAAGCACCCTTTTCATCCGTAGTTATCTACGGGCTCTTAGTTGCTTGCTAGATCACTTGCTTTTTGTTTGAAAATGTGTTCGTGATGTCGGTTTTGAAAGTATTTTGAAAAGGAATGTTTTTGTAATGGTTCTCGTCTCTATAAGAACACGTACAAAGTGTTTTGTCTTTTGAAAAATGTTTCAAAGTGAGAGTGTGGCTGTATAAAATGTTTTTGTTGTGAGCAGGAGAGCAACTAGGAGCATTCTACCTACTCAAAAGGTCTAATGTTCTTTTCCTCCTCCTTTAGATGTTTCTATCTTACAATTGATTTGGTAAGAAGCCCCATCATTGGATGTGAAGGGACGGACGCGGGTCAATCGTACAGTCATAAAAGGAAACTCGTGAGACGCTTTAGCAATTTTCGTGAAGGACTAGATCATTTTACCGAAGGCAACATTGAGGGACTATGATATTTTTTATCGAACCGACTTTTTCTAAAGCGCCCCACATTCGAGGGACATGATTGTTTTTCTGAGGCAACAAGCGAGGTTACCTGTAATGGGGGTACAAATTTATGAATAGGGATGGATCAATGCAATTAAAAGTCCAAATAGGCAATCAATACAACCAAATCGAATCGAACCATTAATTAAAACTACAAAAATCTATGAGGTAAAAATTAATTAACAAAGTATAGAAATAAAATTCTTGGTATTTGTTTGAAAAGTTTGGAAAGAAAAATAAAATTCTATTCTATTAAAGAAAATAATTAACTAAAGAAATTAAATCAAATGTATGTATATCTTGTCTTTTGGTATTTTTTATGAAGACAAACAAATTAAGACTAAAGAAAAAGTTAATTAGTAAAATTATTTACAAATTTTCCCTAAATTAAATTTAGAACTAAGCTAATTAAGAAAATTATATAACAAAACTACATGATTTATTAAATTAGTAAAACAAATAAAGTCAAACTAATTATTAAAACAAAACAAAAATAGAAAGGTGATGTTAAACTGAATATGGGGGTGATGCTGATTTTTTGAATGAATGGGCTTTACAGATTAGAGCCCAAGAAGTTTTGTATTTCCAAAAAAAAAAGAGGAAACTAAAATTAGGAAAAGAGTAAAATGTACCAGGGGGTCTCGAACCCGGGACTTTTCCTCCAAACCAACACACCTTAACCACCACACCACCTGTTTCATTCATTATTTCTAACGCATCAATTAATACAAAAGTGAAAATGGATAGTTGAATGGGCCAGTACCCTAATGGGCTGACCCGGTTTGGAATTTGAAGAGAGACAAAAAAAACTGTAACCCTAAGGAAAGGGTGCGCCGCTAGCAGAATTGTCTTGGGAAGGGACAATGGGTTTAATTGTTGTCATTACCAATAAAATGATTATTAGGGAAAAATTGAAACAAAAAAAAATCAAACGATTCTCTCTTTCACAGATTACCAACCTTTACAATATCACAAACTTTCAATCCCTTATTTGATTTCCCTTCTCATACCAACACTCCAACGTCCACCTTTCCCCATCATCATCATCTTCATCAACAGCTTCAAAAATCATTGTACAATTTCAAACCCGTAATAACCGCATCACTCTTCTTTTCCTTTAATCTCTGCCCTCCATTTAACATTCTTCATAACCGCATTTGTCTTCTTATTCTTCTTGGTGCTCTTGTTGTTTCTACTGATGATTGGGAAACGATGCAAGCTGTGTTTACTGACGCGGTTGCTGATGCCTCCGAGCAAATATTTCTTGACCAGAATCTAGAAATGGTAACCTCGGTAATTATATGGACATAAAATGAAATGGGGATCTAGGTTTGAAATGGGGGCTTAGGTTTTTCTGTGTGATTTGCGATTGCCTTTTGATCCATGAATTTTGTTTGGTTTTGAGCAGTTACAGTTAGGAGTAATTCTTCGTGGAACAGATTGACGTTGTGACAGATGGAAATTGGTGGATCAGAAGAAGAAGATTGGGTAGTTACGGCACAACTGCGAGGCTCTGAAAGAGAGAGTTGTTTGTTGGTCCTGTTTGGATCTTAATGTTCGTCTGAACGGTTTGATCGGGTTGCTGTTAGTTTTAGATAATTTTTTATGATGGTTGAGATGAGTTAGAAATTACAAAGCTAGAGGTTATGGGTTTATCAATAACAACAATGACAACTAAAATGGCCCCGATTTTGGTTTTCCAATTTACTCTCAAGTATGGCTTTATTAAGAAAATAACAAACAATAATTTCATGTAATAACACAATAACTTATATCTCTAATTTCTGAATAATAACAGTGCAACAACCATTCCAAGTAATGCAACACAGTAACATATTCATGAGACAAGGAAAGGGAGACTTACAGAGATTGTTGATTGTTGTTACAATGACTCCGCATTTTCTTTTACAGGGAAGTTGATTTCTGTAAACTTCTCTCTTTTCCTTAATATTTCTGAAGGGTTGTGTGAAGGAAAATAATGCTAATACTTGGGTTTTTTTTGTATGCTTGGTTACTGTAAAACTGCTTTGTTATCTTTTCATTTTTTGATGGAAAATCCACCTCTCTGTTTGTTATGGTATCTGTTTTCTTATATTAACATGAGGATGGAACTTTTTTGGGGGTGGGGGGGGGGGGGGGATAAATGAGGTTTGAACATTTGTGATGCACTTCCTTGCTGCTTTCCTGATACAATTTCGGTTTTGGTTGAGTTTGTGCAAATTTTGGACTGGCTTGCTACATGTTTGTGCAGCAGTTTTCTTTTTGGACTGTCATGGGCAGCAATCTGCTTTGACAGTTTTTTTCCCTTTTGTGTTTGTTTTACTTACAGTAATGCAGACTATTTGTTTTCTTTATGAACCAAAATAACATATTTTGTGATTTGCAATGAAGATAGTTCTTTGGGCCAATTATAGGACAAAGTTGAGGCTTTTGTTGGGCTTAAATCCTTGATTTGTGATGCTGCTGTTTTTTAATTTTGTATGTGTCTACTATGATTTTGCTACACCACCCTTTTTCTGATTCCTCTCACAAGTCCTAATGATGAGATTATGAATATAATCTTCTTTTAAACTTCATTATTTATATGCTAATTGTATCTTCCTTTTCTTTGGCAAGGCAACTTACAATGAGAATTCATGGATAGGCTTGAAGTGGTGAAGCTTGGCACGAGGAGTTTGATAGTTTTTGAAGAAGACATCAAAGTTTTGTAAATTAGGATTTAGAAAACCTTGTAGAATTTTCCAACGCCTTAGAATAATTTCTCCATGACAAAACAAACTTGTAACTTTGAAATTGATGTAGTAATATGAATTCTTGTAACTTAATTGCACATTCGAATAATTGAACTTGTTACTTGTAATTTTGTAGCTTGAGATTTGAACGAATCCTTGAGCGATGACGATTTTGAATTAAACTATGCCTACTATGTGAATAAGCTTGATGATGGACTTGAGAACTTTGAAGGGTAAACTTTGAATCATGTTTAGGTCAAGACTTGTCCATGTATCACCTTTTAAAATTTCAAATGATTGAAAGGTTCTTGTAATTCCTAGCCTCTTGAATTTTAATTCAACACTATAATCGAACTTGTGTGACACGCAATAAAATTTGAAAAGATGATGATGCCTTAAACTCTAAGAAATTCACATTTCACGACATCCAAATGAAACTTACTTCTAAGCTTAGTGCGCTTTAAACCTCAATCAAGTTATCTTTTAAATGAATGAACTTTACTTCAATTCTCAATTAAAACTCCAATTCCAAATCAATTTTCCTTTGCAAACAAACAGGAACAACCAAGTTTTTTATCATAATGAATTCTTTTCCTTATGTCTTGCGTCATGCTTTGCGTCCAATCACCATAACAACAATGCCTTCATGATTTGAAATTAGAAGCCAAACTTTTCAAAGTCAGGAATTGACTTATAACGTTTCAATAAATTTCAAAACCTTCTGAGCATAATTTGACTCCGATCTTTGAAGTAATTCTCATAGACAGTGCTATTTATGATACTTCGCAGAAATAATCTCCTCGGGTTGTTGAGAATTGTAGAAATTATGAACCTCGCAAATTGGACAAGAGTTTCTTGTGAGTAGGTTAAATTTGCAAAATGACCTCTAAACTATTCAAATTTCTGATGATCTTTCACACGTAATCAGCTCTTGACACTGTCTGAATTTGATCTTGAGAAGGTCGGCTTTTGGGTCAATGTAGTTGATTTTCAGTCATTTGAAACATTGACTGAGAAAACTTGCAATGGGAGGTTTTAAACTTGGCACGAACATCCTTGAGGATACATGAAGATCTATGAAGACCATTTGAAACCTTGAAGACTCAATTTTCTTTGAGAAATACCAAACCCTAATTGTTGACTTACTGCCTAGGAAGAGAATCTGTCTAGTCAACTTCTGAGCCAAATTGAGTATTCGAGAAACCCTAGGATAGTAACTTGAATGGAAAATAGAAGGGGAAATTTTAGGGTACAACACTACTCACTTCCAATCACCACAGTGATATCAAACACTCCCAGTACCCGTGAATGTCTCAATAAACCAAAAAGGAAGAACACACTTCCAAATTACAAATACTTAGTTTGCTTAAAATCTTCACTAAGAATAATACTCAACTCGTTCCTACGGGCTTTGAGTGAGAAGAATAACTTGACAAGCAAGTAACAATCAATCAACTCAAATGTATTTAAGATACATGAGGATGTACAATAAAAACACACAAAGAACCTAAGGACTATCAAACCCTAAACCCTTATTTTTTACAAGGTTTTACAATAAAAACTATGCTTAAACACTAGGTCTTGGACGACCCCTTATATAGGCTTCTACAGTTGGGCTTGGACTCTTCAATCATATATAATCTTCAGCTCTAAATTCTTGCAGAATATTCTCCATGAAAATAGAAATGAAAAAAATATTTCAAATATTTCCTAAAAAGTCTCAAGGATCTTTTTTATGAAATAAATCATATTTGTAATTATTCCTAACAATCCTTGATTGGTTCTGCATGTTATGAGTATTAGGAACCTCCAGAATCTCATACTTTTCAATCAAATCTTCAAGGATAAAATCAAGTTGTATCATTATGATGTTTTTTTGCAACATGTTACAACATCTATCAAATAAGGCACCTGTAGAACCTGTTGTACCAGCTGGTCGAGATGTTATGACATCTTTATCAACATTAGGCTACAATACATGTTCTTCCAAAATAGAACATGTTGATAGAAATGGTGTCAACTATGTGTTTTACCAAAATTGATGCCAACCATAAAATCACATACCTAATAGATGATGCTCCTTGATTTCGTCAATAATGATGTCTTGGCTAATCATAACCCTTTTATTTGCTGCATCATACAAATTATAACCATCGGTAGAGTGATACCCTACAAGTGTAATCTATTCTCCCTTTTCATCCGGCTTCTTTCTAAGCTTCCCCAGAACATGTCCATACGCTACGAAATTAAAAACTCTCATTTGATTCAGATACGGTTTAAATCCAGACCATGCCTCCTTCGGTGTTATCTTCTCTAGATTATTTATTGAACACACATTCAACAAATAGAAAATTATGGATACCGCTTCTCCCCATAACTCATTCAACAAGTTATTCCCATTTAACATGTTTTTCACCATGTTCGTATTCGATCGATGCTTCCTTTTGGAAACACCATTTTGCTGCAGTGTATAAGTGTTACCCTAGATTTGAATGGAAATGTTGGCATGGGTCTTCGACAATAATGGATTGGAGAAGAGAAACATAACCTTTTTTTGGTATTATCCGAAATTACATGTGGAGACAAATCTAGAGGCGAAATACATGCAGTAAAGACGTGTCAACTTTTAAAGAGAAAGTCATTGAAGACAGTTAATCTAGTATTAGTATAAATAGGAACTCTAGTGTTAGGATTTGGGGTGTCAAAATCATTAGTAAAACACACAAACTCAAAGTATCCAAGTGCAAAATGAAAAATGAGCCATTTGAGAGAAATGTATGATACTGGACACCATGCTCTTTAGATTTTAAGAAATTTCACTTTACTTTAAATTGTCTTTTTCTGCACTCAATCTTTACCTTTTTTCCTTACTTTTTACCAAGATTTCGGTCAAGTCAAAATCCTTTAATTTATGCATACTTTACATTTTAACTTATTAGAAACCAAAATAGGTTTCACTTCACAAGAAACATTCAAACTAAGTCATAAGTATTTATGCACATAGGATCATCTAGTCGATCCTGTAAGTAACATTGTTTGGAAGGAAATTTCTTGTTTACTAAATTTCATGGTAAATAAATTGGCACGGCCAGTGGGGCCTTTTTGTGCATTAGATTCATAAAAAAGTTTCTTTAAAAAATGTTGTCTTTATTACAAAATATTTTCAATTCTTCGTTTGGGAAATGTTGTTGGTTGTATGCACTTAAGGAGTGGTTAAAAAAGCTGTTAGAAATGTCACGACCAACATTGAGAAATACACCCACCTCCCTAAAACGACCATCGAAACTCAGAAGGACAAGTAAACGTTCCATCTCAGGATGTAGTGGAAATGTCGAATGTTGTAGGAGATAATCCTTCCAACATCAGTCAGATAAATAATCTGACAGCCCCACAGAGGATGGTAGTTACGCCACCACAAGTGTTGAGCGTTCCTACAACTCTCATGGTTCCCTATAGCGTGGTTATAGACCAAAGGCCTTTTTCCATTGAATTTTCAATTCCTTTGAATGGCCGAGAATAACCTTTTGGTATGCCAACATTAGTCTACACGAAGAAAACAAAATTGCAACGGTGGAGAAAGGACAATGTTGAATTCAAGTTCAACTCCGCAGAACAACTCTCAAGTGTCCAAGGGATAAATTTACAGTCCTAACTACAAAGGGAAAAACTATAACTAGAACCCAATGCAATTCGAAATGTTGCAAGTTATAACGATCATGAGAAACAAGAAGCAACCAAGGAGGTGACTAGAAGGCCGAAGAAAGAGAGATTTTTTCCCCACTCCACCACCTGTGGTACAAAGGGTCAAGGTAGTTAGGCCACTAACGAAAACAAGACTAAGCCTACCTCTTTCCCCCAAAGAGGAGGAGACTAACAAAGAGGAGACTGACTAAGAAGATTGGGATATGGTAGAAGATGCGTCCTCACACCCAGAAGATGATCTCAACATAATATGCAATATGGTTTCTATGTTACCAATTAAATATGATGTCATTACTGAGATAATAGACGATGAAGAGGACTTTCTGGAAGAAAACATGGATGGAAATTAACCAATGTGCTTCTATGTGATGAATGATGGACGCGGTGAAGAATAAAACACCGTCTTTGAAAAAATGGATATGGGGATGAAAAGTCATCTCAAACCTCTTTTTATCAAAGCAAAAGTTGACAATATTAGTGTCAAAAATGTATTAGTAGATAGTGGTGCAGCAGTCAACTTGATGCCACACTCTTTGCTCAAAATAATGAGAAAGGTCGATACCAACCTGAGACCCCACAATATGGTGTTGTCAAATTATGAGGGTAAAACTGGCCACTCCTTAGGAGCAATCCAAGTAGACTTGGCTGCTGAAACTATTATTCGACCAATATTGTCCATGGTCATCCAATCCAAAGACAACTATAATCTACTGCTATGGAGAGGATGGATCCACGACAATAGGGTTGTTTTTTCTTCCTTACACTAGATAATATCAATATGGAGGGAAGACGAAATAGTTGAGAACATGGAAGTAGATCAGAACTATTATTTGGAAGAAGTAAATCAGGTCAATATAAGAACTTTCGACAAAAATTTGACAAACATTGTGCCATGCCCACCAACCAACTTGGGGTTCGAGGAACATGAAAATGTCTTTAACTCTTTGAGACAACATCCCGCTCATGGTTTCCTATGGGATCAGGAAATTTTGAGCTAAGAACCCCTACAGGAAGGCGAAATAACCCTCATAGACTGGGAAGATGACAACACCTATGATGTCTAGGTCAAATACATGGACAAAGAATACAGTCCCCCAGGGCCTGCAGTCAAATGAAATTGGCTGAAGAGGCCAAAGAAAAAACAAAATGGCTAGCAAGGCCAACAATATAGAAGATTCAAATGCATGGACTCGAATAACAACATATATTGTTGAAAATCAAAAGAAAGCGGCCCAAGAGCCTGAGTTATAACATCAATTAGAAACTGAAGTTGATATAGTCGAACGCATTAATCATTTGACGGACCAAAGGCTCGACTGCATATATGATGACGAGCCTTTAGGATTTGAGAAAGATCCAATGGCTTCAGTAAAGAAAATCCAAGCCTAAGATTCATTGGAAGAGATCGATCTGGGGGAAAGGATGCTAAGAATATCAATGTACGTGAGTGCCAATATTTCTTCAGAAGTAACAAGTGGTCGATTTTCTCAAAGAGTTCAAAGATTGTTTTTCCTGGGACTACAACGAAATGCACAGCTTAAGTCGAGAAATGGTGGATCTAATGCTGCCAATATGGCCAGGGAAGATGCTAGTGAAAGAACTACTAAGAAGATTCACACCATAATTAATGTCCGAAATCAAGGAGGAAATTGAAATATTCCTACGAAGTAAGTTCATCAGAAAAACAAGGTACATCGAATGGTTAGAAAATATTATACTGTTTATTAAGAAAAATGGGTATCTCAAGGTGTGCTTAGATTTTAGAGATTTGAATAATGCTACACCCAAAGAGGAGTACCCAATACTTGTGGTAGAAATGTTAGTCGACTATGTCATATGCTTAAATTATTTGAGTATGTTGGATGACTACTCAAGGTATAATCTGATCTTCATATAAGAAGAGGATGTACCAAAAATGACATTACGATGCCATGGAGCATTGTGAACCTATGAAGGTGGTAATACCCCTTGGTTTAAAAAATGAGGGTGCAACCTTTCAATGGGAAATGAACCTAATGTTCCATGATTATATCGACACCTATATGCAAGTTTACGTCGATCATGTAGTCATAAAGTCCTCATCGAAAAATGGTTATATAGACCATCTTCAAAAATCCTTCGAAAGGATGAGGAAACATGGGTTGAAAATGAATCCCTTAAAATGTGCCTTTTCTGTTAGTGCAGGGGACTTCCTTGGCTTCTTGGTCCATAAAAAAGGAATTGAAATCAACCAAAATAAAACAAAAGGCGATTCTAGAGACGAAGCCTCCTTCGATGAAGAAATAACTCCAGTCTTTGTTGGGAAAGATAAATTTTTTGAGGAGGTTCATATCTAACCTAAGTGGAAAAACACAAGCATTCTCGCCACTTCTTCAAATGAAGAAAGAAGATAGGTTTAGATGGGATGAATACCATCAAAATGCGTTCAACGAGATCAAAGCCTATTTGATGAAGCCTCTGATCTTAACTCCTCCTACTAGAAATAAGACCATAAAATTGTATATATCAGCACCAAATACGGCCATATGAAGTATATTGGATCAAGAATATGATAATAGTATTGAAAGAGTCGTGTATTACCTTAGTCGAATATTCTTAAATTATGATGAAACTAGATATAGCTCAATAGCGAAGCTTTATCTTTGTTTGTACTTCTCCGGTACCAAGTTAAAACATTATATAAAGCCATTAGAAGTATATGTTTATTCTCATTTTGATATAATCAAACCTATGTTATAAAAGCCTATTATGCATAGTCGAATAGGGAAATTGGCATTAGCCCTTACTGGATACTCATTTTATTATGTACTATTGAGGGCCATTAAAGGCCAGATTATGGAAAACTTCATACCCGATCATTCATTGGCCAAAGTAACACAAAACTTCACGAGTAAAAAATTGTGGAAATTGTATTTCGATGGTTCTTGGCACAAAGACGCAACAAATATCAATGTTCTTATAATTTTTCCATTAGAAATCCCAAAAAAGTTCAAGTTCAAAATCAAAGGCCATTTTTCGAACAACGACGCTGAGTATGAGGCCTTAATAGTAGGCCTCTAGATTTTGTTTGAACTGGGGGCAAGGGATATCAAAATAAAGGGGGATTCAATGATGGTGGTGAAACAGTTAAGAAAGGAATATAAATGCATCAAAGAAAATTTGATGATGTACTTTGTCATAGCCAACTCTTAATTAAAATGATTTGATTCTATCGACATAGATCGTGTACCTCACTAGAGAACCAGGAGGCAGATGATTTGGCTCAAATAGCGCCAGGCTACAAGGGTCCAAGAGAAAGGCTAGAAGAATGGATTGAAGTGCAAGAGAAACTCGTTTTGACTGAGGATTCGTCAACAACATCATCAATGACAAAGTTGGTCGGGGAAGATACTCAAGATCTCAAAAATCGATAGGTTCCCCATACTTGTGAAATTTTTACTTAAAAAATCTCCAGGGTTCCCCATCTCTAGATCGTGAAAATCTCCATATTACTAATAATTGTGAAATCTTTACTTTTGAAATTTTTGCCATTGATGATATGTTGGATAATGATTGGCGAAAACCAATAGTCGATTACTTGGAAAACCTTGTAGGCTTAACGGATCGAAAGATAACTTACAGAGCCCTAAGTTATGTAATCATGGGAAACAAATTATTCAAGAAAACCCTTGAGGGAATTATTTTTAAATGTCTTGGCGAAAGAGAGACATATATGGAAATCTCAAAGTTACATAGAGGGTCATGTGGTTCTCATCAGCCAGGCCATAAGATAAAATGGTTGTTGTTTCGACTTGGCGTCTATGGGTCAGCTATGCTGAAAGATTGCATAGACTTTGGTAAGGGCTGGCAGAAATGCCAAAGGCATTCATGGATCCAACATGTGCTCGCAAGTGGTTACACTCAATAGTTAAGTTATGGCCTTTTAAAGGGTGCATATTATTCATTATAGGAAAAAGCAAACCTTCATTATCAAGGGGATGTTGGTAAAGGGTGCATATCACATAGAGCCCTAAGTTATTCATTATAGGAAAATTTAGTATATATATATATATATATATATATATATATATATATATATATATATATATATATATATATATATATATATATATATATATATATATATATATATATATATATATATATATATATATATATATATATATATATATATATATATATATATATATATATATATATATATATATATATATATATATATACTAAATTTTGTCTAAGCATGGTTCTAAACATGATTCTATGTTGATGTTGGTAAGATGGTGCATCATCTTTATCAGTTGTCATAACAGTTTTTCTGTTATGTGTTTTTATGTCAGATGTCACAGAAGATGTTTTGAGATCCTGAGGCTGATGAAGCAGGCGATGCTTTTGGATATCCTTGAAGATTTAATTTGAAGATATAAGTATCTGGAATATTCTGTACTCATTATAGGCGCAAGCCAATCAAGGATTTTGTTAGAAACAAGTGAAGATTTGATTGGTTACTAAAAAGGATCGATTAAGACTTTTTAGGAAACTTTTTATGAAGATTGTTTCTATTTTGTGGAGAATATTCTACAAAACTTTTGTAGCTGAAGATCGCAGTTGATTGAAGAATCCTAACCAGTCCAAGCCCAACTGCAGAAGCCTATATAAGGAGTCGTCCAAAACCTATTTTTTAAGCATAGTTTTTATTGTAAAACCTTGTGAAAAATAAGGGTTTAGGGATTAATAGCTCCTTAGATTTTGTTTGTTTATTGTATGTCCTCATGTATCTCTGATACATTTGAGTTGACTAATTGTGCTTGATAGTTTGTCAAGTTATTGTTCTCACTTAAAGCCCGTAGGCACGGGTTTAGTATTGTCCTTAGTGAAACTTTTAAGCAAACTAAGTATTTGTAATTTAGATGTGTGTTCTTCCGGTTTTGGTTTCATGATAGTTTCAGGTATTGGAATTGTCTTTCCCTATGATTTGGAGTTTGATATCAGTGTAGTTATTGGAAGCGAGTGGGTTCTCATGTCTAGGAGGTTCCTAGGTAGAAGTTAAACTGGGTAGAGATTAAGTGATAAGTTGTAAATGGGGGAGTTTAGCTTAAAATTAATACTGCTAATAGTGGATTTCCTTCCTACCTTGGTAGCCTCCAGAGTAGGTGAGTTGCACCTAACTAGGTTAAAATATCATTGTGTTCTTTACTTTTTGTAATTTATATCTCTGCATTGTTGTTATTTTTGTTGTTATGTCAACAGATGTTATAATATTTATCGTGACATTGTGTGTTGTTAAGACATTGTGTATTGTGTGTGCCAGTATTTCAATTGGTATTAGACCAAGAACCTTATTTTAGTTACTGGCTGAGATTCTATGATATATTTTCTGGCCTTATGGATAAAGAAGGAGGATATAACAATAAACCACCCATGTTGGATGGTTATAACTACGACTGGTGGAAAGATTGTATGATAGCTTTTCTGAAAGTTATGGACAAAAAAGCTTGGAAGGCTGTTTTGAAAGGATGAAAGCATCTTGTTGTAAAGATCATTGACAAAGATGGGAAAGAGATTAAAACTGACATAATAAAACCTGAAGAATAGTGGAATGAAGATGATGATAAAGAAGCCATTTGGAAATTCCAAGGCTTTAAATGATCTATTCAACAGAGTAGACAAAAATGTTTTTAGGCCGATTAATATGTGTACCGTGGCCAAGGAGGCTTGGGAAATTCTTAAGATAACTTATGAAGGTACCTTTAAGGTGAAGATTTCAAGACTTCAGCTTCTCACTTCCAAACTCGAGAACTTAAATATGACTGATGATGAAACAATTTAGGAATATCTTATGAAGATTCTTGAAATTGCTAGTGCATTAAGTGGCTTGGGAGAGAAAATGTTAGAAGAAAATTTAGTTAGAAAGATTCTTAGGTCATTACCTAGGAGATTTGACATGAAGTTTACAACTATTGAAGAAGCTCATGACATCAACAACTTAATAGTTGATGAGCTTATTGAGTCACTTAAAACTTTTGAATTGACTATTAGTGACAGATCTGAAAAGAAGAATAAAAGCATAGCTTTTGTATCCAACACTAAAGATGAAGAGGATCAATTTGACTTGGATACTGATGAAGGAATTTCTAATGATATTGTGCTTCTTGGGAGGAAATTTAATAAGGTACTGAAGAGTATGGATATGAAGTTAATACCAAATGTCAAGAACATCTCATCTGACATCAATAAGAATAGTGAGATTTAGAGAAAAGGAAGAACAGGGGAGAAGCCAAATCTAGATAGAGGCATGCAGTTCCATGAACGTGAGGGTTTTGGTCATGTTAGATCAGAATGTCCCACATACCTCAAGAAATAAAAAAGGGCTTGTTTGATGATGATTCTGAGGGAAAACCTGATAATGAAACTGCTAAACATGTTACAGTCTAAACTGGTAGGTATGAATGTGATGAAGATTCTTGTGATGAGGATCTCTCTTATGAAGAATTAGTTGCTTCCTACAAAGAGATTTGTGTCAGAAGTAAATAAGAGTGTGTGTTAAGTGAAACACAGAATAAGGATATAGCTCAACTTCATGATGAAAAAGAAAAATGGTTATCCATAAACTCTGAGCTTCAAGATCAGGTAACTCTATTAACCTCTAAACTTGAAAACATGACCAAATCTATAAGAATTTTAAACAATGGGTCTAATGTGTTGGATGAAATTCTTCAAGTTGGGGAACAAGGTGAAACACTTACTGGTATAAGGTTTAATTACAAATCTTTAAATAATCAAAGAAAAGTACATGTGACAAAATTTGTTCTTGCTGAAGTGAATAATGAGCTTATAATGTCTGGCCAAATGTTACAACATCTTGCCAGACTTCAGAAAACTCATACTAGAGCCAAGTTTCAGCCTTGGATATGTCATTATTAGGGTAAATATGGTCATATAAAACTATTCTTCTACAAATTATATGGTTATCCTAAACATCAAAAATATTCTAAGGCTAATCATGTAATGGTTAAAACTAGAAAGGAATGGAAACCTAAGGTTATTGATACTTGTCTTTTAGCCCATACTTATTTTAGAGTTTTATCTAGAGAAGTATGATCCTTTGACATTGGATGTTCTAGACATATGACAGGGGTCAAGAAGTATTTAGTGGACATTAAGTATTATTCCACTAGTTTTGTCACTTTTGGTGATGGAGCTAAAGGTGAAATGAAAGGGATAGGAAGGTTAAATTGCAGTGAACTTCCTAGTCTAGATGATGTGCTTATTGTGAAAGATTTAACTACTAATCTGATTAGTATCAGTCAATTATGTAATCAAGGTCTAAATGTGAATCTCACCAAGTCTGAAAGTTTGGTTACAAATGAGAATAATGATGTGTTGATGAGGGGAGTTATGACTAAAGACAATTTCTATTTGTGGATACCATAAGAAACTTATAATTCCTCCACATGTATGTTGTCCAAGGAAGATGAAGTCAAGTTGTGGCATAAAAAACTTGGTCATTTGCATCTAAAAGGTATGAAGAAGTTTGTGTCTAAAAAGGCTATCAAAGACATTCCCAAGCTCAAAATTAAGGAAGAAATAGTTTGTGGGGAGTTTCAAATTGGGAAGAAAATCAAGATGTCACATACAAAGTTGAAATATCATATTACTTCCAAGGGATTAGAAATTCTTCATATGGATTTAATGGAACCTGTTGTACCCCAAAATTTGCCCCTCTTTTCTCATGGCATTTCACAAGGCTGTCTGCATGCCTGCTTCGAATGGACATTTGATGCCTGCATGTTTGTTTGATTGGACAAGTTTCGATTGGATAAATGGTTGCCTGCGTGACTGCTTCAATTGGACATTTGATGCCTGCATGTTTCTTCGATCGAACAAGTTTCGATTGGAAAAATGGTTGCCTACATGCCTGTTTCGATTGGACATTTGATGCTTGCATGTCTGTTTCGATGGGACAAGCTTTGATTTGATAAATAACTCCCTCCATGTCTGTTTCGAATTCACCTTGATGTTTGCTTTGAATCCACCTTCAGCATTGACCCCCTACATGCCTGCCTGCACAAGGCAATGGCTTCCCTTCATGATGGTGCCCACAAAGCAAGTGGCCTCCTGTAACGCCCGTAATTTAATTAATTATTTAATTAAATTATTTTTGGAATATTTGTGAAGATATGTTGTGATTAATTGGATTTATTTATTTTATTAAGTGGTAAAATAATATTAGAATTATAATATTATTTGATGTGGATTTGTTTTTAAGGAATGAAAGTAGTAATAAGGGGGTGTATTAGTTTTGAGCCCAATAAGGAATAAAGAATAATAGGTTATTTTATTATTGTTAGAAAGAATAGAAAGAAGAGGTAGTAGAAGAATAAGGATTGAGAAGAAGAACGTGAAGCTGCTGGAAAAAGAGGAAAAACGGCAGAACAAGGTTTCAACCGGAAGATTATATAGCGACCTTGAATCGAAGATAACGGTGGGGTTCTGACTCTATAATTGGGTTCATGATAATTGGTATGTGGGGTTAGAGGTGATTGTTATCTTGTTCATGAATTGAATGTTTATGATGTTGTATGATGAAATTGATGAATTTTTAGATGAATGATTACGTTCTGATGTTGTGTAATTGATGTAGAATTATAGGATAACTGTAAGTGGTGATTATCTATGATTAGATTAAGTTTTTAGGGCTTAAAGAATGGAACATGTAGTGAAAACACAGAGAAAATCGCAGAATTTATACAGGATGGAGCAGTATGCGTCGACCCCAAACATGATGTGTCGATACAAGAAGGTTTAGAGACTCAGGATGAGTTGACACGAAGAGGTTTGCATTGATCCATGAGGACTTTTAGACTCAAGATGAGTCGATACGTAGGATGCATGTTTCGATACATGCTATGTGCTAGAATCAGGATGAGTCGATCCCATAGAGGATGCGTCGACTCATGTTGCAAGTTCAGTGCAGTACGCGTCGATCCAAGACATTTTGCATCGATCCATATTGTCTGGTTTTTGGCAGATTCAGTTTGAGAATGCTGTAACTTGAGTTTTCGGACTCCGTTTGAAGCGTTGAATAGCTAACGTGATGAGCTTTATTCTTTAGGATTAAAATGAATAATAGGAAGTGTAATCCTAGTAGCCAATTTAGGATTTAGAGTTAGTTCTTGTGTTGATCGTTATGTTGGTTTTGTGCAGAATGATGAAGATGAGATGCGTAGAGGCTGCTGTTTGATTTGTAACAGTGGGATTAATAATAATAATGATGTAAGATTACATAATAGCAATATGTAGAGGTCTGGTGACTTAGAAGTAATCCTTGGTTGATTAACTAATTATAGGCAATATCTAGTATAGGCATATGGCCAACATTGTGAAATTGATGAGTTACTGTCGTACTAAGGTACAACTGAGTTTTTGATGAGATGTTATTAATGAAGTTGTGTCTGATGAATAAATGATGAATTATTATGAATGATGTGAGATGTTAATGAAGATATGTTGAGATGCTTTTAAGATGTAGGCCTTTGGCCAATGATGGTGTTGTTTTGAGATGTTGTTAATTGTGATGTTGTTATTACATTCATCATTGTGTCGCATACATTGCATTTTGAGATGGAGCTTATGCTCGTTGAGATGGCCTATATTGGCGAATATTGAGATGAAGGCTTATGCCTTGTTGATGCCTCTATTAATTGGCAATTTTTTGAGATGGGAGTTCTGCTCCAAATGGTACCACATGCATTTGCACAGTATTGAGTCGCAATATTTGACTGCATAAAGAAGCTTGTATTGATGTGGTGAATGTTTATTATTATTGTGATCATCGTTGATTATGAGATGAGAAGTGGTGTTGTTATGTGATATAATTTGATATATTAATTATCATGCTATTTATTATATTCTTAGATATCTCACCCCTTCTGTTTGAATGTTTCCCTTACATTGGTAACATGCAGGTAATCGAAAGTGAAGGTTGTATACCTTCAGTAGTTCGAGTCGGTGTCATTGCTCTGATATGTAACACTCGTGGGGGATGAATGCTTGTTGCTTTTGATTGTTGATTATTCAGTCGTTGAACTTTAAGTTGATTATTACTAAGTATTTGTCGGATTGAAGTTGTTGTAATGATGATAAAGATGTTATTAAGAATTTTGCTGCGTAGATGTTGAATTATTTAATTAAATATGTTATGATGACGGTTCATCCGATGTTTTAAAAGTATTATATATCCACGATGAAAGCAATGAATTTTGATAGAAGAATTTGTGGCATCCCAATTCTTCTGCATGCATGATTTTTATAACTCTGATTTATTTATATAATTGTCGGGGTAGAATTGGGGTGTTACAAAGTTGGTATCAGAGAAAAAGGATGATCTGACCTTGTCGTAGAGTCATAGTTGTATAACAACCGAGTATTGTTAATTTGAGTTCTAACCGTTGTTTATGTTGTAGTGAGAAGTTGAGATGGCTGGAAGGAATGATGATGCACTTGCTGCTACTTTAGAAGCAATGGCTCATGCGATGGAGAATCAGCCGAATGCTGACGGCAATGCTGGATCTCGTAGCTTGGCGACTTTCCAGAGAGAGAATCCTCCTACGTTCAAGGGAAAGTATGATCCTGACGGGGAATTAGAGTGGTTAAAAGATATTGAGAGAATCTTCCATGTGATGGATTGCACTCCAGCTAGAGACTTGTCAGAAGTTAAAAGCTGCGGGTGAGAATGTCACTTGGGCTGTGTTCCGTAGGGAGTTTTTGAAGAAGTACTTTCCTGAAGATGTTCGTGGTAAGAAGGAAATTGAGTTCCTTGAGCTGAAGCAAGGAATTATGTCAGTTGTTGAGTATGATACCAAGTTTTATCCGCATTACGCTGAGGCAGATGTTGAGTTTTTTAAGTGTATCAAGTTTGAGAACGAGTTGTGCCAGGAGATCAAGAAGGCAGTTGGATACCAGAAGATCTGTGTCTTTGCTGATTTGATTGATAGTTGCAGGATTTATGAGGAGGATAATAATGCTCATTACAAGATTATCAGTGAGAAGAGGGGTAAGCACCAACAGAATCGTGGTAAGCCTTATGATACCACATCTGGTAAAGGTAAACAGAAAGCTGCTCAGGATCAAAGGACTAGTGGGGGAGATGCTCCTGCTGGTGTGCTTTTCTTTAAATGTGGGAAACCTGGGCATGAGAGTAATGTGTGCACTACTGAAGTGAAGAGGTGTTTCCGTTGTGGTAAGAATGGACATGTTGTATCTGAGTGTGAACATAAGGATGTGATTTGTTTTAATTGTAGAGAAGAAGGGCACATTGGTAGTCAGTGTCAGAAACTAAAGAGGGCACATACAAGTGGTAAAGTGTTCACTTTGGTGGAGGATCATATAGCTGTTGAGGACAGACTTATTAGAGGTACATGTTTCATTAATAGTACTCCTTTAATTACTATTATTGATACCGGTGCTACTCATTGTTTTATTGCTGCTAACTGTGTTTAAAGATTGAGTCTTATGTTGTCTTCTTTGAATGGAGAAATGGTCGTCGATACTCCAGCCAAGGGGTCGATGACTACTTCTTTTGTGTGTTTGAAGTGTCCCTTGTCGATCTTCGACAGAGACTTTGTTGTTTATTTGGTTTGTTTATCGTTAAGAGTTTTGGATGTGATTTTGGGTATGGACTGGTTAGAGCATACCTATGTTCATATTAACTGTTATGACAAGTCTGTGAAGTTTTCTACTCTTGAAGAAGAGGAAGATGGTTTGTTGTCTGCTAGACAGTTGAGGAAGTTGATGCAAGAGGAGACACAAATGTTCTCGTTGATGGCATCACTATCTGTAGAGACTCAAGCTATAATTGAGGAATTGCAGGTGGTGTGTGAATTTCCTGAAGTTTTCCCCGATGAAATTCCTGATGTACCGCTGGAGAGGGAAGTTGAATTTGCGATTGATCTTGTACCTGGTACCAGACCTGTGTCTATGGCACCATACAGGATGTCTGCATCTGAATTGTCAGAGTTAAAGAATCAATTGGAGGACTTACTTGAAAAGAAGTTTGTAAGACCAAGTGTATCGTCGTGGGGAGCTCCAGTGTTGTTAGTAAAGAAGAAAGATGGAAGTATGAGACTTTGTGTTGATTATAGACAGTTGAATAAAGTGACGATTAAGAAAAAGTATCCACTTCCAAGGATAGGTGACTTGATGGACCAATTGGTGGATGCTCGTGTGTTTAGCAAGATTGATTTGAGTTCGGGTTACCATCAGATTAAAGTGAAGGATGAAGATATCCAGAAGACGACTTTCAGGATGCATTATGGACATTACGAGTATTCGGTGATACCTTTCGGTGTTACTAATGTGCTGGGAGTATTCATGGAATACATGAATCGTATCTTCCATACTTATTTAGATCATTTTGTAGTGGTGTTCATTGATGATATTTTGATTTACTCTAAGTCAGAAGAAGAGAATGCACAACACTTAAGAGTAGTGTTGCAAGTTTTGAAAGAGAAGAAGTTGTATGCAAAGTTGTCCAAGTGTGAATTCTGGTTAAAGGAGGTTAGTTTTCTTGGTCATGTGATTTCAGGTAGTGGCATTACTGTAGATCCATCAAAGGTTGATGATGTGTCGCAATAGGAGACCCCAAAGTCAGCTACTGAGGTTGGAAGCTTTTTGGGATTAACTGGTTATTATAAAAGGTTTATCGAAGGGTTTTCTAAGTTGGAACTTCCATTGATTAAGTTGACTTGTAAAGGTAGGGCTTTTGTGTGGGATGTTCAGTGCGAAGAAAGTTTTACGGAATTGAAGAAAAGGTTGATGTCGGCCCCGATTTTGACGTTGCCTAATCCAGAGAGCCTTTTGTTGTGTATTATGATGCTTCTAAGATGGGTTTAGGAGGTGTGCTTATGCAGAATCGTAAGGTAGTTGCTTATGCGTCAAGGTAGTTGAGGACTCATGAGAAGAACTATCCTACGCATGATTTAGAGCTTGCTGCAGTTGTCTTTGTGTTGAAGATTTGGAGGCATTATCTCTATGGTTCTAGATTTGAAGTGTTTAGTGACCATAAGAGTTTGAAGTATCTTTTTTATCAGAAGGAGTTGAATATGAAGCAACGGAGATGGTTGGAATTGTTAAAGGATTATGATTTTGGTTTGAATTACCATCCAGGAAAAGCAAATGTGGTAGCTGATGCATTGAGTCGAAAAACTTTAATATGTCAGTAATGATGGTCAAAGAGTTGGAATTAATTGAGCAGTTCAGAGATATGAGCTTATTTTGCGAGGTTACTCCACAAAGTGTTATGTTGGGTATGTTGAAGATTAATAATGAATTTCTAGACAGTATCATATAAGCTCAGAAGTTGGATGTTAAACTGGTAGATTTGATGGTTGGAATCGATCAGTTTGAGAGTAATGATTTTAAGTTAGATGCATAAGGTGTGCTAATATTTCGTAACCGGATTTGTATTCCTGATGATGCTGAGATGAAGAAAGTGATACTCGGGGAGAGTCATAGAAGTAAGTTAAGTATTCATCCAGGAGATACAAAGATGTATCAAGGTTTGAAAGGTTTATTTTGGTGGCCTGGAATTAAGAGCGATGTGGCTCGGTTTGTGTATGCATGTTTGACTTGTCAGAAGTCGAAAGTTGAACATCAGAAGCATGTAGGGTTGATGCAACCGTTAGAAGTTCCGAAATGGAAATGGGATAGCATTTCAATGGACTTTGTGACGGGGTTGCCTAATACTATAAGAGGACATGACTCGATTTTGGTGAGTGTTGATAGGCTTACGAAGTCGGCTCATTTTATTCCTATTAACATCAGTTTTCCAGTGTCGAAGTTAGCTGAGATTTACACTAGTGTGATTGTGAAGCTGCATGGTGTTCCTTTGTGCATTATGTCAAATAGAGATCTAATATTTACTTATGATTTTTGGAAGAGTTTGCAAGAAGCATTGGGTTCTAAGTTGAGGTTGAGTTCAGCGTATCATCCTCAGACATATGGTCAGACTGAAAGGAAGATTCTATCATTGGAAGACTTGTCGAGGGCATGTGTGCTTGAGCAGGGAGGTTCGTGGGATACTTATCTTCCATTGATAGAGTTCACCTATAATAACAGTTACCATTCTAGTATTGGGATGGAACCTTTTGAAGCATTGTATGGTCGAAGATGTAGAACTCCTTTATGTTGGCATGAATCTGGTGAAAGTGTAGAACTTGGACCTGAACTTGTTCGTGAGACTACTGAGAAGGTGAAGTTGATTCGAGAAAAGATGAAAGCTTCACAAAGTAGAAAGAAGAGTTATCATGACAAGCGAAGGAACGACTTAGAATTTCAAGCTGGTGATCATGTGTTTTTGAGAGTTACACCTGTGACTGGTGTTGGGCGAGCATTATAGTCTAAGTAGCTCACTTCTCGTTTTATTGGACCGTATAAAATTTCGGAGAGAGTGGGGAATGTTGCTTATAGAGTGGCTTTACCGCCTAATCTTTCGAATTTGCATGATGTGTTTCATGTGTCGCAACTTCGGAAGTATATTTCAGATCCATCTCATGTGATTCATATGGATGATGTATAAGTACGGGATAATCTTACGGTGGAGACGATGCCTGTACGGATCGCGGATCATGAAATAAGGACTATGATGGGAAAAGAGATTGCTTTGGTTAAAGTGGTTTGGCTAGGAGCTGCCGGAGAAATCATGACTTGGGAGTTGGAGAGTAAGATACGAGGCTCCTACCCTGAGTTGTTTGATTAAGGTAAATTTTCGAGTACAAAAATATTCTAAGTGGAGGAGAGTTGTAACGCCCATAATTTAATTAATTATTTAATTAAATTATTTTTGGAATATTTGTGAAGATATGTTGTGATTAATTGGATTTAATTATTTTATTAAGTGCTGAAATAATATTAGAAGTATAATATTATTTGATGTGGGCTTGTTTTTAAGGATAGGAAGTAGTAATAAGGGGGTGTATTAGTTTTGAGCCCAATAAGGAATAAGGAATAAAGAATAATAGGTTATTTTATTATTGTTAGAAAGAATAGAAATAAGAGGCAGTAGAAGAATAAGGATTAAGAAGAAGAATGTGAAGTTGCTGGAAAAAGAGGAAAAACGGCAGAACAAGGTTTCGACCGGAAGATTATAGAGCAACCTTCAATCCAAGGTAAGGGTGGGGTTCAGACTCTATAATTGGGTTCGTGATAATTGGTATGTGGGATTGGAGGTGATTGTTGTCTTGTTTATGAATTGAATGTTTATGATGTTGTATGATGAAATTGATGAATTTTTAGAGGAATGATGATGTTCTGATGCTGTGTAATTGCTGTAGAATTATAGGATAACTGTAAGTGGTGATTATCTATGATTAGATTAAGTTTTTAGGGCTTAAAGTATGGAACCCGTAGTGAAAACACAGAGAAAATCGCAGAATTTTTGCAGGATGGAGCAGTATTCGTCGACCCCAAACATGATGTGTCGATACAAGAAGGTTTAGAGACTCAGGATGAGTCGACACGAAGAGGTTTGCGTCGATCCATGAGGACTTTTAGACTCAGGATAAGTCGATATATAGGATGCATGTGTCGATACATGCTGTGTGTTAGAATCAGGATGAGTTGATCCAAGAGAGGATGCGTTGACTCATGTTGCGAGTTCAGTGCAGTACGCGTCGATCCAAGACATTTTGCGTCGATCCATATTATTTGGTTTTTGGCAGATTCAGTTTGAGAATGCTGTAACTTGAGTTTTCAGACTCTGTTTGAAGTGTCGTTCGAAGCGTTGAATAGCTAACGCGATGAGATTTATTCTTTAGGATTAAAAAGAAGAATAGGAAGTGTAATCCTAGTAGCCAATTTAAGATTTAGAGTTAGTTCCCGTATTGATCGCTATGTTGGTTTTGTGCAGAATGATGAAGATGAGATGCTTAGAGGCTTCTGTTTGATTTGTAACAGTAGGATTAATAATAATAATGATGTAAGATTACAGAATAGCAGTATGTAGAGGTTTGGTGACTTAGAAGTAAGCCTTAGTCGATTAACTAATTATAGGCAATATTTAGTATAGGCATATGGCCAACGCTGTGAAATTGATGAGTTACTATCGTATTAAGGTACAACTGAGTTGTTGATGAGATGTTATTAATGAAGTTGTGTCTGATGAATAAATGATGAATTATTATGAATGATGTGAGATGTTGATGAAGAGATGTTGAGATGCTTTTGAGATGTAGGCCTTTGGCCAATGATGGTGTTGTATTGAGATGTTGTTAATTGTGATGTTATTATTACATTCATGAATGCGTCGCATACATTGCATTTTGAGATGGAGCTTATGCTCGTTGAGATGGCTTGTATTGTCAAATATTGAGATGAAGGCTTATGCCTTGTTGATGCCTCTATTAATTGGCAATTTTTGATATGGGAGTTTTTCTCCAAATGGTACCACATGCATTTGCACAATATTGAGTCGCATTATTTGACTGCATAAAGAAGCGTGTATTGATGTGGTGAATATGTATTATTATTGTGATTATCGTTGATTACGAGATGAGAAGTGGTGATGTTATGTGATCTAAATTGATATATTAATTATCATGCTCTTTATTATATTGTTAGATATCTCACCCCTTCTATTTGAATGTTTCCCTTACATTGGTAACGTGCAGGTAATCGAGAGTGAAGGTTGTATACCTTCAGTAGTTCGAGTCGGTGTCATTGCTTTGATATGTAACACTCGGGGGGGATGAACGCTTGTAACACCTATGAGGTTAAAACGAAAAGATGAAATATTCAAAGATGCTTGTGCTACAAGTCCAAGCCTGCTACATTGGCCATATCGCTCCAAAACTTCTGCACAGTAGTCCTACTACACTACTCCTCTATTTGCACCAATTTGGCATGCAAATACTTCCCCTCTAAAGCTACAAAGACAGTATACTAAATTTGTTCAAATTGTTTTGTTTTCCCTCCTAAACGCCAGCCAACTTCATCTATAAATAAGAGGCTCCATAACATCTAAAGGGGTTGGAGAAACTTTGATTGTGTGAAAATCATCAAACACTTAACTCATTCTCAAACCCATAATCAAAAGTCCATACCTTTGTTTATGTACCTTTCGAATCCAACACTAGAAAGACAACACTTGTTTCTTTTCCCTTTCGAATCCAGGAGCAACCCCACGCTTTGTTCTTTCTTTCAAATCCAGCAGAAGGAACGCTACACCTGTTCTTCTCCTTCGAATCCAGAAACAACAAACACAACCCACTCTTCTTGACCTTCGAATCCAGTCAAAGAAACACCACACTTGTTTCTTTCCTTCAAATCCAGGAGCATCCAGTCCAATCACCCAAGGTCCAGAAGCACCAACTTCAGAAGCAAGGTAAGTCCCCTGACCTTAACCCTTTCGTTTCAAGCATGTACATGACATTTGTTTACTTTTCGTTTCTTCCCTTTTCGTTTGTTTTTTCTTATTCAAATGTTTGGTAGAACTAACCTGTGTAGACACCAAACGAAAGAAGAAGTTATGTGTGAAACGAAGCCTCGGGCTTCGCCCCCTTACTGTTTCATAGTCCCAAACAAAAGACAAAGAGGGCTTGAAAGTAGGACATGCAACCATGCTGCTTTGCAGGCCCATATTGCTTCACAGTCCAAACGAAGGAGCAAGAAGGGAGAAACGATGGGTGTCCACACTAACTTCCAGGCCCCAATCAAAAGAAGCAGCCAGAAGGATGAATCGAAGGCTGCATCTCACGCTAGCTTCTAGGTGTTGTACCCCAATTTCCCCCCCTAAGATTCCTCTATCATCTCATACCATCACATTGCTATCAGATCATAAATTAGGGTTTAGGGTTTTTCTCCTACTGCACCCTGTCTTAGGGTTTGCCTATGAGAATCACCAAGCACCTTGAAGCACTTTTATTTGTATATCTTGTACTTGTATGCTTCTAACTAACCTCAAAATGTGTATATGTTGTCTCTTGGAATATCATCTTGTAGGTCATGGCACAACTGCAGTCATCTCACCATCTCCTAGCATAGATGATCAAAACTAGGGTTTGAAGTTTAATCAGGAGATCTCTGGATTTTTGGGCAATTCTTGATCCCATACTTCTCTACATAGTCATGAGCATATATCATTGGAAGTTTGATCATCAATTTTGGCTTGAAAGGGTTCAATTGATAAAAAAAAGGGGTAAAATGGTCATTTTCTCAGAAGACAGTCAAAATCAGTTGTTGACCAAGTGAACTTTTGGTAAACCATCAATTCAATATCCCTATTCTCATATTTCATGGTCAATAGTTCAAAAATATCAAGAGGAAGTGTGAATTGGAGTTAACTTGTCAAGGAAGTTATTTGAAGTTTTGAAATTTTTCTAAGTATCCAGAGGGCTGAATTTTGACTGACTACAACTTTCTTAATTTTTATTGAAAATGTGCAAACATTATATGCCTAGAAAGAGGATTAAAAATTCTCCAACTTTGTAGGAGTGGCCACAAGTCCAAAAAATGAAAGGAAAAGAAGTTATGGAGCTTGGAAGATTTTTGACACTTAGTGAAATTTAGGTTAAAAATGCAAAATTTTGACTTCTTCATGTCCATTTTTGAATGACCATTTGGACTCAAATCAAAAAGTTGGCAATATGAAAGTTGTATATTGAAGCTTTATCTTCATTTTTCATTCAAGAATCATCTCAGATGGTTAAGTCTAGAGAAAGATATGGTGATTAGGATTCTGAGTTGAAAACTAAATTTTTGCCCAGCACAAGGTAAGCCATGCGCGCTAGGCAGTTAGTTCATCAAACATGTTGTGGGCGCACATTCATCAATACTTTCCTATGTGAAATATTAATTATTTTGAAAAATGTCCAACATCAAAGTTGAATCCCTAAATGTGAGGAACAATGTTGCTTCAGAAAGTTTCTCCAAATTCTCCATAAATTTTGAGATATAATTGAAGGAATATGGCATCATGCAAGGTGAAATGTATTGCCCAACCAGGCCTCACGCGCGTGCAGAATGCCTAGTCATGCCTGGAATTCCATCAAGCTGTTTGTAAGCATGCATTAATAGCGAAATATCTCATTGTTCCAAGCTTCATTTTAAAAAAATTTGAACATCAAAGTTGGAGTATGAAATGTCCTCTCCATTTTTTATTCAAACTTTGTGACATTTCGTGCACCATAGAGGGAGATATAGAAAGGTAAAGGCATGCTCATGAAATGGTAAGAATTTGCATGGCATGCATGTGAATTTCGTGCCAACCAAAGCTCCAGCTTCCAGCTCATGCCCACAACACTCCTCACTTATTCAAAACGCACACTTTTCATCCCTCAAACAACATAAAACGCAACATGCCTCTCACTTCCCATTTCTCACTTTTTATTTCATTCTTTTCTCACACTTTATAAAAGGGCAAGACATTCAACATTCAATAGGAATTCAGTAGAAATCTCTTACTCTCTTTCTCTCTTTCTCACAAAGTCAGCAATACACTTCTCTTTCTCTCTCTCTCAAAGCAAGCTTGACTCCATTGTTGAAATTTTCTTCTCTTCGAAACTGCCTCCATCCTTGTTCCGGCTCTCACATTTCTTTCATTTCTTCATATCTGGAGCAAGAGAAGCAAGTATATCTGGGTTTCTCATCATTAGATCCAACCATTAGTGAATTTATTTTTCACTTGAAAGGTAAAATTCAGATTTGGACTTCTCAATTGTTGGCTAAATTCAATGCTTGAGATCTTGCATACATGTTATTAGCTGGCCAAACAATAGGTCTGATGTATTGGATTGGTTTTATTCGAGCTCCAATGATGTTTTGAAATTTTCTGCAAATCATGTTCAAATGAGTTTTCAGTGACTTTGAGCTTCAATTTCTCTTTGATCCTGCCTTGTTTTTGAAATCTAAAATATGTGTGATGGTCTTAGAAGTTCGGTGATCATTTTTGCTTTTTGAATCATCTCAAGTGGTTGAGAAACAATAGAGAAATTGAAGCTGGAAGTTGCCTTGATGAAATCTGTTTTACACGCGTTTTGGGTGTTGGTGTGTTGGTAAGGATGATGATGTGTCCCTGCCTAATTGAACATGGATGCATTTGGTCTTTTATAGCGCATTTTGTCAAGAAAGGGTGTAAAAATCTTCATATATTAATTTTCTTTTGTTTTCTTAAATTTCATTTTTAATATTTTTTCGTTTCAAAAATTATCAAAAAATTATATTAGACTTCATTTTCAATACATTCAAGGAAAATATGATTTCTGATCCTTAGAGTTTACTTAACATTTAAGTTATTCTACATTAAATTTATTTGACCTTTGAACCTAATTGATTAGTTTTTGAACCTATTTTCTCTTTTTAGGGTTTTTTCTTGATCATGCACATTAATGTATTTTAATTTCTAACTTCCTATACCTATAAAATCAGAAATGAAATGTTTTGGAATGCTTGAACATGTTGAGGCCATAAAAATCATTTTTCTGGAATTTTACAAGGTGATTTCATATTTTTTTAACAAATTATTTTCCAAAACCATCTAGTTTAAGGTTTAAACTTGCTAGTTTCTAAGTTTGCATTTCTAAAACAAACTTCCACCTCAATCCAGGGATCCAAATTTTATTTCTGACTTTTATAGGACCTTAGGAAGTTAGGGTTTTAATTTCATATTTTTTCAAGTCATTTTCATATTTTAAAAAAATTCTTATCTTAGGTGTGCATTAAGGGTTTTCCCTTTGAACAATGTTTACAAATTGAAAACGTTTGTATATGATTCTTGTTTGATTCTTGAAATAGCATGGGGTATTGACTTGGAGCATATCTTGAGACAAATTCTTCAACATCATTGGGTCTTGGGTGTTGATAGGTTGATAAACCAAATCCATTAAAATGGATTAATGATGTTAATGATATTTGAAACTCTAATCCCTTCCCTCTTCATCTTATTCCCCTTTCTTATTGTATTACATGTTATAGGATAATCATCTCTATATCATTTATCCAAACATGAAATACATATATTTCTATTGGCCAACCTCAAAATAGGTGCGACTTCTACATAAGTTCACTTGCGATTGCTTAACATAGCGCTAAATTTTGTCCTGATTCGAATAAATGATCATTCGTAGCCCAAACCTATGTTTGCAAGTGATGTGCGATTGACCTAATGTGTCTAACAGTATCTTAACTGCAAGTGCACAGTCTATCACGGTAGTAATAAAAAGATGTCGAACCCACAGGGACTTCGTAATCACTCTAGTGTTATGAAACAGGTTAGTTTAGTTAAGGCGGAAATTGTCACGTTTGGTTTTTAGAAGTTTAAACTAAAGGAGAAACTAAATTCAATTAAAAGAATTATAATATTAAAGTGGTCGGAGTGTAATGTTTTGAACCTATGCGAATTAAATTGTACATAAGCATATAAAAATATTTAACTTAAATTGTTCTGTAGTACTTATCAGTTTAAAAACCCTCGATTCACACTCTCGTGGTCTTACCTCGGATCATACTCCTAAAGCCAAATGTCTGCTCTCGCTAGCCCATAAGTGTTTAGAAAGCATCTTTTTGAAAACTAAATAAATCTAATTCGTTTTAAAGCGCTCTCGCTGTATTTTAATCGAATGCCTAACTTTAGCTATCCGGTTAAAACCTCACACTCTCGTGGTCTTGATTTCTCCCTATTTTACTTTCCTTACTCTCGTAACAAAAAGCTTAATTTTTAATTATAAAAAGTCACGGCCAGAAATTAAGTTAATTAAGGTTTTAGCTTAGAAATACATTAATTCATTCGGTTATTTCATCACACCCCGACTACGGGTATTTAGCTACTCATAATGCTCGGAATTAAAATGCAGGAAATATAATCAGAAAACAATAACACATGCATTATAAATAAAGAACAGAAATTTAACATAAATAAATTGCAATTATATTGAATACAATAAAAACCTGAAAAGCAATAGTATCCTAGATCCTTCTTCCACAAGCCAGTAAGATCGAAACGTCGGAATGAAAATTAAATAAACAAAATGCTGAGGCTTGAAAGAAATCCTAACTACAATAGCAATTTCCTGATGTTGGAAATGCTAGTAAAGGTTCTGAAAGGAAAGGGAATAACAAGAACAAAATAAAATCGGAAAATAGAATCGGGTTTTAAATCGGCAGAGCTTCCGCAAGAATTTTCTGAACTGAACTCTGTAATTTCTTCTTTGAAGTCCAAGCTATTTATAGAGAATGAATATAGTTGGGATTATATTTCACGTTGCTAGATTCTTGGCTTGCTGAGAAAAATAAGGAGAAGGTGGTCTTGGTCGTTGGAGAAAAATAAGGCACACATGCATGCTTCGTTACTTGACCACGTACTGCACGTTCAAAATAACTAATAAAATGCTTGTTACGGTCGTGGCTGGTGTGTTACGTGCAAATTCCATGAAATAGCATGTTACGGTCGTGGCCGATGCATGACGGTCGTAACACGCTTCTGAAGTGTCTTACGATCGTGGCAAGGGCGTGACGACCGTAATAGCAGCAAATTTTGGATTTTTGACAGATTTATCTTTTCTCTTCTGGTCTTGGCTGCAATCTTGTACATTTCATGTTTCTTTCTAGTTTGAGATGAGATATGTTGTACCTGCATAAAATCATACAAAACTCGGAGTATTCGGGAGTTAATCGGGTCAATACGATATAAAGCGGTTTAATTTCATAGTAAATATATAATATGATTTCTCGTTATCAGCAAGCCCAAGTATGTTAATTTGATCCCTTTGATCCAATAAAATTGAGATTCATTGTGTGGAGGCTTTGGTTCTACCAATCCTCTAATGGATCTTCATAAATTTTGGTCAACGCGGATCACTTAAACATCGATGTTCATTAAATGTTACCTTGAGAATTCTTAAATGGATGATATACTCGACAAAGCAAATGCAACTTGTTGTTGATAGGCTTTGGTTCTACCAATCCTCTAATGAGTTCCAAATGCAAGTTTAAAGATGGTCATCCAACTAACCACTAATTATTAACAATTGACTTTACTTTATGCTTTTATTTTTATGCTTTTTGTACTATTTACTTTAGCATTTATATTTCATGCTATTTTCTTCTTTGCTCACTTGAGATTTTCTTTTCTTTTTGAAGATACTTAATAATCAACATAAACCATAAAAAAAAATTAATGATACTTGGACTATTTGGTTACTATCCATGGCATGATGGAGTATTGGACTTCTTGGACTTAGGAATAGAAACATTGGCCTATGTTGGATACCTTGTGACCTTAATTGATATTTTGTCTGGAGTTCTTGAGGTTTACCTCAAGACATTGGGTTGTTTGTTTGTTTTGTGTGCAGTTTATTGTGATTACATACTTTATTTGTAATATGGAATTTACCCGTATACAACCGTTACTCTGCCCAATTTTTTATAAGACTTAATACACTTGAAGTTTAGTTCTCTCAAGAGGTCTAGTATCTTTTCTTGCTTGGTTTCAATTCAATGAATGGGAATTCTATCTTGACTCATAATGTCAAGTATTGGCGTCTTGTTGGTTAGATGGTTCTTCTCCCTAGCTTTTACCTTATGCTTTAGAATAGTCTCTCCTTCTCCTCCCATCTTCTTTAATCTCAAAAATCTTCTCTCTCCTTTTGAAAACTCTTCTTGTTCTTTTTTTTACTTGAACCACTTTCATAATAAACTTGGACCTAGGTCCATGCATTTTCATAACCTTTTCATAAATAAACTTCAATCAATTTAATAATACCTTGACATTTTTTGTGAGAAGACTAAAAGTCAATCAATCTCATTTCAAACTATTTTGCCACTTTGGGTTTTTTTTACTTTAAAACTTTTCTCAAAAGATTGGACTCTTGTCAATCTTTGTAGTGATGCAAACGACTATACTTCTATAATATATAGTGAAGTGAGATATTTTCCACTTGGATATTGAGTGAGGCATTGTTGATTTTAAAATCCAAGCCATATCCTCCACTTTGAGATGATGCAAATTCTCCTTTCTCATGATTGTGGGTAGTAAGTATGTTTTACACACGGACAATGACGATGATGTCCTATCTCATAAAATTAACCAACACACTCGTGTTTTAAAAATTTTAAAAGAGGAACTATGTGCACCCTGACCCCCTATTGCATAGAAGGTGGTACGTAGGCACTAAAGGTTCGCAACCGCGGTGGGTGCAAAATCATAAAAAATATATTTCTTTTCTCAACTCCACCATCTATTTTACATACAACATTTTATAGCCAAAATATACAGATTTTTCAAAGAGGTTCCTGCGGAGTACCGTAGATGTTTAGGGTGCTAATATCTTCCCTTTGTATAACCAACCCACTTACCTATAATCTTTCCCCCTCTTTTTAGGTTACTCGCTCTTTTCCCATTCCTTGGAAAATAATAAAGCGCGGTGGCGATTTTTATTTTGATATGTATAAATCTAGTCAATCTAATGGCTTAATCTTAAACATTGATACCGCTACAGAAAAAATGGCGACTTCACTGAGGAATGATTGACCTCTTGCTGGTCCATCCCTAAGTAGGTTGAGCCTATCTTTGTTTATATCTGTATATGTGCTATTTTTGTTTATGTGTTATAAGTTGTATATATGTTTGTCTGGATTTTCCTGGTTTTCAGGGGCTTGGTGATTACTTATAAGTCCTAAACTCGGACTTGGGAAAACTCTAAGATATGACGGGAGGTATAGTCATGTTAACTTTGAGGCAGTAATCCAAAAAAGGAGGCATAAGATCCCCCACTCAGTAAAGGCCCCTTTTACTGTAGTGCTGTTTACCGAGTAATCGGGAAGACGTGCTGCTTTCGACCTGGGAGCCCGCTGAAGGTGAGGACCGTAAAATACCTAACCCATCTTGGCCTTTTAGGTGTAGTGCGGAAGCTATGACAGAGTAATCTGGAAATAGTTGTCACGCGATACTACGCTCTGACGAGTTTTTCTTGAGAATATTACTAATAACCGAGTTAATCAGGAAGTTGGTAATATCCGAAGGAAAGATGTAGACTCTAGGAACCTCTAGAACCTTGTTCGGCAGGTGATAAATTTTAGACCATACCTTGTGGGTAGTACCTTCGATCTCATGCTCGTGACGTTGAACCTATGAACCCTATGTTTGTGATCTTGTGTGTGATTGTTACATCATGCATCCATGCACTCATAAGCAACTTTTGAAGAAACTTTATTTCAAGGGACTTGAAAGTTGACCATTTGTGAATATTTAAGGTACCTTTTGACCATCGATTCTGGAAAAAGAAAGACCGGAAAATAAAGTTTCAAAGATCCCAATATAGTTGAGTTGATCAATCTAATTCCTGAGATTGAGTTTTCTGCAAATTTTTGGAAGAAGTATGGATCCATCATTCCTCTCATGAAGCTTAGGATGAAGGAGGGTATTCTCTCGACCTTGGTCCAGTTCTATGATCCGATGTATTATTGCTTTACTTTCCCTGACTATCAGTTGATGCCTACACTAGAGGAGTATTCTTATCTGTTGGATTTACCTATTATCGGTCGTGTTCCTTTTACTGGTTTGGAGGGTGAGCCAAAACCACACGAGATTGCTGCTTTGATCCATCTGGGGGAGTCTGAGGTTGAAGCCCATATGACTACTAAATGAGGGATTAGAGGATTACCAGCTCAGTTCTTATTGTTGAAAGCTCGTTACTTTTCCAGGATGAAGAGTACAGTCTCTTTTGAGGCCAACTTTGCTCTACTTGCTTACGGGTTGTTTTTATTTCCTAATGTGGATAAGTTTATTGATGTTAATGCTACCAGGATCTTCATGATTGGAAACTCAGTTCCCACATTGTTGGGTGATGCTTATTACTCTATTCATCTTCATAATTCTTATCACGGGGGGATGATTATCTGTTGCACGCTTTTGTTGTACAAGTGGTTTATTTATCATATGCCTCAGTCTGATGCTTTCTAGGATGTCAGGAAGGAACCCCGTTGGGCTCCTAAGATCATGGCCCTTATTCACTCAGATATTGATTGGTATCATCAGGCTTACCATGATGTAGAGATTGTCGACAGTTATGGTAGTTTCCCCGATGTACCTCTTCTTGGTACAAAGGGAGAAATTAACAACAACCTTGTTCTTGCACGACGACAACTTGGTTATCCGGTGAGGGATAAACCAAATAGTATTCATTTGAGTAGTTTCTTCCTGAAGGAGGGAGAATACCATAAGGAAGCTAGGAAGCAGAGTGCGAAGGCCTGGCGTCACATTCATAGGAAGAGTGGGAAGACTTGGGACCTAGGGGGCTGTTTCTTTGGAGCCTTATCTTCAATGGGTCCAAACGAGAGCTATTCAGTTGAAGATGTCGTATTCCTGGGAAGCACCTATACCTGATTTGTTTGTGAAGACAACTCCTCCCCTATTGGATGATGTGGAAGAGCTACATCTTGCTTTAGTAAGGATGCAGCAAGAAAAGGATGTTTGGTAGAATAAGTGCCAAACTTTAGAGATTTCCTATAGAGCAGACTTGAAGGAGAAAGATGACTTGATTGATATTCTTGAGAGTCGGGCTGTAGAGACCATGGAGAGGCAAGGGGATTTATTTTCTCCTAAGCCTCAGTCAGATGCTAGTTGCTCACTTCCTGATTCAGGTGATTGGAACGAGGTTGCCACCAGATATGCAGAAGAAAACCAGAGGTTGAAGGCTCATATTTCCAGGCTTACAGGGAAGCGCCAGCTTATAGAGTGATCTCCATCAGCTTTACTTCTTAGGTTTATACTTTATTTTCATTTTGTACTTGGGATTATTGAAACTTGTAATCCATTTTGAAGTTATTATAATAAAAAAATTGAGTATTTCAAATGTGTTATTACTTTGATATTTGCAATGTGTCTATAAATCTTTAAGTCCCTTGAAATATTAATAAATAAAATAAATCACGTGCATTGTATATCATGCATCATATTGCACATATTTCTTATATTTATTATGCATATCCAGGTGTCTTACCAAGCTTCTTTACTTCGTTCAGCAAGTTGTCTCACCACTACAATACTCGAGCTAATTTCAGAAGGAAGATGGACAACTTAGAACAAGAGAATCGCGAGTTGCGCAAGGAAGTTGCTTCTCTGAAGGCCGGTATGGCCAATCTCACTGCTCTGATGGAATCTCTGGTGGCTGCTCAGAATCAGCCACTGAGTGTTCAACCTCAACAGATAAAGGTTACTACTGAAGCTCTGACTATTCTTGTGTATGCTACACCAACTGTTGTTCAGAATCGCGTGCCTCAAGGTTATCCGTGGGGAATTACAGAGAACTTTGTTCCTGAAGGTTTCAATATTTTTCTTCAAGTTACTCCAGTTGTTCATACTATTGTTACTCCTTCATCTCCTGTGGTGCATGTTACTCCTACTGCACCTCCTTCGACGAATATAGTCCCATTTTCTAAAGATGATATGTATCGTCCTTTTCCTCCACCAAGTGAAGGCTTGGATCTCTATGATCGGATGGATGATTTTGAAGATCAGTTTGACAAGATGTAGAGGGAGATGAAGGCCCTCAGGTGAAAGGAATTGTTCAGGCAGAATGTGAATGATTTATGCTTGGTCCTGAATGTCAAGATACCTGTGAAGTTTAAAGTCCCGAAATTCGAGAAGTACAAGGGAAACACTTGTCCTCGTGCTCATCTTGTGATGTATATAAGAAGAATGTCTACCCACACTGATGATCAACGTCTGTTGATTCACTTTTTTCAAGATAGTTTGACTGGTGCTGTGTTGAAGTGGTATATGAGTTTAGACATCATCAATATCCATACTTTCAATGACTTGGGAGAAGCATTTATCAGAAAATACGAATACAACATGGACATGGTGCCTTACCGTGATCAACTCAGAGCCATGGTCCAGAAGGACGGGGAATCATTCAAAGAATATGCACAGAGATGGCGTGAGGTAGCCGCCCAAGTTCTTCCTCCCATGGAAGAAAAGGAGATGACTAAGATTTTCCTAAAGAATTTGGGTGCTTTCTACTACGAGAGGATGGTAGCGAGTGCGCCAAGTGACTTTACTGAAATGGTGGGCATGGGTATCCGTTTGGAAGAGGCTGTAAGAGAGGGTCATTTAACAAAAAGTGAAAGTTTCGGAAGTACGAAGAAGCCATCCTATAGGTTTGGCAAAAAGAAGGAAGGAGATACAAATGCTGTTAGCAAGAGAGGATGGTTAATCCTCCTAGAAGAAATTATCAGTGTCATCAACAAGTCGCCTCAGTTACTCCAGTTATTGGTGTAGCTCCAACCACCGTTGCTTATCAGAGACCATCCCATCAGGAGAATCAAGGGTATAATCATAGAAGGGAGAGTTATGACCATATCCCTATGAGCTATACAGAATTACTCCCGATGTTAATTCAAAAGAAGTTGGTTCAGACCAGATCACCTCCAGCTATACCATCACCGTTGCCTTGGTATTATAAGGCATACTAAACATGTGCTTTTTATCAGGGAGCACCAGGGCACAATGTTGAGAACTGTTATCCTTTTAAAACTTAAGTACCAAAATTAGTGAAGTCAGGTATCTTGTCCTTCAAAGATGTTGGCCATAATTTGAAAGATAATCCTTTGCCAAAGCATGGAGGAGCAAATGTTGTGAACATGGTGGCTGGTTGTTCAGGAAACTTCTGGATTTTCAATATTAATTTGGTTATAGGAGATTTGGTAAAAATGCATGCATACCTCTGTGAATTTAGCTACTATACGCATGACCATGCAAGTTGTGCTATTTGTAGTACGGATATACAGGGTTGTGACAAGATAAAGGATGATTTGTAAGAGATGATGGATAAGGGCCTCATCCACATAATCAGGTCTAGGGCAGAGTATGAAGAGGAAGTAAACATGGTTTCTGGATGTTCTGGAGATTTCAGAATCTTTGAAGTGGAACATATGAATGAGGATCTTGTACAATTGCATTCTACTTTCGGCCACATGACTGGTCAGGTAGAACATCAGTATGGATCTTGCTAAATTTGCTGTCGGGACTTCCGAGGATGTTCAATTGTAAGGAAAGGTATTAAGTTGTTATTGGATAATGGAACTATCAAGGTTATAGGCCAAAGGGATGATTACCATCAGGTTAATGAGATTGAGGTTTATTTGGCTAAAGAAGAGTCATAGGATGAGTATGCCTCTGTGGATGAGTTCTTCTCCTCATATGAAGATATGTTTTCTAGAGATGACTCTGTAATAACTTAATATGTTGAAGAAGGAGTAAATGTTATTGTGCTTTGTTTTGGTGCAACCACCCCTTTTGAAGTTGTATATCATATAAAGCCAGCTATTAATCCATTGGTGATTAGCTTACCAGGTCATGTCCCCTACAAGTCAGACAAGGTTGTACCCTACAAATATAATGCTACAATCTTAGAGGATGGTGTGGAAGTTCCCATCCAGCCAATGCCTAATGTTGGAAATATTGTTGAGACTAGTAGAGTGACCCGTAGCGCTCATGTATTTTCACCAGTTATTCGTGGAGATGTTAGTATTGGAAAGAAAGTTATGGAAAGTGTTGAACCCAAGAAGGCAGTGGGTGAATAAAGTGGAGCTACACTAGAAAAGGAAGTGGATAATATTTTAAATATAATCAAGATGAGCGACTACAAAATTGTAGATCAGCTACTGCATACTCCTTCAAAAATATCTATCTTGGCTTTATTGATGAACTTCGCTGCTCACAGAGAATCTTTGATGAGGGTATTGGACCAAGCTTTCATGGAAAGTGATATGCTAGTAGACTAATTCAACAGTGTGGTAGGGAATATTACATCATGTAATAACCTGAGTTTCTGCGACGATGAATTTCCCGATGAAGGAAGGAATCACAATCTGTCCCTCCACGTCTCTATGAACTGCAAGAATGATTCATTATCCAATGTGTTGATTGATAATGGATCCGCATTGAATGTTATACCAAGGAGCACACTTATGAAGTTGAAATATCAAGGAACGCCCATGCACCCAAGTGGAATTATTGTGAAAGCGTTTGATGGATCAAGGAAATCTGTTATTGGTGACATGGACTTGCCTATTCATATAGGCCCACATTTGTTTCAGATTACTTTACAGGTCATGAATATTATACCCGCTTATAGCTATTTATTGGTACGACTGTGGATACATGAGGCAGGGGCTGTCAATTCGACTTTACACCAGAAGTTGAAGTTTGTGTGTGAAGGAAAAGTGGTAATTATAAATGGAGAGTAGTCATTATTGATATCTCATTTGTCCTCTTTTAGCATTGTGGAAGCGGACGAAGCTGTTGTTGGAACCCAGTTCCAAGCTTTATCCATTTATAATATAAGAGGAAATGATAATTATATGGCTTTGTTTAAGGATGCTCAGCAGGTTGTGCGTAATGGCCATAATGAAGTATGAGGATAAATTATTGATCCACATGTAAACAAGAATAGAGCTGGCTTGGGATTCTCTGTGAAGAATGATAAAGGTAAGAGCATGAAGCTGAAGCCCACTGCAGGCAAGTATCAGGAAATCTTTCATAGTGGGGGTTATCTTCATCCAACTGTTTTCGGGATTAATGCCATTGTGGAAGATGAAGCAGAGCCAGAAATGCCAAATTATGTGGCACACGGAGTTAGGGTTCAGAACTAGATCATCATTGATGTTCCCTCTTGCATACATGTTTCAAAGTAATTTGTTTTTGTTAATATTTTTTGAAAAGCTTTCACTCTGCCCAAGGTGAAAGTATTGATATTGTATGGGCTTGTCTGTTTGCTTGGATTTTTAAAATCAATAATAAAAGTTGTCTCTGTTTCCCAAATTGTGTTTTTATTTTTTGCTTTTTTCTTGAAAAATGGTAATCAGAGAAAACCTTTCAAAATAACTAATAATTTCAATTCAATATGCATGATCACTTGTTATGCGTGTCAGTTTCTAAAAGCAATCATAAATCATATGTGCAGATTAATTAAAAAAATTGTTGAATACAATGACCCTGCACCCTCTCCCAACATTGAATGTCCGGTGTATGGGGCCGAAGAAGAAGACTATGATGAGATTCCAAAAGAGGTCTCACGGTTGCTTGAGCATGAGGAGAATGTCATTCATCCATATAAAGAGCCATTGAAAGTAATCAATTTGGATTCAGAAGAAGATCCGAAGGAAGTCAAGATTGGAGCATTATTGAATCCTGATGTGAAGAGCGGGTTGATTGAGATGTTGAAAGAGTATGTGGATATTTTTGCTTGGTCTTACCAAGATATGCCTGGTATAGATATAGATATTATAGAGAACCATTTACCGTTGAAGCCAGAGTGCCCGCCAATCAAACAGAAGTTGCGAAGAACTCACCCAGATATGGAAGTGAAGATCAAAGAAGAAGCTCTAAAGCAGATTAATGCCGGTTTTCTTGTGACATCAGTGTACCCTCAGTGGATTGCCAATATTTTCTTAGTATCAAAGAAAGAAGAAAAAGTTCACATGCGCGTAGATTACAGAGATCTAAATAAAGCTAGTCCAAAAGATGATTTTCCATTGCCACACATTGATATGTAAGTGGATAGCACAGCAAAATTCAAAGTTTTCTCGTTCATGGACGGATTTTCCGGGTATAATCAAATAAGGATGGCTCCTGAGGACATGGAAAAAACAACGTTTATCACACCCTGGGGAACATTCTGTTACAGAGTGATGCCCTTCGGGTTGAAGAACGCTGGTGCAACGTACCAGAGGGCTATGACAACCTTATTCCATGAGCTGATGCACAAGGAAATTGAGGTATATGTTGATGATATGATTGCTAAATGCCAGACTGAAGAAGGGCGTGTAGAAGATTTGTTTAAGTTGTTTCAACGTTTAAGGAAGTATCGTCTCCGCTTGAATATAAATAAATGTACCTTCGGTGTTCGATCATGGAAATATTTGGGTTTCATTGTTAGCCAGAGAGGGATTAAAGTTGACCACGATAAAGTCAAAGCAATTCAAGAAATGCCAGCACCTAGAACTGAAAAGCAAGTCAGAGGGTTCCTCGGGCGTTTGAATTATATTTCCATATTCATTTCCCACATGTCTGCAACGTGTGAACCGATCTTTAAGTTTTTAAAGAAAGATCAAGGTTGTGTATGGACAGATAACAGCCAAAGGGCATTTGAAAGTATTAAAGAATATCTTCTTGAACCTCCTATCTTGCTCCCTCATGTTGAAGGAAAACCATTGATTATGTATCTGACAGTGTTAGATAATTCTATGGGCTGTATTCTGGGACAACAAGATGAAACGGGGAAGAAAGAGTATGCCATTTATTATCTCAGTAAAAAGTTTACTGATTGTGAGTCACAGTATTCCATGCTGGAAAAGACATGTTGTGCTCTGGCCTGGGCGGCAAAACGTTTGCGACAGTATATGTTGAATCACACTACTTGGTTGATCTCCAAAATGGATCCAATCAAGTACATTTTTGAAAAGCCTGCTCTTACTAGGAGAATTTCCCGTTGGCATATGCTGTTATTTGAATATGACATTGAATACCGCACTCAAAAAGCTATTAAAAGCAGCGTGTTGGCAGATTATATTGCTTACTAACCAGTTGATGATTATCAGTCTATGATGTATGATTTACCCGATGAGGATGTGATGTTTCTGAAAGTGAAAGATTAGAATGAACCACTACCTGATGAAGGTCCTGATCCTGAATCTCGTTGGAGCATGATATTTGATGGAGTTGTGAATTCTTATAGTAAAGGAATTGGTGATGTGATTGTCACTCCACATGAATCACACATTCCTTTCACTTCAAGGTTAACATTTGATTGTACTAATAATATGGAAGAATATGAGGCTTGCATCATTGGTCTCGAGGAAGCTATTGATCTCAAAATTAAAATTCTATATGTGTATGGCGATTCAGCTTTGGTAATAAATCAGATTAAAGGAGAGTGGGATACTCGTCACCCCGGCTTGATCCCTTACAAAGATTATGCTAGAAGATTGTTACCCTTCTTTAGTAAAGTTGAATTCCATCACATCCCCAGAGACGAAAATAAAATGGGGATGCTCTGGCAAATCTGGCTTCTATGTATCAAGTGAATACTTGGAATGATATACCTAGAATTATAGTTTGGTGAGTGGATAGGCCCGCTCATGTATTTACAATAGAAGAGGTAGCAGATGAGAAACCTTGGTATTATGATATCAAGAATTTTATCCAGACTCAGTAATACCCGACTGGGGCATCGAATAAAGATAGAAAGACATTGAGAAGATTGGCCGGAGGCTTCTTCCTCAGTGAAAATGTGTTGTACAAGAGAAATTATGACATGATCTTGCTCAGATGCGTGGATAGACACGAAGCAGACATGTTGATGCATGAGATTCATGAAGGTTCATTTGGCACTCATGCCAATGGATATTCGATGGCTAAAAAGATGTTAAGGGCAGGTTACTATTGGCTGACAATGGAATCTGACTGTTACAGATTTGCAAAGAAGTGCCATAAATGTCAGATATATGCGGACAAGATTCAGGTGCCTCCGACACTTCTTAATCTTATTTCTTCCCCGTGGCCTTTTTCTATGTGGGGTATTGACATGATTGGAATGATAGAACTCAAGGCTTCGAATGGACACCGTTTTATCTTGGTAGCAATTGATTACTTCACCAAATGGGTGGAAGCTGCTTCATATGCTAATTTTACTAAGCCGGTGGTAGTGTGCTTCATTAAGAATAATCTCATATGTCGGTAAGGTGTGCAGAGCATAATTATCACCGATAATGGCTCGAATCTAAACAACAATATGATGACAGAACTTTGTGAAGAATTCAAGATTGTCCATCATTATTCATCTCCGTACAGGCCGAAGATGAATGGGGTTGTTGAAGCTGCTAATAAGAATATCAAGAAGATCATGCAGAAGATGGTTGTTACTTATAAAGATTGGCATGAAATTCTCCCTTTTGCTTTACATGGATATCAGACATCTGTCTGCACTTCAACAGGAGCAGCGATATTCTCCCTTGTGTATGGAATGAAAGTGGTGCTCCCAATCGAGGTTGAGATTCCCTCTTTGCGTGTGATAATGGAAACCAAGTTGTCAGAGGCTGAATGGGTCCAGAACTGGTTTGACCAATTGAATTTGATCGAAGAGAAAAGAATGTCGGCTTTGTGTCATGGGCAGTTATATCAGAAGAGAATGAAGAAAGCTTTTGATAAGAAGGTCAAACCTCGTGAATTCAGAGAAGGCAACCTCGTGCTCAGGAAGATCATGTCTTTTAACGCTGATTCTAGGGGAAAGTGGACTCCCAATTTTGAAGGCACATATGTTGTCAAGAAAGCCTTCTCTGGCGGTGCATTAATTCTTGAAACTATGAATGCTGATGCAGTCAAGAAATACTTCGCCTAAAAAAATAAAAGAACATATCGCTAAGTTGAAAACCCGAAAGGGCGGTCTAGGCAAAAATTAGAGACATAAATAGAATAAAATTTCCCATTAAGTTGAAAACCCGCAAGGGCTGCTTACGAAAAAGTTAGGGACTTTCTTGGCAAGTAACTGTATTAGACAAGACTTGATCATTGAAGCAATAATCTTCTTGGATCCTCACCATACTTCAACATAAGCTGTTGCTCAGAATTTCAAAGTTGTTAGAGGGAATAGTGGTCATTGTATCTCAATGTATCTTTTCCATTATATATTACCATTTTCCAAACTTTGTAATCATTCGTGGAGTCTCGCCATTCGCATACTACCATTCTATCAATAAAATTTGAGCTTTTACTCAATTCTTTGTAATTCTTATTTTATTCAGCTTATAAAGACTCTATTTATTATTGATAATAATTTTCAAAGCAAAAAGATTAAATAACAAAAAAAAATTTCAAAAAGAATTTACAACTTACTTTTACTTTAAATTTTGTGATTCAAGAGGAAAACAAAAGTGGTGATCCCCGGAATGGACGAACTCCAGTAATTTTGGGAAGTTTTGTATCCTCTAGGAAGATTTTCTCATGTCGTTTTCGCTGGTATACGCGTGATTTTTGTATCAGGTTTGTGATCCCATTGTCCCCAGTCATGTGTTGGTTCATTTTTTGATTTTGGGTTTGCATGGTCTGAAGCCTCTATCCCAGATTCCCCAGCGAAGTTTTCCCTCATATGACGAAAGGTCTTTTCCCTTGGTGTGCTGAGATGGAACTATTTGCAAAATGTCTCTCTTTCTGCATTTTTGGCATTATTGTTGGTATTTATTTCCCAGGCAACTAGACCAGGGTCGTATATTTTCTAAGAAGTGTAAGACAGTTGTCAACCCTTTAGGTTTTCACCCGCCAAGTGCTGGGTTTGATTTAAAATCCCCATGAGTTTGACCTCTTTCTATAATGTTGACTTCTTGATTCCCTAGTGAAGGCCTCTCTTATTTGATATAATTCTTTTCTCCCTGTGCATGCTGAGTTAGACTCATTTGCGAAGCATCTCCTTTCAGCAATACTTGCATTTTGTTTAACTGTCTGATAATCAAGCAAGGGCAATGTCTTATTTAAGAAGTGTTGAGGCATTTATCAGTTTTTTAGGTTTTCACCCGCCAAGTGTTGGGTTTCATTAAAAATCCCCATAAGATTGATTTCTTGCTGTAATGTTTGACTTCTTAAATCCCCAAGTTGTTATCTCCATTAGGTTTCATACTTTTTCCCCAGAAAAGTTGGTGCAATAATTACTCTCAATATTGAAGAATTTATCTTGTTTTCCTCTCTTCCATGTGGTGTTGACCACCCCAATAGAGTAAGTACGAGGTCTCCAGTTGATATCTCGATGATGAGGCACTATCTCCCTTAGTGAAGTCTGTATGATATTTCCCCATTGAAATCAGTATTGCAATTCCCAGTAGGAGTACGGACCGTGAAACATTTGTTTTCCCCATTGAAGTCTGTGTGTTATTCCCTGGTGAAGTCTGGAGGAGGATGTTATACTCCTGTATCTGTACTGATTTATTGCTATGATGTGATTACTTTCGGATTATGTTCCTTCCCAGTGAAGCTAAGTTGTGAAGTAAGAATCTGTCTCCTCAGTTGGTGCTTATTTTCTTATGGAATTTTCATTTTGGATGTGATTTAGCCGAGTATTGACTGTACCCGAGTTGGTTTTGTCTGGTTATTCCCTGTAATATATGTCTGTTTTGTCAGCATATACATAACAATACTCATACATTCATACATACATCATACATAGTTAAATGTTGCAAATCATTGCTCATTTGCACTCATTAATTTTTTTGTTGTTAGCATATTACCTTGTTTTGTAAAGTTGTATTGTTCTCTCTCCAATAGAGTGTCAACCTTAAGTATAAAGTGTATATTCTTTCAATTCCCCCACTGAGTTATCCCCCGTGGAAGGTTTTTCCTGTACAACTCTTTGTCTGGATGATTTGGATTTCCCTCTTGAGTTTATTTCTCAAAGGATGTATTTTGGTTGACTGTTTTACTCCTGTTTATTTCTGGTTTGAATCTTTGATTCCCAGCAATATTATTACTTTGGATTTCTGCAAGCTTCGAGCATTGGTTTGATAATATGCATTTATTTTGCACGAAAATACTTTTACCTTCTCAGTAGGAATATGTTGGCATTTCCAAATGAAGTTGTATTTCATTCCCCAGGAAGTCATATTTCGTTCTCCAGGAAGCTAAATTGCTTTCCCCAAGAAGTCATTTTTACAATCCTTCCAATAACAGCACGTAACAGGTCTCTTTATTTGGACAACTTATACTTCCCTATAAAAGTTGTCGTTACTTTTTGCTATCTTCTCTATGAGTAGATAGTTTGCAGTTTGTTGTCAAATTACTCAAGTGGATGGCAAGTCTTTTCAATATGACAGAGACAATTCATTGTGAAATCTTTGCAAGTGGTACTCTCTTTATTTGAGACAGCTTATATATTACCCTTTTCAGGAAGAGTGCCTCGGTTAAAGGAGAAGTTGAGACCCGTTCTAGGTGAAACGCCATGATTTTGAAAAAACTTGTTATCTTTTTTCTACCTTCAGTGAACGTTGATAGTTCACCGTCAGTGAACATCGGTGCTATGATATTTCTTTTCTCTCTACCTTCACTGAAAGTTGGTAGTTCACCATCAGTGAACGTTGGTAATTGTTATCTTTTTGCTACCTTCAGTGAATGTTGGTAGTTCACTGTCAGTGAACGTCGGTGCTATGATATTTCTTCTCTCTCTACCTTTAGTAAAAGTTGGTAGTTCACCATCAGTGAACGTTGGCAATTGTTATCTTTTTTCTACCTTCAGTGAACGTTGGTAGTTCACCGTCAATGAACGTTGGTGCTATGATATTTCTTTTCTCTCTACCTTCAATGAAAGTTAGTAGTTCACCATTAGTGAACGTTGGTGATTGTTATCTTTTTGCTACCTTCAGTGAAAGTTGGTAGTTCACCATCAGTGAACGTCGGTGCTATGATATTTCTTTTCTCTCTACCTTCAGTGAAAGTTGGTAGTTCACCATCAGTGAACATTGGTGATTATTATCTTTTTTCTACCTTCAATGAAAGTTGGTAGTTCACCATCAGTGAACACCGGTGCTATGACATTTTCTCTCTACCTTCAGTGAAAGTTTGTAGTTCATCGTCAGTGAACGTCGATGATATTTTATCTTACTACCTTCAGTAAACATTGGTAGTTCACCATCAGTGAACGTTGGTGATTGTTATCTTTTTTCTACCTTCAGTGAATGTTGGTAGTTCACCGTCAGTGAAAGTTGGTGCTATGATATTTTCCCTCTACCTTCAGTGAAAGTTGGTAGTTCATCGTCAGTGAACGTCGATGATATTTTATCATACTACCTTCAGTGAATGTTGGTAGTTCACCATCAGTGAACATTGGTGATCGTTATCTTTTTGATACCTTCAGTGAACGTTGGTAGTTCACTGTCAGTGAACATCGGTGTTATGATATTTCTTTTCTCTCTACCTTCAGTGATAGTTGGTAGTTCACCATCAGTGAATGTTGGTGATTGTTATCTTTTTTCTACCTTCATTGAAAGTTGGTAGTTCACTGTCAGTGAACGTCGCTGCTATGATATTTTATCCCTACCTTCAGTGAAAGTTGGTAGTTCATCGTTAGTGAACGTCGATGTTTGTCTCTCTACCTTCAATGAATGTTGGTAGCTCACCGTCAGTGAACGTCAGTGTTGTTATTCTTTCCTCTTTCTACCTTCAGTGAACATCTGTAGTTTCGCCTTTAGTAAAAGTTGGGGTATCCTTTGATCTTTTACCATCATCTATGAGTCATTATATTTTTGATCTTCTACCTCCGACTATTGAGTTTGATAGTTCACAGTTGGTTTTCAATCACTTTTATCCTGTACTATCTCCTATTTAGCTGAATTGATACTACCTTATCTCTTCTTTGGGTGTTACACCAATAGAGTCGGGTCTTTTGATTCACCAGTGATTTATTCTCCTGGTTGGGTTTCTCTTTTGATCCTTATTTCCTTTGCTACATCCCCAGTGGTGTTTTGCGTCCATTTGAAGTCGTTCATATGCATTCATACTCATAAGCATTGCATGGCATCTTAGGGCCAAAATAGGGTTTATTTTATATTTAAGCATCTTCGATCACGTCGACACGAAGATTTTTAACCTTCTTATCTCTGAATAGAAGAAACTTAAATAAGGGCAATTTTTATACCCCAATTTTGCCCCTAAGATTCCTCTATCATCTCATACCATCACATTGCAATCAGATCATAAATTAGGGTTTGAGGTTTTTCTCCTACTGCACCCTGTCTTAGGGTTTGCCTATGAGAATCACCAAGCACCTTGAAGCACTTTTATTTGTATATCTTGTAGTTGTATGCTTCTAACTAACCTCATAATGTGTATATGTTGTCTCTTGGAATATCATCTTGTAGGTCATGGCACAACTGCAGTCATCTGACCATCTCCTAGCACAGATGATCAAAACTAGGGTTTGAAGTTTAATCAGGATATCTCTGGATATTTGGGCAATTCTTGATCCCATAGTTCTCTACATAGTCATGAGAATCTATCATTGGAAGTTTGATCATCAATTTTGGCTTGAAAGGGTTCAATTGATAAAAAAAAGGGGTAAAATGGTCATTTTCTCAGAAGACAGTCAAAATCAGTTGTTGACCAAGTGAACTTTTGGTAAACCATCAATTCAATATCCCTATTCTCATATTTCATGGTCAATAATGCAAAAATATCAAGAGGAAGTATGAATTGGAGTTAACTTGTCAAGGAAGTTATTTGAAGTTTTGAAATTTTTCTAAGTATCCATAGGGCTGAATTTTGATTGGCTACAACTTTCTCAATTTTTATTGAAAATGTGCAAACTTTATATGCCTAGAAAGAGGATGAAAAATTCTCCAACTTTGTAGGAGTGGCCACAAGTCCAAAAAATGAAAGGAAAAGAAGTAATGGAGCTTGGAAGATTTTTGACACTTAGTGAAATTTAGGTTAAAAATGCAAAATTTTGACTTCTTCATGTCCATTTTTGAATGACCATTTGGACTCAAATCAAAAAGTTGGCAACATGAAAGTTGTAGATTGGAGCTTTCTCTTCATTTTTCATTCAAGAATCGTCTCAAATTGTTAAGTGTATAGAAACATATGGTGATTAGGATTCTGAGTTGAAAACTAAATTTTTGCCCAGCACAAGGCAAGCCACGCGCGCTAGGCAGTCATTTCATCAAACATGTTGTGTCCTCTCATTCATCAATACTTTTCTATGTGAAATATTCATTATTTTGAAAATTTTCCAACATTAAAGTTTCTCCAAATTCTCTATAAATTTTGAGATATAATTGAAGGAAAATGTCATCATGCAAGCTGAAATGTTTTTCCCAACCAGGCCTCACGTGCGCACAGAGTTCCTAGTCATGCTTGGCATTCCATCAAAGAAGTTTGTAAGCATGAATTAATAGCCAAATATCTCATTTCTCTAAGCTTCATTTTAAAAAAATTGAACATCAAAGTTTGAGTATGAAATGTCCTCTCTATATTTGATTCAAACTTTGTGACATTTCGTGCACCATAGAGGGAGATATAGAGAGGTAAAGGCATGCTCATGAAATGGTAAGAATTTGCGTGGCATGCATAAAAATTCCATGCCAACCAAAGCTCCAGCTGCCAGCTCATGCCCACAACACTTCTCACTTATTCAAAATGCACACTTTTCATCCCTCAAGCAACATAAAACGCAGCATGCCTCTCACTTCCCATTTCTCACTTTTTATTTCATTCTTTTCCCACACTCTATAAAAGGGAAAGGCATTCAACATTCAAAAGGAATTCAGTAGCAAGCTCTTACTCTCTTTCTATCTTCCTCACGAAGTCAACAATACACTTCTCTTTCTCTCTCTCTCAAAGCAAGCTTGACTCCATTGTTGAAATTCTCTTCTCTTCAAAACTGCCTTCATCCTTGTTCCAGCTTTCACATTTCTTTCATTTCTTCATATTTGGAGCAAGAGAAGCAAGTATCTATGGGTTTCTCATCATTAGATCCATCCATTAGTGAATTTATTTTTCACTTGAAAGGTAAAATTCAGATTTGGATTTCTCGATTGCTAGCTTAATTCAATGCTTGAGATCTTGCATACCTATTATTAGCTGGCCAGACAATAGGTCTGATGTATTGGATTGGTTTGATTATAGCTCCATTGATGTTTTGAATTTTTCTGCAAATCATGTTCAAATGAGTTTTCAGTGACTTTGAGCTTCAATTTCTCTTTGATCCTGCCTTGTTTTTTAAATCTAAAAGATGTTGGATGTTTTTAGAAGTTTGGTGATCATTTTTGCTTTTTAAATCAGCTCAAATGGTTGAGAAACAAGAGAGAAATTGAAGCTGGAAGTTGCCTTGATGAAATCTGTTTTACACGCGTTTTGGGTGTTGGTGTCTTGGTAAGGATGATGACGTGTCCCTTCTTGATTGAACATGGACGCATTTGGTCTTTTACAGCGTATTTTGTCAAGAAAGGGTGTAAAAAGCTTCATATATTAATTTTCTTTTGTTTTCTTAAATTTCATTTTAATATTTTTTCATTTCAAAAATCATCAAAAAATTATTTTAGACTTATTTTTCAATATATTTTCATATTTTGATTTTTAGTTCATTTTTTTATCATTTTTATTGATGAATTAAAATCATGTAAATAATTAGGGTTTTAATATTTATTTTAAATCAATAATTTTATTTTCCTATTTTTATTAAATCTAAAAATTAATAAAAAATATTTTTGGAATCCTCTCTGACATTATTACATGAAAATATTTTTGTCTTATTTTATAAAAAAATTGGATTACAAATTAAATCATTTAATTGAACATCTTCATCTTTTCCTTGTTTTTTTTAATGATTTGTTTAAATAATTTTTTATTTATTTTTTTCTTTTGAGATAAAATTCAAGGAAAATATAATTTCTGGTCCTTATAGTTTTCTTAACATTTAGGTTATTCTACATTAAATTTATTTGACCTTTGAACCTAATTGATTAGTTTTTGAATCTATTTTCTCTTTTTAGGGTTTTTGCTTGATCATGCACATTAATGGATTTAAATTTCTAACTTCCTCTATCTATAAAAGCATAGATGAAATGCTTTGAAATGCTTGAACATGTTGAGGCCATAAAAATATTTTTTATGGAATTTTACAATGTGATTTCATATTTTTTTCACAAATTATTTTCAAAAACCATCTAGTTTAAGGTTTAAACTTGCTAGTTTCTAAGTTTGCATTTCTAAAGCAAACTTCCACCTCAATCCAGGGACTCCAAATTTTATTTCTGACTTTTATATGAACTTAGGAAGTTAGGGTTTTAATTTCATATTTTATCAATTCATTTTCATATTTTTAAAAAATTCTTATCTTAGGTGTGCATTTAGGGTTTTCCCTTTGAACAATGTTTGCAAATTGAAAACTTTTGTACATGATTCTTGTTTGATTCTTGAAATAGCATGTGGTACTGACTTGGAGCATCTCTTGAGACAAATTCTTCAACATCATTGGGTGTTTATAGGTTGATAAACCAAATCCATTAAAATGGACGAATGATGTTGATGATATTTGAAACTCTAATCCCTTACCTCTTCATCTTATTACCCTTTCTTATTGTATTACATATTATGGGATAATGATCTCTATATCATTTATCCAAACATTAAATACATAGATTGCTATTGACCGACCTCAAAATAGGTGCGACTTCTACATAAGCCCACCTGTGATTGCTTAACATAGCGCTAAATTTTGTCCCGATTCGAATAAATGATCATTCGTGGCCAAAACCTATGTTTGCAAACCCAAGTATGTTAATTTGATCCCTTTGATCCAATAAAATTGAGATTCATTGTGTGGAGGCTTTGGTTCTACCAATCCTCTAATGGATCTTCATAAATTTTGGTCAACACGGATCACTAAAACATCGTTGATCATTAAATGTTGCCTTGAGAATTCTTAAATGGATGATATACTTTACAAAAAGCAAATGCAACTTGTTTTTGAGAGGATTTGGTTCTACCAATCCTCTAATGAGTTTGAAATGCAAGTTTACAGATGGTCATCCAACTAACCACTAATTATTAACAATTGACTTTACTTTATGCTTTTATTTTTATGCTTTTTGTACTATTTACTTTAGCATTTACATTTCATGCTATTTTCATCTTTGCTCACTTGAGCTTTTCTTTTCTTTTTGAAGATACTTAATAATCAACATAAACCATAAAAAACATTAATGATACTTGGACTATTTGGTTACTAGCATGATGAATTATTGGACTTCTTGGACTTAGGAATAGAAACCTTGGCCTATGTTGGAAACCTTGTGACCTTAATTGATATTTTGTCTGGAGTTCTTGAGGTTTACCTTAAGACATTAGGTTGTTTGTTTGTTTTGTGTGCAGGTTATTGTGATTACATACTTTTTTTTGTAATATGGAATTCACCCGTATACAATCGTTACTCTGCCCAATTTTTATGAAGACTTAATACACTTGAAGTTTAATTCTCTCAAGAGGTCTAATATCTTTGCTTGCTTGGTTTCAATACAAAGAATGAGAATTCTATCTTGACTCAATATGTCAAGTATTGGCGTCTTGTTGGTTAGATGGTTCTTCTCCCTAGCTTTTACCTTATGCTTTAGGATAGTCTCTTCTTCTCCTCCCACTTTCTTTAATCTCAAAAATCTTCTCTATCCTTTTGAAAACTCTTCTTGTTCTTTTTTTACTTGAACCACTTTCATAATAAACTTGGACCTAGGTTCATGCATTTTCAAAACCTTTTCATAAATAAACTTCAATCAACTTAATAATACCTTGACATTTATTGTGAGAAGACAAAAAGTTAATCAATCTAATTTCAAACTATTTTGCCACTTTGTCTTTTTTTACTTTAAAACTTTTCTCAAAAGATTGGACTCTTGTCAATCCTTGTAGTGATGCAAACGACTATACTTCTACAATATGTAGTGAAGTGGGATATTTTCCACTTGGGTGTTGAGTGAGGCATTGTTGATTTTAAAATCCAAGCCATATCCTCCACTTTGAGATGATGTAAATTCTCCTTTCTCGTGATTGTGGGTAGTAAGTATGTTTTCCACACGGACAATGACGATGATGTCTTATCTCATAAAATTAACCAACACACTTGTGTTTAAAATTTTTTAAAAGAGGAACTACGTGTACCCTGATTCCCTATTGCACAGAAGGTGGTACGTAAGTACTAAAGGTTCACAATCGCGGCGGGTGCAAAAATCATAAAACATATATTTCTTTTCTCACCTCCACCATCTATTTTACATACAACATTTTATAGTCAAAATATACAGATTTTTTAAAGAGGTTCCTGTGGAGTACTGTATATGTTTAGGGTGCTAATACCTTCCCTTTGAATAACTAACCCCCTTACCTAGAATATTTCCCCATATTTTTTGGTTACTCGCTCTTTTCCCATTCCTTTAGAAACAATAAAGCGCCATGGCGATTTTAATTTTGATCTGTATAAGTCTACTCAATCTAATGGCTTAGTCTTAAACATTTCTATTGCTACACTAGGCCCAAATCAAAAGAAGTCAAGAGCAGAATCGAAGGGCGTATTCTTCCTGGATCTAAGAATTTATGTTCCCTTCTTTGATTTTGTTTTGTCTTTATATTTTCTTGCTATTCAATATGGTTGTAATAGTGTAGGATATATATTTTCTGCATTTTTATTGCTTTATACAAATGTTAGTAATTAGGATGTATAGCAAGATAAAACCAACAAGTAGACAACCCTAATCAAAGACTAAATGCATGCAATCAAACACACTTTGCACACATGCACCTCTAGGGTAATCTCACTTGTTGCCTCGGAAAATAGTCATGTCCCTCGAATATAGATATTTTAGCAAAGAGCCTCGATAAAAGATTGCAATCCCTCGATGTTGCCTTCGATAAACGATCTATTCCCTAAAGGAAAATTGCTAAAACGTATCATAGGTTGCTTTCTATGAGTATGCAAACGACCCACGCCTGTCCCTTCACATCTAACGATGGGGCTTCTTATCAATCAAATGTAAGATAGAAACATCTAAATGTGGAGGAAAAGAACATTAGACCTTTTGAGTAGGTAGGATGCTCCTAGTTGCTCGCTTGCTCACAAAAAGAATCCTTTTAAAACCAACACATTCAATTGAAACATTTTCAAAAGTCAAAACTCTTTGTACGCATTCTTATAGAGACGAGAATTATTACAAAGGCAATTTTCAAAATCACTTTCAAAAGACATCTTCCACAAACACCTCTTTAAACTATTTTGAAAACCAACACTTTGTACGCATTCTTATAGAGACGAGAATCATTACAAATACATTTTCAAAATTTTTTCAAACCCACACTACAAAGCAAATTTTCAAACAAAGCAAGTGATCTAGCAAGCAACTAAGATCCCGTAGATAACTACGGATGAAAAGGGTGTTAACACCTTCCCTTTTCATAACCTACCCCCTGAACTCAAGAAAACAATCTCAAAGGTCTTTCCTGTTCTTTTCAACCTTTACTTATTGGATAAAACGCAAAACAACCAAGTCAGTTCTCCCAACGTGTTACAGAACTGGCGACTCTGCTGGGGAGTTTACTTAAAAGTGGGGTTACCTTAGGGATAGATCACCTTTACTTGCTTCCTTTGTTTGACTTGTTTGCTTTACATTATGGTTCCTATTTTGGGTTTGTTTTGATCCTCTACCCAGATCTAGGGAACCTTTTAGGTAAGTAGAAATAGATTGTGGAAACTGTGCATGGTATACCGACATGGTTGAAGCAATAGCTACGTTAGTGTGACACATTTGTTGGTACCGGTAGCCCTTGAGTAGTCAAGGAGAATACGGGGCCGCTGTGTGGTGTCATAAAGAACTAATTGACTTTAGAAACTTAATTGAATAACTTGGCCATTAGGAAGTAGTGAGATAGCCGGCTTTGGTGCAGTTCAAAGTTGGTTGGTACTCGATGCTACACTCATTGTGATCAGACTTTCGGGATATTCTGGTCGCAATACTTTGGTGCTTGAGCTGAAACAATGCCTGACAGAAAGGTCGGTGATATGAGGCTCCTTAGAACCCAGTTACTTCCTAGGATAGGTTGAGCCAACTAAACTTCAAGAGGGTACTTACCTACAAACCCCATGCAAGCCTAAACCTAAGGATTTGTCTGCTTTATGTGTATATGATTATTTGTACATAACAACTTGTTTGCTTTGCATAATTGTATATAAACATCATGACATCATACCATAGCATTTACAATAACCATTTCAAGGATCTCAGGGGCCTATGATGTAGGGTCATATTGAACCAGACGCCTATCAAGGGGCAAGAGGATTCATTCTCTAATCAAATGTTATCAAAGACCAAAACACAGTAACTTGAGTCAAGGGCTATGACCCACTTGACATGGTGAGCTTGATTCTCGTATAAGGACTTCCACCGACACAAAGTTCTCCAATCAAACTTGTGACCGAATTTAAACTTCTAACTTCTTCTTGTGTTTACCCCACAAGATCATAGAAAACATGCATCTACATACCATGCATCATATTATGATAGACTTTCCCCACACAGGTCTCTCATCTACTTACTATTTATTTCAGTAGAGATGGCTCTAGAATAAACTATCTAGGACATTCAGATTCAAAATTATCAACTTCAAGAAATGTTCTTGAACCTATCCAAGGGGAAAGAAGAAGTGAAAGCACTCCTCACTAGGAGCATGACCATGAAGAATCTTGAGGACGACAGGGATGACCAGTTGGAACAGCTACAAAATGAGATAGCCACAATGAAGATATAGATGCTGGTCCAGATGGTGGGTCAGATGGCTCTTATCCAAAACTTGGCACACGGACAAGAAGAGCCGAGAGCCCTCGTCAAAAAACTTCACCAAGATGGATGCAACCGCATGAAACAAATAGTCGGGGCTGGGGATCAAGTCTTTAATCATCCCCTGATGAGACAAGAAGTAGAGAGTATACCTTTCCAAATTGCTGCTACATCACGAGCCCAACCTTGCCAACAATGACAGGGGAATCAGCGTAAGGAGGTCGCACCTAAGAGACAATTCACTAGGATCAGCATGTCGCTGGCTCAAGCGTTACAACACATGTTGAAGGAAGAGCTATTTACATTAAGGAGTCCTCTCCAGAATCCCAATATTGTTGCTCCTAGTTACCACCCCAATTAGAGATGTGCATACCATTCTGATAGTCCTGGACATGATACGAATGGTTGCTGGGCTCTGAAGAACAAAATTCAAGACCTAATTGACGATGGAGTGTTGGAGTTTACACAAGACGGTCAACTGGAGCTCTTCTATCACCCCTCGAATGCATCCATATGAAGTGACGTTCTAGGCGGAGAAATTTTCTGTTTATTCGAATTTTCAGTTGTAATTTCTTTTTTTTTCTTAAACACTTATCTATATGTCAGACTTTGGTTACTTTCATTAATGCATTGTACATGTTTGTCTTGAATTAATCCATTCACTTTCATTATACTTAAAATTGTGCTTTTAACTCCGTTTATGATATTCAACTCTTGTTTCAAAAAGTTGCAAGCCTTTAGAGGGAGGATGACGAAAACAATGCCATAATCTCATACAGTATGCTTTTGAACAAACTTTGCTGACGATGTACATGCATTCTTTCAATTCCCAAACAATGGAGTTATAAGGAAGATAATACCTAGTCAAACCGTTTGAGCCAAAGAAGTAGGAGTTTTCTTTTTTTACACAAATTGAAACATTTAATCATAACCCAGGGCATGATAGTTTCTCAGTTAATTCAAATGTGCGTTCAGTTGCAAGCTTTCACTTTGTACACAACAAGTGATATCAAAAACGTCCTTCTGAACCAAAAGATGGTGATGGTTCCCTACCAAATAGGCAGTCGTTATCTCTCAAAAGAGAAAGCCCACTAAGTCAAAACCTACGAAGGAGACTTAAGAAAAACTGGGGCTTCCCGCTGATTGTAATCTTAAAACAAGAACAGTCAGGCAAAAATCAGGGATAATAAATCAAAAAGAGGTCACTATAAATCCTCAACAACATGAAAAGTGTTGCAAAAATGACTGCCTTCTCAAATAAACTTCCAAATATCTGAACCATCATTCCAGATTCAATAGGAGTTTAAACACACAATTGACTGAGTTTAGGACTGAAGAACATCACGAAGAACAGGAAGGTACAAATACACTTTGAGCCTTATCCTTTGTTTCTTAAACCGTGAACCAAGCCACATTACAACCCTTCAAAAGTCCTAATTGAAGCATGGTTTAGTTCAAAAGTATATTGTTACCAAAGGTATCCTTACTCCTGTAAGGCTTACTATACATCCTGAGTTGAATTCAAATTCTTACAAAAAACCTTTATCTGCTAAAATGTATTTTAAAACTTCAAGACAAACAGAAACTTTGCATCATTTGAATACTGCTATTTGCATATAGCTATTTGTTTGACAGCGGAGAAATTCACACGATAAATATCCAGTGAATAAAAACTCTCTCAGTGAACAAAACCACTTCAAATTGGAAGACACCTCCAATGACAAATCCCCTATAAACAAGGGGGCATGACATGTCACTATCCAACTCGTCTGGGGCAGTTAAGTCAAGATTCCAAGTAATCTCTCAAGAAGTGATGAGTAACCAGCGGTAAGTTTGTATCTGAATTGCTTGGGGCATTAAACATGAATTCCAGTAAAGGGTCGCATACGACCAAGCAAATATTTTCCTGGCAGTGCTACAAACACTTACTACTAGGGGCAGTGACAAATTCCCATAAAGTCATCTCTACGACGTTATCCCCATAAAATAATCTTCACAGACAAGGGTTCAAAACCCACCAAGACCAAATTCATGGATATCCCTACAGAATTATCCCTACAAAATTGGATTCATGCAACCCCCAGCCAGAGCTTTAATCTCCGGAAAACTTCTTCCCAGCTGAGTTGATCTCAAGAATCCTCAAGGAGTTTTGCCAAAAGAAAACACCTCTCCAACAGATTGACAACAAGGTTTATTTCCCCAACAAACTACAGATTCCCCAGCTTGAGTTTGCCTCTCTGACTACTACAAATCAAGGGACCACAACCCCTCTTCCCAAGTATACTTTTCTACAACCCCAAGTGAGTTGCTACAAAGCTTGGGAGACAACCAGATAACAATTAACTTCTTTATCCCCAACAAGTTGTTAACTTCCTTCCTCTTCCATCAAGAGATAACTCCCCAATAGAGAAATGGCCAACTAAAACTCCTGAATTCCTTTCCCCAAGAAGGAATCAACACTCTCCACATGATTTCCCTCAAGAAAAATCAACGTCCCTCAACGGAGTTCTCCTCAAACAACAAAAACAGGAAGCCTCAGCGAAACATTCAAAAGATGTGCATACTCTTCATCCCCAACGACAGTCTGTGATTTAACTTCCCAAAACTCCTCAGCATTTGTCAAGGATTTATTTTCAAATACAAATATACATTCCAATAGCGTTTCACATTTCATGCATCATATTACATACATGATAAATGCATACAACATAATCTCATTTATTTTGAGAACATCATCAAGTCATGCATACATCTGCATGTAACTAACCCTCTTCCTTGCAGGGAAAAGTCAATCAACAAAAGTCCTTTTTGGCATATACCATAACCATTTTCCAAAGGTCGTAGATTAATTCCTGAAACAAGCTAAGGCAACTATCTCTACGACCAACAAAAATCAAATTCTAGATTAATACCTGAAGCAAGATAGGACATTATCTGTGAGTGATTGATTATAGATTAATACCTGAAACAAGACAGGACAACTATCTACATAAGCAGATTATAGATTAATACATGTCACAAGCCAGGAAAACCATCTTTCTTTCTAAAGTTCTAGATTAATACCTGAATCAAGACAGGACAAATATTTGTGAGCGATTAATTGTAGATTAATACTTGAAACAAGACATGACAACTATCTGTGAACAATTTGATTATAGATCAATTCCTGAAACAGGACGGGGTGACTATCTAGATGACAAATGCTTCCTTCAAACCTCTGTTGGTTCAATTTTAAATTGATCAATGGTTTATCTTGATTCTGTTCCGGTAGACACTTTCACTGGTTCAGTTAAATCAATCAAAGGTGTATTCTGATTCTTTTCCAGTTAAAGATTCTTCAAGACTTCTGTTGGTTCAGTTTAAATCGATCAATGATTTATCATGATTCCGTTCCGGTAGACACTTTCTCTGGTTTAGTTAAATCGACCAAAGGTTTATTCTGATTCTTTTCCAGTTAAAGATTATTCAAGACCTTTGCTGGTTCATTTTAAATCGATCAAAGGTTTATTCTGATTCTTTTCTAGTTAAAGTTATTTAAGACCCCTGCTGGTTCAGTTTAAAACGGTCAATGTTTTATCCTGATTCTGTTCCGGTAGACACTTTCTCTGGTTCAGTTAAATCACCCCAAAGATTTATTCTGATTCTTTTCCAGTTAAAGATTATTAAAAACCTCTGTTGGTTCAGATAAATCACTCCAAAGATTTATTATGATTCTTTTCTAGTTAAAGATCATTCAAGACCTCTGCTGGTTCAGTTTTAAATTGATCAATGGTTTATCCTGGTTCTGTTCCAGTAGACACTTTCTCTGGTTCAGTTAAATCGTTCCAAGGATTTATTCTGATGCTTTTTGAGTTAAAGATTATTCAAGACTTCCGCTGGTTCAGTTTAATTTGATCAATGGTTTATCCTGATTCTATTTCGGTAGACACTTTCCTTGTTTCAGTTAAATCGATCAAAGGTTTATTATGATTCTTTTCCAGTTAAAGATCATTCAAGACCCCTGTTGGTTCAATTTTAAATTGATCAATGGTTTATCCTGATTCCGTTCCGGTAGACACTTTCTCTGGTTCAGTTAAGTCGCTCCAAAGATTTATTCTGATTCTTTTCCAGTTAAATATTATTCAATACTTCTGCTTGTTCAGTTTAAATTGATCAATGGTTTATCCTGATTCCGTTCCGGTAGACACTTTCTCTGGTTCAGATAAATCACTCCAAAGATTTATTCTGATTCTTTTCCAGTTAAAGATTATTCAAAACCTTTGCCACTTCAGTTTTAAATCGATCAATGGTTTATCCTGATTCTGTTCCGATAGACACTTTCTATGGTTCATATAAATCACTCCAAAGATTTATTCTGATTCTTTTCCAGTTAATGATCATTCAAGACCTATGCAGTTTTAAATCGATCAATGGTTTATCCTTATTGCATTCTGGTAGACAATATCGCTGGTTCAGTTAAATCGCTCCAAAGATTTATTCTAATTCTTTTCTAGTTAAAGATTATTCAAGACCTCTGTTGGTTCAGTTTAAATCGATCATGGTTTATCCTGATTCTGTTCCGGTAGAGACACTTTCTCTAGTTCAGTTAAATCACTCCAAAGGTTTATTCTGATTCTTTTCAAGTTAAATATTATTCAAAACCTTTGTTGGTTTAGTTTAAATTAATTAATGGTTCATCCTGATTCTGTTCCAGTAGACACTTTCTCTAGTTCAGATAAATCACTCCAAATATTTATTCTGATTCTTTTCCAGTTGAAGTCAAGTTTAGACTTAGTCTAAATTTTTGTCAACAATCACTTTTTGATGGAACATATAAGCCCATCTCCGAAAACTCTCCATCACCTCTCCAAATAGATCTTTAAGCCCATTCCCTACACAATCAACCACCACATCATCGAGTGCAAATTTCTGGCCACTCTAGTGTTCAATCATCTTCTACCTTCAAGCTACAAACGGTAACGCACCATACTTGTTTTTCATGTTTAAGAAGATTAACCAGAGGCAGTTGTTGTACCCTAAAATTTTCCCCCTCTTTTCTCAAGGTATTTCTCACAAGGATTCTCAAAAATTAAAGCTTGCACAAGAACAACAAGTTTGCTTCGATTTCCCTTGCATCGATTGGACAAATGGTTGCCTGCATGCCTGCTTCGATTGGACATTTGATGCATGCATGTTTGTTCGATTGGACAAGTTTCTATTGGAAAAATGGTTTCCTACATGCCTACTTTGATTGGACATTTGATGCCGGCATGTTTCTTCGATTGGACAAGTTTTGATTGGACAAATGGTTGCCTATATGCATGTTTAGATTGGACATTTGATGCCTGCATGCCTGTTTCGAGGGACAAGCTTCGATTGGATAAATAACTCCATCCATGCCTGTTTCGAATTCACCTTCATGTCAGCTTCGAATCCACCTTCAACATTGACCCCCTGCATGCCTGCTTGCATAAGGCAATGGCTTCCCTTCATGCTGGTTCCTACAAAGCAAGTGGCCTCCTGCATGCAAGCTTCGATTGAAGCAATGACCCCTTTATTGTTTGCTTTGATTCATAAAGCAATGGCCCCTTACAATGTGTTTTTCGATTCTGGAAGCAAAGGTTTCTTTCCTACTTGTTTCAAATCATAAGGCAGGAACTTCCCTCATGCATTGGATATTTTCATACTAGCTTTGATGGACAATATCTCCCTTTGAAATAGCTTGCTTCTATTCCACCCTTGAAAATATTATACACACAATTTCTATATTATGACACACAATTGTCGTTCCATTCGAAGGACATACCTTGGTGGCCCATTCGAAGGACACTATGACATACCTGGGTGTCCCGTTCGGAGGACATACATTGACATATCTGGGTTTCCCTTTTCAAAGGATACACAAACTGGCATATTCGAAAGACATGCACATGGTCCATTTGAAGGGCATATATTTGCCCCATTTGAAGGATACTTTGATCGAAAACAAATATTGTTGTCTGAATAGGAGTTTGGTCGAAGGTTGGACCTATGAGGTCAAAACGAAAAGATCAAATATTCAAAGATGCTTGTGCTGCAATTCCAAGCCTGCTACACTGGCCATAACACTCCAAAACTGCTGCACAGCAGTCTTGCTACACTGCTCTTGTATTTACACCGATTTGGCATACAAATACTGCACCTCGGAAGCTACAAAGATAGTATACTCAATTTGTTCAAATTGTTTTGTTTTCCCTCCTAAAACTCAGCCAATTTCATCTATAATTAAGAGGCTCCATAACATCTAAAGGGGTTGGACAACACATCCGGAGGTTTTCGATAGCTGGAGAAACTTTGATTGTGTGAAAATCATCAAACACTTAACACATTCTCAAACCCAGAATCAAAAGTCCATACCTTTGTTTATGTCCCTTTCGAATCCAACACTAGAAACACAACACTTGTTTCATTTCCCTTTTGAATCCAGGAGAAACCCCACACTTTGTTCTTTCTTTCGAATCCAGCAGAAGGAACACTACACCTGTTCTTCTCCTTCGAATCCAGAAACAACAAACACAACCCACTCTTCTTGACCTTCGATCCAGTGAAAGAAACACCACACTTATTTATTTCCTTCTAATCCAGGAGTATCAAGTCCAATCACCCAAGGTCCAAAAGCACCAACTTTAGAAGCAAGGTAAGTCCCCTGACCTTAACCCTTTCGTTTCAAGCATGTACATGACATTTGTTTAATTTTCGTTTCTTCCCTTTTTGTTTGTTTTTTATTATCCAAATGTATGGTAGAACTAACCTGTGTAGACACCAAATGAAAGAACAAGTTGTGTGTGAAACGAAGCCCCGGGCTTCGCCCCTTTACTGTTTAGTAGTCCCAAATGAAAGACAAAGAGGATGTGAACGGAGGACATGCACCCATGCTGCTTTGCAGGCCCATATTGCGTCACAGTCCAAACGAAGGAGCAAGAAGGGAGAAACGAAAGGTGTCCACACTAGCTTCCAGGCCCCAATCGAAAGAAGCATCTAGAAGGATGAATCGAAGGTTGCATCTCACGCTGACTGCTAGGCCCAAATTGAAATAAGTCAAGAAGAGCAGAATCGAAGGGTGCATTCTGCCTGGATCGAAGAACTTATGTTCCCTTCTTTCATTTTGTTTTGTCTTTATATTTTCTTGTTATTCAATATGGTTGTAATAGTGTAGGATATTTATTTTCTACATTTATATTGCTTTATACAGATGTTAGTAATTAGGATGTATAGCAAGATAAAACCAACAAGTAGACAACCCTAATCAAAGACTAAATGCATGCAATCATACACAATTTGCAAACATGCACCTCTAGGGTAATCTCACTTGTTGCCTCGGAAAATAGTCATATCCCTCGAATATGGGCGTTTTAGCAAATACCCTCGATAAAAGATCGTAGTCCCTCAATGTCCCTCGATGTTTCCTTCGGTAAACGATCTAGTCCCTAAATGAAAATTTCTAAAACGTCTCATAGGTTGCTTTCTATGACTATGCAAACTACCCACGCCCGTCCCTTCACATCTAACAATGGGGATTCTTATCAATCAGTGGTAATATAGCAACATCTAAAGGAGGAGGAAAATAACATTAGACCTTTTAAGTAGGTAGGATGCTCCTAGTTGCTCGCTTGCTCACAACAAGAATCAGTTTCACACCAACACTTTCAATTGAAACATTTTCAAAAGTCAAAACTCTTTGTACGGATTCTTATAGAGACGGGAATTATTACAAAGGCACTTTTCAAAATCACTTTCAAAAGGCATCTTCCATAAAAACCTCTATGAACTATTTTCTAAACCAACACTTTGTACGCATTCTTATAGAGACGAGAATCATTACAAAGACATTTTTAAAATATTTTCAAACCCACACCACAAAGCACATTTTCAAACAAAGCAAGTGATCTAGCAAGAAACTAAGATCACGTAGATCACTATGGATGAAAAGGGTGTTAACACCTTCCCTTTTCATAACCTACCCCCCTAACTCAAGAAAACAATCTCAAAGGTATTTCCTGTTCTTTTCAACCCTTCCTTATTGGATAAAACAAAAGTCGGTGGCAACTCTTGCTATCCGCAACAATTGCAATAAAATGCAAAACAACCAAGTCAATTCTCCCACTGTGTTATAGAACCTATACAGGTTGACAGTTCTGGTAGAAAGAGATTTGTTTGTATGGTAATTGATGATTCAATTATTGACCAGAGAATGGATGTTCTAGACAATGTTGGAACTTTCTCTATGCAAACTGATAAGGAAGTAAGAGAGGTAATGTGTGAAATCACAAGCATTGAATCAATGGTTTCTCAAGACAACCAAGGTTTCTCTACTAGAGGTTAGATAGAACAATCCAAGGAACTGATTTAAAGCCCTCTTAATGAAGAAGACATCACTGAATTCAATGAGAAAATATTAAATTCATGTCTTGTTTCTATGCTTGAACCAAATATGAGTCATCTTATTTAAGAAAAGAAGATCTTAAATTTCATCATTAGGATCAGTTTGGGTTGTGTGCCTTAGACACGATTTGATTACGGTCGAAGCTGAATACGGAGGAACTAGAATTAGTTGTTCTCAACTAACATGGATAAAGCAGATGTTGAAGAAGTATAATGTAAAACAGGTTATTATGACATTATATTATGCAGTTGATGGCAAGGTTGTTACTCTAGAGCACATTGACAACAAGGAACAATTTACTGTTACAGTTGAAGCATATCAAAACATAAATAGTGAAACTGGAACTTGCACTATTAAAGAGTTATAACAACTGCATAAAAGGAAGAGTGCATCAGAAACTGCACCTTTCCTCTATGTTCTGGTGCTTATGAAGCCTAATCAAGTTGTTATTATTAGAATGTGGAAGAAAAGATCTCTGCAAAGAAAAAGGACTAAGCTAAAGAAGACATGTTTTAGGGTTGTGGCAAGAATTTTCACTGCCAACACTCTTGAAACATGTGATAACACCAAGGGATGAAGAGGGATCGTCAACAGGTACAGAAGGATCTTTGACAGAGGCTTCTCTGATGTGTGCTTCCATTTGTGGTATTGCTAGTGTGCAATATGTGTTTCCATCTATTGTATTACCTGAGGGTAATATGTTCTGAAGATATTTTTGTTTTCACTGTGTACATTTACTTTGTTTCCTTTTGTCAATATTTTGGTTAAAAAGGGAGAGTAAAGTTTTGTATCTTGATGTTAGATCACATGTCTTGACATGCTGATTTAGCATTGTGATAGGATTGTGTGCTACTGCTTCTATGAGAGTATTTGTGTCTATGGTTGTGCTGAAGTGGTAAAACGGCAAGCAAAAAGTAAGTTATTAATTTATCGGGTGATATTTAGGTTATACCGTATCGTGTCCATGAAGATTGGTGTATTGAAATGGCATTCTACAAATCATTCGTTAATAAGTTTGGGAGTTTGAATGGAAAGGGTAAAAGTTATAAACAGAAAATAAATGTAAACAAAAATTAAAGAAAAAGGAATAACTAATCAAGAGTTCATATATACTACTTCTCACAGACTTAAATCTATCAACCAGTTATACTCAATCTACAATACTCGTCAATGTCACCACATTTCACTCACAACCTAAGTCATTTTTAACCGAAATTGAGAGGCCTATAATATCACATCGGTAGCGATGTCTCAACCACCTCAACAACATAGAAGTCAATCGTGCTAATCGTTTCGACAATCTCTCAGAGCGACACAACCAACACAGAGGCATTAATAACAGACACCCAAGTGAATAATAGCTCTAAATCAATCTCTAGAATCTAGACACTAACAAACTATCATCCTAGATAAGAATCTGAGCAGTATATGTCTATAACAACCTAAATCTAGAGCACATAGAAAAAATCCAGGACAATAATCGACAAAGATTTGTAAAGCAAGTTTTATATAACGCAATGGGCGACAAATATACATGAGTTCAAAGTAAATTCATATACAAACCCAACTAAAAGAGAATACACAAAGAAAAGGAGAAGTGAACCACAAATTTATCAGTTTGTCAGTGCCAATCAAAGAGCAATCCACCCCAGATTATCCGTATGCAAGCTCCATAGTTGTTATCTAAGCTAATCCACTATAAAAACGAGGTTAATGAAGTTAGGAGATGAAAAACCACACCCAAAACCATAACCAAAAAAAATGAAATGAAAATGAAATATAAAGAAAATTTGTCCCACACGCATCGTCTGGTGCTCCTAAAAGCGTCACCCAATGACGACCCTTAAATACAAGGCCTAGGTAGCGCCACGTACACAACTGGTCTCAAATATCTCCCATCGCCCAATGATGGAAAATCTTTGCTCGGTGACATCCTTATTCCTCGCCCAGGGACACAGCAGCGAAGCAAGACATAAGATTTACTCTAACCCATTGCTCCATTATCGCCCGGTGACGCATACGTGATACATATCGCCCGCCCATCGCCTGGAAATGCACACCAGTCCAACAAAATTTGTTGCATTCTCCGCACAACTTCAAATGGATATCTCTTCTTGACCTTATTCCTTTATTGATCCAAAAGTTCATCTTGGAGATTTTATTCCTCTCGCTCCATCAATGCTCAAATATCTACAAAATGAATACAAAACTATCAAATAATACACTATGTACACAAAAATGCACTATACACAAACTAGATGAACATACAAAGTCAGGTTATTCAACTGATATTAACAACAAAGAGTCGATAAGTGCAACAAAAATTATATACAAAAATAGTTACAATTTGCATTTATCAGGTTGCTCATGCAATCATTAAGGGGGAACATATGTGTTCATGCTTGTGTGTGTTGAAGTTGTTGTTGTTGCTTTTGTTGTTCCACTGCAGGTGCTCTAGTGTATGTCCTCATGGATCTCTGATATATTTGAGTTGACTGATTTTGCTTGACAATTTGTCAAGTTATTGTTCTCACTCAAAGCTCGTAGGCTCGGGTTGAGTATTGTCCTTAGTGAAGCTTTTAAGCAAACTAAGTATTTGTAATTTGGGATTGTCTTTTTCTGTCGTTAGGAGTTTGATATCATTGTGCTGATTGGAAGTGAGTGGGTTCTCATATCTAGGAGGTACCTAGGTAGAAGTTGCATTGGATAGGGAATAAGTGATAAGTTATAAACGTGGGAGTTTAGCTTAGAATAATACTGTTGATGATGGATTTCCTTCCTAGATTGGTATCCCCCAGAGTAGGTGAGTTGCACCAAACTGGGTTAACATATCATTGTATTCTTTACTTTCTGCAAGTTACATTTTTGCATTGTTGTTAGTGTTGTTGTTCTGTCAGTAAATGTTATAACCTCTGTCGTGACATTGTGTGTTGTTAAGACATCAGTCTTGACTTCTGATATTGTGTGTGCCAGAATTTCAATATATATATATATATATATATATATATATATATATATATATATATATATATATATATATATATATATATATATATATATATATATATATATATATATATATATATATATATATATATATATATATATATATATATATATATATATATATATATATATATATATATATATTTGGGATTCTAGATACCATCACTATAAACCAAGATCCAGTGTTCACAAGTCGAAATATGGTAGATTTTTCCTAAGAAACAAGGTTTAAATTGTTTACCTAAACACCTTATTATGCTCAATCTAATGGCCAGGTCGAAGAGGCCAATAAAATCATAATTGGTTTGACTAAAAAATACATAGGACAAAAACCAAAAAATTGGCATAAAACACTAGACCAAGTTTTTTGGGCATGTCGAAATTCCCCTAAAGAATCGACCAACTCCACACCTTTTCGACTTACTTACGGGCATGATGCAGTGTTACCCATCGAAATATACTTACAATCAGTTAAAGTTCAAAGGCAGGATGAGATACTAACTGAGTGTTATTGGGGCATGATGTTGGATGAGTTGGTTGACTTGGACGAAGAAAGATTAGCCGCTTTAGACGTATTGGTAAAAAAAAAGAACGAGTGGCTAAATCTTAAAATAAAAAGGTTAAAGCAAAAACCTTTGTATTTGAATAATTAGTATGGAAAGTCATCCTGACTAAGGATGAAAAAGATCGAACCTTAGGAAAATGGCCCCCAAATTGGGAAGGACCTTTTCGAATCATACAAGCATTCACAATTAATTCTTATGAAGTCAAAAAATTGACCCAGGGGAATCGAATCCTGCGAATAAACAACAAATATTTGAAATAATATATGCCCATATTGAAGGAAATCTAAATACAGGAAGAATAAAATTTAAACTTCCATAAAAAATACTAAGGGATTTTAGCATGAGGGTCAAAATGCCATAAGTGGCATGTTCAAATATTACAAGTTTAATTCGAAATGTCAAGGGATACAGTAGATAATAAAAAAACAAAAGTACAAGCTTTAAAAATGAAGGGAGTCTTTAAGGCTCTCATATTGAACTTTTTTTTTGCAAGTCGACAATCTGTCAGCGAAATGGTGGAAGTAATTCCTTCGATATCTGCATCCAAGCCTTTAACTACATCAAAAAATGTTTGACTCCAATTAGGGCTTCCTCGTCCATTTGTTATCGATTGATGCTCTGGAGTTTAACTTGTTTGTCTTTAGCTTTCTTCACTTTTGATTGTAGTTCTTCTATTTGTTGTTTCCATTTAAGGATGTTTGCAGCACAAACTTTAGTCTCCTCATTTTCCTTTTTGAAGGATCTTTAAAGATCTTTGATTCACCTCCTGGACTTGTTGGCTAGGTCCCACTCTTTCGACCGGGCATCTTATTTGGGTCTTAGCTTAACTATTTCATCAATCTTATGAGAGATATCTACCAAGACTTGGTCAAGCAAGGATCCCAACTTCATCACAAAGCCAATAACAGCAGGTGGAGCACTAAGGATGTCGATCTTCTTTAGAAAATCCTTAATTAACGAAGTACATACTTGTTATACAGTGACATAACTGACTGTTATACTGGTTTTGCATTTGTATTCGCAAATGTCGCGGTAAGCAAGAGTTGCCGCCGACTTTTATTTCATCCAACAAAGGAAAAGGAAAAAGAACAGAAAAAAACCTTTTTTCGAGATGTTTCTGAGTACGGGGAGTAGATTATAGAAAGGGAAGGTGTTAGAACCCTTTCTATCTGTGGTTTTCCACGGGCTCTTAGGTACTTGCCCATTTTTAAATTGCTTGTGTGTGCTTGTTTTGAAAAGGTTTTATTTACTTTGTGATAACCCTTGTATCGGTCCTCAAGAGTGTGACGAAGTTGTTTCGAAAACTGTTTTGAAAAGTGTTTGTGTGAAAAAGTTTTTATTTTGAGCAAGTACTTAAGATTTATACCTACTCGAAAAAAGTCTATTCGTTTTCGTTTCCTTTAGACAGCGCTATCCTACTATTAAGGAGTAGGTAGCTCCTTCGTGGGATTTATAAAGGGACGTTCGAAAGGGACGAAATGGTCTCTAAAGGCAACAAGTAAAGATACCTTAGCGTTTTGAAGGGACTATCATCATAAGATCAATTCGTAGGCAACTTCGAGGGACAAGTAGGGACTATGATCTTTATGTCGATTTTGAATCATGGGTCATTGCCAAGGTATCCCTACATTCGAGGGACACGACCATTATTTCCGAGGCAACCAAGTGGGGCAAACCCTAGGAGTGAACATGTGCAAGTGTGTTTTTTTCAGTTAATTATCTTTGCACAATTAGAGTTTTCTATTGTATTAATCATTTATCTTTTACATGCAAGCCTATTGTCCATACATCTAACAGTTAAATAGTTGCGGAAATTAAAAGCGAGAAATTAAAATCCTAACTATTACAAGGCCTTGGGGAGGGGATTACATAATCAAAAACCGGGTAATAAACAGTAAATAAAACCCTAATTTGAAACTATTACAAACCATCAACAGTTACATTAATTGAAAAAGAATGGTACGGAAAGAAATAAACGCGCGAAGAATTAAGATGGGAATAAGTCGAAAAGTACTAGAAATCTAATTAATTGAATAATGCTTTTGTATTTTTTTTTTTATTGAGAAAATAACATAAATATTGAAATTTGCGAGTTAGTCCTAATTTCTATTAAATTTTAATTACAAAAAAATGTTTAAGTTAACCTAATTAAACTAATTAATTAAATGCAAATAAATATTTTATGAAAATAATTAACTAAATGTAATATTTTTTGTAATTTTCTGATTTTATGCTTTAATAAAAAAATATTTTTATTGTAAAATAATTAAAACAAATGATTTTTTTGTAAAATGATTAAAACAAATAAGAAATTAAAAGTTAAAAGAGAATTGGAATTTGGGCCAGTTGCTGGAAGGAAAAGGGGGGTGTGCTTACAAATTTCTTGTTAGGCCCAAAGCTGGTGGCCCAGAGTGTGCGCCTAATCCAATGCACCTCTCTCCTGATGGTTCATGGTGGTCCTTCAAGGCTGAAGCGTGAGATCTACATGATGATGGATCTCAGGGATGAGATCTGGGGCGCACGGTGGACGCTAGGTATTGAGATACGCTGGATCTGCAAGGAAATATTATGGAAAATAAAATGTAGGAGGCAGGGATCGAACCTCTGACCTCCTACACATGAATGCCTTAAGACCATTCGCTTCACCAATTGAGCCAGCTTCTTATTCGTTAACATAAACACATAATAAACAATATATTGTAAGATGGTAAGTGATTGTAACCAAAACACGCGCAAAGTTTAAACTACCCACTCAGGTTGTGACATGCATTCGTCTTCTCCAGGGGACTGTCGTCTTAGGTCCAGAGCTTTTACCCACAGACATTGGCCATAGCTACAAACCTGCAATCCTCAAATATCATGTCTAGGCAACATAAATTAGATTCAAGAGCATGGATCGATTGGGTTTGATCATATGATCATGATAGTATCCATCTTGAGATCCAATTATTCCTGCATTTGAAAGCCCTAAAACGGCCTTGTAAACCCTAGCAATGGCGTTTCATCCAACAGGCACCAAAACATGCAATTAAGTATGTAAAACATTCTAAAGGATGATATAAACACGAACATATACTTATAACTCAATGATCATGCATGAATTGTAAAAACCAACTTCAAAAATATGAATAAACTATGTTATGGCTAGCGCTCGTTTCTTGATGTTTCAGGCCTTGATGATGCTTGCTATCGCCTCAATGATCGCCCAGGAACACGATTTGACCTTCAGCACGTCTTGAACTGGCCTTTGGAAGAAGATAGGTCTTTCACTTTTTGAAAAGAAATTTGAGTTTTGTTTCTGGCTTTGGAGGTAGGTTGTGCATTCAAATTCTCCTCCTTTAGGGTTAGAATGATCTTCTATATGTATGTGAATAAATTAGGTTATTAGTTTTGGCAAGAATCCAAAGATATGAATGCATTTCAAATCTCTTCAAATCTTTACAAATTTGGAGATTTCCTCCCTTCTATGGCTTGATGCGATTTGCTCTTCATTGGACAGTTCATGAGATATTCAATCAATGCCAAAACAAATCTTATCCCATTTATTTGATTTATTTTTTATTTTTTTATATTTTATTTGAATTTTAAATAAATAAAATCAAAATAAATTAAATATATAAGTAAATGAGACATGGGGTGGTTCATGGATCGTGGACCAGGCTAGGAGTAAGATGCAAGCATAAAAAGTTAGGCCCATTTGAGAAGAAATGCAATTTTTGACATTGTTGACTTTATGCAAATTTCTAAAAATGGCCAACTTTTACAATGCATATATCTCTCAAATTTGACCCTAAGAGGGTGTTCTTGGACTTTTTAGAAATATTAGGATGTCCCCTAAGCAACCTATTTGGTTTCATCTCAATTGGATCTTCCATGTTCATGTAAGGAGCTTTGACCCACAAGGTGTTTTTGTTGACTTTTTGGAATGACCTATAATGTCTGAATCCATATCTTTTGATGAGTGCATTTCTTGAACTTGAGGGCTGAATATTAGTTGTAGGGAAATGGATTCTCTTCAAAATAGGCCTTGGATGATAAATTTCTGATAAAGCATGAAGAAGTTATGCCTAGTCAAAGTTTGGTTGACTTTTCCTTAGAAACCCTAATTTAGCAACTTTTGAGTTTTGATGAATTAGAATAATTCCTTGGGGAATCATGGTCAACCCTTTATCAAATTATGGATATTACTTCAAAATGTTGATGTTGACCAAAAATCTTGAAGTTTAACTGTATGTGGGCCACAGTTGACTTTTGACCTAATACAATTGATTTTAAAGCATCTGAGCAGCTGACTGAGCAAACTTCTTGTGCAAGGCTTGAAATTTGACATGGAGGGTCTTGATAACATATTAGTACTATGTAGAGCATATGGGGCCTTTGTAGTTCACACATCTTGATGAAAATGGAAACCCTAGTTGGAGGTTCATTGCTTTAGGAGAGGGTTTGTCTGGTCAACTCTTGGGCATCCTTGAACAAGTTGAGGACTTCAATGAGAATTTGTTAAGTAAAATGAGAGGGAAAATTTTTGGTTACAAAAATCTTCAATAGGTTCAATGGAAGCATCTCCACCTAAGACAGTTGAAGATCTTGAACATTTTTTAGTTGAACTGCCCTGAGTGCTCATCATCAGCTTCAGGTACTCATAAGGTTTTGTCCTTCTCAATTTTTCCAGAGCTTCTTGGGATAGAGAAGAACTTGTTATGGTAGTTTTATAGTTGAAGTGGGTTCAAAAGGTTCATTAGCCTTTGACATGGTCTTCATGGGCGCGTCATCATCATGTAGTTCGCCTTCAATGTTTATCTCTTTAGAGGAATCAATGATTTTTGGCTCTTTATGAACATTCTTGACATGCATAGGGCTTCTAGGAGAAGGAGGGTTGTTGTCTTCCTATTGCTCAGTATTTACCTCTTTGGCCACATAATCCATTTTCTTATGGCCCAATTCTTCACTATCACATTCAGAGGGAGGTTTGTTAGAATTTTGAAGGTTGGTCGACTTCCCCGGTGGAGCCTTTAGTTGATTTAGGATGAATGGTAAGAGAACTGGTAGTAACAGGGTTTGTGTGTTTGATATAGCATTGCCAAAAGGATCTCCCCGCAGAATATAATTTGTTAACATTTGAAACGGTTCGTCAGAAGAAGTTGTAGTCAAAGAAAGCTTACCTTATACACACCATTTCCAGAGCTGGAATTGGCACTTTCAAGGTCTCCAAAAACAATTTTCTTTCATGCTTTAACTTTCTTTTTAACAAATTCAGAGGTGACAGGCTTTCCCTTCTTTGCTTTAGCACTGGTGGAAACACTTGGACTAGGAACAATATTTTTAGAACTAGCCCCAAGGGTTCTTACCTTCTTCTTCTTCTTCTTCTTAAGTTTAGGAGTTTCATGGGAGGAACTTTTTACAACATCCTGGTCCTCATGGTCCTTTCTCTATTTGTTCTTTGATCACATTGGAGGAGTGGCTTGAGGTCCCCCTTGAGTCTAAAACATTGATAAAGAGATTATAAGAAAAAAAGAGAATCAAGCAAAAAGCATATATCAAAAGATCTAAGTAAGACGTGAAAGAAAACTTGCACGTCATGTTCTTCGACTGCATCTTTTCCTTCGCAAGGTCTTTTGTATGAAGAAGCCACAATGTCGTTGGCAGCATCTTGGGTCTTTTTCCTATGTTCGACTTCTACAAACAAAGCGACAAAAGATGTGAAATAAGATCACAATGAAAACAAATAGATAATTTGGTCGAAAAATCCTTCACTTCCCTCAGCTTCATGTACTATAGATAGAATCTTGACATGTTTTATGCCAACATGAAGGTGTATATATCATGTTTAGTGGCAACTACTCGTTTAGCGGGTTTTAAACACTCATTTTTTATAACCATCAAATATAACCCACAAACAAACCACCATAGAAACGTAAGTAAAAAGGCCAAACGCAACTCGTTGCTAGGCAATGGGGGAAATTTCAGAGGATAAAATTTTAGAGAAAACTTATATTTTTCCTTCACATAGTACGAAATTTTCAAGTCGGGAAAATTGGCTACCAATTTCCCCTTAAAGTAGGTGTTGCCTCACGAGTAGTTCGACTAAGATCATTTGGATTATACACAATTTCAAAGTTGCACTGGAAAGCTTGGATTTATTTTACATGTTTGTCTCTACCTTTTATAAACTTCATCTGCATAGAAGAAAAAACATCCATTAGATGTTGTGACAATGTTGAAACTTCAACAAATTCTCTGGCATGGTAGGATCTCCACCAAGTATCGATTATTTGGTACAATGAAATGATGGTTGAAAAGAGAGTAGGGTAAGTTTGGAAGTATCAACAGCATGTCAATATAGGTGCTCAGTCTATTGAGCCTCAGAGAAGTCGACATTATAGAGGAAAAGCTCATTTTTTAGACTAATTAACGAGACATCAGGTTAGGATGATAACACAATATTTTTACATTATCCTTAGAGGCCCTAAGCCTAGTAGAAAGGAGTTTCAAAATGAGAAAATATTCCCATATTTCAAGTGATTCAGCTTCTTGGTCGGCATTATGAGCAGGAAATTCACGAGTGAACCACTCAGGCCCATGACTCCATTTTATGAAAGGAGCCATTGCAGAAGTAAAGTTATGATGCTTCGCAAACATCATAAAGTACCCTGTAAAAGCTGCTTGCAAGATATGCCTCGTATTAGATGGAGTCATCAAGGCCAATCGAGCACCTTCGATCTTCATATGTTTAATTTCCTTGACATTGTCATTGGGTTTGTAGATTTGCAAAGATGGTTCAAAATGGCATTTAGCCATAGTTGGAATATCTAGTAAGGGCCATCTAGCAGTAAATTTGTTCCAGGTTTGATAGTTTTGAGGGTTTCGATAGCTAACCATAATGCCTCATACAAAGAACCTAGTATCATTTGGATCAAACAAATATTTCGACCGCCATGTAATTAGTTAGCTAAAGTCATAAACCTTTTCTCCACCTTCTAAGACCTAACGAAAAATTCACCTTGACAGCCACAACTCCAAGAAAGCTACATGCGCTTTGTATGACACTTTGATTGTGGTAGTTTCATGATGGTCAACTATGTACTTTCCAAAACTAGCACGGTCAGCGTCGAAATCAATGATGTCTTCATCCCTATCATTTGGATCGAAGATCTCACCAGTAGGGCAAAGACCAGTGATAATTGCTATGTTGAAAAGGGTACGTGTAACCATATCATAAGGAAGTTGTAATGTATTGGTGGTGCTTCTTGTACCCCAAAATTTTCCCTCTTCATTTTAACCCTAATTGGCTTATAATTCATCATCATATGCATATATATATGTTACTAGTTCAAATACTCATGGAATCAAAGCATTTCTCTGCAAGAAAGAAGTGTGAAAGACCATTGTTCCGTTAAGAAGCATTGTGAAGAAGAACTCATGGTTTTCCGCATTTTAACGTGATTCGCATGTTTTCCAAAATCAACATCCAAGAAATTAATCATCATGTCAAGCTCTTATGTGTTCCAACATGCGTTAAATTTTGTAGAAAGTCAAGCGTTTTAGTCGATTTGAGACAAGAAAGACAGAAACTCACTACGGTGCGTTTCAAGCTCAAAATTTCACAACTCGAGTTTATAAATGGTTTGGTATTGATTCTTTAGTCATTAGAACGGTTTTGAGGTCTTCTTCATTCCATATGTTCATGTCGAAGTCTAATTATGTTTGGAATATTTTCTAAAGCGTAAAATACTTGATATGCAGTATACAGTGGATTTATCGTTTCTCTGGTTTTTAGATGCTTAAAATTCACAACTTTTGACTAGAGAATCATCTTTGAGTGCCTCTTGGATCATTTGAATCATCTTGTTATTTCCTCCAACTTTCATGTTCAGCTCGAAAGCCAATTCTTTGAGGAAGATCTCTGAATGCACGAGTACTTTGAAGCTAAACGGTGAAAATAGTGAAAAAAAAACTGTGTTGAACTATTATTTGTGGACATTTAAAAATTCATAACTTTTTCCTGGATCGATTTTTTTGAGTCGTTCTTTGGGAGTAAATCCGTCTTGATTTTACCTTGGATTCATATGTTCGGGCCGAGAGCTAATTCTTTGAGGAAAGTCCCCAAAATTATGGATTACTAGAGAAATTTACAGTGTTGAACCGGAGTTTTAATTCACCATTTTTCGATATTGTAAAAAATTTAACTTCTTTAATTTTTATCATATCAAGACGATTCTTTCGGAACAATTTCACAGATGATGTCAGACACAAATTTTCTTCATACCCCAAGTTTGTATTTTGATCGGAGGATTTTCGTTCGTGGCATTCTTTTAAAATTGAACAGTGCATCTTCAAAAATTCATAACTTTCTCATCGTTTATTCGATTGAGTCTGTTCTTTCGGCATCGCGTCACAAATTTCGCAAGCTTAGATTATGATGTTGAGCTCGAGTCGAGATTTTTCACCGATGATGATGTGGCACTTTGTACTCACATTGTGCGTTAAATTTGTTGACACTGACAAAACAAGGCCCAACCCAAATTCAAATCCAAGGCCCAGTTAGAGTGAGTTTATATTCAAAAATCAGAATTTCTCTCATAACTTCACTCACTCCCAATAAAACTTCTCAATTTTCTCTCTATTCTCTCAAGGATCAAACTTCATTTTCTCTCAATTTTGCTCAAGAACACTAACAACTTCATCACATCTTCATCAACCTTCAAGTGCAAAATCACAAAAAATTCAATACTTCCTCTCTCTCCACCGCTTCTCACTCTCTCTCCTTCATCCTCAGTCGGCAAACCGGGCACTTCTCCTCCCTCCACCGTGATGAATCATCGCTGTTAAGTTCCTCTGTCACACGAAGACCGCAATCGATACTCCCTCCGCCTTCGCGTCCGCATTTGTCCAAGAACCTCCTCTTGTCATCTTCGATCAAGTTTCCAATTCTGGTAAATCTCAATTCCTTTGGTGCTTAATTAATTTTGTGATTTAATTGGTTAAGTGATTTTTTACATAATTGATTATTTGCAAGACTTTAATTGAGAATTGAATTAAAGTGTTGATGTTGTTGTGGATTAATTGTGTTGATTCTCGAATTACATGGAGTAATAGGACATAAATTTGAATTGAGAATTGAATTCAGGCATGAATTGAACTCTTGAAGTTTATGTGTTTGATAAAATTCTTGAACCACATGGTTTGAGTTTTGAGCATATTTCCATGTGCTGAAATGTTGATATAACTTGATTCTTGAATTTCATATTTGATTGAACTTTGAGCTTAATTTCATGAGTTGAGTTATTATGTGAATTCAATTCTTGAATTTTTTTAATATATTTGAACCTTGAGTTGTTAAATTATGAAGAATGTTGAAGAAAGGCATAGGTTGAGCAATTACATAATTGATGTGAATTTTATTTTCAATTCGGTAAAAAAATTGTTGAAAATTCTAAATATCGAGTTATGAGTTCACGTTACAATTATGGAAATGTTGTGGAGTTTTTATGGAGTAATCTTGTTTGATATAACTTCCAATTCATTTTATGAATAAACTCTCACTTTCAATGTAAAAGAATCGGATTTGGAAATTAAATCAACACTTGATTTTGTGGTTGAAGTCAACTTTTTGGACATGCTTTATGGCATAAGGTTACATGTTGTTGATGGTTAAGGATCAATGCACTTGGATTGGATGTTTGGAAGGTATTTATGACAAGATTTCATGATTTTGGATTGAATTTCCACTCGGTTTTCATGTTTATGGAGTTGCTGTCCGGGGTTTGGAAGTATTACTTCCACTTAGAATTAATTCATAGGAACCACTTTTTTGAGTCCGTTGGCACGTTTGTAGCTAACTGTACAATTTTGAGTCAATTATGTTCCAATGTTTTGTGCGCCTAATTTTTTAATTTAGTACTTTTTGGTACTTTTTTGACATGTACTTTGAGTTTAATCTTCCATTTGATGCATGGTTTTACTTTATTGTTCATTCGTGAACATTTCTGATTGCGTTTGCTTGATTCCGATACATTTTTCGGATTAACTCTTTAAATAAGTGTAGTGCTGCCCCATTTTGAAAACGCACCCAGGTTTGGTTTTAATTATTGGTTTATGCTTCATTGTTTTGGTCATTTTAAGACATGCATATCAAGTTTTGTTGGTTTCAGACCGACATTTTATGCATTTTTTTTTTGTGATGTACATGCTGCACAGACTTCCGTTTTAATTTTGTGATACGTGCTTGCATTTTATTTTGTCATGTTTTGATCATATTTTGACTTGTGATTAAATGTGCAATTCCGATTTCGCCTCCTTGTTATTTCTAACATGTTTGGTTACTTGTTCAAGGTACAATTGGGATACTTTTTATCGGTTACCTAATCTTGGTAAAATTGATATTGCCACTTTAATGGTGGACCATATACACTTCTGATGCGTTATCCATTGAATCTGGTTGTTATAAGAAATATGTGTTGCTTGTTTTTGTCTGGATATGTACTTTGTGCAGGTGGTCTATTTGATGTGAAGATGTGTCTGACGCATGATATATTTTGATGCTTGTGTCGAGCAAACAATTTTTGACCATTTCATTTATTGATGCTAGCTTGCTCGATGTTTTCCAGAGTATTTTCGCTTTGCTTGTTGCATAACGAGCATTTTATTTGTTTGGTATTACACTTCTAGGTTTATCTTTCCGAATTTTATCGCTTTTTAGATATCATGAGAAGTAGAAAATAAAGAGTGTGCGCTTGAAATAGTTGTTTAAAGACTTGTAGCAGGCATTCTGCCCTTATTTTCTATTAGTGTTTGTGCTTGTGTTTGCCTCCTTTGTTGATGATCGATGATGTCACTCAATTGAGAAAGTGACTTCGATCCTTGCATGTTCCCCATAGGACTTCTTGGATTATTTCTCTTGACCATCGATGATGTCACTCAATTAGAATCGAGATAACGAATTCGACCTTTGCATGTCCCCCTTAGGATTTTATCGTATTCCTTTATTGATGATCGATAATGTCACTCAATTAGAATTGAGATAGCGACTTCGGTCTCATTGCATGTTCCCTATAGGATATTTATCCTTGCCCTTATGGTTTTTGTATGCTAACATAGTTAGGATTTCCCTTTCAAAATCGACCTCAGGACCATCATTGTATGATAACATTAGGGTTTAGATTTAGGATAGTCTCCCTTAGATGTTTTCTTTTCTTTTTGCATCCTTAAAGCTAAAACCTCTTTTTCTTGGAAAAATGCATAAAATATCTAACAACTTTCAAATCCTTTTTCATGGTAAAAAACATCAAGCAGTGCAAACTCTTTTTCGCCTTCGGGCTCCTTTTCTTTACTTTCAAACTTGCTAAAAGAACATGTTAATTCACTTCTTGCTGACACGTGAGTCTCCAAAGGCCGAGCTGCGGTAGAAGGAGAAATTAATATTGTTCATTAAAAAACACACAACAAGCCGAAACATGTGAGCCAAACCATGGCGCTCTGATTCCTTAAAAGGGATACATAGGCATCTGGTCGCAGGGCTCAGCCGAGTGGAACTTTGTAAATACTCCTTCTTTTTCCCGTGTTTTCTTTTGCATGCATTTCCTCTTTTTATTTTTATTTTTACCTCGTAAGCCTAGATTTGACACACCCTTTGATTAGAACAACATAGTGGATACCGTAGAGTAATACGGGGGTGTGGGGTACTAATACCTTCCCCTCGCGTAACAGACTCCCTTATACGTATCTCTCGGTCATAAGAACTTGATTTCACCCTTCTTAGGTGATCGTGACTTTAAGAGTCTATCAAAATTACTGACTGTAAGTTCACATTCTAATTGCAAAGTTTTAAAAGATATCAAACCCACAGGGACTGATAATCAAACTAATTCTATCTAATGTTACTATGTAAATCTATAACTGATGATTAATCTTGGGTTTTGAGAGAAATGCGGAATAAATTCAGGTTTAATTAAGGAATTTGATAACAGGATATCGGTATTTAATTCGTCAAATTTCATAGATTCAATAAATTGTTGGTGTAATCTTTAAATGTTAAAATACTCTTTAGTATAAAATATCAATTTAAAAGTCTTTGTCTCACACTCTCATGTTTATTGACTCTGACAAAATTCCTAAATCAGAATGCTTTGCTCTCGCTGTCTCATTTAAATTTAGAAATAATTTTTGGAAATCAACAGATTCTAATTAACCTTAAAGTGATCTCGCTGTGTTTAGAATTAATGTCTAGTTTCTACTATCCGATTAAAAATATCAAACTCCCATTTTATTAATTATAACCTTTTTGTTTCTTTTACTCCCGTAACAAAACTGTGTCAATTAGAATTAGGAACTAAACTAGAAAAATAGGCTACTTGCACATACCGGTATCAAGGGAATTAGTCGGTCATGGTTTTAAACGTAAACATACACTACCAGTAATTAAACATAAAGCAGAACATGATTTCTAATAGCAAAAAGAAACTATAAAAACTGAATAGGAAACCTGGAAGTAAAGTGAATTGAATAACTGGAATAAATCTTCGAGTACAATAGGCTTGACTGCAAAGTTAAATTAAAACCACAATTCTCCATAAATGTTGGAAGGATTCGCTTAAATGGAAAATGTTGAATGGATACTGAAAATATCCTAATACTAGAGTTGCAATAGTCCCCTTTGTGGAAGAGATATTTCTATTTCAAGAAATTTACTGCCTAAAAACTAAGAATGAAAGTGCTCTAAACTCAAGAAAATTGGACCCCCCCTGGAAGTTGTGATAAACTTCCTTTTATAATATCTACTAAATTTTTGTAACTCCCTTGGAGAAAAATCAGGATACATGACTTCATGGCCCAAAGTATTCGAAAGACTCTGTAAGCTGGAGAAAAATCACGGGGGTTTGTTTTGTTACGTGGATAAAACCACGCAACAAAAGAAACAATGTCATGAGCTGGCAGAGTGTGGCAAGGGCCACACGTGCGTGGCAAAGGCCATGCCCTTCTTACTTCCATGGCAAGGTCCATGGTTGTGTGGAGAAGGCCATAAGCCCAACTTTGTATTTTTTTTTTTCATTCTTTTCTTCATTTCTTCTATCTTTCTTTCTCTTCTTCACATTTAGCCTCTTTGTTAGCATACACATGAAATACAATAGAAGTACCACTATAATAGGACAAAATAAATAAAAAAGGTAACAAAATTAATGTGAGTTAAGTCGAATATGCAAAGTAATTTTGTGTTATCAAACTCCACTACACTTGAACCTTTGCTTTTCCTCAAGCAAATAACTGGCATGATAATTCAATTACAACTGGGCTCAACCCAAATACACGACAAAGCTGAAATCATACGTGGTTGCAGGAATATTGTTAGATAGAAAGATACTCAATGTCAACACTAAGGATATCGTAATGACACGAAAGCACATATGATGGTCAAAAACTCCAAACCTATGCAAACCAGTCCGAATCATTCTATTATAACTCAACCTATTTCTTATGTTTTATTTCACCCACTTTTATTCTAGTGCAATCACATTAAGCCCTTTATCCGTTCATGCACATAGTAGGGGAATTGGTTAGTGATTCTGATCCTTAAGCACGGGGTTCTGGTATGTAAGTTTGGTAACCCCTTTTACTTACCCAATTGCAAGTTGTGGGGGATCGAACTGTAGTCTGACCTACCAAGTTTAGCACTAGGCTCCTCTAAACCAACTAACAATGGGTTATTATTATATATTTTTTAGTTTCCACAGCCGCTGGGTTAAGTGACCAGATGAGGGCCACCTAACTTAATAGGTGCATTCCCTATTTTTATTATATTAAGGCGTGTAATTTTAGAATTTTTGGGTTCATTCACTTATATTCGTCGAATCCCTACGTAGTTTGTGCTTAAGATGGTGCTGACTACCAATATAAACTACTCGGGGCTAATTTTAAACTCAAACTTGAGGTCTCAGCATAATAGATATTCAAACTGATCATACATAATTAGGGGGTTTAGGGTTCAAAACGGTATCGATTTTGTTGAATCTTCCTCAAATCATTCTAATATAGCCTAAGTGCAAAGAAACCTATATACTCTTAAGGTGTCGTGTTATACATCAAACCAACAAATATTTTTGGTATGGCTCAAGAAAATTGGGGAATCAATTAATAGCGGAAAAACACGCATAAAGAATCGACAACACAATAATTTGACTCAACTAACACTAATACTAAACAAGTAAAGGAAAATGAATAATAATTTAAAACTACCTAAAAAGTGATAAACAAAAGCAGTAAAGCTTTCTCCCACATCGGGGGACTATTGCAACTCTAGTATTAGGATATTTTCAGTATTCATTCAGTATTTTCCATTTAAGCGGATCCTGCCAAGATTTGTGGAGGATCATGGTTTTAATTCAAGTTTGCAGTTAAGCCTATTGTACTCAAAGATTTATTCCAGTTATTCAATTTAGTTTACTTCTAGGTTTCCTATTTAGTGTTTATAGTTCCTTTTGCTATTAGAAATCATGTTCTACTTTATGTTTAATTACAAGTACCATATACTTATGTTTAAAACCATGACCGGCTAATTCCCTTAATACCGATATGTGCAAGTAGTCTCACAGACGCGGTTTATAAATTTGTTGGCGTAAATATTTCACAAACTATTTTTCTGGTTTAGTTCCTAATTTTAATTGACACAGTTTTGTTACGAGAGTAAAAGACACACAAAGGTTATAATCAATAAAACGGGAGTTTGTGATTTTTAATCGGATAGTAGAAACTAGACATTAATTCTAAACACATCGAGAGCAATTTAGGGTTACGTTAGAATCTGTTGATTTCCCAAAATTATTTCTAAATTCAAATGAGACAGCGAGAGCAAAGCATTTTGATTTGGGAATTTTGTCAGAATCAATAAACACGAGAGTGTGAGACAAAGACTTTTCAATTGATAGTTTCTACTGAAGAGTATTTTAACATGTAAAGATTACCCCATTGATTTATTGAATACCTGAAGTTTGACGAATTGCATATTAGTATCCCGTTATCGAATACCTTAATTAAACCTGAATTTATTCCCCGTTTCTCTAAAAACCCAAGATTAATCATCAGTCTTAGATTTACATAGAAACATTAGATAGCGATAGTTTAATTATCAGTACTTGTGGGTTCGATATCCTTTTAAAGCTACGTGATTAGACTGTGCACTTGCAGTCAGTAATTCTGATAGACTCTTTAAGTCACGATCATGTTTTTGGTGTCGTTGCTGGAGACTAATTTAGTTAATATTGTGATTCCTTTGTTACGAAGTATAGACTGTGATACGGTGGCAGAACCGACTATTAATATTGGTTTTGTGTTTGTATTCGCAAATTTTGCGGTAAGCAAGAGTCGCCATCGACTTTTCTTTTATCCAAATTACGGAAAGGGTGAAAAGAACAGAAAAATACCTCTTTGAGAGTTTTCTGAGTAAGGGGGGTAGATTATGGAAAGGGAAGGTGTTAGCACCCTTTCCATCTGTAGTTTTCTACGGGCTCTTAGATGCTTAGCTCATTTTGAAAGTACCTTGTGCTTTACGTGTTATGAAAAATGTTTTGAAATGCCTCAGTGTGGCGATTTGCTTCATGATAACTCTTGTATCAGTCCTCAAGAGTGTTGATAAAGAAAATTTTTTTGAAATTTTTTTTTTGAAATGCGTAAGTGTAAAAATTTTGTTTTGAGCATAGTATCTAAGAACTATCTACTATACTCGAAAGGACTTGTTCTTTTCCTCCTATCCTTTAGACAGTGCGATCTTACTATTAGTGAGTAGGTAGCCCTATCGTTGGATGTGAGGGACATTCGAAGGGACGTACAGTCACGATGGCAACTTATGGAGTTGCTTTAGCAATTTTGTCTAGGGACTAGATCATTTACCGAAAGGAAATTGTAGAGTCATTGAAGGACTATGTTCTTTTTGATTTACGGGTCTTTGCTAAAGCGTCCCCTATTTCGAGGGACATGACTATTTTATTTCTGAAGGTAACCAAAGTGGGCGTACCCTAGAGGTGTATATGTGCAAGTGTGTTATGTTTCAGTCATTTTTTGTCTTTTTTGTTAGGTTTACTAGTGTTTTGTTATTAGTCTTTCCATACAATCCTATTAGTCATACATCTAGCAGTTAATATGAAAAGCAGTAAAAATGCATAAAGTAAGGGTCCTACGCTATTACAACCAAATCGAAAGACAAGAAAAATGTAAAAACAAAGAACAAAAATAAAGATAAATGAATTCTTCGATCCATGCCATGGACTCCTTCGATTCACCCTTCTTTTGCCTTCTTTCGATTGGGCTTGAGAATTGACGTGAGCAAGCTTCGATTTGCACCTTTCATTCCTCCTTCGACTGAGTTTGGGAATGGTATGGGCAACCTTTGATTTGTACCTTCTCTATTTATTTCGATGGACCTGCGGAGCAGCATGAGTGCATATCCTTCATTCACACTCTTTTTGTCTTTCGTTTAAATATGTACAGGTTAGTTCCAACAAGAAAAGAAAACAAACCAAGAGGGAAGAAACTAAGAACACAACTAAGAGTCTATCTACATATTATGCTGAAACGCAAAGTACATGGCTATTTACATGTCATGCTGAAATGAAAAGATGCTAGGTCAAGAGGACTTACCTTGTGTGGAACTGGAACTTGTGTGTGGACTAGAGTTTATTGGATACTCCTGGATTCGAAAGGAGAGAGGTAAGTGTGGTGTGATCTTGTTGAGTTTTGAGAGTTTTTGGTGTGCTTCTCTTAGGCTGTGTATGCGTGTGAGGCAATATATGTGTGTGGTTTTTGGGCTTATATCTCCAGTGTGTGTGCGTATGTATGTAGTCTCCTCTTTTTCCGTCCCCTTTGCAATGTGTCATAGGCCTTGTATTTATAGGAGTATGATGCGCATGTAAATGGAAAGGGATAGACATTTAACTAGGCTTTGAAAGCCATGAGACAAGAATCATACATATTAAAAGATTTCCTTTTTTGAAATATTCATGCTTCTTTTGAAATTTAGGATGAACCTGGACACCTTTGACAATCATTAACCAGCTTTGAAAGCAATGAGACCAAAATTAGACATATTAAAAGATTTCCTTTTTGAAATATTCACGCCTCTTTTGAAATCTTAGATGAACCTGGACACCTTTGACTTTCGAATTCCTTCAGAACATGCCCTTCAATTGGCCTTAAGTTGCCTCCTTCGAATGGACTTCGTGTGTACCCTTTGAATGGACATTCTGAATGCTTCTTCAAATGGACCTTTTGTGTACCCTTTGAATAGCGCGCATGTATGCCTCGTGCATTCTTCGAATGGTTCGCCAATGTGGGCTCATAATGTGGCAATCATATGCTGAAAGGTTCAGAGATAGAGTTGACGCAAGCAGTTTCGAAGGGAACCATTGCCAAGACGAAGCTAGCACAAAGGAATCCAATGCCTTGTGGATGTTAGCATGAGGAGTTCATTGCTCCGTGAATCGAAGGCCAGTTGAAATGGTATTGTCCTTGTGCATTGAAAGCAAGCACATGGGAAGCTTTTGCCCTTGTGAATCAAAACAAACTTGTAGGGAGTTCTTGCCTTGCGCAGTCGAAGCCTTGTGAACTTAACTTGATCAAAGGAAGCCCAACGCCCAATCGAAGACCTTGTTGGCTTATCTTGATAGAAGGAGGCCCAATTCCCAATCGAAGACTTTCAGACCAAAGAATGATTGAAGGGTTTTAGATGCCCAATCAAATCTCCTTGTCCAGATGACAATTGAAAAAACAAACTACTCAGGGGCTAATCGAAAACAACATGTCTCAAAGCCAATCGAAGACACCTTGTTTATCTTCAAAAAATTTATTTCTCTTTAACCAAGTGTTTGTTACCACCAATATAAGAGAAAACCTTGGAAAACATGAGAGGGCAAATTTTGAGGTACAACAGCTGCCCTTGTTCAATCTTCTTAAACCTAAAGATGTAGATTGGCTTATCTTCCTTTCATGATCTGAAGGTGGAAGATGATTGAATACTAGAGTGCCCAGAAATTTGCACTCAATGATGTGTTGGTTGATTGTGTCGGGAATGGGCCTACAGATGCCTTTTGGAGAAGATAACAGAGAGTCGTAGGAGATGGGCTTAAAGATGCCATCAAAAGTAGATGTTGACTTCCTAGGAGGTATCTTTGTGGGGAATTCATGTTCCTGCTGTCTGAGGAGGAGTCCGTTGGGGAATGTTGATTGTTGCTGTTCTCCTGCTTGAGGAAAACTTTGTGGGGAATAGAGTCTAGGAACTTCAGTTGTCCAAGGCTCTACTGAGGAGTTATATTTGTACTGGAGAGATGGGAGTTTGCTGCTTTCTGGTTGAAATCTAGGTTTCACAGTAACTTGCTGGGGATAAGGGAATTAACCGTTACCTGAAAATGTATTAAAAAGAGCATGTGTAGGGCTGCTTCAGGATGAGTCCGTATTAGTCTGCATTTGGAGATACATGAGAAGGAACCTGTGTGAGATTGCTTCGGCTGGTTATGTAGATAGTTTTCCTGGCTTGTTACAGGTATTAATCCATATATCAGTTGTTCGCAGATAGTTGTCCTGTCTGGTTTCAGGTATTAATCTGGAACTTGAAAATTGCCGATCGCTGATATAGTGGTCCTGGCTTGTTACAGGTATTAATCTCTGACCTGAGAAAGAAAGATAGTTTTCCTGGCTTGTTATAGGTATTAATCTTCAATCTCCTCATGTAGATAGTTCTCCTGGCTTGTTACAGGTATTAATCCATAATCGGTCGTCCACAAATAGTTTTCCTGGCTTGTTACAGGTATTAATCTGGGACTTGCCAGCATTGGTCATATAGATAGTTTCCCATCTGGTTTCAGGCATTAATCTATGGCCTCCTGTATTTGCTGGTAAACCCATCTTGCTTTAGGAGTTCATACCACTTGGTCCTATAGATAGTTTCCCCGTCTGGTTTCGGGCATTAATCTTCGACCTGTTGTATAAGTTGATAGTATTCATCTGTCTGCGAACTCATCCTAAAAAGGTAAAGTCAGTTTCATGCGATGTCATGATGTATGAATTGCATGATGCTCTCAAAATAAATGAGATTGTGATATATGAATTTGTGTTACATATGTTATGATGTTTGTAGAATGATGCATGAGTGCAATTTATGAACGTGTCAGTTGTTCCATTGTTGTATTATTGAATTAGGGAAAATAAATCCCTGACTGTTGCTGAGGGGAAGAATGTAGGTCTTCAAATATGTTGAAGTTAAAACACTAGGAGATGAACTTCCATTGTTAGAGAAATAAACTATGTTGGGGAAGGTAATCTCTGTGAACTACTTGGGGATTTTTATGGAATCCTGTTGGGGAATCCGAAAAGCTTGACGACTTTACTGGGGAATTTTTCTCATATGTTGGAGCAGTAATTGGCGATGTATTGAATAGGTATCAAGATGATATCCGTCTCTGGATCGTACCTGAACCGTTTCTAGAGGAGTCTGGAATAAGTGTCAAGATGACATCCTTCTCTGGATCGTACCTGAATCATTTCTAGAGGAGTCTGGAATAAGTGTCAGGATGACATCCGTCTCTAGATCGCACCTGAACTATTTCTAGAGGAGAATCTGGAATAAGTGTAAAAATGACACATGTCTTTGGATCATATCTGCACCGTTTCTAGAGGAGAACCTGGAGTAAGTGTCAGGATGACATCCGTCTCTGGATCGTACCTGAACCATTTCTAAATGAGAATCAGGAGTAAGTGTTAGGATGACATTTGTCTTTGGTCGTACTTGAACCGTTTCTAGATGAGAATATAGAGTAAGTGTCAGGATGACATTCGTCTTTGGATCATACCTGAACCGTTTCTAGATGAGAATCTTGAATAAGTATCAGGATGATATCCATCTCTGGATCGTACTTGAACCGTTTCTAGATGAAAGTCTGGAATAAGTGTCATAATGACATCCATCTCTGGATCGTATCTGAACCGTTTCTAGAGGAGAATCTAGAATAAGTGTCAAGATGACATTAGTCTCTGGATCATACCTGAACTATTTCTAGAGGATAATCTGAATAAGTGTCAGGATGACATCCGTCTCTAGATCGTATCCCCACCGTTTCTAGAGGAGAACCTGGAGTAAGTGTCAGGATGACATCCGTCTCTGGATCGTACCTGAACCGTTTCTAAATGAGAATCGGGAGTAAGTGTCAGGATGACATTTTTCTTTGGTCGTACTTGAACCGTTTCTAGATGAGAATCTAGAGTAAGTGTCAGGATGACATTCGTCTTTGGATCATACCTGAACCGTTTCTATATGAGAATCTTGAATAAGTATCAGGATGATATCCATCTCTGGATCGTACTTGAACCGTTTCTAGATGAAATTCTGGAATAAGTGTCAGAATGACATCCGTCTCTGGATCGTATCTGAATTGTTTCTAGAGGAGAATCTGGAATAAGTGTCAAGATGACATCCGTCTCTGGATCATACCTGAATTGTTTCTAGAGGAGAATCTAGAATAAGTGTTAGAATGACATCCATCTCTGGATCGTATCCGCACTGTTTCTAGAGGAGAATCTGGAATAAGTGTCAGAATGACATCCGTCTCAGGATCATATCCGCACCGTTTCTAGAGGAGTCTGGAATAAGTTTTAGGATGACATCCGTCTCTGGATCGTACCTGAATTGTTTCTAGATGATAATCTTGAATAAGTATCAGGATGGCATCCGTCTTTAGGTCGTATCTGAACTGTTTCTAGAAGAGAATCTTGAATAAGTTTCAGAATGACATCCGTCTCTGGATCGTATATGCGCCGTTTCTAGAAGATAATCTGGAGTAAGTGTTAGGATGACATCCGTCTCTGGATCGTACTTGAACCGTTTCTAGATGATAATCTGCTTTATTTAGAATATTTCCACTGGGAATTCATGTTTTCTTGTTTTTGAGAAGAAATGCGTTGGGGAACATGAAAAGTTCGTGAACCAGGCTAGGGAATTCTTTAAGATGTCGGAGTAGTGATTGGAGATTCTTTCTCTTTCGAGGATAAAAGATCGCTTGACATCACTTGGCTGTAAGCTGAGGATATGGCAGTGACTTTTTAGTAGGATTCCCCTGCCTCTATACCTGCTGTAGAAAGTATCTACGAAGATTTTATGGATGGTTTGAGTGTCATCCCAATTCTTGGGATCCTTGGTGAATGCGGGTCGGGGTGGTCAGCACTCTATTGATTGACAAGTGACGAGATGACGGGACGTATTCGTACGCTTTAATCCCTAACTTTTTCCTGGACTGCCCTTTCAGGTTTTCAGTCCACAGGGATACCCCTTTTTTCCCAAGCCGCCTTTTCAGGTTTTCGACTTGCCGGGTGTACAGATTTTTTCATATGTATATCCCTAATTTTTTCCCGAACCCTTTTGGTTCGCCGGGATGCCCTTATTTTTGCTTAGGTCAGTCGACCTAGCGGGTCTTTGTTCATGAGTAGTTTTTTTTACTATGTCCATGTTCATCAAGTATGGAGAATTATCGCTGCCTATAGTAGTAAGTGTTGCCACACTGCCACAACATGTTTGCTTGATCGCAGGTGATTCGTTGCTGGAATTCATTTTCAATGCCCCAAGTGATTCAGATGGAGATCTTCCCCTGACTATTTGGCATTTTTGAAAGATTCCTTGAACCTTGACTTGACTTCCCCAGATCAGCTAGACACCATGCTATTCCCCTTGATTATGAAAGGCCAATCACTGGAATGTCTTTCCATCTGAGGTGATTCTGTCCACTGAGAGGATCCATGTTCATCGAATATCTGTCGTGCGAATTTCTCTATTGTTGAACAAATAGTCATATGAAAAAAATGGTATTTTAAGAATGCAAAGCTTATGTTTGTCTTGAAGTTTGAAAATTTATTTTTTTAGTAACACAAATAAGTTTTGTAAAAGTGTGATATCAGCTCAGGATTTATAGCGAACCTTACATGAGTCAGGATACCATTGTAACAGTACGCTTTTGAACTAACCCATGCTTCAGCAAGGACTTTTAAGGGTTGTAACGTAGCCTGGTTCACGGTTTAAGAAACAAAGGGTAAAGGCTCAAATTTTATTTGTACCCAACCCGTTCTTCATAATGTTCTTCAGTCCGGTGATGATTCAGACACTGAAAGTTTATTTTAAAGAGGCAGTCATTTTTGTAATCTTATTTTTGTCGAGGATTTGTAGTAACCTCTTTTTTGTTTTCGTTATCCCCACTTTTGCCTGAACTGGTACTTTTGTGATTACAGTCAGTGAGATGCCCCTGTTTTTTCTTAAGTCTCCTTCATAGGTTTTGAATTAGCGGGCTTTTCTTTTGAGAGATAATGATTGCCTGTTTTACTGATTATGTGGAACGATCACCATCTTCTAATTTGGAAGGGCGTATTCGATGCCACTCATTGTGTATGAATTGGAAGGTTGCGAATGAATGCGCATCTGAATTGACTGAGAAACTACCCTGCCCCAGGTTATGATTAAGGGTTTTAAACTGTGTGAAAAGAAAAACTCCTACTCCTTAGGCTCAAATGGGTTGACTAGGGATTATCTTCCTTATAACTCCACAGTTTAGGATTTGAAAAAATTCCCGTACATCTTCAGCGGGGTCCGTTCAAAAGCATATTGTAGAGATTGTGGTATCATTTTCTCCATCCTTCCTCTAAGGGCTTAGAGCTTTTGATCGAGAGTTGAATATCACAAAAAGGAAGTAAAAAACACAGCTTGAATATAATAAATGCGGATGAAATAATTCAAGACAAAACATATGCAATGCATTAATGAAATAACAAAGTTTGACATGAAACAAATGTTCGAACAATCAAAAGAAATTACAAATTGAAAATTCTAGATGAACAAAAAAAGCCTCTTTGTCAGAACTTGTCACTTCAGATGGTGTGCCTTTGAGGGATGGCATAAGAATTCAGCTTTACCATCTTGTGTAAACTCTAGCAACCCTTCATCGATCAAGTCTTGAATCTTATATCTCAACATCCAACATCAATTAGTGTCATGTCCAGTACTGTTAGAGTGGTACGCATACCTTGCATTTCGATTGTACATCGAGGAAGAAGTATTGGGATTCTGAGGAGGATCCTTTAACGTAATCAGCTTAGCCTCCAACACGTGTTGTAATGCTTGAGTTAATGACATGTTGATTTCGATAAAGCGTATTTTAGATGTATTCTGCTTACGCTGATTACCCTGTCGTTGTTGGTGAGGTTGTGACGAAGCAAAAATTTCGAAAGGTCTATTCTCTACCAAGCCAACTTCTTGTCTCATCAGGGGCTGATTAATGACCTGATCCCCAGTCTTGACTGTTTTATTCATACGGTTGCATCCGTCTTAATGAAGCTTGCTGATGAGAAACCTCAACTCTTCTTGTTCCCGAGCTAAACTTTGGATAAGAGCCATTTGATTACTCATCTGGATTCTCATCCTTTCCATTTCAGCATGAAATTGTTCCAACTGGTCATCCTTATTGTTGTCAGGATGTTTCTTGGTCAAGTTCCCGTTGAGGAGTGCTTTCAATTCTTCCTTCCCCTTGGATAGGTTGAGAAACATTTCCATGAACTGAGCCTCTTGAGTTTGGAGATCTCTGTTGTTCTGTTTGAAAGCCATTTTCCTTGCTGAAATAAACAGCGAGAACATGAGAGACATGTACTGGAAGACCTGTTATGTAATGACACGCATGATGTGTAAATGTTTCAAGGATCTCGCGGGGTAAACACAAAAATGTCAGAAGTTGAAATTTGCAGCTTTGATTGAAGAACTTTCATATCGTTGAAGGTCTTTCTACGAGAATGAAGCTCGCCATGTCGAGTGGGTCATAGCCTCTAACTCAAGTTGTCGCTTTGACGGTGTTGGCTAGAGGAAAATAAATCCCTTTTCCCCTTGCTAGACGTCCGGTTTATCATAACTTGCATCACAAACCATTAAGATCCTTGAAATGGTTAAGTAAATGCTATGGCATGATGTCATGATGTGTATGCCATGCTTTAAGTAAAAATGTAATGTGATGAAGACAAGTGAGTCTAAGAAGTCTAGGTTACTAGATAATGACTGTAAACAAATCCTACAAGGAAATCATGTTGTTAGATAATAGAACCCTGCAATTAGTTCAAGTTGAAGGAAAACAAATCACACAAGAAGCCTTAGGTTTAGGCTTACATGAGTTCCATAGGTAAGTACCCTCTTGAAGTTTCAGTTGGCTCAACCTGTCCTATCAATAGTAATCGGGTTCTAAGGAGTCTCATATCACTGACCTTTCTTTTAGGCATTGTTCTAGCTCAAGCACCAAAGTATTGTAGCCAGAATATCCCAAAAGTTCAATCTCAATGAGTGTAGCATCGAGTATCAACCAATCTTCGGACGGAACCAAAGTCGGTCATCTCACTACTTTATATTGGCTTAGGATGAGTCAATTAAAAGTTCTAAAGGTCATTTAGCGCTTAATGACACTATAAGGAAGCCTAATGTTATCCTTGATTGACTCAAGGAACATTAGTACAAACCAAAGTATCACGCTAACGTAGCCATCACTTCGTCCATATCGGTCTACGCCGTACAGCTTCCATGATTTATAGCTACTTACCTAAAAAGGTGCCCCAGATCCAGGTGTATGATCTTTTAGTAACAACCCAAACAAAACCCTCAAAAGTAAAGCATACAAAACACATAATGTAAAGCAATTTAAAATGAACTAGACTCTAAGGTAACCCCACTTTTAATTAGAATTCCTCAGCAGAGTCTCCAGTTCTATGATACGGTGGCATAACCGACTGTTAATACTGGTTTTGCATTTATATTCGCAAATGTTGCAGTAAGCAAGAGTCGCCACCGACTTTTATTTTATCCAAATTAAGGAAAGTGTGAAAAGAGAAGAAAAAGACCTTTTCGAGAGTTTTCTGAGTAAGGGGGTAGGTTATGGAAAGGGAAGGTGTCAACACCCTTTCCATCTATAGTTTTCTACGGGCTCTTAGATGCTTAGCTCATTTTGAAAGTACCTTGTGCTTTGTTTGTTTTGAAAAATGTTTTGAAATTCCTTAGTGCGGCGATTTGCTTCATGATAACTCTTGTATCAGTTCTCAAGAGTGTTGATAAAGAAAATGTTTTTGAAAATTGTTTTTTGAAATGTGTCAGTGTAAAAAGTTTGTTTTGAGCACATCATCTAAGAACTATCTACTATACTCGAAAGGAATTTTTCTTTTCCTCATATCCTTTAGACAGTGCTATCCTACTATTAGTGAGTAGGTAGCCCTATCGTTGGATGTGAGGGACATTCGAAGGGATGTACAATCACGAAGGCAACTTGCGGAGACGCTTTAGCAATTTTCTCTAGGGACTAGATCATTTACCGAAAGGCAAATGTAGGGTCATCGAGGGACTATGATCTTTTTGATTTACGGGTCTTTGCTAAAGTGTCCCCTGTTTTGAGGGACATGACTGTTTTATTTTCGAAGGAAACCAAAGTGGGCGTACCCTAGAGATGTATATGTGTAAGTGTGTTATGTTTTAGTCATTTTTTGTCTTTTTTGTTAGGTTTGCTTGAGTTTTGTTATTAGTCTTTCCATACAATCCTATTAGTCATACATCTAGCAGTTAATATGAAAAGCAGTAAAAATGCAGAAAGTAAGGGTCCTACGCTATTACAACCAAATTGAAAGACAAGAAAAATGTAAAAAAAAAAAGAACAAAAATAAATAATAGAAATGAATTCTTCGATCCAGGCCATGGACTCCTTCGGTTCACCCTTCTTTTGCGTTTTTTCGATTGGGCTTGACGTGGGCAAGCTTCGATTTGCACCTTTTCCTGCCTCCTTCGACCGAGTTTGGGAATGGTATGGGCAACCTTCGATTTGCACCTTCATTCACACTCTTTTTGTCTTTCGTTTGAATCTGTACAGGTTAGTTCCAACAAAAAAAGCAAACAAACCAAGAGGGAAGAAACAAATAACACAACTAAGAAGCTATCTACATATTATGCTAAAACCAAAAGTAAGTACAGGGATATTTACATGTCATGCTGAAACGAAAAGATGCTAGGTCAAGAGGACTTACCTTGCCTGGAACTGGAACTTGTGTGTGGACTGGAGTTTATTGGATACTCCTGGATTTGAAAGGAGAGAGGCAAATGTGGTGTGATCTTGTTGAGTTTTGAGAGATTTTGGTGTGCTTCTCTTAGCCTGTGTATGCGTGTGAGGAAATATATGTATGTGGTTCCTGGGCTTATATCTCTAGTGTGTGTGTGTATGTATGTAGTCTCCTCTTTTTTTATCCCCTTTGCAATATGTCCTAGGCCTTGTATTTATAGGAGTGTGATGGGCATGGAAATGGCAAGGGACAACAATTTAACTAGGCTTTGAAAGCCATGAGACAAGAATCAGACATATTAAAAGATTTCCTTTTTTGAAATATTCATGCCTCTTTTGAAATTTTGGATGATCCTGGACACCTTTGACAGTCATTAACCAGCTTTGAAAGCAATGAGACCAAAATCAGACATATTAAAAGATTTCCTTTTTGAAATATTCATGCCTCTTTTGAAATCTTAAATGAACCTGAACACCTTTGACTTTCAAATGCCTTTAGACCATGCCCTTCGATTGTCCTTAAGTTGCCTCCTTCGAATGGACTTCTTGTGTACCGTTCGAATGGACCTTTTGAATGCTTCTTCGAATGGACCTTTTGTGTACCCTTTGAATAATGCGCATGTATGCCTCGTGCATTCTTCGAATGGTTCACCAATGTGGGCTCATAATGTGGAAATCATGTGCTAAAAGGTTCAGAGATGGAGTTGACGCAAGCAGTTTCGAAGGGAACCATTGCCCAGTCGAAGATAGCACAAAGGAAGCCAATGCCTTGTGGATGTTAGGATGAGGGGGTCATTGCTCCGTGAATCGAAGGCCAGTTGAAAGGGTCTTGGCCTTGTGCATTGAAATCAAGCACAGAGGAAGCCTTTGCCCTTCTGAATCGAAACAAACTTGTAAGGGGTTCTTGCCTTGTGCAGTCAAAGCCTTGTGAACTTAACTTAATCGAAGGAAGCCCAACACCCAATCAAAGACCTTGTGAACTTATCTTGATCAAAGAAGGCTCAGTGCCCAATTGAAGACTTGCAGACCAAAGCCTAATCGAAGGGTTTTAGATGCCCAATCGAATCTCCTTATCTAGATGAAAATTGAAAAAACAAACTGCTCAGTGGCTAATCGAAAAAAACCCGTCTCAAAGCCAATCGAAGACACCTTGTTTATTTCAAAAAAATTATTTCTCTTTAACCAAGTGTTTGTGACCACCCATATAAGAGAAAATCTTGGAAAACATGAGAGCGCAAATTTTGGGGTACAACAGTTGCCCCTGTTCAATCTTCTTAAACTTGAAGATGTAGATTGGCTTGTCTACCTTTCGTAATCTGAAGGTGGAAGATGATTGAACACTAGAGTGCCCATAAATTTAAACTCGATGATGTGTCAGTTGATTGTGTATGGAATAGGCTTACAGATGCCTTTTGGAGAAGATAATAGAGAGTCTTTGTAGATGGGCTTAAGATGCCATCCAAAGTAGATGCTGACTTCCTAAGAGGTCTCTTTGTGGGGAATTCTTGTTCCTGCTGTCTGAGGAGGAGTCTGACGAGATTAACCATTTTGTTAGTATATGACGCTGAATCCGAGAATACCAAATTTAGTACAATCTTCCCTAATTCAATCTTCCCAGTTTTTCTCTACCCGAACCTGAACCAATAATGGTTGAAGGACCCCAGATGTATCCTCTAAGGGAATATGTTATCCCGTCATAGGAAGAGCCTCACAATAGCATTATTTCCCCCGCAATCATCCGAAACAATTTCGAGTTGAAACCTTCGTTGCTACAAGATGTCAAACAGAACCAGTTTTTAGGAAACCCTACAAATGACCCAAACCTACATTTGTTTGTGTTTGTGCAGTACGCAGACAGTGAAAGCAAATGGTGTTAGCCCTAAATAAATAAGACTACATATTTTCCCTTTCTTATTAAGAGATAGATCAAGAGCTTGGCTCCAGTCTCTACCATCCAATTCTGTTACCACATGGAATGAGTTGAAGTAAGTTTTCCTAGGGCGATATTTTCTGCCAAGTAAGACGCCTATGCTCAGAGCCAATATCAACGGTTTCAAACAAAAGGAAAGTGAATCTCTTTTCGAAGCGTGGGAAAGATACAAAGACATGTTGCGACTTTGCCCACATCATGGTCTAAAAGAATGGTTGATCATCAACACCTTTTATAGTAGTATTTTGTATAACACAAGACTGACAATAGATAACGCAGCTAGCGACACACTGATGGATAAACCTTACAAAAACTCTTATCAGCTTATCGAAAGTATGGCTAAAAATCATTAGCAATGGGGAAGCAATAGAATTGTTGTAGAGAAACCTCAAACGAAAGGCGGTATGTACGAAGTAAGTAGTTTAGACCAAGTTAACGCTAAGGTAGAAGACCTTACCCAAAATATATAAAGCTTGACCACAACTCCCATAGCCATTGTAGCTGCATTAGCTCCAACCTATAATTTATGCGGACTTTACACACATGTTGCACCTTAATGTCCACTTTTGATATGAGTACCAGTTGATCAAGTGTATTATGCTTAAGGGAAACCTTATGGTAATACCTATAACCCTGCCTGGAATAACCATCCAATTTTTTTGTACAAAAACAACAAAGCACTATACGCACCTAACCAAGCTCCCGCTACACCTACAGGATATCATAAAACCGCCCAATTGTTCCAAATGTTCCTAGGAAATCCAACATAGAAATTATGATAAAAAAATTTGTAGCCACTCAAGCTCAACAAAACAAGGATTTTATAAATTAGAACATACACACTAGCAAACAACTCAATAAACTATCAAACAAGGTTGATGCCCTAGCAACTCATAACAAAATGCTGGAAACTCAAATCTCTCAAGTGGCTCAACAGCAAGCAGTTACCGTTGCTCCAGCACGCACTTTTCCTGGACAACCTTAACAAAATCCAAAAGGTCATGCTAATGCTACAATACTTCGGAGTGGGATGGAACTAGATGGACCAACGGATCCAAGAATAAAAAATTCAACCATGTATCAGAATTCTAGAAAAGAGACTGCAAAAGAAGACAAACCAAAAGACAATGAGAAGAAAGATAAAAGTGAAGTGGCCGAAGAGAAAGAAAAACCTTATGTGCCTCCGCCACCTTACAAACCACTGATACAGTATGCTCAATGGTTAGCTAAGTCTAAAAGTGTAGGGAAGTTTAATAAATTTGTTGAACTTCTGAAACAATTAAATATTACAATACCTTTCACATAAGCTCTCACACAAATGCTCTTTTATGCTAAGTGCCTCAGAGAAATCTTATCTGATAAGAAAAAGATCGAGGACAACGAAACAGTTATGCTAACTGCATAATATAGCGCTAGAATTCAAAACAACATGCCTCTTAAGCTAAAGGACCCTGGTAGTTTCTCCATACCTTGTGTAGTCAGAAAGTTTTTCATAGACAAAGCTCTATGCAACTTAGGAGCCAATATTATCCTAGTGCACTTATCAATTTGTAAAAGGCTTAACATGGGAGAATTGAGAACAATAAGAATGTCTGTGTAACTAGTTGATCGTTCAGTTAAATTTCCTTTAGGTATTCTAGAAAGTGTTCTAGTACGTATCGGACAATTCTATATTCCCACCGATTTCATTATTATGGAAATCAAGGAGGACTCTAACATCCCTATTATATTAGGAAGACCATTCCTCGCCACCGCTGGAGCCATTATTGATGTAAAAAGGGGTAAACTCACATTTGAGGTTGGTGAAGAAAAGGTAGAATTTATTCTCTCACAATTCTTCAAGGCACCTACTATAGATGATTCATGCGGTTTCTTAGATGTAATTGATGAATGCGTCAAAGAAATAGAGAAACAACAAACTACATATGCAGAAGTCTTGAAAATTTCAATACCTCTTATCCTTGAAGACGATAATTGGTGTGATGAACACAAAGATGACAATCTAAGTGAAGGTATTACACCAACTCCTGACCATATGCCTTACCCAAATAAACTAGCTTTAGAACTTAAAACACTACCCAAAGATCTAAGATATAAGTTCCTGGACGCAGAAGTTGGATGACCTGCTATAATTAACGCAGATTTAGGATAGATAGAAACTGAAAAATTATTACATGTTCTAAGAAAATACCAAACTGCTTTAGGATATAACATCTCAGATCTAAAAGGAATAAGTCTATATATCTTCATGCATTCATGCTTGAGAATGATTGTAATACCTCTAGAGAACATCAGAGAAGTATAAATCTTGTTCATGCATTTGCACTTGATGATGTGTTAGTTGATTGTGTCAGGAATGGGCTTAAAGATTCCATTTGGAGATGTGATAAAGAGTTTTTCGGAGATGGGCTTACAGATGCCATCCAGAGTGACAGAAGAGGTATGTTATTTGGCGACTTCACTAGGCAAATAACCTTAACTAGAAGAGGTGTTTTGATTGCCTGTCATTAACTGGAAGAAGTAAATCTACCCAGAAGAGGACTGTAGATTGCCTGTTATTAACTGGTAGAAGTGAATTCTAACCAGAAGAGGTCTTTGTTTTGTTGGTTGACTTTTCCTGCAAGGAAGAGGATTAGTTTCATGCCGTTCTATGCATGGCAAAATGATGTTCTCAAAAAAATGAGATTTTGTCGTATGCATTTGTCATGTATGTAATATGATATATGAATGTGAAATATTGTTGAAGTGTATCTTTGTCTTGGAAAATAAATCCTTGACAAATACTGGGAAGCTTTGGGAAGTTAAATCTCATACTGTTGTTGGGGATGAAGAGTACAAAGAGTATGCACATCTTCAAACCTTTTTTAGAGTGCTTCTACTGGGAATTCCTGTTTTGTTGTTTGAGGAGAAATCCGACGGGGAACATTGATTTTGGCTCTTCGCTTGAGGAAACTCGGCGAGGAGTGTTGATCTCTGCTTGGGGAATAGAGTTCAAGAGTTATCCATTACTCAACTGGGGAATTATATTTGACTGGGGAGAGTGAAATCTAGATGTTATCTGGTTGAAATCCAGGCTTCGTAGTAACTTTCGACTTATTAGGGATGATAAAGTTAACTGTTATCTGATCGTATTCCAGGCTTCACAGCAACTTACTGGGGAAGATGAAATTAAATGTTATCTGGTCGGGTTCTAGGCTTTGCAGAAAATTACTTGAAAGGATGAAGTTCAAATGTTATCTGGTCGGATTCAAAGCTTCACAATAAATTGAAGCTAAACTGTTATCTGGTCGGATCCCAGGTTTCACAGTAACTTGCTTGAGAGGAAGAAGTTAACTATTATCTGTTCGGATTTCAGGCTTCATAGTAAATTGAAGTTAAACTGTTATCTGGTCGAATTCCAGGCTTCATAGCAAATTAGATGAAATTAATTGTTATTTGGTCGAATTCCAGGCTTCGTAGAAAATTGCTTGAAAGGATGAAATTAACTGTTATCTGGCCGGATTCCAAGCTTCGCAGTAATTTGCTTGAAAGGATTAAATTAACTATTATCTGGTCGGATTCCAGGCTTCGTAGTAATTTTCTTGAAAGGATGAAGTTGATTATTATTTGGTCGGTTTCCAAGCTTCACAGTAACTTGCTTGAAAGGATGAAATTAGCTATTATCTGGTCAGATTCTAGGCTTTGCAATAATTTGCTTGAAAGGATGAAGTTGAATGTTATCTGGTTGGTTTCCAGTCTTCACAGTAACTTGCTTGAAAGGATGAAATTAACTGTTATTTGGTAGGATTCCAGGCTTCGTAGTAATTTGCTTGAAAGGATGAAGTTGATTGTTATCTGGTTAGTTTCTAGGCTTCATAGTAACTTTCTGAGATAGATGAAATTAATTACTATTTGGTCGGATTCCAGGCTTTGCAACCAGTTACTAAAGGTAACTATTGTATGGTAGGATTCCAGGCTTTGCAGTAACTTGGATGAAGTTAAACTGTTATCTGGTCGGATCACAGGCTTCGTAGTAATTTGTTTAGAGAGATGAAGTTGTACTGACATCGGGTTGGATTCCAGGATTTGCAGTAACTTAAATGAAATCAAACTGTTATCTGGTCGGGTCCAGTCTCCACAATAATTTTCTTGAGAGGATAAAGTTAAACTCTTATCTAGCCGGGTCCAGGCTTCACAATAACTTGCTGTTATCTGGTCGGATTCCAGGCTTCGCAATGATTAAAGAAGTCAAACTGTTATCTGGTCGGATTCCAGGCTTCACAACAACTTAGATGAAATCAATTGTTATCTGGTCAGATTCCAGGCTTCACATTAACTTGGAAGAATGAATTGAACTATTATCTGGTCTGATTCCAGGCTTCTCAGTAACTTACTTTGAAGGAATGGAGTCAACTATCATCTGGTCGGGTTCCAGGCTTCACAGCCAATTTCGGGGATAGTAACGACTCCATTAGGGATTGCAATGACTCTTCCAGGGGTTAAGGGTTTTTCCATTGATTTGTAATAGTCTGAGAGGCCAACTCAAGCTGGGGAACTTATAGTTTGTTGGGGAAATAAACCCGGTTAAAGAGAATATTTTGATGAACTTATGGGGAAGTGACTTCTTTAGGTAGAACTCCATAAGGCTTCTTTCTAAGACCAATTCAGCTGGGGAGTGGGTTTTTGAAAGATTGGAATTCTGGCCGGGGATTGCATGGATCCGTCTATGTGGGGATAATCTTATTAAAGTATCACTGTGGGGATATCCAAGATCCTTGAGGAGATGCTTGTTACTGTTTTTATGTATGCACTTGTTAACAGTTTAAGCATGTTCATAGGCATATGTTCATTCAATTTTAATCATTGGACACTTTTGTACTCAAAACAAAAAAAATAAAAAGTTTGCACTTCAAAGTATATTTGTATTGATGTTTGCCTATAAGCAGCCGTTTTTGTACATGGAGACAGAGATTCTAGTAAGAGGAAATCTTCGAAAGAATGAAATGAATACAAAGTGAAAACATCAATAATATCCATGTGTAAATGATCTCATTGGGTTCCAAATCCGCTATTGCCCATATGTCTTCGAACATCATCTCTTGTCGTTGAAAGAAATCGATTGAATCGATCTTAGACCATTGAACTTGGACCTTGGTAATAAAGCTGGCTGCAGAGATGCAACTGGACATAGTCATACGCTTTAATCCCTAACTTTTTCCTGGACCTCCCTTTCGGGTTTTCAATCCATTAGGATACCCATTTTTGCCCAAGCCGCCTGTGATCGGTGGAAATAGAACTGACTCTTTAAAGCTGGTTTCGCGAAATGTCGCGGTAAGCAAGAGTCGCCACCGTCTTTTATATTCTCCAACATGGAAAGGACAAAAGCACAGCAAAATTCCTTTTCGAGAATGTTTCTCGGTTCGGGAGGTAGATTTATAGAAAGGGAAGGTGTTAGCACCCTTTCTATCCATGGTTATCCAAGGGATCTTAGGTACTTGCTCTTATGGTTTCAAAAGATGTTTGCTTTTCAAATGTGAGTGGGTTTGAAAAAAGTTTTGTTTAAAAGATTTCTAAATAACTCTTGTATCTGTCCTCAAGAGTGTTTGAAAAATTTGTTTTAAAAACTTTTGAAAGTGTCAGTGTGAAAAGATTGTTTTGTTTATTTTTTAGAGAGAAAGTACCCATGAGTCATCTACCTACCCTAAGAAATTAGGCTGTGTAAGAGTCCTTAAGATAGTGCCATCCCACCATTGAGAGGTAGGTAGCACCACCGTTGGAGGTGTTTGGGTCAATTCGATTGAGGGACAGTATGGTCACTGAAGCAATAGTAGGACACCTTAGAAGTAACCCTAGTGTCCTAGATCCTTTTTAATCCGAGGCAACCGTTTCGAGGCAACTGGATCTTAGACATAAGGGCGACCGCTAAAACACCCTATACTTGACGACCACTTTCGAGGCAACGAGTGAGGCATACCCTAGAAGTGGCATGTGCTTGTGTGTTCAATTCAGTTTATGTTTATCTTTGATCATACAATTGTGAGCTACGAGTTGTTTTTAATTATCATACATTCTTTCATGCAATTTAGCAGTTAGGAGTGCGGAAAATAAAATACGGAAAGGTAAAAGCTACGCTATTACAAGGCGTGGGTCTATACATCGCCAAAAAACATAACCCGTTTTGATAAAGTGCGGAAAGTAAAGAAAGCGGTAAACCTAATTACTATTACACTCTTGGAAGCAGTTACATAATAATCAAAATATAACGCGCGAAATAGAAAGTAAATCAGGACATCCTAGGGTTTTGACCCTTTGAGAAATTATGATTTTTTTGTCCTTTGCTTTTAGTTAAAATTAAACCTAATTATTTAATTAATTAAAGAAAAATGTTTTTTGTGTTTTTTGTATTTAATGAAAATAAAGAAAAAGGAAATTAAAGGTCAATAACCCTAGTTCTAAGTTTATTTTAATTATTAATAAAATGTTAAAGTTAACCTAATTTAAACTAATTAATTAATTTACATTTGTATGTACAAAAAAATAATAATAATTAATAATGATGATAATAAGAAAATGATTAAAAATGTCAAAACCTAATTCTATATAATTTTTATTTATTGAGAAAAAGGTTAAAATTAAAACCTAAATTAAACTAAGTTAATTATTAGTATTTATTTACAAAAATAATAGTTAATGAATTTTAATAAATAATAAAAAATATTTACAATTTTGCTTTCTGATTTTATTAGGAAAAATTAATTTGTTGGTGAATTAATAATAATAATAAAAATTAAAGGAATTAAAAGAAAAGAAAATAAAATTGCAAACCAAGGGGGTATGTTGGCCCAAGGGGAGGTTTTTTTGGAGCAATTCTGGCCCAGGAAGACTCTAAGCCACGTTGACTTTCCTGGTTGCCTGTACGTGCATTGACTGAGGAATGTGGTATTCCTCCTCTCCTGGCCTTTGGATGGCTGATGGGAACACATGGCACGCTGGTACATGAGGCCTATGGTGGAACTTTGGATGAATGCTGCATTGGAACACGTTTATGAAAAATATTAACAATTATATGGGGACCTGGGAATCGAACCCAGGTCCCAGTACTCCTTGCCTCAGTGCCCTTGCCAGTTGAATTATAGTGCGTGTTTGTTAAATAAACGGATGACAAATATTATATAAAAAAACAAACATTATGATATAAAACAAAATAACACGCGCTAAGTTTGAACCATCCAGTCACACGTTGCCACGCCCTTCGTCTTCTTCGTTTCCTGTAAAATTAAGAACAAGATAGCGGGGGTTTTTAACCCCCACTAACTACAACAACGAAAAATAACGATTAGAATTAGGGTGCATATAAATTGAGCGCGAGGGTTGGATTGAATTCGTCTGGCCTTGACGAATTCAACCATGTACGTTTCATGGTCCAATTTTTCCTTATGTGCAAAGCCCTAAAATTCAAGCTTCGAAACCCTAATGTTCTTCCATGGTGATTTTCGATTCAGAGTGCTATAATCAAATTGGATTATACCAATAGCTTCATAATATCCCTATTAACATAAATCAATCCAAAAAAATGGTTAAAAACGCATGAATCATGATATGCAATTATAGAAAATAATGCAAACCGAGTGACTTGTTGTGAACGATTCTGATGGTGTTAGGGCTTGTTCTTGATGGCAACAGGTTCCTGGCAATGTCAGCAATACGTTTGAATCTTTTTTAGGCTTTGAATTATGCTGCAAGTGAGATTTCACTTTCACACTTTTCTTGACTTTTTTGAATTTTGGTTCTATGGTTTCAGCAGCTTTTTCACGTGTAGGGTTTTAGGTTAAGCTTCAGTACATATAGCACAATAGAATTAGGGTAAATCTTGGCCCAACAATCCATGGCATTATGGTTTGAATGTGTGATTTCCAATCAAATCTTTTTCAATCTTTTTCTTTGATAAAACCTTGCCAATTATGGAGATTTTGAGGTCTTTGATATGTACACGAATTGCCAGCTTTCCCTAGCTTTATTTGCTTCACAAATGATTTAAAAATCATATCTTTTGAATTTTCCTACAATTAAAATCAATTAAATGAATTAATATTAATAAAAACTCAATTAATTAAATAAAAAATAAGAAAATAAATCATATTAAGTTCAATGGGTCGTGCATAAGCCTTGGGTAAAGATTCAAGAAGGAATTTGAGGCCCATTAGCAAAAATGAAGTGTTTTAGGCAAAGTTGACTTTTGAAAGTTCCCAAAAATTTCCCAACATCTCCAATGCATATCTTGCTCAATTTTGAAGCTATGAACATGTTCTTGAACATTTTGGAAAGGTCTTGAAGTCCTCTAACCAATGCCTTTGGTTCCATGTCATTTTGATTCACCAATCTCAAGTTATGGTCTTTGACTTAAAGTGCCTTTTTGTTGACTTTTGAAAATGACCTATAATGTAGAAATTGATAACTTTTTGTGAGAGCATTTCTTGGACTTGGAATGTGAATATGAGTTGTAGGAAATGTCATCCCCTTCAAAATGAGCATTGGATGGGATTTTTCTGATGAACCATGAAAAAGTTATGCCCTGGTCAAGATACACTTAACTTTTCTACTGTCCAAAAATAGTAACTTTTTGCATCTTGATGATTTTTGAGTTATGCTTATGGAATCATGATCAAGACTTGATCAAATGATGATTGTGGCTTCAAAATGATATGTTGACCAAAAATTTTGACTTTTGACTGTCAAGTGACCATTTTACCCCTACAGTTGACTGTGAAGCAATTAGGGTTTTTGACTGTGCAACTTGGTGTTGTGAGTCTTGAAACTTGACATATGGATGTTTGACAATGTATATAGGCATGTGGGACTTGATTGGACCCTTGGAAACCTCAACTTCCTTGTAAGAACCAAAACCCTAATTTTGACTGTGTTAGGAGGGTGTTTGCACTGTGCAATCCTTAATCCATTTGAAGCTTGATCTTGCCAAATCTTGAAGAATATGGGAGGGCAAATTTTGGGGTACAACAGTTTCCCCTGTTGAATCTTCTTAGACCTGAGGATGTAGATTGGCTTGCGTGCCTTTCGTGATCTGAAGGTGGAAGATGATTGAACACTAAAGTGCCCAGAAATTTGCACTCACATAGTAGAGTATCAGTAGCGTGATGGCGGGAATGGGCTTACAGATGCCATTTGGAGAGATGACGGATAGGAGGATGGGCTTATAGATTCCATCTGGAGCTGTGATGGAGCCTTGTCGGGAATGGGCTTATAGATGCCATTTGGGGACTGTTGGTATGTGGATGGGCTTATAGATGCCATCTAGGTGTCGATTGCGTAAGAGATTCCTTAGCAAGAACTTGCGTACCTGAGAAAGAAAAATAATTACCTGGCCTGTTACAGGGGTTGATCTTCAAACTCTTTATGTAGATATGCCCTGGCTGGATACAGGTATCGAATCTCTAAACTCTTCATGTAGATATGCCCTGGCTGGATACAGGTATCGAATCTACCATCAGTTACTCACAGATGTGCCCTGGCTAGATACAGGAATCGAATCTGGAATTAGTCGTCAACAGATATGCCCTGGCTGGATACAGGAATCGAATCTTCAAACTCTTCAGACGTGCCCTGGCTAGATACAGGAATCGAATCTGGAATTAGTCGTCAACAGATATGCCCTGGCTGGATACAGGAATCGAATCTTCAAACTCTTCAGACTTGCCCTGGCTGGATACAGGAATTGAGTCTGAAATTAGTCGTCAACAGATATGCCCTGGCTGGATACAGGAATCGAATCTTCAAACTCTTCATACGTGCCCTGGCTAGATACAGGAATCGAATCTGGAATTAGTCGTCAACAGATATGCCCTGGCTGGATACAGGAATCGAATCTTCAAACTCTTCAGACGTGCCCTGGCTGGATACAGGAATCGAGTCCAGAATTAGTCGTCAACAGATATGCCCTGGCTGGATACAGGAATCGAATCTTCAAACTCTTCAGACGTGCCCTGGCTAGATACAGGAATCGGATCTAGAATTGCGACAGTTGATAGTAATCATCTTTGTATTGACCTTTTTCCTGAAAAGGCAAAACATTAGTTGTATGCACTGTCATGATGTATAAATGCGTGATGTTCTCAAAATAAATGAGATTGTATGTTTATGATGCGTATGTGCATGCTATAATGTATGAAGCTGTGATGTTTATGAATGTATTTTTGTCTAGGAAAATAAATCCTTGACGGATGCCGGGAAGTCAAATCCTGGGCTGATGTTGAAGAGTAAAGTTCTTCGTCTCCGCTGGGGATGATGGTTGTAAGAATATACCGGTAGGAGAAGATAACTCCGTTGGGGAATAAGCTTGTTGAATAGATTACTCTGCGGGGAATTACTCTGTGGGAAGAGATACTTCGCTGAGGTTTTGATGATAACTCCGTTGGGGATTCCGTTGATAAGTTTTGTTGAGGAATTTGATTAACTCCGCCGGGGATAGGAAGAACTTCGTCGGGGATGATCTTTCTGTTGCAATTTGGCTGAGGATAACCCAGTTAGACCCTGGTGGGGAATAACCTTCGAACATGGCCGGGGAGATGCATGTACTCTGCAGGTGATAAGCTTCCAGAATCTACTGGGGATAAACTTCCAGAATTTACTGGGGAAATGGCTCAACTGGGGCGTCTGTATTCCGCCGGGTAACAATCTTAGATCAAGATTGTCGGGGATGCTTGTTAGGAATGTCTGTATACTTCGTTGGGGAATATTGAGATCTTCTGGGGATAATCCAACTTCCTTAAGGCCGACAACAGACTAACTCTGCTCGGGGAGAGTGTTGCTGTCTTGCTGGAGATACTGTACCTTGTTAGGGTTGATTGGAGACCAACTGCTTGGGAGAGTATTGTTGAGTCTTATCTTACTCGGCGGGGAGTGAAGGTATCTGGGTTACATTCTTCACCCGAACTTACCTTGGTACCTTGGTGGACAGAGCAACTAGATCGCTTAGACAATTCATTATTGCCCCTGTTTCTAATGTCACCTGTAATTAGTCCTTTGTTTCGCATGCAAATATTTATAAGTTAGCAATTTGTGTCAAATGCATATATCAAAAATGAACATTGGACGTTCTTTGCAAAACAAAACAGAAAAAGGAAAATAATTGGCAATTTATCTGAAAAAGATGAACTTGTATTGATTTTGAAATTTGCCTGTAAATAGGCGTTTATGTACAAGAGGTTGACGTCCTAGTAAGAGAACACCGCCGAATAACATAGAGTTTATACAATTTTGTGAAAAGGAAAACAAAACAGCTATGTGAAAGGAATAATCCCACTGGGTTCCAACTCTGCTATCGCCTTTATGTCTTCAAGCGTCTCATCACTTGGCTGCTTAGTTGAAGATGAAGTTGACTGATCGATGCCGTCTGAACCTGATATTTGATACCGGATTCTGGATGCAAGGTGATTCAATGAGACATAGTATTACGCTTTAATCCCTAACTTTTGCCTGGACCGCCCTTTCGGGTTTTCAGTCCACCGGGATACCCATTTTTGCCCAAGCCGCCTCTTCAGGTTTTCGACTTGCCGGGTGTACAGATTTTTTTCATTTTTCATCCCTTATTTTTGCCCGAACCCTTTTGGTTCGCCGGGAAGGCCTTATTTTTGCCTAGGTGTGTCAACCTAGCGGGTCTCTTATCATGCGTAGTATCTTTTTACTATGTCTGCATTGGCGGGGTGAGGAAGGTCGTCACCATCCATGGTGGTTAGAATCATAGCTCCTCCCGAGAAGATATGTTTAACCACAAATGGCCCTTCGTATGTGGGGGTCCATTTTCCCCTGGGATCACTTTGAGGAAGATAGATGCGCTTGATTACCAGGTCCCCAACTTGATACTCTTGTGGTCTGACTTTCTTGTTAAATGCCCTGATCATCCGTTTTTGATACGTTTGACCATGACAAATAGCGGTGAGTCTCTTTTCGTCAATTAGGTTTAACTGATCAAGTCGAGTCTGGATCCAGTCATCTTCGCTCAAGCATGCATCCTTCATTATCCGGAGAGAGGGTATCTGGACTTCAATTGGCAAGACTGCCTCCATGCCATAGACCAAGGAAAAGGGAGTTGCCCCGGTTGACATTCTTGCTGAGGTACGGTACCCATGAAGAGCAAACGGTAACATCTCGTGCCAATCTTTGTAGGTCACTGTCATCTTCTGCACAATCTTCTTGATATTCTTATTTGCCGCTTCGACAGCCCCATTCATCTTCGGCCGGTAAGGAGAAGAGTTATGGTGTTGTATCTTGAATTGCTCGCAGAGCTTAGTGATCAACTTGTTATTAAGATTGGTACCATTGTCCGTAATAATCCTTTCCGGGACGCCGTATCGACAGATCAGGTTGTGTCGAATGAACCGTGCCACGACGTTCTTGGTTACTGTGGCATAGGAGGCTGCTTCAACCCACTTTGTAAAGTAATCGATCGCCACCAGGATGAACCGATGCCCGTTGGATGCCGTAGGTTTGATCTCGCCGATCATATCAATGCCCCACATTGCAAAAGGCCAAGGTGCAGTCAAGACATTCAGTGGGACTGGAGGAACGTGCACCTTATCAGCATAGATCTGGCATTTGTGACACGTCTGAGAATGTTGGTAACAGTCGGCTTCCATTGTGGACCAGAAATATCCTGCCCGAAGGATTTTCTTTGCCATAGTATGTCCACTGGAATGCATTCCGAAGGTACCTTCATGCAGTTCTGCCATGATTCTTTCTGCTTCAGTCTTATCCACACAACGCAGTAAAGTTGAATCATGGTTTCACTTGTAGAGAATTTCGTTGCTGAGGAAGAACTTTGCCGCAAACCTTCTTAGGAACTTCTTGTCATTAACAGATGCACCCTCGGGGTATTCTTGAGCTTCCAAGTACCTTTTCACCTCATGATAGCAAGGTTTTTCAGTTACCTCTTCAACCTCAAGATCACAGCAATATGCAGGTTCGTCCAATTTCCAAATAATGATTCGGGGAGCTTCGTTGTCCCATTTGACCTTGAACATAGAAGACATTGTGGCCAGCGCGTCCGCCAACTGATTCTCCTCTCTTGGGAAGTGTTCAAAAGTTATCTCCGTGAAATGGGGGATCAACGTCAACACGCACTCTTTGTAAGGAATGAGATTTGGGTGTTTCGTATCCCACTCGCCTTTGATCTGATTGATCACGAGAGCGGAATCTCTGAAGACACTAAGAAACTTGATCCTTAAGTCAATTGCAGCTTGAAGACCCATGATACACGCCTCATACTCCGCCATGTTGTTGGTGCAGTTGAAGCATAGCCAGGAAGTAAGTGGAGTATGAGTGCCTTTTGGGGTATGATCACAGCGCCGATACCGTTACCCAAAGCGTTTGAGGCTCCATCAAAGTGCATAGACCATCAGGATCCTTCCTCAGGTCCTTCATCCGGTCCAGGTACTTCACAATCAGTCACTACCATGATGTTCTCGTCAGGAAATTCAAAGTTCATTGACTGGTAATCATCCACTGCCTGGTGTGCCAAATGGTCTTCCAATACACTTCCTTTGATTGCTTTCTGAGTCGTGTACTGGATGTCATATTCCGTCAAGATCATCTGCCATCTTGCTATTCTTCCGGACAAGGCAGGCTTTTCGAATATGTACTTGATTGGATGCATTTTTGAAATTAACAGAGTAGTGTGAGTCAACATATACTGTCTCAGCCGGCGAGCAGCCCATACCAAAGCGCAGCAAGTTTTCTCGAGCAGTGAGTATCGGGTCTCACAGTCGGTAAACTTTTTGCTAAGTTAATAAATGGCGTGCTCTTTTCGGCCAGACTCGTCATGCTGCCCCAGCACACACCCCATTGAACATTCAAGTACTGTCAGGTATAAGATTAGAGGTCTCCCTTCAACCGGTGGCATAAGAATGGGTGGTTCTTGGAGATACTCTTTGATTCTGTCGAAAGCGGCCTGACATTCATCATTCCAACGTACCGCTTGGTCTTTCTTCAGTAGCTTGAAGATTGGTTCACAGGTAGCAGTTAGATGCGAGATGAATCGGGCAATGTAGTTCAGCTGTCCTAGAAAGCCTCTGACTTCTTTCTCTGTCTTGGGAACTGGCATCTCTTGTATGGCTTTAACCTTGGCAGGGTCCACTTGAATACCTTTGTCGCTCACGATGAAACCTAGCAATTTTCCAGATCTTACCCCAAAGGTGCATTTGTTTGGGTTCAACCTCAGCTTGTACAATTTCAGACGGTCAAACAGTTTCTGCAGATGGTCAAGGTGTTCCTCCTTAGTTTGAGACCTTGCAATCATATCATCGACGTATACTTCAATCTCATGGTGGATCATGTCATGAAATAAAGCAACCATGGCACGTTGGTAGGTCGCCCCAGCATTTTTCAACCCAAAAGGCATGACCTTGTAGCAGAAGGTGCCCCACTGAGTAACAAAGGTAGTCTTTTCCATATCTCCAGGAGCCATTTTGATCTGATTATAACCTGAAAAACCATCCATGAAGGAGAACACCTTGTGCTGAGCAGTATTGTCAACCAGAACGTCGATGTGAGGCAGAGGGAAGTCATCTTTGGGGCTCGCCCTGTTCAAATCCCTGTAGTCAACACACATTCGGACCTTGCCATCCTTTTTCGGCACTGGAACCATGTTGGCCACCCACTGAGGTTAAGAAGTCACTGCTAGAAAACCGGCGTCAAATTGTTTCATAACCTCAGCTTTGATTTTCTCGGACATCTCTGGACGCATACGGCAGACCTTTTGTTTAACCGGAGGGCAGTCTTCCTTGGTAGGCAGGTGATGAACCACAATGTCAGTATCCAACCCAGGCATGTCTTCATAGGACCAGGCAAATATTTCCACATAATCATGCAACATCTGAATTAACCGCTGTTTCACGCTGAGCTCTAGATTGGCACCAATCTTGACTTCCTTTTTGTCTGTCTCAGTACCCAGATTTACCGTTTCCACTGGCTCTTCATGTGGCTGGATGGCCCTCTCTTCCTGGAGTAACAGTCTTGCAAGCTCACCAAGCACTTCGCAATCATCTTCACCTTCGTCTTCGGCTAAGTTGATCGGATTTTCAAAGTCATAACTGGCAGCAGCAGAGTCGTTATCAGTGAGATCCAGAGTGGATTGGAACCTGTATAGGTGAGTGTGTGTAAATATAGTTGTTTTGCAATATATAAAGAAAGAAAGAAAGGGAGCGCAAGATTTGAAATGCGAAAAACGTCCAATGCTTTTATTCATGATATATGGAAATGACAAGTAATAAGCCCTCACAAATGAAGCCACGGTGCCCCGGGTAAGACACCGGGCCATAAAGTTTCAAATTATTGTTCGTTCCAAATTTAAAAACAAAGGAGTTCATTACTGAGTAACAAAAGTAACAGGTATGAAATCTTTGGCAGTCCACCGTCGGTCGTTGGGTAGATCCAGCTATCAAATTCAGATTCCTCCACTTCATCGTCCATCCTGACAGCATTTACTCCATGGTCGGGCATGGGAGCAGCCACAACATTGGGCCTTTCAGGCGCCTCGAACTGAACCTCTTTAGCATCAATAAGGTCTTGAACCTTATTTCTCAGGGCCCAACAATCATCAGTAGAATGCCCCGGGCTATCAGAGTGATAAGCACAGCGGGCGTTGGGGTTGTACTTCGGAGAGGTTGTGTTTACCACCTTCGGAGCTTCTCTGACAGTTACCAGGTTGGTTGACAGCAGTTGCGGCAAGATCTGAGACAAGGTCATACTAAGCCGAGTGTATTCTCTTCTGGGTCTCTCACCCCTTGGTTGGTTAGGTTGTCGAGGAGCGGCAGCAGGCTTTGAAATCACCACCGTGTTGACAGCTTGGCGGCGTTCCGGTTTATTTTGTCTTCTGGGACCATACACAGCACTAGCTTCCTTCTTGAAAGGCTTCTTTTCAGAACTTGAGGATGTACCTTTCTGTATCTTCCCAGATTTCATTCCAGCTTCTATCCTCTCACCAGTCAGAATGAGGTCTGTAAACCCTGCAGAAGAATTACCAATCAGGTGGTTGAAGAACGGCCCAAACAGGGTCCCCAAGAACATGTCCACGAGTTCACGGTCAGTCAGCGGTGGCTGCACCATGCCAGCCAGGTCTCTCCACTTTTGCGCGTACTCCTTAAAACCTTCTCCCGATCCTAGCGACATACCCTGGAGTTGGGTACGTGTAGGAGCGAGGTTGGCATTGTACTGATACTGCTTATAAAAAGCAGTAGCCAAGTCCTCCCAGTTACGAATATTGGTTCCATCCAGCTGATAGAACCATTCGAGTTGAGTCCCTTAAAGACTCTCCTGGAAGAAATGGATCCGTAAGTTCTTGTCTGCAGTATACGGCTGGATCTTCCGGACATAGGATCTGAGATGCAGTTTAGGGCAGGAAGCCCCGTCATACTTCGCAAAAGATGGTGCCTTGAACTTGTGTGGGATCACCACCCTAGAAGATAAACCCAGATCTCCAAAATCCAACCCAGGCACCTGTTGAATTTCCATGGCACTCAGACGATCCTCTAACTGCTTGTACCTGTCTTCAGCGGGAGGGTACTGCTCATCATTGAAATCCGTCTCGTTGTCAGAGACCACAGGACTAGGAACCCTTCCCCCTTGGGGACTGCCTTTCCCTACAGAAGAAGCAGCTTGATCAGCCTCATTTTGCAGTGTATTGCCAAACCTCCGTCCAGTGTTTAATAGTACAGTTCTCTTCTTCTTCTTCTTTACCAGCAGAGCCTTCAATTCCTCTTGACCTTGGGCTAAACTCATGATCAACTCTTGGAACTGGGCGTTCTGGGCCTGGAGGGCCTTGATGGATTGCTCAGTAGATGATTCAGGATTCATGATGACTGCTGAAATAAACAGCGAAGAAGATTAAGCAACCTGTAGGAAAATGGTACCTGTGATGCACATGATGAATGAAATGCGTATGAATTATGTTTTCAAAGACAATCGGGAATCAACTTTGTAGACAAAAGGAACACACTTTATTAGATTTAAACTTTGGAATTTAAATTGTTCAAGAAAATTGCCCTTAGGCGTTACAAGAATGAAAATACTGAAAAGGAAATAAAGCTATAAAAGAAATATCCAAGGCCCATCAATGCTCCCATGGTCTCCTCTTCTCAGTACGGATGTAGTCATTCAGGACCCGCTCGTTCTCCAACTGCTTTGTCAGCTTCTGGATTTTCTGTTCTTGTTGATTGAACTTTTCCCGATAAGAATCTCGTTCTTCCTGTAGTTGCACCCAAGACCTCTTTAGTGTATCAACATCAGTAGGTATCTGAGAAGGGAGAACAGTTGGAGGAACCCCGTCTCTATCAGGAAATTCAAGAATGATGGGTCTGACAGCTTCGTATGGCATACCTAACTTCTGAGCACAGATGCAGACCCATCTATAGTAGGATTCCATAGGTAGAGAAGTCTTCGGTCCCAAATCATGTGGGTCAGCTTTGTGAATTCTGTCCCAAGCCTTGATGAATCTACGACGCAGCTCGTCACTATCTACCTGAAACTCAAAACTGATGTGAGGCACCAACATCTCATGAGGCCCTGCTCTTCTGGCTCTTCCAAACTGACGGAGAGCTAGACATGGATTATAAGAGATTCCTCCTTGGGTACCAATCAAAGGAACATTAGGATATTCTCCGCAACGATCAATAACAGCTACCTCATCCAAACCTCTGAGAGTCCAAATGATGTCATTATCAGTGAGAGACATTAACCTATGAGCCCAGCCTCTTCCTTCTTTGTTCTTCAGCACGAACTTAGGGAGGTGAGAAATAAACCACCTCACTAACAAAGGAGTACAACACCACAGAGTTCCTCGTCTTCGGGCAGTACGAGCATAGAGTTGTTGTAGGATATGAAGATCATAGATTAAGAGAGCCAGAATGTCTTCATACGCCCTGAAGTCTAAGTCATTCCAGAAACTGTTAGCTTTACCAATCAGAAACTTGGCCAAGAAGCCCTTAACTCTGCTTCTAGTCACCCAGTTGTCCATTACCTCCTTGTTGGTCAAGGGAAGGGCTGCGGCAATCTCCTCAAGCCTAAGAGTCTTTTCCCAACCGGTGAAGGGAGTCTGATCCAAGATAGAGATACCAAGCAAATCAGAGAATTCTTCCAGGGTAGGGACCAGCTGGAAGTCTTGAAAGGTGAAGCAATTATACAAGGGATCATAAAACTGGGTCAAGACACTCATCAATTGTTGGTCCCACTTTGAAGTGACTAAACCGAGAAGAGAACCATGCCTCTGGATGAAGGAAGCAGTATTTGGAATTCGGTCAACCAATTCTTTAAGCAAATCAGGTGGGTGAACAAAGTTGAGCCGGATAGTATTCCTTCGCACAGGCATCATAATATCCTACAAAACAGAGCAAAGATGAAACCCTCTTGTCTTTGAAATGGGTCAGTCCTTATGCAGGATGCATGCAATGGTATGATAGCATGATGTTATGATAAAGCACCCCATAAATATTCACAAAGGCAAACATGATAAGGCACACAAGTCACACAAGACAGCCCTTAGAGTTTAGGCCAGCATGAAGTTTGGGTACTACCCTCTTTCAGTTTCGTTGGTTCAGACTTGTCCTATCAAAAGTAACCGGGTTCTAGAGGATCCCAATATCACTGACTACCCTCAATCGGTCATAACTCCAGTGTTGCAATCTTTTCTTGTGGCCAGAACCATCGCGAGAGTTTAGCCTCAATGGGTGTAGCATACTGCTATTGTTCTATGGCCAAGTTGGGTCAATTTAGGGTTCTAAGGTCGGTTGGTGCTTAATGACTCCTCAGAAGACCCATATTCTCCTCGTTGCAACACAAGGGATATCGGTACAGACCAAGGTGTCACACCAATGTAGCCACTGCTTCACCCGTGTCGGTCTACGCCGGACAGGTACCTCACAACTTATGCTACCTAAAAGGGTATCCCCAGATCCGGGTTAGGATCTATGAAACTCTGATGCAAGCCCACAAATATAAAGCAAACAAGGCACACAATTGAAAACATAAGAGTGGTCTAGTCCTAAGGTACACCTCACTTATATTATCCCCAGCAGAGTCGCCAGTTCTGTGATCGGTGGAAATAGAACTGACTGTTTAAAGCTGGTTTCGCGAAATGTCGCGGTAAGCAAGAGTCACCACTGTCTTTTATGTTCTCCAACATGGAAAGGACAAAAGCACAGCAAAATTCCTTTTCGAGAATGTTTCACGGTTCGGGAGGTAGATTTATAGAAAGGGAAGGTGTTAGCACCCTTTCTATACATGGTTATCCATGGGCTCTTAGGTACTTGCTCTTATGTTTTCAAAAGATGTTTGCTTTTCAAATGTGAGTGGGTTTGAAAAAAGTTTTGTTTAAAAGATTTCTAAATAACTCTTGTATTTGTCCTCAAGAGTGTTTGAAAAATTTGTTTTGAAAACTTTTGAAAGTGTCAGTGTGAAAAGATTGTTTTGTTTGTTTTTTAGAGAGAAAGTACCCATGAGTCATCTACCTACCCTAAGAAATTAGGCTGTGTAAGAGTCCTTAAGATAGTGCCATCCCACCATTGAGAGGTAGGTAGCACCACCGTTGGAGGTGTTTGGGTCAATTCGATTGAGGGACAGTGTGGTCACCGAAGCAATAGTAGGACACCTTAGAAGTAACCCTAGTGTCCTAGATCCTTTTTAATCCGAGGCAACCGTTTCGAGGCAACTGGATCTTAGACATAAGGGCGACCGCTAAAACACCCTATACTTGACGACCACTTTCGAGGCAACGAGTGAGGCGTACCCTAGAAGTGGCATGTGCTTGTGTGTTCAATTCAGTTTATGTTTATCTTTGATCATGCAATTGTGAGCTACGAGTTGTTTTTAATTATCATACATTCTTTCATGCAATTTAGCAGTTAGGAGTGCGGAAAATAAAATACGGAAAGGTAAAAGCTACGCTATTACAAGGCGCGGGTCTATACATCGCCAAAAAACATAACCCGTTTTGATAAAGTGCGGAAAGTAAAGAAAGCGGTAAACCTAATTACTATTACACTCTTGGAAGCAGTTACATAATAATCAAAATATAACGCGCGAAATAGAAAGTAAATCAGGACATCCTAGGGTTTTGACCCTTTGAGAAATTATGAGTTTTTTGTCCTTTGCTTTTAGTTAAAATTAAACCTAATTATTTAATTAATTAAAGAAAGATGTTTTTTGTGTTTTTTGTATTTAATGAAAATAAAGAAAAAGGAAATTAAAGGTCAATAACCCTAGTTCTAAGTTTATTTTAATTATTAATAAAATGTTAAAGTTAACCTAATTTAAACTAATTAATTAATTTACATTTGTATGTACAAAAAAATAATAATAATTAATAATGATGATAATAAGAAAATGATTAAAAATGTCAAAACCTAATTCTATATAATTTTTATTTATTGAGAAAAAGGTTAAAATTAAAACCTAAATTAAACTAAGTTAATTATTAGTATTTATTTACAAAAATAATAGTTAATGAATTTTAATAAATAATAAAAAATATTTACAATTTTGCTTTCTGATTTTATTAGGAAAAATTAATTTGTTGGTGAATTAATAATAATAATAAAAATTAAAGGAATTAAAAGAAAATAAAATAAAATTGCAAACCAAGGGGGTATGTTGGCCCAAGGGGAGGTTTTTTTGGAGCAATTCTGGCCCAGGAAGACTCTAAGCCACGTTGACTTTCCTGGTTGCCTGTACGTGCATTGACTGAGGAATATGGTATTCCTCCTCTCCTGGCCTTTGGATGGCTGATGGGAACACATCGCACGCTGGTTCATGAGGCCTATGGTGGAACTTTGGATGAATGCTACATTGGAATACATTTATGAAAAATATTAACAATTATATGGGGACCTGGGAATCGAACCCAGGTCCCAGTACTCCTTGCCTCAGTGCCCTTGCCAGTTGAACTATAGTGTGTGTTTGTTAAATAAACGGATGACAAATATTATATAAAAAACAAACATTATGATATAAAACAAAATAACGCGCGCTAAGTTTGAACCATCCAGTCACACGTTGCCACGCCCTTCGTCTTCTTCGTTTCCTGTAAAATTAAGAACAAGATAGCGGGGGTTTTTAACCCCCACTAACTACAACAACGAAAAATAACGATTAGAATTAGGGTGCATATAAATTGAGCGCGAGGGTTGGATTGAATTCGTCTGGCCTTGACGAATTCAACCATGTACGTTTCATGGTCCAATTTTTCCTTATGTGCAAAGCCCTAAAATTCAAGCTTCGAAACCCTAATGTTCTTCCATGGTGATTTTCGATTCAGAGTGCTATAATCAAATTAGATTATACCAATAGCTTCAGAATGTCCCTATTAACATAAATCAATCCAAAAAAATGGTTAAAAACGCATGAATCATGATATGCAATTATGGAAAATAATGCAAACCGAGTGACTTGTTGTGAACGATTCTGATGGTGTTAGGGCTTGTTCTTGATGGCAACAGGTTCCTGGCAATGTCAGCAATACGTTTGAATCTTTTTTAGGCTTTGAATTATGCTGCAAGTGAGATTTCAGTTTCACACTTTTCTTGACTTTTTTGAATTTTGGTTCTATGGTTTCAGCAGCTTTTTCACGTGTAGGGTTTTAGGTTAAGCTTCAGTACATATAGCACAATAGAATTAGGGTAAATCTTGGCCCAACAATCCATGGCATTATGGTTTGAATGTGTGATTTCCAATCAAATCTTTTTCAATCTTTTTCTTTGATAAAACCTTGCCAATTATGGAGATTTTGAGGTCTTTGATATGTACACGAATTGCCAGCTTGCCCTAGCTTTATTTGCTTCACAAATGATTTAAAAATCATATCTTTTGAATTTTCCTACAATTAAAATCAATTAAATGAATTAATATTAATAAAAACTCAATTAATTAATTAAAAATAAGAAAATAAATCATTTTAAGTTCAATGGGTCGTGCATAAGCTTTGGGTAAAGATTCAAGAATTAATTTGAGGCCCATTAGCAAAAATGAAGTGTTTTAGGCAAAGTTGACTTTTGAAAGTTCCCAAAAATTTCCCAACTTCTCCAATGCATATATTGCTCAATTTTGAAGATATGAACATGTTCTCCGACATTTTAGAAAGGTCTTGAAGTCCTCTAACCAATGCCTTTGGTCCCATGTCATTTTGATTCACCAATCTCAAGTTATGGTCTTTGACTTAAAGTGCCTTTTTGTTGACTTTTGAAAATGACCTATAATGTAGAAATTGATAACTTTTTGTGAGAGCATTTCTTGGACTTGGAATGTGAAGATGAGTTGTTGGAAATGTCATCCCCTTCAAAATGAGCATTGGATGGGATTTTTCTGATGAACCATGAAAAAGTTATGCCTTGGTCAAGTTACAGTTGACTTTTCAACTGTCCAAAAATAGCAACTTTTTGCATCTTGATGATTTCTGAGCCATTCTTGAGGAATCATGATCAAGACTTGATCAAATGATGATTGTGGCTTCAAAATGAGATGTTGACCAAAAATTTTGACTTTTGACTGTCAAGTGACCATTTTACCCCTGTAGTTGACTGTGAAGCAATTAGGGTTTTTGACTGTGCAACTTGGTGTTGTGAGTCTTGAAACTTGACATATGGATGTTTGACAATGTATATAGGCATGTGGGACTTGATTGGACCCTTGGAAACCTCAACTTCCTTGTAAGAACCAAAACCCTAATTTTGACTGTGTTAGGAGGGTGTTTGCACTGTGCAATCCTTAATCCATTTGAAGCTTGATCTTGCCAAATCTTGAAGAATATGGGAGGGCAAATTTTGGGGTACAACACCGCCCTTTAGGATTTTCGACTTGCCGAGTGTACAATTTTTTTATATATATGCCTACCTTTTGCCCGAACCATTTTGGTTCGCCGAGATGCCCTTATTTTTTCCTAGGTACGTCAACCTAGCGGGTCATTCTTTATGCGTAGTATTTTTTGACTATGTTCATGTTCACAGGATGTGGGAAATCTTAGCCTCCATAGTAGTCAGCATCATAGCACCACCAGAGAAAACTTTCTTAACAATAAATGGTTCTTCGTAAGTGGGAGTCCATTTGCCCCGGGGATCGCCTTATGGAAAAATAATGCGCTTTATCACCAAATCACCAGCTTGGTATACTTGAGGTTTGATCTTTTTATTGAAATCCTTGATCATAAGCTTTTGATACATTTGACCATGACAAACAACAATCGGTCTCTTCTCATTAATCAAGTTCAATTGATCCAACCTAGTCTGGATCCATTCATCATCGCCTAGATCTGCCTCTTTCATAATCCTTAGAGAAGGAATCTGAACTTCGACAGGCAGGATGGCTTCCATGCTATAGACTAAAGAAAATGGGGTTGCCCCAGTTGACGTTCAAGTATAAGTACGATAGCCATGAAGAGCAAACGGTAGCATGTCATGCTAGTCTTTGTAGGTTACTACCATCTTTTGCATAATCTTCTTGATATTTTTATTGCCAGCTTCCACTGCGCCATTCATCTTAGGTATGTATGGAGAAGAATTGTGATGCTTGATTTTGAACTGAGTACAAAATTTTGTAATCATAGAATTGTTGAGATCAATTCTGTTGTCAGTGATGATCCTTTCAGGGACACCATAACAGCAGATGATGTTATGCTTGATAAATCGGGCTATAACGTTCTTTATAACTGAGGCATATGAGGAAGATTCAACCCATTTGGTGAAGTAGTCAATAGAAACAAGGATGAAACGGTGTCCATTGGAAGCAGTGGGTTTGATTTCTCCAATCATGTCAATGCCCCACATTGCAAACGACCATGGAGCAGCCATGACATTTAGAGGTATCAGAGGCACGTGAACTTTGTCGTCATAGATCTGGAATTTATGGCAAGTCCTCGAGTGATGGTGACAATCAGTTTCCATTATCAACCAATAGTACCCAGCCCTCAGAATCTTCTTGCCTATAGTGTGTTTGCTAGAGTGAGTCCCAAAGATACCATCATACATGTCCTCCATGATCTTCTCTGCCTCCTTCTTGTCCACACATCGGAGTAGAGTTGAATAATGGTTGCGCTTATACAGGATTCCATTGCTTAGGAAAAATTTTGTAATCATAGAATTGTTGAGATCAGTTCTGTTGTCAGTGATGATCCTTTCAGGGACACCATAACAGCAGATGATGTTATGCTTGATAAACCGGGCTACAACATTCTTTATAACTGAGGCATATGAGGAAGCTTCAACCCATTTGGTGAAGTAGTCAATAGAAATAAGGATGAAACGGTATCCATTGGAAGTAGTGGGTTTGATTTCTCCAATCATGTCAATGCCCCACATTGCAAATGGCCATGGAGCAACCATGACATTTAGAGGTATCAGAGGCACGTGAACTTTGTCGTCATAGATCTGGAATTTATGGCAAGTCCTCGAGTGATGGTGACAATCAGTTTCCATTATCAACCAATAGTACCCAGCCCTCAGAATCTTCTTGCCCATAGTGTGTTTGCTAGAGTGAGTCCCAAATATACCATCATACATGTCCTCCATGATCTTCTCTGCCTCCTTCTTGTCCATACATCGGAGTAGAGTTGAATAATGGTTGTGCTTATACAGGATTCCATTGCTTAGGAAAAATTTGGCTGAAAATCTTCGCAAAAACTTCTTATCATTGATGGAAGCTCCTTCAGGATATTCTTATGCTTCAAGATATCTCTTCACCTCATGGTACCATGGCTTCTCTTCGTCAGTGTCAAGCTCATAACAACGCGTAGGTTCATCAAATCTTTCAATTATAATTCTAGGAGCCTTGTTGTCTCAATTGACTTTGAACATAGATGACATTGGTGCTAGGGCATCTGCCAACTAGTTTTCTTCTCTTGGGAAGTATTCAAAAGTAAACTCCTCAAAGTATGGGATCAAAGTTAGCATAAGCTCCTTGTAAGGAATCAAATTAGGATGTTTGGTATCCCATTCTCCTTTGACCTGACTGATTACTAAAGCAGAATCTTCATACACGCTTAAGAACTTGATTCTCATGTCAATAGCATCCTTTAGACCTAAAATGCATGCCTCATACTCATCCATGTTGTTTGTAAAGTCAATGCACAGTCTGACAGTGAAAGGTGTATGGAAACCTTTGGAAGAAACAATCACAACATCAATTCCATTACCCAAAGCGTTTGAAGCCCCACCAAAAGCCATAGTCCATCGGGATACTTGTTCAGGTCCGTCATACGGCCCAAGCTTATCACAGTCAATTATTAGCATGATATTCTCGTCTGGGAATTCAAAGTTCATAGATTGGTAGTCGTCAACTGCTTGATGCACCAAATGATCTGCCAATACACTTCCTTTGATTGCTCTTTGTATGGTGTACTGGATGTCATATTCAGTTAGGATCATTTTCCATCTAGCTATTTGACTGGAGAGAGCTGGCTTTTCGAAGATATACTTGATAGGATCCATCTTAGAAATCAACAAAGTGGTGTGAGTCAACATATATTGTCTTAGCCGGCAAGCAGCCCATGCCAGAGCGCACCAAGTTTTCTCGATCAGTGAATATCTAGTTTCAGAATCGGTAAACTTTTTGCTCAGGTAGTATATTACATGCTCTTTTCAGCCAGACTCGTCATGTTGGCCCAGCACACACCCCATTGAATTCTCTAATACAGTCAAGTACATAATCAGACATTTTCCTTCAACTGGAGGCATCGGGATTAGGGGTTCTTGTAAGTACTCCTTAATCTTGTCAAAGGCTACTTGGCAGTCATCATTCCATTTGATTACTTTATCCTTCTTTAGTAGTTGAAGAGTGGCTCACAAGTAGCAACTAAGTGAGATATGAATCGGGCGATGTGATTGAACCGACCTAAGAAACCTCTGACCTCCTTCTCAGTACGAGGAGCTGACATTTCTTGGATAGCTTTGACTTTTGCGGGATCGAGTTCAATACCTTTTCCGCTGACGAAAAATCCCAGGAGTTTTCCAGATCTTACCCTGAAGGTGCACTTGTTGGGATTCATCCTCAGCTTGTATTATTTCGACCTTTCAGATAGCTTATGTAATTGATCAAGGTGTTCTTCTTCAGTTTGCAATCTTACAATCATATAATCCACATAGACTTCTATTTTATGATGGATCATATCATGAAATAAGGCTACCATAGCTCATTGATAGGTTGCCCTTGCATTCTTCAAACCGAAAGGCATGACCTTGTAAAAAAAGCTGCCCCATTGTGTGACAAAGGTGGTCTTCTCCATATCCACGGAAGCCATCTTGATTTGATTGTAGCCGGAGAAACCATCCACGAAGGAGAAGACTTTGTGTTGATTCGTGTTTTCGACCAAGACGTCAATATGCGGTAGTGGGAAATTGTCTTTGGGGCTTACCCTATTCAAATCCCTATAGTCTACGCACATATGGACCTTTCCATCTTTCTTTGGCACGGGGACCATATTCTCCACCCATTGAGGATATGATGTTACAGCCAAGAAACCTCCATTGAATTGCTTCATTGCATCAGCTTTTATCTTTTCAGACATGTCTGGCCGCATACGACGCAATTTTTGCTTGACTGGAGGACAATCTTCCTTTGTTGGTAGACGATGAACCACAATATCGGTATTTAGCTCCGGTATATCTTCATATGACCAAGAAAAAACTTCAACATAGTCATGTAACATCTGTACCAATATGCCTTTGACATTGTCTTCTAAGTTAGCGTCGATCTTGACCTATTTCTTTTCTTCCTCAGTACCTAGGTTGGTCCCTTCAACTGGTTCTTCATGAGGTTGAATGGCTTTCTCCACTTGCATCAGAAGTCTGAATAATTCCCCAGGTATTTCACAATCTTCTTCGCCTTCGTCTTCGGCTTGGTTGATTGGATGTTCAAAGTCATAGCTAGCGATAGTAGAGTCGTTGGCATTGAGATCCGGAGTGGATGAGGATCTGCAAGTGTGTGTGTGTGTGTGTGTGTGTGTATGTGTGTGTGTGTGTGTGTGTGTGTGTGTGTGTGTGTGTGTGTGTGTGTGTGTGTGTGTGTGTGTGTGTGTGTGTGTGCGCATGTAAGATACATGGCTATTTTGAAAATTAAAATAAGAAAAATAAAGATAATGAGCGCAAAATTTGAATGCAAAAGGTCCAATGTTTTTTATTAAATGATCATATGGCATATGAAAATGAACAAACCCTTAACAAATGGACCATGGTGCCCCGGGCAAGGCACATGGCTTAAAGTCATTGTTTGGAATTAAAATTATAGACAAAAGTTCTTGAATTGACAAAATAGTAAATAGTAATTACTCCTTGTTGAAGGAGATGGGAATGAAATCCTTTGCACGCCAGTTGTCGAGTCCTTCACCGGTAGTCGGGTAAATCCATTCATCAAAGTCGCAGTCATCCTTAGAGTCTTCAATAGCACTCACTTCATGATTACCAATGCGAAGAGGTGGTTTTCCTACGCGAGCACGTATGACCTCCCTTTGAGCTTTGGCAGTGAAACCCAACCCAAACTTGTCTGATTTGAAAGGAAAGTCGGGGAGTTGTCCCAAAATAGTACACTTCCATCTCCAACCGCAGTGCGATCATCTTTGAATGACACCATTCTTGGAACAACTTCATCAGTTTTTGGAATATCATAAGAGATTTTGGTGGTGGCAACCATAGGAGGAACCACTTCGAAGGCTTGGCACGGAGTCTCTATAAACTCACCATCCATCTCCACATATTTGAAAGAATTGAGGTGGCTTACCATGAATTCTTCTTCACCACGGACAATGATGATCTTCCCCTTGACTGGGTACTTCAACTTTTGGTGAAGGGTGGATGTCACTGCTCCTGTCCCATGTATCCAGGGGAATCCAAGTAAACAAGAATAAGCGGGACGTATATCCATCACGTAGAAAGTAGAATTGAAAACTTGTGAACCAACTTTAATGGGGAGATCAACTTCTCCAAGTACCATCCTCTTGGATCCATCAAAAGCCCTCACAACTATGTCACTTGGTTTTAACACCAGACCTTTGCAATCTAACCGATCTAAGGCACCTTTGGGTAGAACATTCAGAGAGGAACCAGTATCAACCAGGACATGGGCCAGGGTAGTTTCTTTGCATTCAAAAGAGACATGAAAAGCCTTGTTATAATTCCTTCCAACTAGTGTCAAGTCAGCATCAAAGAACCCCAATCCATTGTTGGCAGTCAGACTCGCCACACAGTTTTCAAATTGATCAGTTGTGGTCTCTTGAGGAACATGCACTTTCTTTAAAAATTTGATTAAAGCTTGGGCATGAGCATCGGAACAAAGCAGCAAAGACAACATAGAGATTTTGGAAGGGGTTTTCCCCAGGTTCTCTACTATCTTGAAATCACTTTTTTATGATCTTCAAGATTTATTCCATCTCTTGGGTGGAAGGTTCTTCAGTAGTAACGTCTTTGGATGGCGCCCCCGTCCTGGTAGGCTTAACTAAGCTTATCAATGGTAATGTGGACAGGTGTCGTCATAGTAGTTGCGGACAGTGTCTTCAATTGCATTGACACCTTTACCATGATTTAGAATTGGTGCAATTATAACATTAAGAGTTGCAGGTGGATCAAACTCAATAGTTTTGTTGTCGGTAATATCTTTAATCATGTTTTTTAGAGCCCAACATTGATCAGTATCATACCCGGGGCTATTGGAGTGATAGGCGCATTTGGAATTGGAGTTGTACTTTAGTGATGAAACATTGGGATTTGATGGTGGATCACACAATGTTACCAAGTTGGCCTTTAACACGTGTTGCAAGGCTTGGGACAGTGATATGTTAATCCTCGTGAATTATCTTCTTGGAACCTCAGACCTTTGATGATTGCATTGTTGTTGTGTTTGAGCATATGGAGGGTTGGAGATCAAAACAACATTAACAGATGGACAATGATCCTTCTTGGCATGGGCCCTTGACCCATATACAGCATTGGCTTCTTCCTTGCTAGTAAAGGGCTTCTTTACAGTGTTTGATGTAGAAGCAGATACCATGGGAATTTTTCCACTCTTGATACCACTCTCGACCCTTTCACCAGTCAAAATTAACTCAGTGAAACTGGACGATGAGCTCCTAATTAACAAGTTGAAAAATGGGCCAGTTAAAGTTCCCATGAACATGTCCACCAGCTCCCTATCAGTCAGTGGTGGTTGAACTCTACCATAAAGGTCCCTCCATTTTTGTGCATACTCTTTAAACCCTTCATTAGTACCCATTGTCATTCCTTGAAGTTGAACTCTAGTCGGTGCCAAATCAACGTTGTATTGATATTGACGGTAGAAAGCGGTGGCCAGATCTTCCCAAGTATGAATTTAGAACCCTCCAACTGGTAAAACCATTCTAACTTAGTCCCAGACAAACTCTCTTGAAAGAAGTGTACCCAAAGCTTCTTTTTTGTGGTATGCGGTTGTATTTTGCGGACATAGGACCTCAAATGAAGCTTTGGGCACGAAACATCGTCGTACTTAGCAAAGATTGGAATTTTGAATTTATGGGGGATAACAACCCCAGGTACTAAGCCCAAATCAGCAAAATCCAAACCAGGCACAGCTTGAATTTTCACAGCTTTCAACCTATCGTCCAGTTGCTTGTACTTATCCTCAGCCGGTGGATACTGTTCATCAAAGTAATCTTCATCCTCAGAAGCTTAATTGTTTGAAATCCAAGCACGGTGCTCCTTGTGTCTTCATTCTGATTCTCATCTCCCTCGGAGGTGTCTTCTTCCACTTGAACATGTCGGACGATACCCTTGAATCTCTTCCCCATGTTGATTACGGCTTTCTTCTTTGTCTTAATTTTGGCCACCAAAAGTGACATCAGCTCTTGTTGTCCCTTGGCCAGTGTGAGCAAAGTTTCTTGAAATTGAGAATTCTGCTTTTGCAAGTCTTTCACGGTCTGCTCAATATCCATCTTACTGAAATAAACAGTAGAAAGATGAGGAAACCTGTGTCTGAAAACCTGTTTATGTTATGATGCATGAAATGCGTATACAAATGATTTCAAGGATTTTTAAGATTTAAAGTTGTTTAGACAAAGAGGGAATAAACATTAATTGATTGATAAATTTAAACGGTTACAAGATGCCTCTTGGGCTTACAATGGAAGAAACAAAGATAATACAAAATAAACTCCTAAAAAAGACTCAAAATTCCCAGGAGTGCATCCTCTTTGGTGCAATGTAGGCATTCAAAATCCACTCTTCATGAAGTTGTATCGTAAGCTCCAAAACCTTCTTCTCGCTTGCGTAGAACTGGGTTTCAAAGGTGTCTCGCTCCACTTTGATTTGAATCTATGATCTTTGAAACTCCTTGAGAGTAGTCGGCATGTCAGGATGGAGAATAGTGTAGGGAACATCTCCCTCGGTAATAGGCTCCATGATGATAGGTAGAATGACCTCATATGGCATCATGAGGTTTTGGGCGTCATCTTGCACCCACTTAAGATAAGGCTTCAAAGGAATGGAGTTCTTATGCCCCAAAGTTTTTCTATCAAATTTTTTCACCATTCCCCAAGCTCGTATAAATCTATGACTATAACTTTGGACATTGTTCTCATAGTCGAACACAATACCTTGGACAAGCGCGTCATGAGGACCATCCCTCCGAGCATACCCAAATTGTCGCAAAGCCAAGCAAGGATTATAGGTGATACCTCCCCTAATTCCAAGGAGAGGGACATTAGGGAATTCCCCGTAGCGATCAATGATGATAACGTCCTCCAAAGATCAAGAACACCAATGAATATTTGAATTCCTGAGTGACATCGACCTATTAGACCATCCCATGCCTTGCTCATTCTTCAAAACAGATCGAGGTAGGTGTGAAATAAACCATCTAGCCAACAAAGTAGTGTAACACATAAGAATTCCTCTTCTCTTTATGGTACGAGAGTGAAGAGAGTGAAAAATGTCTCCAAGCAAGGTAGGAACTGGGTTATGGGATAGAAAAACTTTGACCGCATTCACATCTATGAGTTGGTCCGGGTTAGGAAACAGTACCCTCCCATAGATTAGAAAAGTCACCACTTCTTCAAAAGCTTTCAAATCCAGAGCCTCCCAAAATTGTTGTGCCTTCTCGAACAGAAACTTGGCTTGAAACCCTTTAACACCACTTCTTATTTCCCAATTTGCCACAACATCAGACCGTTGCAAATGTAAAGCTCGAGCAATCTCCTTAGGTATTGGTTCTCTCTCAATAACGGTGAAGGGTAATTGATCAATAATAGGCACTCCCAAGAGTTGAGAAAATTCCTCCATATTAGGCACTAATTGGTAATCGGGAAATGTAAAGCAATGGTGCTTAGGATCAAATAATTGGGAAAGCACATGTACCATATCCTCTTCAAAGTTTGTGGTAACCAAGTTGATGAGATGATCGTACTTCTTGATGAACAAAGAATTGTTGGGAACCCTTGATGCTATATCCTTGAGTTGAGGAGGCACTCTCACAAGGTTGATTTTGATGGTATTTCTTCGCATGGAAGCCATGTTCTACAAAACAGCACAAAGATAAATCCTAAAGTCCTTGAAATGGTTAGTGCAAATACAATGATATGATGTCATGATGTTATGTACAAGTAAACATATACACACAAAGAAAACAAGTCCTTAGGTTTAGGCTTGCATTAGGTTCATAGGTAAGTACCCTCTTGAAGTTTAGTTGGTACAACCTGTCCTAGAAAGTAATCGGGTTCTAGGGAGTCTCAATATCATTGATATTTCTTCCTTGGGCACTGTTTTAGCGCAAGCCTCTTTATTGGCGACCGAAGTATCCCAAAAGTCAGATCTCAATGAGTGTAGTATCGAGTATCAACCAACTTCGGACTGCACCAAAGCCGGTTACCTCACTACTTCCTAATGGCCAAGTTGTTCAATTAAAGGTTCTAGGGTTCGTTAGTGCTTCATGACACCACACAACGACCATGTATTCTCCTTAATTAGCCATAAGGGATACCAGTACCCACAAACGTGTCACACTAACATAGATATTGTCTCAAACATATTAGTCTACATCGTACAGTCTCCACAATTGTTTCTATTTATCTAATGATATTCCCAGATCCGGGTAGAGGATTAAAACAAGCCCAAACAAAACCTAAAATGTAAAGCAAACAAATCAAACAATAAAAGAAATTAAATGTGATCTAGCTCTAAGGTAACTCCACTTTTAAGACTATCCCCAGCAGAGTCGCCAGTTCTATAATATGGTGGGTGAACTGACTTAGGTGTTTGCATTTTATTGCAATTATTGCAGATAGCAAGAGTCGCCACCGACTTTTCTTTTATCCAATGAAGGAAAGGGTGAAAAGAACGGGAAAGACCTTTTGATATTTTTTCTTGAGTTCTGGGGATAGTTTATGAAAAGGGAAGGTATTAGCACCCTTTTCATCTGTAGTTATCTACGGGCTCTTAGTTGCTAGCTCACTTTGAAAATGCTTCGTTTGAAATGTGTTTGTGTTTGTTTGAAAGTATTTTTGAAAAGTGCCTTTGTTTAGGCAAACTTTGTAATGATAATCGTCTATATAAGAATGTATATAAAGTGTTGACTTTAGAAAATATTTCGTTTTGAAAGTGTTGGTGTGTTAGAAATGATGTTGTTTTGAAAATGTTGTGAGCAAGCGACTAAGAATGTTCTACCTACTCAAAAAGGTCTTTGTTCTTTTCCTCCTCCTTCAGATGTTGCTAACTTACCATTGATTGATAAGAAGCCATATCATTGGATGTGAAGGGACAGGCGCGGGTTGTCGTATAGTCATAAAAGGAAACCTATGAGACGCTTTAGTAATTATCATGAGGGACTAAGATCATTTTACCAAAGGAAACATCGAAGGGTCATCGATGGACTACGATCTTTTTATCGAGGACTTTACTAAAGTGTTCCACATTCCAGGGACATGACTATTTTTCGAGGCAACAAGCGAGGTTACCCTAGAGGTGCGCGTGTGAAAAGTGTGTTTGATTGCATGCATTTTTGTCTTGAGATTAGGGTTTTCTAACGGTCGATTTTATCTTGCCATACACACCCTAATTACTAACAATTATATTAAAGCGATAAATGGTGGAAATTAAAATCCTACGCTATTACATCACATGGGGGATGGGGGTACAATTTACAAATGGGGATGAAATACAAGCCTAATTAAATTATTACAACCATATTGAATAATAAAAAAAAGTAAAAGGAAAATAGTCACTACTCCAAATAAGAGAAAAGACAGCGCTTTTTTAGGCTTTTAACAGTGCTGCTAAAAGAAAAGACAACGTTTTTTTTCAATGTAAAAGCGCTTTCTTATGCCCACTTTAGACAGCGCTTTTAGAATAGACAGCACTTTTTTATATACCCCTTTAGTAGCGCTTTTGCTTTAGACAGCGCTTTGTTATTTTTTAAGTTAGGATTTAGACAGCGCTTTCCTTTAAAAGCGTTGTCTATTCCCCCACTTCAGACGGCGCTTTCCCACTTTAGGCAGCGCTTATTTTTGAGTTTTTACAGCACTTTTCTCTTAAAGCGCTGTCTATTGGTCACAATTTTTTTTAATAAAATTTCTATTTTGACTTACAAAAGTGTTTTCCAATATATATATAATACATTTTAATCAGAATTTTAACCATATTTGAACTAGGTTTTCACCATATTATGTACCATATTTGGTAGCTTCATTTCAATAAAATATGCATATATAGAAATTACACATATATATAAATTGATGATATATACAACAACAACAACTATAAAATTTATGATACAAGTTAAAATTCTACAAGTTAAAAATCCTAAAATTCAAATTTGATGTTACATTTGTACATCTTACTATCTTTGAGAATTCTCATGAAACAACAACAATATATCTTAGCTCTATCTTCTACACATGCACCTATAAACCTGGAAAAAAACCAAATGATCGAAATTCATAATATGATAATATTAACGTTGCACTTTATTTGAATTTAATTTATACTCAAAACTCGAAAGTTCTCATCAAAGGAAATAAGACAATATACCTTAGCTTATAAAATTCTCAACCCGATAATGAATTGACACCATTCCTCCATAAGTTCATCCAATTGATCTTTTGAGTAATGTGCACAATTGAATTCCTCAAAGTACTACATATATAATAATATAACATAGTATGTGATTCAGTTAAAACAATATGTCATTTTATGAGAAACACAAAATATGAAAATAGTATGTAATTCCTAAGTTAGAAATCCATACCGTGGATGGAACCTCTAATCGATCCAAAAGAATAGTTTCTTTCATAAACCTCAACATAAAATAGCCGCAATCTATACTGTTACGCTGGCGAGGACACTACACATGGAAAGAAAATACGAATATATATCAGGATATACCCCTTAAATTGTTTTATCAAGTATCATCACTAATGTAATCAAAACTGAATATCTCTTTGTGAAAATATACCTCCACTCTGATCCATGTAACGTTGTTGGCTCTACTTTTTGGAACTTAAATATCTCTGTGGGAGCAAAAAGCTAGTAGAACGCTATAATAAAATATAAACGACTGTTTAGAACAACCTAACATAGAAACATAAACATAAACACAAATCCAGATATGTTGACCATAAACATAAACATAAACTTGAATATCTCTTTGGGAGCGAAAAACTTACGTGTCAATCATCTGCTTCAAATCTGGATATGTTGAACAATCATTGTATAACGAATCCAGATAATACACAGTTTCTCTCATAGGATTAATCACAGCCAATAACCAGTGTCCACTGTAAGATTAAAAAAAGATTAAACAATGGCCAAAATGGAAAATTATAATAGATCAAGTTAGGATGAAAATCTAACTCGTTGCCAGTATTATATGGAAAAACTGACAACTTCTCAGTATCTTTGTTGGCCACGAATAAACCGAGTACATATGCTATGACATCATCTGGTCTCGTTACAATTAATCCTGAATTGACAGTGTTGGGAGCTAAGAAGCCAAATCTTGCTTCTAATCTACGCGGGCGCACAATGTTGTCATACATAAACCTTAAATTAAAACACCATTAACATTATACTATATTCATTGAAATGAGGGAATAAATTATTCATCTAATTAAACAAAGTTGATTGGAGTATACCTGATGTATATACCGATAACACCAAGTCCTAATTCCAAATGTCTAAAAGCTTGCTCCATATCCTCTCTACCAATTGCTTCCAGGTATTCAAAACCAAAGATGTCTGAACTCATAGGTATAAGGCAGGTACCACCATCCGGAATATCTGTAATTCCTAAATATGTCTGAAGGCACGACCTGAACTGAGCAGTATTTTTTTTGCTAGCCACGGTCTTCTTGGCAACATTCTTTTTTTGTGTGGAAATATTGCTAATTTTAGGCGCCTTACCCCTACTGACTTGTGAAATCTCTTTAGCATGAATCTAGTTATCATATAATTAGTTAAGGGAAGTATAAAATCACAAATTAGCATTTCTCATAGCATAAATGTCATATAATTGTGTTGTACCTCAATTGATGCAATTGACTCGGTCTCCCTCCTAATCCCCTTATCTTTTGGAATGGATTTTGTTTGAGTCTAACATTACCATGTAAACAAAATGTAAAATTACCTTAAAAATTTTTAATAGTAAACGATTTTAAGCATACCTCATTATCTATGCAAACGAGGCTTGACGACCATGAAACAAACGATCCTATTGCATCTGCCACCAATGTTGCATCCGCCACATCGTCAGGTAGTGGTAACAACGCACCCCCTATAAAACAACACCAACTGATACTTTCAAAAATCCATCTGGGAGAGGTTTATGGTGAAGCATTTCTCCCGAAGTATTATACACTTTTCCCTTGCCAACCATCCGATAAGTCGGTGCCGAAAAATAGAGTTGACACCAGGAAATGCCCTATAACCATTAATAAATATGGTTATATAATTAATAAATATGGTTATATAATTAATAAATATGGTTATATAATTTATAAATATGGTATATAATTACCTCGGGAATATTCTGTCCAAAGTTACCATTGATACTACCTTTGTCACTAGTAACTTTAAAACCTGTAGCTTGATCTATTTCCTTTTCCTTTCTCAGATCATAAACTTCTTGTTGTAACTTTTCCAACTTCTCCTGAAGTTCTTTATTGCTAGGAGCTTTTGTCTTTGATTTTTTCTTCAAGGAGGTTGGAGTAATCCCAAATCCCTTACCCCTCACCCGACCAGAATACTCACGAATATCTAATGCTCGTGAGAGTATTCTCCTGCAATCATTATCTTCATCTGGAGGTATAGACTGAGAAAGAGTCTACTGAAATTCATATAAATATTTTAATTAAAGAATGATATGTTAATAAAAGAATGATGTAATTAAATAAATAAAAGTATGATGTAATTAAATAAATAATGTTATACTTACACATCTCTCGAAAATTTGTTGAACTTTTTCTTCAACAGCTCCATCCTTACACACACGGGCTTCCTTCCAAAAAATGTGTTCCGGAAGAGATGTTTCAGAACTATTCTCCTTTGTTAGCTACACATTAAGCCAAATAACATGATCAAATATAAGCGTGCATATATTATAGATACTTTGCAATTTATAGATACTTACAATAGATTATTGTAAGTGTGCATATCCCATACGCCCTTTTCTGTATGGATATGCTGGACTTGATGCTCGTTGTCGATTTACGACACTTAAAATCTCAAATCTCTGGATATTTCTTTTGGATTTAAAAGTTTCCCATTCTTCAACTGTAATCAAATCTACATATTTCTTTGGAAGCTCTGCATCAACAAAAAATTTATCCGCATCCCTAAGAAACTTGTTTGACAAGAAATCTCTAAACCCTCTATGTAGTTTCCATGCCAATTTGAGAATATAATCTCTCTTGGTATCCTCAATGTTGAATGAACTCTACGAGAATCATACACAAAGTGGGTTAGTATAAGTAATTTAGAGACATAATCGCCATTAAAAACAAATAACATCACATATGGTACCTGTATCTCACTCTATATTTTATCTTTAGCATCGTCCAACACTCTTGCTCTCCAATCTTCACATGTAATTGGAATTTCTCTCCTTACCACTGAACCGGGATAACTCGTCAACATTGAACCATTAGGCTCAATTAGTTGGCCTTCTTGACTCCAATGCACATCATACTTTATGCCTTGGTCTCTATCCCGAATTATTCTCTTCATTATTGTTATTCCTCGTCTATATTCCATTTTTGTTTTACTAACGACCTTATCTTCATCATGCACAGAATCATCACGTGGGTGATCCTCGTTAGTAGCCATCTAACCTATAATAAACATAAACATAAACCCAATATAAAATTCCATAGTCATTTAAATATATATAAAATGACAATGCCAAAAATTAACATAAACATAAACTTAAAGGTAAACACAAACATAAACATTTTAATATGCTACCTCTTTCACTAACATCTCTTTCTTTTCTTGGTTGGAACATGAATTACTTGTTTATTAACAATGCGGACGAATGGATTTATCCAAATTCCCTCATTATGATCATTTCTGATATATGATTCATCCGCTATAATATTCTCATCTTGATCATTTATAGTATACGACTCATTCCGTCTAATACATGACTCATTCTCATCATCAATATCACCTTGGTTTAAACCGTTATCATCAACCACTTTGTTAGATAAAATCACTATAGACCATTTTGTACTCGTCGGGTCAGTGACATAGAACACTTGTTTAGCTTGAGAGGCTAGAATAAAAGGCTCATCTTTGTACCCCTCCCTATTACGATCCACTTGCAAAAATCATGACTTATCCATTCGTATGCCACTACTACTTACCCATTTGAAACCAAAGATAGGAATCTGAAACTTCTCGTAATCAAACACCCAAATATGCTCGATAACCCCAAAATATGACAGGTTTGCATATTTGGGGTTTAGGTCCTTCATACTTGAAATGTGCATTGCTTCAGCAAGCACGGTGACACCACTATTTTGCATAGTGCTTTTATCATCTTGTTCTTTGGTATAAAGTGTGTATCCATTAATTGTGTATGCGCTATAAGAAAACACATGCAAACTTGGACCATATGCCAAATATCTCAACCTTTCTGTTATTGAAGCAGGATCTGAATGAAGCTTTGAAAAAATATGATCCTTAAACCATGGTATAAAACTTTGATTGTGCTCCTGTACTATCCAATTTTCATTTCTATTATGATTTAACCCTCAGAGTATATCCTTGTGCATTTCAACATATGGCTCAACCTTACTTCCATTATGCAGAACATACATATGCACTTGATCTCGTTCATCTTTTGATACTGTCACAATTTTATTTCTAATTAATCTTTTACCTTCCTTTTTTTCAAAAATATGACTTTTGGGGAGTCCAATGGATTGAACTTTGGACAAATATTTAGTACAAAACTCAACCGCTTCTTCAACAATGTATCGCTCAACAATACAACCCTCTGGGAGACTTCGGTTTTTCACGTACCCTTTTAATACTTTCATATAACGTTCAGCAGGGTACATCCATCTCATATAAGTTGGTCCGCACAACTGTGTCTCTTTCATAAGATGAACAATTAGATGTACCATTATGTTAAAAAATGAGGGAGGAAAATACATTTCAAGCTCACACAAAGTAATAACAATTTCTTTTTTCAATGTTGGTAAGATCTCGGGATCAATCACCTTACTACAAATTGACCTAAAGAAAAAACGCAACTTAGTTATCGCGCTCCTTACTTTATCTAGAAAAATAGAACGTATACCTATTGGTAGAAAATGCTCCATTATAACATGGAAATCATGTGTCTTTAAACTCTTTAACTTGAGGTCTTTCATAGACACAAGTCTTCTAATATCTGAAGAGTATCCTTCTGGAACTTTAACTTCACTTAGAAACTTACACAATACCTTTTTCTCCTTTCTAGATAGAGTAAAAGCAGCAGGTGGTAGATATGTTCGGCTTCTTTTCTTCACGGGTCCTAGTTTAATTCGTATTCCCATATTTAACATATCCTCCCTTGCTTTAAGGCCATCCTTAGACATTCCTTTAACATTGAGTAACGTACCAATAACACTTTCAAATACACTTTTTTCAATATGCATAACATCGAGAAAACGGCTCACATACAAAGACTTCCAATATGGAAATTCAAAAAAATTGATCTCTTCTTCCGCCCACCTTTGACAATCGTATGCGCAAAAGGCTTGCCAAACTAAGTACACACATCTTTCACCTTTTCAAAAATGTGGTCACCTGACAATGCAGGTGGAGATTTACGTTGTTCGGTGTCTCTATTGAATGCTTTTCTCCATGCACGGTAGTGATGTTTAGAATGTAAGAATCTACGATGACCGAGAAACACATTCTTCTGACAAAGTTCCAAACGCGTCGTATTGGTTCCATCTTCACAAACAGGACACGTACGTTGACCTTTAATGCTATACCCAGATAGATTCTCGTATGCTGGAAAATCATTAATTGTGCCAAACAACATCGCCCTTAAATTGAAACTTTGTTTCCTATGCCATCATAAACCTCCACCCTGTTCTCCCACAAAATCTTTAAATCTTCGATCAAAGGTGTCAAGTATACGTCTATGTCATTCCCTGATTGTTTAGGCCCAGAAATTAACATAGATAACATCATGTACTTACGCTTCATACATAGCCATAGAGGTAGGTTATAAATCATAAGAATTACAGGCCATGTTGTATGTGAGATACTTTGAAGACCATGCGGGTTCATTCCATTAGTAGATAAAGCCAAGCGAAGGTTTCTTGCTTCTTCTCCAAAATCAGGATAATCATTATCAATTTTTGACCATTGTGGTGAATCTACCGGATGTCTATACTTTCCATCAATAATTCTTTCATTTGCATGCCAAGTCAGGTGTCTTGCATCGGTTTCACTATGAAACATGCGCCTAAATCTCGGAATTATAGGAAAATACCATAAGACTTTTACTGGAGACAATTTTTTCTTATATCGCGACAGACGCATTTAGGGAACTCATTTAATGATGCATATTCGTTTCAAAATAAAACGCAATCGTTTAGACAAGCATGTATCTTATCATAGCTCATGCCAATAGAGCATAACATTTTTTTGGCCTCATAGGTTCGATTAGGAAGAACATTATCCTCCGGAAGCATATCTCTCATAAGGGCTAATAACTCTGTGAAACTTTTATCTGACTATCCATTGCCCGCCTTTAAGTTGTACAACTTCAATATTACAGACAGTCTTGTGAATTTAGTGCAACCTTTATACAACAGTTTCTCTGCATCGCTTACCAATCTCTCAAACATTTTGGGAAAATCCTGAAGATCTTCTTCAAGTGTATCTACAATCTCTTCGAGTCGATCAAAATCGTATGTATCTGTGTCCTTGTCGTCAGAAGCATAGGCTATACTACTTTTCTCCCCTGGTTCAACGTTGTCGTTACTTTTTTCACCGTGAAATATCCAACACGTATAACTTATATCAATTCCACGCATTAGTAAATGCAATTTCAATCCATCTGCGTCAACCCGACCCACATAGCAACAACCCAAGCAAGGAAACTTCATTCAAATGGGGTCTTTGGCGTGTTCAACAGTAAACTTAACAAATTACAATACCCTATTCTTGTACTCTTGTGACAATCGATCGGCAAACATCCATTTTTTATCCATTTTTTTCTACTAATTCAAGTAAACAAAAACACTATAAACGGATTATTCCCTTTTTGTTTGAATTAAACGAATTATTTCTAGAAATTTATTTCTAGAGTTAATAAAATGGACTAAAAATAAATATATCTATATAAAAATAAATGTGTTTTTTAATTGATCGATACAGATAAAATTTGAACTTGACTTGCCAAAGAAAGAAAAGTGGTTATTGGTGTCGACGGCGGATGATGAGGCTTTGATGTTCTTCGAATCGGTGATGGTCTTCGACTAACTACACCAATACAAAGGGATCATCAAAAACAAGTTGTATATACATAGGTTAAAAATATTAGTAAAAAAATACTAGTTCATGGAGAATATAAATATGATAAACAATTTAGAAACCAATTAAAATAACAAAAAAAACCATCATCATCTTTTTTATTCCAAAACAAAGAACCAAAAGAAAATGAAATAATGCTAAATGCTAAAAGTGTTGCTGTTATATATCAAACCCTACCAAGAACCCAAAAATCAAAATGCATACCTATAACTCAGTTATGCATATCTATAACTCATTCTGGACATCAATATGAGGATAATGTCTTAGATGTTAGCATAGTACATTATCAATAGGAGGGTAACTCAGTTTGGACATTGATGGAGATAAAGACATTTTCAAGAAAGAACCTACCTTGAGAACCGGACAGTGTGGGTGGAGGACAACCGAGAGAGATGGTGGAGGACGGAAGGGGGCTGTTACAACGGCGACGTAAAAGCGCTTTCTGTTCGTGAGAATGAGAGGGAAAGGGTTCCTGCTATCATTCACGAATCTGAAAGAGAAACAGTATACATTGATTCTATTTTTTAATTTTCATTTATATGGCTTTAGACAGCGCTTTCTAAAAGCGCTGGCTAATATGGACCTTTAGCAGCGCTTTTGAAAAGCGTTGGCTAATAGGGTCCTTTAGCAGCGCTTTTCTGATTATTTTTTTATAATTTGTATGACTTTAGACAGCGCTTTCTTAAAGCATTGTCTAAAGTGGTCCTTTACCAGCGCTTTTGATAAAGCGCTTTCTAAAGCAATACTTTAGCAGCGCTTTTTAAAAGCGCTGTCTAAGGTCACATTTTTAGCAGCGCTTTTACTTATTATTTTATATAGTTTCCGTGTTTTTTTTTAAATTCACTTATAGAAGTGCTTTTGTATAAAAGCGTTGTCTAATGTGCGCTATTAAAAATCATTTTTGGCGTAGTGAGTGTACAAAGAAAGAATGAAAAACTTTATGTATTGACACATCTCCTTATGTATCGATACATGCAACTTGTTGTTTCTGAAAAAACAAAATCAAATCAGTATGAGTCGATGCATAATGGTATGTGTCGACTCATTTCTTGTTTGTGTCGATATATTTGTGTTTTGCATCGACTCATACACCTTTTGTCTTTCTGTATTGTTCCTGGGTAACAGTATGCATTGATGCATAACGCCATGTATTGACTCATACTCTGTTCTGTAACTAAAATGAGTCAACTCATGTGTGTTTCGTATCGACCCATAACCTGTTTTGCACTACATATGTGTCGACTCATGTGAGTATGCATCGAATCATGATGCAGTTTTTTTCCTTTAACATTGTTCTATTGTGTATACAGGTCAGTTCTCAATATATGATTGACAAAAAAGAAAAGCAAGCAAATGTTTATTTTAAACGGAAATGATTACTACATTATATCTTAACAAGTGAATCAATAATGATGCGTGTATGAAAAAAATTCAAAGTCAAGAAGACTTACCTTGAGACTGCAATTTGTGTTTTGAGTCTGAATACCTTTCAAGATGTTGTGATGATCAGAATGGCTTCAGTGAACCTCTAGGAAGTTGCTCCAACCCTTACTTTGTATTGAAAGTTGTTGAACCAACTCCGACCCAGTCAAGTTGTACAATACTATTTTTTGTTTGTGTTTGGAATGTGATGGTAATGGCACTACATAAACTATTCTTGTGTTTGAACAATCTCTATGTGATGTGAAGTGTTTAGATAGTTTATGGGAAAGCTTGCAAGGTGGAACAAAGGGTTGAGGCTTTTTTTCTGTTTTATGAATGAAAATAGAGTTGAAAGTGAGCTGAGTTTTTTTATGAATGAGAAGACTTTACAAAGAATTATGTTTTTTCTCTTCTTTCTTTTCTCTCCAAAATCCCACCTTTTGTGTATTGTGAAACAATTTATTTATAGATGAAATGGACTGAAATTTGGGAGGGAAATAGATAAAAAAAATTGAACTATTTGGGTATAATGTTTCATTGTTTTTTAGATGCAGCTCTTATGTGCTAATTTTGTGCAAATATGGGACTAATATAGTGCAGGCTTGGACTTGGTTAGAGGAAGCATAGCATGACTGTTTTGTAGCAGTTTTGGAGTGGAGTGGCAGCTTGGTGCAGAGCTGGCTTTGTACAGAACAACAGACTATTTTTAACAAGGTTTTGGGCTGTTATGTTGACAGTACAGTGGGCTTGGACTTGGGAGCACATCTGTTTTTTTTTTGGACTTTTCTGGACATCAACCTTTGTAGCATGATACAAGTCTGGTTTTGTGGACAGATTTATGCAACTTGTAACAAAGACAAGGCATATTTGTGGGTTGAGTCAAAGGGAAAAGTTCAAACAAGACAAACTTTAGGATTTGTAACTTGCAATTTTTTAACTTAAAAAATGCAGCCTTGTTGTTTACTTGAAAGCTTGTAAAAACTTGAATTGTCTTGATTTGTGGTGAAAAGATGTCATGAAATTAACATGTATAAAAAACAACTTAGAGAAATTTCTAAGTCTTGCAAAGTTTGATTTTTGATTTTATTGATTTCTTGATGATCAAATTTCACATTTTGAATGTCTTAATGAAATCTGATCTTTGAAACTCAAATTTGATCAAAAAGTCAAAGTTTGACTTTTCAGTGTACAGTTGACTTTTTACATCTGTTGACCAAATTTCAACTATTAATCCACTTAATATGAAATTAGGTCTGAATGATGTACTCGAATCCCTGAGATCACGTTTCAAACCAACAATTCATGTACTGGGTCAAAAGTTAAAAATTGATTGTTCTCAGTCAAAACCCTAATTTTGACCATTTTGCCCTTTTGATGATATGAACAATTTTCTTGGAGAATTGTGGTCCAAACTTGATCAAATGATACATATGACTTCAAAATATTGATACTGGTCCAAAATCTTGAAGTTTGACTGTAGGTTAACCACAATTGACTTTTTAACCAATACCGCTAATTTTAAACCACTGAGCAATTTAGTGATCCAAGACTTGAAACTTGACAGGAGCCGTCTTGAGAGTCCATAATGATCCATGAAAGTCATTTGAAATATTAGAAGTCCAAATGTATTTGTGCAAACTCAAACCCTAATTTGAGGCATCAGTGCTTCGGAGATGATTTTGTCTGATCAATTCCTTGAGAATCCTTGAACATTGGAGATCCTTTGTGAGGAATGTCTTGAAAAAGAGAGGGAAAATTTTGGGGTACAACAGGTAATTTTGAGGATCGTTCTCATAGTCGAACATAATACCCTGGATGAGCATATCATAAGGATTGTGTTGGTGTAAGCCCTAGAGGCAAATACTTTGTGTACTTGTATCAAATTATTTACTAATAATAAAAGGCATTTATTTATTATGTTTGCTTTTCCGAAGTACTTGAGTCCCTAGAATAGTTCATTTGTTTAATGAAATATTAAGTGTGACTTAATCATGAGATCCCATTAAACATAAGAACAATATTCTTAAAATATTCGTAGTCGAGCTTTATTGCAAAGTGGGATAAAATTAAAGCATTGAGATTATTATGAAGATAGACAAATGATCACACCTCATGGATCATTGATAAGGAGTTATCAAGTCTTGACATATGTATGAATATTAGAAGTAATATTTATACTAGATTGACCCGCTATGAGAATATTACATAGAATGTTATCAAGGTGTCATAAGTTATTCTCATGGTGATAATGGTGTATACCACTCTTCGACCTGAAACCACTATGGACCTTAGATGTGGAGTTAAGTACTTTATTGATGATCAAACATTATCCGTAACTGGATGACCATAAAGACAGTTGATGGGAACTTCATAAAGCATGTTGAGCGACATGAGTGACCTAGTTGAAATTTGTCCATCCAGCATAACAGGATAAATGTCTAAGGGCCCAATATTGAATTGGACAAGGGTGACACGGTTTATGCCTTGTGTTCAATATAGACATAAGGGAAAAAGGATAATTGTACACACAAATATTATCACAGAAAGGTTTTGTCAGATCACATGACATTTTCGTGACTTGGGTAGCAGTGATGTGTTGCTAGATACCGCTTACTGTTTATTATGTTAAATGTGTAATTTAATATAATTGCCAACATCATGAAAACCTACAGGGTCACACACATAAGGACATGTTGATGAGAGATAGAGTAAATAAGGAACACCATAAGGTACGATGCACTTAAGTGAAATATGGAATGTGGTAAGGTACCACGCGCTTAAGTGATATGCAGTATATCATAAGGTATGATACTCGTATGCTTAATTGGGCTTTTAACTTGCAGCCTTAATTGGGATTTTAGCTTTCAGCCCACATAAGTGGTTCTATAAATAGAACCCTTGTGCTAAAGCATTTGACTTGGTGAAAATTCGGTCTTGATTTCTGGCCGTATATTTTGTCTCATTCTCTCACTCAATTTTTTCGTTCGTAAGCAGCTACCACCGTGTCCGGAAGTGATCTATTCGGGTGGACTGAGTAGAGACGTTTTTATTCATCAACATTCATGATCACACATCAAAGGTCTGAATCATAACAAGAAGTAATGATTTTTATCACTGACCATGCCCATTCGTAAGGATCACTAAAGGAAAATTTTAATTTTCTGCTACGTTTTGGATCGTAATTTTCCTTCAGACCGTCCCTTCGAGCATAACCAAACTGACGCAGAGCTAGAGAAGGGTTGTAAGTGATTCCCCCTATTATACCAAGGAGTGGTACATTAGGGAGTTCCCCATAATGATCAATAATAGTGACATCTACTTGAGATCGAGAACACCAACAGATATCTGAATGAGCGAGTGACATCAACCTTTGGGACCACCTCAAACCTCGTTCATTCTTTATCACTGATCAGGGCAGGTGCGAAATAAACCATATGGCCAGTAGAGGTATGCAACATATAAGAGTTCTTGGCTTCTTCATAGTACAAGTGTGGATGAATGTAGGATATCTCCAAGCAAAATAGGTACCGAATTATGAGTGAGAAATATTTTGTTGGCATTCACATCTATGAATTGGTCCGGATTAGGGAACAATACCAAACCATAGATCAGAAAAGCCAAAATATCCTCAAAAGCACGAAAATTCATGGCATCTAGAAACCATTGAGCCTTCTCTATCAGAAATTTAGGAGAAAAACCCTTGACTCCATTCCTTGTTTCCTAATTAGATATAATGTCCTTTTGTTTCAGATATAAGGCTACTGCAATGTCTTCAGGTTTCGGAACTTGCTCTAGACTGGTGAAAGGCATCTGATCAAGAATAGGCACTTCGAGCAACTTAGATAATTCTTCCATTATGGGCACCAACTGATAATCCGGGAAGGTAAAACAGTGATGCTTAGGATCAAAGAACTGGAACAGAACACTCATCATGTCTTCCTAGAAACCAGTAGTAACCAAACTAAGTAAATGACCATGTCTCTTGGTGAATTGAGAATTGTCAGGAACCTTTAAGACTAACTCCTCAAGCTTAGAAGGTATCCTTACGAAGTTGATTCAAATGGTATTCCTTGCGACTGGAAGCCATGACTCTCCAACACAGAACAAAGGTAAATCCCATTGATCCTTGAAATGGTTAGTCATGATATGATGTTATGATGTTATGATGTCATGTTTAAACAAATAACGAACATAAACAAAGCACACAAGAGCCTTATGTTTTAAGGCTTGCATGGGGTTCATAGGTAAGTACCCTCTTGAAGTTTAGTTGGCCCAACCTTTCTTAAAGAAGTAACCGAGTTCTAGGGATATCAATATCACTGATTTTTCCCACAGGTTTTGTTTAGCACGACAACTGCCTTGCCACCAAACAAAAACTCGAGAGTCGAATCTCAATAATCATAGTATCGAGTATCAACCAACTTCGAACTGCACCAAATTCGACTATCTCACTACCTTCTAATGGCTAAGTTAGATCAATTAAGGTTATAAAGGTCAGTTAGTGCTTATGACACCATGCGGTAGCCTAGTATTCTCCTCGACAGACTCGAGGGACACCAGTACAAACTAATGTGTCGCACTAATGTAGCCATCACTTCAACCATATCAGTATACACCATATAGTTTCCATGATATATTGCTACTTACCTAAAATTACCCCAGATCCCGGTGTAGGATCTTTGCAAGAAAAATAAAATCGAGCAACCCTCAAATATAAAGCATACAAAGAAAACAAGGAAAGCATTTAAAAGAGATCTAACTCTAAAGGTGACCCCTCTTTTTTTTAGAAATTCCATAGCAGAGTCGCCAATTTTGTAATACGGTGGAAGAACTGACTTAGTTTTGCATTTTATCGCAAATATTGCGTGTGATACGGTGGCAGAACCGACTGTTAATACTGGTTTGCGTTTTTTGTTTGCAAATGTCACGGCAAGAAAGAGTCGCCACTGACTTTTATTTCATCCGACAAAGGAAAAGGAAAAAGAACAGAAAAAACCTTTTTCGAGATGTTTCTGAGTACGGGGATAGATTACAGAAAGGGAAGGTGTTAGCACCCTTTCTATCCATGGTTTTCCATGGGCTCTTAGGTACTTTCTCATTTTGAAATTGCTTGTGTGTGTTTTAAAAAGTTTTTGTTTAACTTTGTGGTAACCCTTGTATCTGTCCTCAAGAGTGTGACAAAGTTGTTTTTGAAAACTGTTTTGAAAGTGTTTGTGTGAAATAGTTTTTGTTGTTTTGAGCAAGTACTTAAGAGTTTCTACCTATTCAAAAAAGATTGTTCATTCTCGTTTCCTTTAGACAGCGTTATCCTACTATTAAGGAGTAGGTAGCCCCATCGTTGGAGTTTTAAGGGACATTCAAAGAGACAATTACGGTCACAAAAGCAATGGTTAGGAAACTTTAGTAATTACCCTAAAGTCCTAAAGATCTTTCTGAGGCAACATTCGAATGGGTCATTTTTTATTTTTTGGGACTACAGGGCGACCACTAAAATTCCCTATACTTCATGACCGTTTACCAAAGGCAACCGAAGTGGGGAAAACCCTAGGAGTGAGCATGTGCATGTGTTATTTTTCAGTTTATTTATCTTTGCACAATTAGGGTTATCTACCGTTTTAATTTCATCTGTCATACGCATACAAGCCTATTATCCATACATTTAGCAGTTTATAATAACAGAAAGTAAAGTGCAGAAAATTAAAGTCCTAATTATTACAAGGCCTCGGGGAAGGGGTTACATAACCAAAACTTGGGGAATGAAAATAGTAAATAGGGAATGACAGTAAATGGCCTAATTAAACTATTACAATCTCGAAGCAATTCCAATAATTTGAAAAAATAAATAAATAAATAAATAAATAAATAAATAAAGCGCGCACGAGTAGGGACACAGGAATTAAATATCCTAATGAATATAGTTAATTAAAAATATTTTTGTATTTTTTATTGAGAAAAATAATTGAAATTTGCAAGTTAAACCTAATTTTCTAATTAATTTTATTTAACAAAATAATTAATGTTGAAATAACTAAAATAATTAATTTTCAAAAATTAATTTTAATTATAAAAACCTAAATCTATTTTTTTTTTACTTTTTGATTTAATAAAAAAATGATTTTTGTTTGTTGTAAAAAATATAAAAAATAATTAAAGCAAATAAAAATAAAATGAAATCAAAACAAAAAAAGAAAAAGAAGTGGGCCTGTTGTGAAGTAGTGATCAGGGGGTGTGAAGAGCTGAATTCGTTGGGCCCAAGATTGTTGGCCCAAACAATGTGTGTGAATCAGTGCAATCAGATCTGGAATGTCCATCATGTACTGCACTCACTGAGTGTTGGATCTGGATCCAGGGATGATCCAATGGTTGGGTCTGGAGGATGCAAGATGGCCTTCATGGGCAATACACACTGAATCTTGTAAATAAGTGATGGAAAAATAAAATGCTTGGACCTGGGATCAAACCCAGGTCCTTCCCCTTATACGCTCGCTTGCTTTACCATCTGGCCTGGATGGTTTATTTGTTAATGTAACGACACAAATAAAATATAAAGAACATGTTAATCATTATGCTAAAACGCGCACATAGGATTCAAATTAGCCGACCGGGCTTTGACACGTGATCGTCTTCTTCAGCAGGACTGTCGTTTTAGCTAACGACCTTTTACCTATGGACAAGCGCTGTAGCTGTAACCCTGCAAATCTCAAACAGGCAAGATAAATTAAATCCAAACCTACAGATCAACTAGTTTTGATCTCGTGAGTATGATGGTATCCATCATTTGCCCTGATTTCACCTGCATCAAAAAGCCCTAAAACGCAACCTTAAACCCTAACAATGTCAGTTATCCATACATGTGTCAAAACTCATAATTAATCATACAAATACATTCTAAATGATTATACAAACATGAAGGTATGCTTAGAAATTGTTAATCATGCGCGTATAGTCAGAATTGAATTCAAGAATAAAGGCAAACTATGATGTTGTAAGGTGATGATTCCTAGAGCTTTTGCGCGTGCAAACGATGTTGTTAGCTTCCGGAGGTTCCCAGAAGTGGATTGTTGGCCTTGGATCACCTTGAATCGCCCTCTAAATTAGAATTTGAACCACACTTTTTTTGTCTAAAATTGGAGTTTTTTCTGGACTTATGGAGGCAGGCTTTTCGTGTCCTTTAGGTCTGGAAACATTGTGTATATGTATTAGAAGGCATTAGGTCAATAAAAACAGATTCAATCTTGAACAATCATGAAGAAAAGATTTGATTTGTTCCTTTCATTATTTGTTTCTAAAACAAGCCAAATCATGTCATTCTTATTCCAATCAGCCCTTGCACGATTTGATCTTTGTTTGACAGCATATATTATCTTCATTCAATGCTAAAATCATCCCAAAAGCAACTTATATGATTTATTTTGATTTTACTTGAATTTTAAATGAATAAAATCACAATAAATTAAATAAATAAGGTAATGATGCATGGATTGGTTCATGGGTCATGGACCATGTTAGGAACAAGATGCAAGCATAAAAAGTTGGGCCCATTTAAAGAAAAATGCATTTTGGGCATGGTTGACTTTGTGCAAATTTCCAAAAATGGCCAACTTTGACAATGCACATCTCTCTCAATTTTGACCCTAAGAGGGTGTTATTGGACTTTTTAGAAATATTAGGATGTCCTCTAAACAACCCTTTCGGTTTCACCTCAATTGGACCTTCCATGTTCATGTAAGAAGCTTTGACCCAAAAGGTGTTTTTGTTGACTTTTTGAAATGACCTATAATGTCTGAATTCATATCTCTTCATGAGTGAATTTTTTGAACTTGAGGGATGAAGATGAGTTGTAGACAATTTCATCCTCTTCAAAATGATACTTGGATGGGAAATTTCTGATAAAGTATGAGAAAGTTATGTCTGGTCAAAGTTTGGTTGACTTTTCTTGTAGAAACCCTAATTTAGCAACTTTTAAGTTTTGATGAATTTGGGGAATTCCTTGAGGAATCATGATCAACCCTTGATAAAATGATGGATATCACTTCAAAATTTTGATGTTGACCAAAAATATTGAAGTTTGACTGTATGTGGGTCACAATTGACTTTTGACCTAGTACAGTTGATTTTCAGGCATTTGAGCAGTTGACTGAGCAAACTTCTTGTGCAAGGCATGAAACTTGATATGGATGGTCTTGAGAACATATTAGGGATATGGTAACCATTTAGAACCCTTGGACTCAAACATCTTGATGAGGAATAAAACCCTAATTTGGGGCTCTTTGGCTTAGAATGAGGACTTGTCTGGTCAATCCTTAGGCATCCTTGGGCAAGTTGAGGACCTCTAGGAGTATGTTTTTAGTAAAATGAGAGGGGAAATTTTGGGGTACAACAGTTGCCCCTGTTCAATCTTCTTAGACCTGAGGATGTAGATTGGTTTGTCTGCCTTTCGTGATCTGAAGGTGGAAGATGATTGAACACTAGAGTGCCCGGAAATTTGCACTCGCATGAAGTAATACTGATTGGTGATATTGGGAATGGGCTTATAGATGCCATATGGAAGTTGAAAGAGAATCGTCAGAGATGGGCTTAAAGATGCCATCTAGAAAAGATATCGGTTGCATAATAGATTCCTTTACGAGAATTCCTGTACCTGCCGTTAAGAGGGACTTCGCCGGGGAATGTTGATTTATGTCTTGGGAAATAGAATATAGGAGCTTCGGTTGTCCTTTACTATACTGGGGAATTGACTCTTGATTGAGGAGGTGGAAGTAAACTGCATATCTGGTCAGGGTCCAGGCTGCATCGCGGCTTATTGGGGAAATGTGAAATTGTCTGTGTCTGGTCAGGTCCAGGTCTTACAGTGTTGTAAAATGTTGTCTGGAGATAAGAGAGAAGGAACCTGGATAGTATGGTTTCTTCAAAATGAAAGCCTGGATAGTAGGGCTATGAGAAGGAACCTGGGTCATAGGGTTTCTTCGAAATGAAAGTCTGGATAGTAGGGCTATGAGAAGGAACCTGGGTCGTAGGGTTACTTCGAAATGAAAGCCTGGATAGTAGGGCTATGAGAAGGAACCTGGGTCGTAGGGTTTCTTTGAAATGAAAGCCTGGATAGTAGAGCTATGATAAGGAACCTGGATGGTAGGGTTACTTCGAAATGAAAGCCTGGATAGTAGGGCTTATGGGAAGGAATCTGGATAGTAGGGTTGCTTTGAAATGAAAGCTTGGATAGTAGGGTTATGAGAAGGAACCTGGATAGTAGGGTTGCTTTGAAATGAAATCTTGGATAGTAGGGCTATGAGAAGGAACCTGGGTTATAGCGTTTCTTCGAAATGAAAGCCTGGATAGTAGGTCTATAAGAAGGAACCTGGGTCGTAGGGTTTCTTCGAAATGAAAGCCTGGATAGTAGGGCTTATGGGAAGGAACCTGAATAGTAGGGTTGCTTCAAAATGAAAGCCTGGATAGTAGGGCTATGAGAAGGAACCTGGGTCGTAGGGTTTCTTCGAAATGAAAGTCTGGATAGTAGGGCTATGAGAAGGAACCTGGGTCGTAGGGTTACTTCGAAATGAAAGCCCGGATAGTAGGGCTTATGGGAAGGAACGTGGGTAAGGTTGCTTCGTAAGGAGTTTGGGTAAAACTGCATCTGAACCAGGAAGGAACCTGGGGAAGGTTGCTTCGTGAGGAGTTTGGGTAAAACTGCATCTGAACCGGGAGGGAACCTGGGTAAGGTTGCTTCGTTTAATCGCGTGGATTGGTTGACCCGTTTGGTTTTGGGAACTGATATTCCATTAATTGTCTACATATGTGAGATGTATAACTGCTGGGATTATTAATGATAATTGTCTTTCCTGAAAAGATAACAGGGTTAATTATATGCGATGCATGAAATGCATGGTGGGATGATGTTCTCAAAATAAATGAGATTATGTTGTATGCAATATGTATGCGTAATACATGATGTATGAACATGAGATGCTATTGTTCCATATTCGAGTCCAGGAAAATAAATCCCTGACTGCTGCTGGAGTGTATTGGAAATAGCATTCCTGACTGTGGTAGAAAACCATGGTTCTTCTACTTCCACTGGGGATGGTGAACGGATATGACTATGCTGGAGATTTGCTCCTTGTCTACAGATATTCTGCCAGGGAGAGACTCTGCTTGAGAATAACTCTTCGGGGGAATAACTTTGTTGGAGGATGAACTTCCATAGCTGAAGGGATAAACTCTGTCGGGGATTGAGTTTCTGTATTCAGAGAAATAAACTTTGTTCGGGAGCAAACTTTTATGATCCGCTTGTGATTATGAAATTCGGATGGGGAATATAGATGTCATTTTTCTGAAGGAACCTGGCTGGGGAGATTACTTCCTGTTTTGGGGAAGCTGATATCAATGCTTTAATTACCTTTACTCTGTGGGGAGTACAGATGTCACGAGGTCGTATGTACTGATGACTTTGTTTCAAAGTTGTCTCTGCCCCGGTACCTGCTGGACAGAGTAACTGTCCGGTTTGACATTTTTTAGTTTCTTTTTGCCCTTGTTTCTTAAGTTACGAGCAATTGTCTTTCTGTTTTTTATACAAACATTTATGAACATCAATCATATTCAAATGCATATGTCAAGAATAAATCATTGGACGTTTTTGCAAAACAAAACAGAAAGAGAAAAACAAATGGTTTTGTAAAAAATGACTTGTATTAATTTTCGAAATTGGCCTATAGCAGACGTTTTGTACAAGGAAGCTGACGCTCTAGTAAGAGAACGCCTTCGTAAAAATGGAAGCTATACAATATTGTGTACAACAAAAAGAAAACAGCTATGTACAACAATCCCATTGAGTTTCAATTCTGCTATTGCCTATATGTCTTCGAGTGTCTCATCACTTTGCTGCTTGTCTGAAGCTGATTAGATTGATTGGTGTCGTTTGAGCTTGATAGTTAATATTGAGGTCTGATCGCAAGGTGATCTAATGGGACATAGTGATACGCTTTAAATCCCTAATTTTTGCCTGGACTGCCCTTTCGGGTATTCAGTCCACCGAGATACCCTTTTTTTCCCAAGCCTTTTCAGGTTTTCGACTTTCCGGGTGTACAGATTTTTCGTTTTCATCCCTTATTTTTACCCGAACCCTTTTGGTTCATCTGGAAGCCCTTATTTTTGCCTAGGCCAGTCAACCTAGTGGGTCTTTAATCACACTTAGTATCTTTTCACTATGTCCGCATTGACAGGGTGAGGAAGGTCGTCACCGTCCATGGTGGTTAGAATCATGGCTCCACCCGAGAAAATGTTTTTAATCACAAATGGCCCTTCGTATGTGGGAGTCCATTTTTCCCTGGGATCACCTTGCGGCAGTATGATGCGCTTGATTACTAGATCCCCGACTTGATACTCTTGGCGTCTGACTTTTTTGTTGAAAGCCTTGATTATCAGTTTTTGATACATTTGACCATGACAGACAGCAGTAAGTCTCTTCTCATCGATCAGATTTAGTTAGTCAAGTCGAGTCTGGATCCAGTCGTCTTTGTTCAAACCCGCATCTTTCATAATCCTCAAAGAAGGGATCTGGACCTCAATGGGTAGGATTGCCTCCATGCCATATACCAGAGAGTAGGGTGTTTCCCCTGTTGACGTCTGTGCGGAGGTGCGGTACCCATGAAGAGCAAATGGTAACATCTCATGCCAGTCTTTGTATGTCATCGTCATCTTCTATATAATCTTCTTGATGTTCTTGTTAGCCGCTTCAACAGCGCCATTCATCTTCGGCCGGTAGGGAGAAGAGTTATGATGTTGTATCTTGAATTTCTTACAGAGTTTGGTGATCATCGTGTTGTTGAGATTCGTACCATTGTCAGTGATAATTCTCTTTGGCACACCATACTGACAGATCAGGTTATGCCTAATAAACCACGCCACAAAATTCTTGGTAACGGTAGCAAAGGACGCAGCCTCAACCCATTTTGTGAAGTAATCGATGGCTACTAGGATGAAGTGATGCCCATTGGAAGCGGTAGGTCTGATTTCTCCGATCATGTCAATGCCCCACATTGCAAAGGGCCAAGAAGCCGTCAAGACATTCAAAGGAACCGGAGGCACATACACCTTATCAGCATATATTTGGAACTTATGGCAAGTTCAGGAGTGTTGATAACAATCTACTTCCATAGTGGACCAGTAGTATCCTGCCCGTAGGATCTTCTTAGCCACAGTATATCCACTGGAATGGGTTCCTAAGGTACCTTCATGTAAATCTGTCGTAATCCTCTCTGCTTCGCTCTTGTCTACACACCGCATTAAGGTAGAGTCATGGTTGCGCTTGTAGAGGATTCCATTACTGAGGAAGAATTTTGCGGCGAACCTTCTCAGAAACTTCTTATCATTGACAGATGCCCTTTCGGGATACTCTTGAGTCTCGAGATACCCTTTTACTTCATGAAACCAACGTTTATCTGCTACCTCTTCAATATCAATCTCACAGCAGTGCGCTGGTTCATCCAACCTCTCAATGGTGATTCGGGGAGCTTCGTTGTCCCACCTGACTTTGAACATAGAAGACATGGTAGCTAGAGCGTCCGCTAACTGATTCTCCTCTCGTGGGAATTGTTCAAAGGTTACCTCCTCAAAGTGTGGGAGCAATGTCAACATGTGCTCTTTGTACGGGATAAGGTTAGGATACTTCGTATCCCACTCTCCTTTAATCTGACTTATCACCAAAGCTGAATCCCCGAAGACATTTAAGAACTTGATCATGAGATCGATAGCAGCTTTGAGACCCATGATACAGGCTTCATACTCCGCCATGTTGTTAGTGCAGTTGAAACATAGTCGGGTAGTGAAAGGAGTATGACATCCCTCAGGAGATATGATTATGGCGCCAATTCCATTACCGAGTGCGTTTGAAGCTCCATTAAAAACCATAGTCCATCGGGATCCTTCTTCAGGTCCTTCATCTGGTCCAGGTTCTTCATAGTCAGTCACCAGCATAATGTTCTCGTCCGGGAACTCAAAATTCATGGACTGGTAGTCATCCACGGCCTGATGAGCCAAATGATCAGCCAATATACTTCCTTTAATTGCTTTCTGGGTTGCATATTAGATATCGTATTCAGTCAAGATTGTCTGCCGTCTTGCTATCCTTCCAGAGAGGACGGGCTTCTCGAAGATGTATTTGATTGGATCCATCTTAGATATCAACAAAGTAGTGTGGGTCAGCATATACTGTCTCAGTTGGCGAGCAGCCCATGCCAAAGCACAACAAGTTTTCTCGAGCAGTGAGTATCTTGTCTCACAGTCGGTAAACTTTTTGCTAAGGTAGTATATGGCGTGCTCTTTTCGACCAAACTCGTCATGCTTCCCCAGCACACACCCCATTGAATTTTCTAGCACTGTTAAGAACAATATCAAAGGTCTTCCTTTGACCGTAGGCATCAGAATTGGTGGTTCCTGAAGGTATTCCTTGATTCTTTTGAAAGCGGTCTAGCATTCGTCATTCCACTTTACCACTTGATCTTTCTTCAAGAGCTTGAAGATTGGCTCACAAGTAGCAGTCAGATGTGAAATGAACCTGGCTATATAATTTAAGCGTCCCAAGAAACCTCTAACTTCCTTCTCAGTATGGGGAGCAGACATATCTTGTATGGCCTTTACCTTTGCAGGGTCTACTTGAATACCTTTGTCACACACGATGAACCCCAGAAGCTTACCTGACCTTACGTCGAAGGTGCACTTGTTCGGATTCAACCTCAACATGTATGTCTTCAACCTGTCGAATAGCTTTTGTAGATGGTCAAGGTGCTCTTCCTCGGTTTGGCATCTGGATATCATGTCATCAACTTAAACCTCTATCTCATGGTGAATGATATCGTGGAACAAGGCGACCATGGCTCGCTACTAAGTTTCCCCAGCATTCTTCAACCCAAAAGGCATCACCTTGTAACAGAAGGTTCCCCATTGTATGACGAAGGTTTGAAGATGTGAAAAACACAAGAAGGGGGTTGAATTGTTAAAACTTGAAATCAAATGCAGACAACACGTTATTTTTATCCTGGTTCGTTTGATCTCAAACTACTCCAGTCCACCCGTCAAGGTGATTTCGCCTCTCTCCAACGAGGTCTTAATCCACTATATTCAACTGAATACAAATCTGCTTTAACAACTGCTAAAGCCTTCTTGAGTCTAAACCACAGACCGGTTTCTCAAGGAAATTCTTTTACAGAAAAATGAACAAATGTGTGTTGAATGTTTTCTAGAAAAACGATATATCACAAATGTGATAATACACAAAATAAAGCTTGGATGATACTATATTGCTAGAGCTATAGAATAATCAATTGAGAGCTTTTAGCAAAAGTGAGAACGAGCTTGATGATGATTGCTTTTGGCGTGTATATGCGTGTAAGGTACTGTAGAGCATTAGCAATTTTCTTTCTCACTGATTTGTTTAAATACTTCTTGGAAAAGATACGTTAATGCAAATAATTCCATTTCAATTGTCATTACGTTCTTTCCATATTAAGAAGATCTTTGTCTTGGAATAAAGCCGTTGGTAATTAATCTGCCTTGAATGCAGTAACGTTAACACTTCAGAATGTTCTGCTTGATTAAGATCATAGCGTTCTTTGGCTTTTAGCTTATTCTGATTGTTGATGACATTGATAAGATCCTGATCAGAGTCAGAGTGTGTTGAGCGCAGATTCTGTTCATCAGACTTCAGCGTAGCACATGTATTGATCTTCTGATGCCGATGTTGATATTGATGTTCTGATGCTGATTCCATCAGAGTTTCCTGTAAATAAACAACATAATTTTAAGTAGCATTTATGTCTTATATAAAACTCATAATTCATTTAATCTTGTATTTTGTTATCATCAAAACTTTAACTGAGGGTTGTAGAATCAAACTATGTTCTAACAATCTCCCCCTTTTTGATGATGACAAAAACTACATTTTTTCAATTAAAATAAAGTGATAAAAGTATTAGAGTTTAAGAATAGATAGGAAATAGTATCAGAGCTAATCAGATAATGAGAAAAAGTTATCAGAGCTGAGAGGGTAAGAAATAAAAAGTATCAGAGTAAAGATGAGAAAAACTCCCCCTGAGTTGATTATTTCCTTTTGATTCCTTGAGTATCAGAACTTTATTGAACCTTTCTTTAAGCATCAGAATTTTGCTTTATCAGAATTCTTCAGATTCTTGTACCTGTAAGCTTTTCAGAAAAAAGAACTTCAAATATATAAGAATGTTAGAATGTTTGAGACTTTTGTCTCAGTAAACCGTTATTGAAAAATATCATTCTTTCTCCCCCTTTTTGTCAGCGATCAAAAAGCATATATAACCAGATTTAAAAAAGATTAGAGCAAAACACGTTTGTATTGAAATAGAAGCAATGATAGTTTAGAAAATATTACAGTCAAACATGAAAAAAAACAAGGAAAATATAAGAAAAATCTAAGAAGAAGGAGGAAGTCGTGTGAACAGCGCTTCCAACATGCTCTTGATTTGTTCGCTGGTTTCGGTTTGCTTTGCTACCATGTTTGCAATAGACTCAATCTTGATATCCTGCTTTTCCATCCGTTCATTCATCAGCATGTCTGATCTCTTCAGATCCTCCAGAGTCTGCCTATCAACAGAGGAATATTGAGGATCTTCAGATACAGTCTGCTTATCAGAGCTTGCTGTAGCTTCTTCTGCTTGACCCAAGTCTTCAGCTTGAATAACCTGTTCTTCTGCAGCTTGAACTTGAGATGCTGGACGCTTTTCAGACCAAGGCTCACTGTCCAGATGCAGAACTTCTTCCTTCAGCAACTTGCTCAGAACTGGACCTTCCATTTCCTTCAGCAGATTGCTGAAGTTCTGCTGAACCTGTCCATAGCTCTGGTCTTGTAGCCTGAAAGTTTCAGTGCATACCCATCTTCTGAATTGAGTCCAGAGATGATCTGATACAGCAGGATCAACAACTTCCAGAGTTGCTTGTTTCAAAGAAGATATCCATTTCTGCATATCTGATTCAAAGTTGATCATGCTGGAACCAACATCTGATTCAAGGATTGTTAGATCAATGACTGTCTTGCTGTGGTTTTCTGTATTTTTCTTAGGTGAGTGAGTAGGAGAATCAGAAATAACGATTGGACTATGTGAAGTATTTGGTGGAGTTGTTTCTGGTGAGGATGGTAGTTGAGGCATATTAACAGTTGTACCACAAGGCAATTGAATGGCCAAGGGTTGTGGTTCATGGGACTCAGAGGTTTGAGCCTCAGGGTTTTGTGTCTCAGGTTGTGGAGTTTGTGCATGTTGAGGATATGGTGGATTATTTTCTGGTTGAGGAGAGGATGGTTGTGGAATTTCTGGTTCTGGTATTGGAGTGAGGGGAGTTTCTAGAATAGGTAAAAGTGGGATGTCAGGTTGTGGAGAAATGGGAATTTTTGGTTGTGTATTAGGATTATTTGTTTCAGGAGCGGAAGAATGTTGGTCTATGTCAGACAGAACTTGTGCAAGTTCTGGTTCTTGAATGGTTGTAGTGTTTGGACTTTGTTGTTTGGAGCGGGATCTTCTGAGGGTTAATGATTCAGAAGGGTCAAAGTCTTCAAAATCTTCATAGGTTTGGGGAGTTGGGATATTAGCTGGAGTTGGAATGTGGGTAGGAATGGATGTGGAACCAGCAGATGAATTTAAAACAGATATAGTAACAGGATTACCTCTTTTCTTTGGAGTCTGTTGTGATGATCCTTCTGGAGCAGCTTTTCTCTTCTTAGACTTCTTCAGAGCAACCTCTGGTGCCTTCTGCTGAAGATCTTAAATGTTTAGATTGGGTGTTGTTCCATCAGCTTTGCACGAACCCAAGTATCTCAGAACTATTTGATGCTTGGAGTCAATCTCTGAGAACATGGGGAAGTCGTCCAGAGGTACTCTTCTGCTGGAGATTTCAGCAAAAAGAGTGATGCTGGGCTCCTTCTTAATGTTCTCTATCAGCTTCATCTTTTTGAGATTCTTGGCATTCAGCTGCTTGCCAACAGATGGTTCCAGGGTGCTGATCTCTTGTGCTTATGTCAAGTGCTCAATCAGCCTATTCTCAGTCAGAATATCTGATATCAATCTGCCCAAGGGTATCCAGTCCCTTTTAATACGTTCTTCTTCTCTAGTCTCCTTGACGCTTGTCCTCAGATGGTTGAACAGAAGATGAGCTAGATTAATCTTTACCTTCTGATTAATAAAATAGATCAGAAACTGCTGATCTATGTTTATGTAATCAGGAGAGCTTGTAGGCTTCCTGTGGTTGAAATAGCCCAGAATAATCTTTGCCCAAATTTTGTGCTTATCTTTCAGATCCCTTATCTTGCTGGAGGGAAGCCCCAGCGTGAAAATCTGCCTTGCTATAATAGCAACATCTGAGCACCTTTCAGCCATGTCTATACAGCGAATGCCACCACCATTGTAGCCAATCATACGAGCAATCAAATCTTCAGTTATCACAATCTTCTTCCCCATGATGTAAGAAGTGACTTGGTGATTTGAGAAAGAGGCGTGAATCCAGAATTCCTTAACCAAAATAGGGAAAGTTGGACCCATCAACCTGTCAAAGTATCTCTCCCATCCTTAAGCTTGAACCTCTTCTGATAAGTCAAAACCATTTTCCTTCAAACTGTTGAAATCCACTATAATCTCTGACAGAACTTCCAGGTTCTTGACTGGAGTGAGTAGTGTTCTGAAAGGAACCTCATATTGCTCAGCTGATGCATCTTTCTGGGAACCTAAAGAGATATTGCTGGAAGACGCCATTGTTCACACGAGGTTTTGAGAGAAAAAATTGAAAGGGTTTTCTTGAGCAGTAAGAACACAAACACAGATATCAGAAAAATTGCTTGAAAATGAAAGTAAGGGTAAAAGTTGTGAATGTGTGTTAGTGGTGTTTAAATAGATTTTGAAAAAGTTTTTGAAAACATAAACGCTTAAGAGAGAGAAATAAATCATGATTAATAGCATTAATTGATTGTTGATTTTAGGGGATTTCATAAAGATACTTAAACGGTTACCAATGACATGTGTCTCAATGCAACCAATCAACGATTTGCCTTTTCAGAAGCGTGAACGCGTGTTCAGCCTCAGGAACCAGCTGATGACTGGATGACACTTGTTTGCTTTGAGTGAACATCACTTCTATCCTTTAACTGAAGAGCTCAGAGCTTCATGGATAGATCTGATACAATCTGCATTTCTAAAAATTCTGAAAGAGGATTGATCAGAAGTTCACAGAGAAATAAATATGATTCTGAAGGTTAATATATAAAATTAAAATATTTTTATTCTGGACAGGGCTTCATGCTGAGATGTTTCAGAATGAAGTTGAACCTGTCTTCAGAAAGTGGTTTTGTAAAGATATCAGCCCATTGATGATCTGTATCAATAAATTTTAAGTTTAAAATGCCTTTCTGAATATAGTCCCTAATAAAATGATGTTTTATTTCTATATGCTTAGCCCTAGAATGAAAAATTGGATTTCTACTTAAACAAATGGCAGAAGTATTATCACAGAGTATAGGAATGTTACTCTCATAAATCTGGAAGTCCTCAAGTTGACTTTTCATCCAGAGCATTTGTGTGCTTCATCCAGCTGCTGCTATGTATTCAGCTTCTGATGTTGATAGAGCAATCGTGGATTGTCTTTTGCTGGACCATGAGATCAGATTTTCTCCCAGAAACTGGCAGCTTCCAGAAGTGCTTTTGTGTTCTACTCTGTCTCGAGCAAAGTCAGCATCACAGTAACCTACTAAGCTGTAATCACCAGTTTTTCTATAAAACAAACCCAGATTAGTAGTACCTTTCAGATACTTGAAAATTCGCTTAACAACTGTTAAGTGAGATTCTCTAGGATCTGATTGGAATCTTGCACAAATGCATACACTGAATAAAATATCAGGCCTTGAAGCTGTAAGATAAAGAAGAGAACCAATCATACCTCTGTAGACTTTCTGTTCTACCTTTTTGCTTACCTCTTCTCTTTCCAGAATGCACGTGGGATGCATTGGAATCTTTGATGGCTTACATTCTGAGAGATCAAATTTCTTCAGAAGTTCTCTGACATATTTGCTCTGATGAATGTAAGTTTCTTCTGGGGTTTGATTGATCTGGATGCCCAGAAAGAATTTTAGTTCCCCCATCAGGCTCATCTCAAATTCTTCCTGCATACACTTAGCAAATTCTCTTCCCAGAGAAGGTTTAGTAGATCCAAATATAATATCATCAACATAGATCTGACAGACTAAAATGTCATTCTTAATTGTCTTACAGAATAAGGTTGTGTCCACCTTCCCTCTGGTGAATTCCTTTTCTAACAGGAAGTTACTTAGTCTTTCATACCAAGCTCTGGGAGCTTGTTTCAGACCATACAGTGACTTCTTTAGTTTGAAAACATATTCTGGATTTTTTGAACTTTCAAAACCAGGGGGTTGGTGCACATATACCTCTTCTTCTATATAGCCATTTAAGAATGCACTTTTGACATCCTTCTGATACAGAGTGATGCCTTTATTAACAGCAAAAGAAATTAAAAGTCTGATAGATTCTAACTTGGAGACTGGAGAAAAGGTTTTTGTATAGTCTATCCCCTCTTGCTGACTATAACCTTGTGCTACCAATCGTGCCTTGTTTCTGACAACTTCACCTTGTTCATTCAGCTTGTTTCTGAACACCCATTTTGTTCCAATGACGTTGAATCCTTTTGGTTTAGGAACCAGATCCCATACGTCATTCCTGGTGAATTGATTCAGCTCCTCTTGCATTGCTAGAATCCAGTCATTGTCCATAAGTGCTTCATCAATTGAGGATGGTTCAATCAGAGAAAAAAGTCCCATGAGGGATTCTTCAGAGTTTCTGAAGTTGGCTTTTGTTCTGATTGGATCTTCCTTTCTTCCTAAGATTGTTTCTTTTGGATGATCCATGTTGCTTCTGGATGGTCTTTTCTGAGGTTGATCAACAGAAGATGGTGGATTGCTTGCAGTGCCTCTTTCTGATGTTGAGGGAGTGTCTTTGTTAAAAGCTTCTGATGACTTGTCTTCAGTACCTGTAAATTCAACTTCCATACCTGCATGTAATTCATTCTGCTTTGACTTTTGAGAGTCAAGCTTGTCATCAAAACGAACACTGATTGATTCTTCCACAATCTGTGTTTCTGTATTGTATACTCTGTACCCTCTTGAGCGTTCAGAGTATCCTAACATAATACACTTATGTGCTTTAGAGTCAAACTTGTTCAAATAATTCTTAGTATTCAAAATAAAACAAGTACATCCAAATGGATGAAAATATGAAATGTTGGGCTTTCTGTTCTTCCACAATTCATATGGAGTCTTTTCCAGAATAGGTCTTATAGAGATTCTATTCTGAATGTAGCACGCTGTGTTTATTGCCTCTGCCCAGAAGATCTTAGAAATGTTAGTCTCGTTGATCATGGTTCTGGCCATTTCTTGCAATGTTTTGTTCTTTCGTTCTACAACTCCATTTTGCTGGGGAGTTCTAGGACAAGAGAAATCATGCAGAATGCCTTTGTCATTAAAAAATGATTCAAAATCTTTGTTTTCAAACTCTCCACCATGATCACTTCTGAATTTGACGATTCTAAGATCCTTTTCATTCTGAACTTGGTTACAGAAGGTAACAAACACAGAGTGTGACTCGTCCTTGTGTCTTAAGAACTTTACCCATGTCCATCTGCTATAGTCATCTATGATTACTAACCCATACTTCTTGCCACTGACTGAAGCAGTTTTAACTGGTCCAAATAAGTCAATATGCAGAAGTTCTAATGGCTTAGAGGTAGAAACAACGTTTTTAGATTTGAAAGCAGGTTTTGCAAACTTGCCTTTCTGACATGCTTCACATAGAGCATCTGAATTGAACTTCGGGTTAGGAAGTCCTCTGACCAGATTGAGTTTGTTAATCTGAGATATTCTTCTCATACTAACATGCCCCAATCTTCTGTGCCAGATCCAATGCTCGTTGTTAACAGACAGAAGACACTTTACATTCTGACTTTTCAGTTCAGAAAGTTTGATTTTGTAAATGTTGTTTCTCCTCTTTCCATTAAACAGGATAGTCCCATCTTTCTGAATAACAGCTTTACATAAATTTTGATTAAAGATTATATCATAACCATTATCACTTAATTGACTTATGGATAACAGGTTATGCATTAATCCAAGTACTAATAAAACATTACTTATAGAGGGAAGATTTCCATTACCTACTGTTCCAGAGCCAATGATATTTCCCCTCTGATTGCCTCCAAAGCCTACGTGGCCTCCAGGCTTAAGTTCCAGGCTTTTGAACATATGCCTTCTTCCCGTCATGTGTCGTGAGCAGCCAGAGTCCAGGTACCATGACTGGTGTTTCTGCTTTGCTGCTAAAGATATCTGCAACATGTATTATTTTATCCTTAGGTACCCATATTTTCTTGGGTCCTGATTTGTTAGGTTTACCAAAACTCTGGTTGAATTTTGGTTTGACAGAAAAATTACTACTGGTATATTTAATATCGTGTGTGTGCCCATATACAAAGTGTGAATTAAGAGGAGTTCGTTTAATAACTAAATCCATGGCCTTCTTTGGTGTAGGTACCTTACCTTGGTATCCTATTCCCTTTCTGCCATTTCTGCTAACTCCATAGATCATTGAAGCCATCTTGCTTCTATCTATGCTTTTAGCTAGAAACTTCTGAAAGATGTGATCATACTCCTTGATGATCTCATCAGCACTACTGGGAGTTTCAGAAATTTTTTCCTTCTGAGAGTTTTGTAATAGATTTTCTAATTTTGAAAGTTTATTTTTCAACTCAGAATTATCCAATTTGAGACTCTCAGTTTTATCAGAGTCAGAAGTAAGATCCCTTTTCAGGTTTCTGAATTTGACTCTGATTTGTTGATATCGTTCCAGAATCTCATTGAGGCTTTCAGCTAGTTCAGCCTTAGTAAAATTAATAGCAAAGTCAGGAAATACCTCTTCTGTGTCTGATTCAGAGTCTGATTCAGAAGCTTCACTGTCTTCTGCTATGTTCGCCATGAGAGCTATGTTTTCTCTCTCATCATCTGATTCTGAGTCAACTTCAAATGTGTCAGAGTCATCCCATGTAGCCATGAGACTTTTCTTCTTTTCCTTGCCAAACTTTCTTCTGGGCTTTTCCTTCTGAAGCTTTGGGCATTCACTCTTGTAGTGTCCTTGCTCATTACACTCATAATAGATGATGTCTTTGTTGTTTGGCTTTCTGCTTCCTGAAGAGCCTTCAGATCTTCTGTGTCCAGAGGATGATTCTGATCTTCTGTATCTGGATGAGGATTCGTTCTGGTTCTCAGATCTTCTGGGATTCCTGAACTTTCTTTGCCTCTGCTTCCACAGTTGGTTCACCCTTCTGGAGAGGAGAGACAGTTCATCTTCTTCTGATGAGGACCCATCAGAGGTTTCTTCAACAGCCTGCAAAACCTTGGAGTCAGATTTTCTGTTAGATTTCAAAGCTAATGGCTTACCTTGCTTTTGAGGTTCATCAGCTTCTAGCTCTATCTCGTGACTTCTGAGGGAGCTGACAAGTTCCTCCAGAGTGATTTTGTTGAGATCTTTAGCTAGCTTCAGCGCTGTGACCATTGGCCTCCACTGTTTTGGCAAGCTTCTGATGATCTTCTTTACATGATCAGCAGTAGAATACCCTTTGTCCAGAACTTTGAGACCAGCTACCAGAATCTGAAATCTTGAGAACATTGTTTCAATAGATTCACTTTCTTCCATCTTGAATGCCTCATACTTCTGAATGAGCGCAAGAGCTTTAGTTTCTTTCACTTGAAGGTTGCCTTTATGCGTCATTCTGAGAGAGTCAAACATGTTCTTGGCAGTGTCTCTGTTTGAAATCTTTTCATATTCAGAGTAAGAGATAGCACTGAGAAGAATACTTTTGGCCTTGTGATGGTTTTTGAAGTCACGCTTTTGTTGATCAGTGTTGTACCCCAAAATTTTCCCTCCCATATTCTTCAAAGATTTGCCAAGTCAAAGCTTCAAAATTCCCCAAGGGTTGTACAGTTCAAGGGCCTCTTAAGCAGTCAAAATTAGGGTTTGTGTTCTGATCAAGAAAATGAAGTTTCCAAAGGTCCAATCAAGTCTCACATTCCTACAAATATGGTCAAGCATCCTCATACAAAGTTTCAAGACTTTCAGCACAAAACTGCACAGTCAAAACCCTAATTGCACTACAGTCAACTGTAGGGGCAAAATGGTCATTTGGCGGTCAAAAGTTCAAATTTTTGGTCAACATCTCATTTTGAAGCCACAAACATCATTTGATCAATGCTTGATCATGATTCTCAAAGCTTGGCTCAAAAATCATCAAGATGCAAAAGTTTCCTTATTTGGACAGCTGAAAAAGTCAACTGTAAATTGACCAGGGTATAACTTTCACATGGATTATCAGAAAAATTCCATCCAAATCTCATTTTTAAGAGAAAGACATTTCCTACAACTCATCTTCATATTCCAAGTCCAAGAAATGCTCTCACAAAAAGTTATCAATTTCAACATTATAGGTCATTTTCAAAAGTCAACAAAAAGGGACTTTACGTCAAAGGCCATAACTTGAGATTGGTAAATCAAAATGACATGGGACCAAAGACATTGGTTATAGGACTCAAAGACCTTTCCAAAATGTCTAAGAACATGAGCAAAGCTTAAAAATTGAGCAAGTTATGCCTTGTGGAAGTTGGGAAATTTTTGGATATTTTGAAAAGTCAACATTGATTCAAATGACCTAAAATTGCTAATGGACCCATTTTTCTTCCACAATTCATCATCCAAAGCATGTGCACGACCATTAGGCCCAAAGGGAAGTTTTTCTCCATTTTTATTTATTTATTTGGATTTTTTTATCATTAATAATTCATTTAATTAAATAAAATGCATGAAAAATACAAAACTAATGAAATAAAATCTTTTTGTGCAGAAATTATTCTCATTGGACACTCAAATTCGTGCATGACTAATTAGGGAATGATTGGATATGATTTGGTATCAATTTGCATGAAAAAGATTGAAAAACTAATGCTTGAAAAATCAAATCTCATAAACCATCAATGCATGGATTTTGATCAAATTTCTTGACCTAATTCACTCTATACTTAAGCCTGATCACAAACCTAATGAAAAAAACCATTCAGCTGCGCTAGAGACCAAGATACAAACTTGAAATTTTTGCAAAAAAACTCAATTCTGAAAACAAGGTTAGAGGGCGATTCAAGCTGAGATATTCATCTCATCACCTTCCTGAGACCTTCAGCAACGTGCCTGAATAGATTTCCACGTCCCTAACGCCTTGAATCATTGTACAGAAGTCACACTTTTTCACTTTTCTTTCATAATCGTGTTTTAACATCTATGCATTTTCATGGCATTTTAATTGTGGATTCATACTAAGTGAAGCATTCTGAAGCTAACCCTATCATTTAATTGAGCTTTCATGTGTTATTGGAGATTTCGCCATTATCATTTTTTAGGGTTGCAGGAATTGCAATTTGGGGCTTTCCATCCAAGGAAAAATTGAGACTTGGGACCTTGACCATTCAAACGAGCGTGCCTGGACGAAAAGAATCCATGTGTCGCGCCTAATTTCTGATGCAAGAATTCCTAATCGCTATTTTCTGGAATGGTACCTTCTGGAACGGTTAAAAAACCGTTGCTTATGATTTTATATTTCAGGGAACAAAGAAGAAGATGCTTAGGTGGCGAGGCATGGATGGTTGGTTCAAATTTTCGCGCGCGGAGGCTCCACTAACTATTATTTATTTTATATTTATTGTGTGTTGTTTAATGTACAAAGCGCGCATCTGGAACGATTGGCAAGGCATGTGTGTGTTAACGTTCAAGACCTGGGTTCGAGCCCCAGGTCTTCATTATTCCCATATTATTTTGCAATCAATATTCCCATGCAGTTTCAAGGCTGGAGCGTATCATGCATCTTCAAAAATCAAACCCTCCACGTGCCCAAGGGAATGATCAGAAGGCCATGAGTTGAAGACTATGATGAGCCCCAGTCAACACGCCAGCACGCTGCCTGGAAAAAGTCAAAAGGGCCAATTGCTAATGGGCCAGATTACTGAAAAAAAACCTCCATGTTGGGGACTGCAACCCCCCTTGGTTCGCAAATTTTCTTAACTTTCTTTATTTTTATAATTTTTATTTTCTTTTAATTATTGTTTGTTTAATTAATTTAATGTTTTCATAAAATACATAAAACACAAAAAAATCAGAAAAAAGAAAAATAATAAATATTTATTATTTTAATATTTTTTGTAAATAAATAACTTTAATTGATTAGTTTTAAATTTAGGTTTTAATTTTGACTCTTTTAATAAAAATATAAAAAATATAGAATTAGGGTTTAATTAATTTTCATCTTTTTTTCTTTTATTCCATAATAATTAAATATTAGATTTTTATAATTAAATTTGCATGTAAATTAATTAGGGTTAATATTAGGTTTTAATCTTCTTTTTTTAATAAATTAAAAATTGTAGAATTAGGTTTAATTTTAATTAATTCCTTTTTCATTAAAATCCTAAAAATCATAAAATACCAAAAAACAATTTCCTTTCTTTTTAATTAATTAATGTCACCATTTAATTTAATTTTGCAAAAAGGGTCCAACGCCCTCGTTTAATTCTTATTAGTTCGCATATTTATTTTATTTCGTTTAAATATTTATGTATCTCTCCCAAGGCCTTGTAATTAATCTGTCGCACTTTTAATTCTTTACTTTTAATTCTTTATTTTTCTATCAAATCGGGTCCTGGATTAAATTTGGCAATGTGGACCCGCGCCTTTGTAATAGTTTAGAACTTTTAATTTCCGCATCTTTTTAACTGTTAATAAATGCATGCAAGAATGAATGATAAAATAAAAACAAACGCATAGATCACCTTGACATGAATAAGACAAAATAACTGAACATGACACACAAATCACACACCACCCCTAGGGTACGCCTCACTGTTGCCTTGCCTCGAAAGGTGATCGTCGAGTAGAGGATGTCTTAGTAAGTCCTCATGATCCGGGAACCTGGCATGAGGGTAGCTTCTAAGGTGTCTTCCTATTGCTCTGGTGATCACCATGTCCCGAACCTCGAATTGACCCGAACACCTCCAACGGTGGTGCTACCTACCTCTCAATGGTGGAATGGCACTACTTTAAAGGACATTTACACAGACGAATTCCTTAGGGTAGGTAGACGACTCGTGGATACTTGCTCTAATTCAAAACAAAACGAATCAAAAATACTTTTCACACCAACACTTTTCAAAAAGCTTTCGAAAGCAATTTTTCAAACACTCTTGAGGACCGATACAAGAGTCGAACTGGAATTTTCAAAGAAACTTTTTAAAACCCACAGTTGAAAAGCAAACAAACCATTTTTGAAAACACAAATGAGCAAGTATCTAAGAGCCCATGGATAACCATGGATAGAAAGGGTGCTAACACCTTCCCTTTCTATAACCTACCTCCCGAACCGAGAGCAATCTCTTTAAGGAATTTTTCTGTGCTTTTGTCCTTTCCATGTTGGAGAAAATAAAAGACGGTGGCGACTCTTGCTTACCGCGACATTTCGCGAACCAGCGTTAAACAGTCAGTTCCAGATCCACCGATCACAGAACTAGCGACTCTGCTGGGGATATCTTTATAAAGTGAGGTGTACCTTAGGACTAAGATCACTGTGTTTTCAATTGCTTTCTTTGCTTGCTTTAAATTGTGGGACTGTCTTGGGAGTTCTATAGATCCTAACCCGGATCTGGGGAATACCTTCTTAGAAAGTAGCAACAAGGCTGTGAGGGAACTGTGCGGGGTATACCGACATGGTTGAAACAGTCTGTTATGTTGATGTGGCACTTTGGTGTGTACCGGTAACCCTTGAGTTCAGTCAAGGAGAGTACGGGGCCTCCGCGTGGTGTCGTGAAGCATCAACTGACCTTAGGAACCTTAATTGAACTATCTTGGCCTCTTTAGGGTAGTGAGATAACTGACTTTGGTGCAGTCCGAGGTTGGTTGATACTCGATACTACACTCAATTGAGGGTTGCTTTCCTGGAATATTTCGGTTGCCAGTTCAGTGGCTAAATCGAAACGATGAACAATGAAAGCAATCCTGTGATATTGGGACCCTTAGAACCCGGTTACTTTGATAGGACAGGTTGAACCCACCAACTTCAAGAGGGTACTACCCAGACCCCATGCTGGCCTTAAACCTTAAGGGCTTGCCTTGTGTGCCTTGTGTGCCTTACATGTTTGTCTTTGTAAATATTTGTGGTGTGTTTAATCATAGCATCATGACATCATCCAGCATCATATGCATTGACTAACCATTTCAAGGGTTCGAATTTTCATCTTTGTTCTTGTTTTGTAGGACATGGAAACTGTTCGTAGAAAGACAATTCAAATCAACCTTGTAAGGATCCCTCCTCAGCTTAAGGAGCTTATATCCAGGATTCCCGAGAACTCTTCATTCAGTGAAAGACATGGAAGCCTCATCAGCTTGGTCAATACCAACATTGAGGAAGATATGATCAAGGTCCTGTTCCAATTCTTTGACCCTCTGCATCACTGTTTCACCTTCTTGGACTATCAGCTGGTACCTACATTGGAGGAGTTCTCCCGGCTCCTGAAGATCCCTATCCTTGATCAGCTACCCTTCAACGGTACAGAAAAGGAACCTAAGCTTGAAGAGATTGCTAAAGCCTTGCACCTACAGTCATCTGACCTCAAGGGACACTGGGAAGTTAGAAGTGGTATCAAAGGGTTCTTAGCCAGGTTTCTGTTTGAAAAGGCCCATGAATGTTGGAACTCCCTTGACTTGCAAGCTTTCGAAGAAGTTGTGGCCCTCCTTGTCTATGGTTTGGTGTTGTTCCCTAACCCAGATCAGCTTATAGATATCAGTGTTGTCCAGATCTTTATGTCCAGGAATCCTATACCTACGTTGTTGGGGGACATCCTTCACTCATGTTACACTCGAACCATGAGAAAAAGAGGTGTCCTTATGTGTTGCACTCCCCTCCTGGGAAGGTGGTTTATTTCGCACCTTCCACAATCAGTTTTGAAGAATGAGCGGGGTTTGAGATGGTCACAACGGTTGATGACTCTTACACATGCAGATATACATTGGTGCCCTCGGTCCAGAGAAGATGTCACTATCATTGATCGTTGCGGGGAGTACCCTAATGTTCCTTTACTTGGAATCAGAGGAGGTATTACTTACAGCCCATGCCTGGCTTGGAGGCAGTTTGGTTATGCTTGGAGGGATGGTCCTCATGACATGTTAATTCCTGACATAGTTTTTGACTTCGACAATGATACTCAAGGACTTCTCCAGAGATTTATCAGAGCCTGGAGGATGCCCAGTAGGATAGACAGCAAGACACTGGGGCATAGGAACTCCATCCCATTGGAACCTTATCTCAAGTGGGTACGCGCCCGCTCCCAGAAGTTGGTAATGCCTTATCCTCATATGCTCCCAGTAATCAAAGAGCCAGTCTTGGAAGGAGAAGTGTCCTACACCATTCAGCACCCTGATATGCCCACATCCTGGGAAGAGATGCAGAAGAGCTGGATCCAGCTTAAGGAAGAACGGAATTCTCTTGAGACTAGTCTACATGCCAGTGAAAAGAAGGTCTTGGAGCTCACCCGCCTGTTGCACGAGGAGAGGAATCTCAACACTTACATAGCTCCAAAGAGGATGCGCAGTGTATTTTGGGATTGATTTGCTTTTGTATTATTTTGCCCATGAGGCTTTGATGTACTAAACAGTTATTTCCTTAATGATAACGTGTGTTCCTTTTTGTCTACAACTAATTTGAACTTTCGAACCCTTGAATGCATTGCATAAACACATCTCATTCATCATGTGCATAGCAGGTTTTTCCTCTTTTCAGGTTTCTTACAGTGCTTACAGTTGCTTACAGTAATGAAAGTTCTCTCCATCAAAGATTGGAGGTTTGCCACTGAATCTATCTCTTTCATCATTGTTGTCATTGTTGATGTTGTGATGTGTTCCTGCCATAGTGTTTTTCAATGCTGGATCTTGTACTGACACGGTTAGGTGTTATGAACTCGGAACCAGGCGCTCTGACGCCAATTGAAGATGTGAAAAACACAAGAAGGGGGGTTGAATTGTTAAAACTTGAAATCAAATGCAGATAACACGTTATTTTTATCCTGGTTCATTTGATCTCAAACTACTCCAGTCCACCCGTCAAGGTGATTTCGCCTCTCTCCAACGAGGTCTTAATCCACTATATTCAACTGAATACAAATCTTCTTTAACAACTGCTAAAGCCTTCTTGAGTCTAAACCACAGACCGGTTTCTCAAGGAAATTCTTTTACAGAAAAATGAACAAATGTGTGTTGAATGTTTTCTAGAAAAACGATATATCACAACTGTGATAATACAAAAAATAAAGCTTAGATGATACTAGATTGCTACAGCTATAGAATAATCAATTGAGAGCTTTTAGCAAAAGTGAGAACGAGCTTGATGATGATTGCTTTTGGCGTGTATATGCGTGTAAGGTACTGTAGAGCATTAGCCATTTTCTTTCTCACTGATTTGTTTAAATACTTCTTGGAAAAGATATGTTAATGCCAATAATTCCATTTCAATGCCCATTACGTTCTTTCCATATTGAGAAGATCTTTGTCTTGGAATAAAGTCGTTGGTAATTAATCTGCCTTGAATGCAGTAACGTTAACACTTCAGAATGTTCTGCTTTATTAAGATCAGAGCGTTCTTTGGCTTTTAGCTTATTCTGATTGCTGATGACATTAATAAGATCCTGATCAGAGTCAGAGTATGTTGAGCACAGATTATGTTCATCAGACTTCAGCGTAGCGCATTTATTGATCTTCTGATGCTGATGTTGATATTGATGTTCTGATGCTGATTCCATCAGAGTTTCCTGTAAATAAACAACATAATTTTAAGTAGCATCTATGTCTTATATAAAACTCATAATTCATTTAATCTTGTATTTTGTTATCATCAAAACTTTAACTGAGGGTTGTAGAATCAAACTATGTTCTAACAAGGTTGTCTTCTCCATGTCTTCAGGAGCTATCTTGATCTGGTTGTAGCTAGAGAAACCATCCATGAAGGAGAAGATTTTAGGTTGTGCAGTGTTGTCAACCAGAACATCAATGTGGGGAAGCGAGAAGTCATCCTTGGGGCTTGCCCTGCTCAGGTCTCTATAGTCCACACACATCTGTACCTTACCGTCCTTCTTTGGCACCGGAACAACGTTAGCAACCCACTGTGGATAGGAGGGGACAGCTAGGAACCCAGTATTGAGTTGCTTCATAACCTCTTCTTTGATCTTCAATGACATTTCAGGGCGCATACGGCAGACCTTTTGCTTAACCAGAGGACAATCTTCTTTAGTGGGTAGATGGTGTACCATAATATCAGTGTCTAAACCAGGCATGTCTTCATATGACCAGGAGAAGATCTCAACATAGTCGTGCAACATCTGTATCAACCGATGTTTGACCTTATTCTCCAGATTTACGCCGATCTTGACTTCTTTTCTATCAACCTTTGTGCCCAATTTTATCGTCTCAATTGGCTCTTCATGGGGCTGTATAGCCCTTTCTTCCTGTTGTAACAGTCTAGCAAGTTCTCCAGGCACCTCACAATCTTCCTCACCTTCGTCCTCGACTTGGTTGATTGGATTTTTGAAGTTATAACTGGCAATAGTAGAACTGTTATCAATGGGATCCATAGTGGATATGGATCTGCAGTTTGATATGTGAGTGTGTGTAAGAGCATAGCTGTAAAAAGCAGAAAAGAAAAACAGAGAGCGCAAAATTTGTATGCAAGAAACGTCCAATGTTTTATTGATGACATATGAAAATGACATATAATAACCCTCACCAATAGAAACATTATGCCTCGGGTAAGACACAAGACCATAGAGTTTAAATTGTTTATTACAGATTCGAAAAACAAGTAAGACGATTACTGCTGAACAAAAGAAATTGGTATAAAATATCTGGCCATCTAGTTACTAGGTCCACCATTGGTAGTCGGTTAGATCCAGCTGTCAATGTCAGAATTCTCATCATTGTCTTCAATACCGTTGACCCCACGATTGCTGATGCGTAGGGGAGGTCCTCCGGCCCGAGCACGTCGAACAACCCTTTGAGCTCCTGAAGTAAAGGTCAAACCAAATTTGTCAATTTTATGAGGAAAATCTGGGAGTTGTCCCCAAACGGTACACCCACCTTCTTCAACTACTGCTCCGGCGTCCTTGAGAGAAGCCATCTTCAAAGGAAGTTTAGTGCTGGTGATAGTCTCGGTTGAAGCCATAATTTGGGAACCTCTTCAAAGTTTTGACAAGGATTCTCTATAAATTCCCCGTCCATCTCCACATACCTGAAAGAGTTCAGGTGACTCACCATATACTCCTCTTCACCATGCACAGTGACAATCTTCCCCTTCACCGGATACTTCAGCATTTGGTGCAACGTAGAAGTAACGGTCCCAACTTCATGGATCCAAGGGAGACCCAAAAACCAAGAGTATGATAGCCTGATATCCATCATGTAGAAGGTGGATTCAAAGGTCTAGGAACCCACTTTGACAGGGATGTCCACCTCCCCATGCACTATTCTTTTTGACCCGTCAAAAGCCCTCACCACAATGTTACTGGGCTTTAGGGTCAAGCCTTCACAATCTAGCTGATCAAGAGCCTTCTTAGGCAGAACATTTAGTGAAGATCCAGTGTCCACTAGCACATGAGCCATAGTAATGCCCCTTCATTCGATCAAGACATGCAGAGCATCATTATGCTTTCTCCCCTTTGGTGTCAGATCGACATCTGAAAAACCCAAACCATTGTCAGCAGTCAAACTGGCCACACAGTCCTTGAATTGTTCGACGGAGGTTTCTTGCGGCACATGCAAAATCTTGAGAAATGCAATTAAAGACTTTGCATGGGCCTCGGAACATAACAGCATAGACAACATTGATATCTTCGAAGGGGTATGCCCCAGTTGTTCGACCATATTGTAGTCGCTTTTCTTGATTATTTTTAAAATTTCCTCTATTTCTTACTTAGAGGATTCCACAACAACCTTTCTAGGTGCCTCCGTCCAGGCACGCTCACCTATAGCTTATTTTCCCCGAGTCCCAGATGACTCATAGGCAGGGGTAACAACTGGAGTAAGAACGAGAGTAGTAACGAAAGTACCGGTAGGAACAATAGATGGAATGACAACATGCTTAACAACAATCTTCGGGGAGATCTCGGGAGAGAAAACCCTTCCAATTCAGGTAAATTTGCTGGTCCCAACAATATTACTGATATCAGGATCATCCTCTTCAGTCTTCAAATTTTGTTTGACGCCATGGTAGTAGACGTCGGCACCATAATTCCAAGGGACAACTTTGTCTGAGGAGTATGGTACGGGACCAGGAAAAGTGATTATCAATGGAGCGATTCTTGGAGAAGGTGTAATCCTAATAGGTCTTTTAGAGGATACCTTGGAAGGATTGGCAGAAATGGTTATAATGGAAACATCTTCATACGAAACAGTCATAATCAAAGTCTTTTCAAACAAAATCTCTCTGATGTCCATCAGGCGTTGAACACCTGCTTTCAACAAATAGCAACCAGAGGGCAGAGATGAACACATGTGGAAACCTTCACCATAACCCGGAAATAAACCGTCCAGTAACAAATTCTTCTTGACGGTCATGAGAGGAGTGGAAACTTCATCAACAGAGGTAACAAACAGATCAGTATCAATGGCATTAACTCCATGGTTGTGCTTGGGCATGGGAGTAGTTATGACATTAGGCTTCTTCGGAGCATCAAACTCAATCTCCTTGGCTTCAATTAGATCCTGTATCTTATTTCTCAGAGCCCAACAGTCATTTGTATCGTGGCCAGGAATCTCAGAATGGTAAGCACACCGAGCGTTTAGATTGTACCGAGGAGATGTGGTGTTAGGATTCTTGTGAGCCTCCTTTAAGGTTTCCAAGTTGGATCTTAACAGATGGGGTAGAACCTCAGTCAATGTCATGTTAATCCGGGTAAACTGCCTTTGCAGTCTTTCTACCCTTTGCTAATTGTTTCGTTATGGGGTAGCCGCAGGCCTAGGTATTATCACAGCACCTACCGTTGGACGGCGTTCAGCTCTGCTCTGACCTCTTGGGCTATAAATGGAACTGACCTCCTTCTTACCGTGAAGGGCTTCTTCACTGAACTTGACGAGCTATCTTTCTGTATTTTGCCACTCCGGATCCCAGCTTCTACCTTTTCTCCAGTTAATATCAGCTCGGTGAAACCAGCTGAGGAGCTACCAATCAAGTGATTGAAGAATGGACCAGACAACATCCCAAGAAACATGTCAACCAACTCCCTATCAGACAAAGGGGGTTGGACTCTCCCTGCCAGATCTCTCCACTTCTGCGCATAATCCTTAAAACCTTCACCTGCACCCATGGACATACTCTGGAGTTGAGTACAGGTAGAGGCAAGGTCAGTATTATATTGATAATGCTTATAAAAAGAAGCAGTCAAATCCTCACAGTTGCATACATTGGCTCCCTCCAACTGATAGAACCACTCAAGCTGAGTCCCGGACAGACTGTCCTGAATGAAATGGACCCACAAGTTCTTATAAGCAGTGTGAGGCTGAATCTTCCTCACATAGGAACAAAGATGAAGCTTGGGACAAGACACCCCATCATACTTTGCAAAAACCAGAGCCTTAAACTTCTGTAGGATGACTACCCCAGATACCAAACCCAGCTCTTCAAAATCCAGCCCTGGTATTCTCTGAATCTCCATTACTCTCAGCCGATCCTCTAACTGTTTGTATTTATCCTCAGTGGGAGGATACTGTTCATCATTGTAGTCGGTGTCATTATTAGAAAATTCAGGGATAGGGTCCTCCTCCCTTGTCTCTCTCTATTGATTCTCCCCTTCTTTGGATGGGGAGGTCAGATCCATTGGTTGCTTCAATGGTCCTTTGAATCTTCTGCCTAGATTCAGAACACCAGAGGTCTTCTTCTTCTTCTTCTCCTTCAGAATAAGGGCTTTTAGATCTTCCTGCCCCTTAGCTAAGGCTACGAACATCTGATGAAATTGGGCATTTTGTGCCTATAGATCCTTGATGCTTTGTTCAGAAGACATCATTGCTTAAATAAATAGCGAAGAATATGAGAAACCTATTATGGTACTTGTTTATGCAATGTCATGGATGATATGCGTATGCAATGATTTCAAGGACTCTTAAAGGCTCAAATTTGTATAACCAAAAGAAACACACGTTAATTATATTAATAAGTTTGATTTGTTACAAAGGGTGTCCTTTAGGATTACAATTAAACAAAATAAAACTTAAAGCCATAAGAAAATCAGGTCTCCCGTGAGCGCATCCTCTTTGGTGCAACGTAGGCGTTTAAAATCCTTTCTTCATGAAGTAGCCTAGTGAGTTCCAGGACCTTCTTCTCGCTGGCGTAGAATTGAGTTTCAAACGTATCCCTCTCCTCTTTAACTTGAACCCATGATTTTTGTAACTCCTCATGATCAGTTGGCATGTCAGGATGAAGAATAAGAGAAGGAGTGTCTCCTTCACCAACTGGTTCCATAATCATAGGTAGGATAGCGGGGTAAGGCATCATAAGACTTTGGATGCGGGCTCGTACCCATCTGAGATAAGGCTCAAGAGGGATGGAATTCTTATGCCCCAGTGTCTTGCTATCAACTCTATATACCATGCCCTAAGCTCGCATGAACCTTTTACGGTAACCTTGAGCATCATTCTCATAGTCGAAGGCAATTCCTTGGATAAGTGTATCATGAGGATCACCCCTTCTCGCATAACCAAGTTGTCGTAGTGCCAAACAAGGGTTATAAGTGATTCCTCCTCTAATGCCTAAGAGAGGGACATTAGGGAATTCACCATAATGATCGATGATGGTAACATCTCCTGAGGACCGTGAACACCAATGAATGTTTGAGTGTGTAAGGGACATCAGCCCATGAGACCATTTCATACCCTGCTCATTCTTCAAAAATAGACCTGGGAAGGTATGAAATAAACCACCTAGCCAATAGAGAGGTGCAACACAGGAGGGGGCCCCTTCTCTTTAGAGTGCGAGCATGCAGAGAGTGTAGAATATCCCCAAGTAATGTAAGCACCGGATTATGAGACAAAAAAACCTTAATCGTATTCACATCTACGAGTTGGTCCGCGTTAGGGAATAGTACCATCCCATAGATGAGGAGTGTCAATACCTCTTCAAAAGCTTGTAAATCCAGGGTATCTAAAAAATGAGCTTTCTCGAATAGAAATTTAACCGGGATTCCTTGGGCACTTCCCCTAGTTTCCCAATTTGTCACTACATCAGACCGTTGTAAGGACAGAGCTCGAGCAATCTCTTCAGGCTTTGGATGCCTTTCTGTACCGTTGAAAGGTAACTGATCAATAATAGGTACCCCTAATAACCGAGAAAATTCCTCCATAGTAGGCACTAGCTGGTAATCCGAGAAGGTGAATTAGTGGTGCAAAAGATCAAAGAACTGAAATAGCACTTTTAACAATTCTTCATCAGGTTTTAAAGTGACCAAGCTGAGAAGCCGACCATGTTTTCAATGAAGGGAGAGCTTTCAGGAATCCTTAATGCCAAGTCCTTTAGTTGGGGAGGTACTTTCACAAGGTTAATCTGGACAGTGTTCCTGCGGGCGGATGCCATATCCTACAAAACAAAGCAAAAATGAGCCCTAGAAAACCCTTGAAATGGTTAATATGATATTCCATACTTATGATGTCATGATTATGCTAAGAAATCACATGTAAATCAAGCAATAAACAAGTCACACCAAGTCCTTAGGTTTAAGGCCTGAATGAGTTTTAAGGTCATACCCTCTTGAAGCTGGATTGGTTCAACATGTCCTATAAATAGTAACTGGGTTCTAAGGGATCTCAATATCACCGATCTTTCCCCCAAGCTTCGTTCAATAGGTTATTGACTTATAACCAAACAAAACTCTGGATTCAAACCTCAATGAGCGTAGCATCGAGTATCTGTCGACCTTGGGAATACACCAAAGTCGGCCATCTCGCTATGTCCTACTGGCCAAGTTGTGAAATTAAAGGTTCTAAGGTCAGTTGATGCTTTATGACACCATGCAACGACCACGTATTCTCCTTGATTGACTCAAGGGCTACTCGTACCAACCAAAGTGTCACATCAATATAGCTACTGCTTCAACCGTGTTGATATACCCCGCATAGTTCCCTCACAGTTTATTGCTACTTACCTAAAAGGAATTCCCCCGATCCGGGTTTAGGATCCAAATAAACCCAAACAGATACCCTTAAAAGTAAATCAGATAAGAATAGCAAGAGAAGCAATTAAAACGACCTAGATCCTAAGGTATACCCCACTTATTTTACTCCTCAGCAGAGTCGCCAGTTCTGTGATACGGTGGCAGAACCGACTGTTAATACTGGTTTACATTTTTTTTTTGCAAATGTCGCGGTAAGCAAGAGTCGCCATCGAATTTTATTTCATCCAACAAAGGAAAAGAAAAAAGAACAGAAAAAACCTTTTTCGAGATGTTTCTAAGTACGGGGGGGGGTAGATTATAGAAAGGGAAGTTGTTAGCACCCTTTCTATCCATGGTTTTCCATGGGCTCTTAGGTACTTTCTCATTTTGAAATTGCTTGTGTGTGTTTTAAAAAGTTTTTGTTTAACTTTGTGGTAACCCTTGTATCTGTCCTCAAGAGTGTGACAAAGTTGTTTTTGAAAATTATTTTGAAAGTGTTTGTGTGAAATAGTTTTTGTTGTTTTGAGCAACTACTTAAGAGTTTCTACCTATTCGAAAAAGATTGTTCATTCTCGTTTCCTTTATACAGCGTTATCCTACTGTTGTACCCCAAAATTTGCCCTCCCATATTCATCAAGAAATTGCCAAGTCAAGTCACAAAATTCCCCAAGGATTGTGCAGTTCAACTGTCTCCTATACAGTCAAAACTAGGGTTTGTGTTCTGATCAAGAATTGAAAGTTTTCAAAGGCCCAATCAAGTCTCATATGCCTACAAAGATGGTCAAGTATCTTCATATCAAGTTTCAAGGCATTCAGCTCAAAATTGCACAGTCAAAACCCTAGATTGCACTACAGTCAACTGTAGGGGCAAAATGGTCATTTGACAGTCAAAAGTTCAAATTTTTGGTCAATATATCATTTTGAAGCCACAAACATCATTTGATCAATGCTTGATCATGATTCTCAAAATTTGGCTCAAAAATCATCAAAGATGCAAAAGTTACTATATTTGGACAGCTGAAAAAGTCAACTGAAATTGACCAGGGCATAACTTTCACATGGATTATCAGAAAAATTCCATCCAAAGCTCATTTTGAAGAGAAAGACATTTCCTACAACTCATCTTCATACTTCAAGTCCAAGAAATGCTCTCACAAAAAGTTATCAATTTCAACATTATAGGTCATTTTCAAAAGTCAACAAAAAGGGACTTTAAGTCAAAGGCCATAACTTGAGATTGGTAAATCAAAATGACATGGGAACAAAGGCATTGGTTAAAGGACTCAAAGACCTTTCCAAAATGTCCAAGAACATGTGAAAAGCTTAAAAATTGAGCAAGTTATGCCTTGTGGAAGTTGGGAAATTTTTGGGAATTTTGAAAAGTCAACAATGGTTCAAATGACCTAAAAATGCAAATGGGCCCATTTTTCTTCCATGATTCATCATTCTAAGCCTATGCACGACCATTAAGCCCAAGGGGAAGTATTTTCTCAATTTTTAATTATTTATTTGAATTTATATTAATATTAATTCATTTAAATCATTTAAATATGTAGAAAATATAAACTTGACCTAAAAAATCTTTTTGTACACATTCTAGGCTCAAGATTTCGTGTACAATTAAATATGGCAAGTTTTGGTGTGATTGGAGCATGATTGAACCAAATTACATGTGAAAAAGATTCAAAAAAGATCTTACAAAATCAAATATGCAAATCATTGAATACCAAGGATTTTGTGCAATTTTGTTGACCTAAAAGCTCCTATACATATTTAGAATCACAACCCTAAAAGAATGAGACTAAAAGCTGCGCAAGAAACCTCATTGCAACATTGGAAAAATTGCCAAAAAACTCAAAACTGAATTCAGTATTCTAGGTGGTTTTAAGCCCTAATCTTGATCCCATTAGCTTCCTGGGGTAACTCTGAACGTGTGCCAATCCCTAACATCAACCAAAACGCAAAGAAGTGGTATCTATAACTCAAACTGTGAAGCAAAACTTTTGAAATCGCATATCATAAATCATACGTCTTTTTGCATTTTTGTTTATGAATTCTGGTTCAGCATGAAGTTTCTAAGCTAACCATTGTGTTTGATTATATTTTCGTTGACCATACGCGATTTCACCATGCTTAAAAATTAGGGTTTTCAGGTTGTGATTTTAGGGCTTTTGCAAAGAAGAAAAATCCAAGCTTCAGACCATGACCATTGAATTCAGTGCATTGAAACGAACAAGAATCAATCATCGCGATTAATTTATGGGGCCTCAGGGCCTAATCGCTATTTTCTCGTATGCCACTTTCTGCAACGGTGTAAAAACCGTTGCCTAATACTTTTGTTTTTTTCAGGCAAAACGAAGCCATGGGGAAGATGATGAAGTGGCGTGTACTGGTTGGATAGTTTGAAATTCGCGCCAGAAACCCACTAACGCATTTGTTTCTTTTTTTATTATTTGTTTCTTATAATATATTAACATATGTTTCATGGCTCAGCTGGCAAACCACCAAGGCATTAACGTCCAAGACCTGGGTTCGAACCCCAGGTCTGTGTAAATTTCCATAATATTTTTCAATACAAAATCATATGCAACGCTAACATCCAGGACATACCATACACCTCAAGGCCTGATCGTCCACGCGTCCAGTGGGGCCAATTCAAAGGCAAGGATTCAAGGAGCACAATAAGCGCCAGTCAACGCATCACACACGAACTGAAAAGGTCAACGAACCTCAGGCTTAATGGGCCAATATTCTTGGATCAACACCTCACAAATTGGGACTACACCCCACTCTGGTTTGCAACTTCTTTCAATTTTTTTTTACTTATTTTTTTTATTTTATTATTAATCATTATGTTATTTATTTTATTGCTTTAATTTAATTAAATATTTTTTACAATACATAAAAAATACAAAAAAAATCAGAAAAGGCAAAAATATAATAATTATTTTATCTTAATTATTTTTCATAAAAATTTGCATGTTAATTAGTTAATTTAAATTAGGGTTTATTGTTAATTCTTTTCATAATAAAAAATCAAAAAAAATATAGAATTAGGTTAGTTAATAATTTTTATACCTTTTTAATTTTCCCTTTTTTATCACAATATTATTTATTTATTTATTTTATTTTTATAATTAAATGTACATAAATAAAAATTAGGGTTTAACTTAGATTTATATAACATTTTCATAATGACTAAAAAACATTAGAATTAGGGTTTGCATTTCAAATTTCATTCTAAAAAGTTCTTTTTCCTTTTAAATCTTAAAAAACATGAAAACACCAAAAAAACATTCCTTTTTTAATTTAATTTTTTATTCCTCGTTTAATTAATTAAATTCATTAATTTTAATTTCGCGAAAGGGTCCAACGCCCATTGTTTTAATTATTTAATTTCGCACATTTACTTTATTGCTTATTATAATTATGTAATTCTCCCAAAGCGATGTAACGATTCTATTTCTCGCACTTTTACTTTTGCTTTATTTATTTTCTGTCAAATCGGGTCCGGTTTAATTTTGGCGATGTGGACCCGCGCCTTTGTAATAGTTTAGGAATTTTATCTTTCCGCACTTTTTAACTGTTAAATAAATGCATGCAAGAATGAATGACAAAAATAAAAACAAAACGTTAGATCACCAATAACCTGACAAGACAAAAATAAATGAATCTGACACACAAATCACACACCACCCCTAGGGTACGCCTCACTGTTGCCTTGCCTTCGAAAGGTGATCGTCGAGTAGAGGATGTCTTAGTAAGTCCTCATGATCCGGGAACCTGGCATGAGGGTAGCTTCTAAGGTGTCTTCCCATTGCTCTGGTGATCACCATGTCCCTACAAACTCGAATTGACCCGAACACCTCCAACGGTGGTGCTACCTACCTCTCAATGGTGGGATGGCATTACTTTAAAGGACATCTACACAGACGAATTCCTTAGGGTAGGTAGGTTCTCAAGGATACTTGCTCTCTTCAAAAACAAACAAAAAAAAAACCTTTTCACACCAACACATTTTTAAAAGCTTTCAAAGCAAACTTTTCAAACACTCTGACGTACGAGTCGAACTGAAATTTTTCAAAGAAACTTTTTTAAAACCCACATTGAAAAGCAAGCAAAAATTTTGAAAACACATTGAGCAAGTATCTAAGAGCCCATGGATAACCATGGATAGAAAGGGTGCTAACACCTTCCCTTTCTATAACCTACCTCCCGAACCGAGAGCAATCTCTTTAAGGAATTTTTCTGTGCTTTTGTCCTTTCCATTTGGAGAAAATAAAAGACGGTGGCGACTCTTGCTTCCGCGACATTTCGCGAACCAGCGTTAAACAGTCAGTTCCAGATCCACCGATCACAGAACTGGCGACTCTGCTGGGGAATTAAACTTAAAGTGAGGTGTACCTTAGGGCTAGGTCATAACTATGTTTTCAATTGTTTTCCTTGTGTGCTTTAAATTGTGGGTTGCTTGGGAGTTCTATAGATCCTAACCCGGATCTGGGGAATACCTTTCTTAGAAAGTAGCAACAAGGCTGTGAGGGAACTGTGCGGGGTATACCGACATGGTTGAAACAGTCTGCTACGTTGATGTGGCACTTTGGTGTGTACCGGTAACCCTTGAGTTCAGTCAAGGAGAGTACGGGGCCTCCGCGTGGTGTCGTGAAGCATCAACAGACCTTAGGAACCTTAATTGAACTATCTTGGCCTCTTTAGGGTAGTGAGATAACTGACTTTGGTGCAGTCCGAGGTTGGTTGATACTCGATACTACACTCAATTGAGGGTTGCTTTCCTGGAATATTTCGGTCGCCAGTTCAGTGGCTAAATCGAAACGATGAACAATGAAAGCAATCCCGTGATATTGGGAACCTTAGAACCCGGTTACTTTGATTAGGACAGGTTGAACCCACCAACTTCAAGAGGGTACTACCCAGACCCCATGCTGGCCTTAAACCTTAAGGGCTTGTCTTGTGTGCCTTGTGTGCCTTACATGTTTGTCTTTGTAAATATCTGTGGTGTGTTTAATCATAGCATCATGACATCATCCAGCATCATATGCATTGACTAACCATTTCAGGGGTTCGAATTTTCATCTTTGTTCTTGTTTTGTAGGACATGGAAACTGTTCGTAGAAAGACAATTCAGGTTAATCTTGTAAGGATCCCTCCTCAGCTTAAGGAGCTTATATCCAGGATTCCCGAGAACTCTTCATTCAGTGAAAGGCATGGAAGCCTCATCAGCTTGGTCAACACCAACATTGAGGAAGATATGATAAAGGTCTTGTTCCAATTCTTTGACCCTCTGCATCACTGCTTTACCTTCTTGGACTATCAGTTGGTACCTACATTGGAGGAGTTCTCCCGGCTCCTGAAGATCCCTATCCTTGATCAGCTACCCTTCAACGGTACAGAAAAGGAACCGAAGCTGGAAGAGATTGCTAAAGCCTTGCACCTACAGTCATCTGACCTCAAGGGACATTGGGAAGTTAGAAGTGGTATCAAAGGGTTCTTAGCCAGGTTTCTGTTTGAGAAGGCTCATGAATGTTGGAACTCCCTTGACTTGCAAGCTTTTGAAGAGGTTGTGGCCCTTCTTGTTTATGGGTTGGTGTTGTTCCCTAACCCAGATCAGCTCATTGATATCAGTGCCGTTCAGATCTTCATGTCCAGGAATCCTATACCTACGTTGCTGGGGGACATCCTTCACTCATGTTACACTCGAACCATGAGAAAAAAAGGTGTCCTTATGTGTTGCACTCCTCTCCTGGGAAGGTGGTTTATTTTGCACCTTCCCCAATCAGTCCTGAAGAATGAGCGGGGTTTGAGATGGTCACAACGGTTGATGACTCTTACACATGCAGATATACATTGGTGTCCTAGGTCCAGAGGAGATGTCCCTATCATTGATCGTTGTGGGGAGTACCCTAATGTTCCTTTACTTGGAATCAGAGGAGGTATTACTTATAGCCCATGCCCGGCTTGGAGACAGTTTGGTTATGCTCGGAGGGACGGTCCTCATGACATGCTAATTCCCGACATAGTTTTTGACTTCGACAACGATACTCAAGGACTTCGTCAGAAATTTATCAGAGCCTGGAGGATGCCTAGTAGGATAGACAGCAAGACACTGGGGCACAGGAATTCCATCCCATTGGAACCCTATCTCAAATGGGTACGCGCCCGCTCTCAGAAGTTAGTAATGCCTTATCCTCACATGCTTCCAGTAATCAAAGAACCAGTCTCAGAAGGGGAAGTGTCCTACACTGTTCAGCACCCTGATATGCCCACATCCTGGGAGGAGATGCAGAAGAGCTGGATCCAGCTTAAGGAAGAGCGGAATTCTCTTGAGACTAGTCTGCATGCCAGTGAAAAGAAGGTCCTGGAGCTCACTCGCCTGTTGCATGAGGAGAGGAATCTCAATACCTACATAGCTCCGAAGAGGATGCGCAGTGTGTTTTGGGATTGATTTGATTTTTGTACTTTTTGCCCATGTGGCTTTGATGTATTAAACAATGATTTCTTTAATGATAACGTGTGTTCCTTTTTGTCTACAACAAATTTGAACTTTCGAACCCTTGAATGCATTGCATACGCATTTCATACATCATGTGCATAGCAGGTTTTTCCCCTTTTCAGGTTGCTTACAGTTCTTCGCTGTTTATTTCAGCATCATGAATCCCGGATCTGAATCAACAGAGACATCAATCAAGGCTCTTCAGGCGCAGAATGCGCAGTTCCAAGAACTAATCAAGGGTCTGGCTAAAGGCCAAGAAGAACTGAAGGCCATGCTCCTGAAGAAGGAGAAGAAGAAGAAGAGAAGAACTGTTCTGTTCAACTCGGGCCGAAGGTTTGGTAATACTCTGCAACATGAAGAGGCTGGTTCTTCTGTTGGCAAGAGTCCTTCTCAGGCAGAAGTAAAGGTTCCTAGTCCGGTCGTCTCCGACAACGAGACAGATTTTGATGAAGAGCAGTACCCTCCTTCAGATGACAGGTACAAACAACTGGAGGACAGGTTGAAGGCTATGGAGGTGCAACAGGCACCTGGGCTGGATTTCGGAGATCTGGGTTTGTCGACTGGTGTGATTATCCCGCATAAATTCAAAGCACCATCCTTCTCGAAGTATGACGGGGCGTCTTGTCCCAAGCTGCACTTAAGGTCCTATGTTCGGAAAATTCAGCCGTACTCTGCGGACAAGAATCTATGGATCCACTTCTTCCAGGAGAGTCTTTCAGGGACTCATCTCGAATGGTTCTATCAGCTGGATGGGACCAAAATTCGTAACTGGGAGGAGCTGGCTACTGCTTTCTACAAGCAGTATCAGTATAATGCCGACCTTGCCCCCACACGTACCCAACTCCAGGGTATGGCGTTAGGCGCAAGCGAAGGTTTTAAGGAGTACGCTCAGAAGTGGAGAGACCTGGCTGGCAGGGTGCAGCCACCATTGACTGATCGGGAATTGGTAGACATGTTCTTAGGGACCCTATCTGGGCCGTTTTTCAACCATCTCATTGGGAATTCTTCTGCTGGTTTCACTGATTTAATCTTGACTGGAGAGAGAATTGAAGCTGGGCTGAAGTCTGGAAAGATTGCAAAGGGTGCCTCATCTAGTTCAGAAAAGAAACCCTTCAAGAAGGAGTCTAGCGCCGTATATGGTTCCAGGAGATCAGAGAGAAATGAACACCGCCAATCTGTCAGTGCGGTAATGATTGCTAAGCCTGCTGCCGCTCCCCGGCCAAACAATACTCAGAAGGTGGAAAGAGCCCGGAGAGAATTCTCCCGTTTAAACATGACCTTGTCGCAGATCCTGCCACAGTTGCTCTCAACTAATTTAGTGACTGTCAGGGAGGCGCCGAAGTTTCCAAATACTGCATCCCCCAAGTACAATCCGAATGTTCGTTGTGCTTACCACTCAGATAGCCCGGGGCACTCCACTGATGACTGTTGGGCGTTGAAGAATAAGGTGCAAGACCTTATCGACGCAAAGGAGATACAATTCGAAGCGCCTGCAAAGCCGAATGTAGTTACTGCCCCTATGCCTCAGCATGGGGTAAATGCTGTTGATGAAGACGTTTATGCTGTTTCCGTGGATGATCTAGCCACTCCTCTAAAGATCGTTAAGAAGAACCTACTGCAGGCCGGTTTATTTCTGGGTTGTAGTGAGGGTTGCCTGTTCTGTGTTGTGTCCCCATCCGGTTGTCCCTTGCTAAAGTTAGGCATCCAAAGCTTAATGGATAGCAAGGAGATTCTATTCAAGAAGTCTGCTGTTCGTTTGGTTCCAATAGAAGAAGTCTCTGTGGTGACTATCTTCAATAATCCGATCCCGGCTCTCCAGAAGAAGCCCACTCAAATTCTGACCGTTGCACCTGTTATTATCACTGTTCCTGGGCCCCTGCCATATGTATCTAACAAAGCTGTCCCTTGGCACTATGGGGCAGATGTATATATAAACGGGATCAAACAAGAGCTCAACGCTGGCGCCAGCATCTGTGACATTACAGGCCCAGCCAAAGTTACCCGCAGTGGCAGGCTCTTCTCGCCTGACATTGCACCGCCTGCTGCCCGAAGACCGCTCCTGATAATTCCTGCAGGTACACCTACTCCCGTTGCTGATCAAGTTGTTGTTCCTGCTGCTGATCCGATTGTTTCTCCTGCTGCCGAGTCATCCAATGCTCGGGGCAAGGGAATTGAAACTGAGCCTGCCCAGATGGAGGCACCCATACCCATAGCTGCTGAGGCCTCCCCACAAGAGATGGAGGAGATTTTGAAGATTATAAAGAAGAGCGATTTTAATGTTGTGGAACAGCTGGGGCATACGCCCTCCAAGATCTCCATGCTCTCTTTACTGCTGTGCTCTGAGGCCCATGCAAAGGCCCTCATCTGATTCCTCAAGATGGCCCATGTGCCACATGAAACCTCTGCAGTCCAGTTCACTGATTGCGTGGCAAGCCTAACGGCAGATAATGGCTTGGGTTTCTCAGATGCTGACTTGACCGCAAAGGGGAGAGACCATAATGATGCTCTGCATGTCTCAATCGAATGCAGGGGCACCACCTTGGCACATGTGTTGGTTGATACTGGGTCATCTTTGAATGTGCTACCCAAGAAGGCTCTGGATCGTCTAGATTGTGAAGGCCTGGATTTGAAACCCAGCAACATTATCGTCAGGGCCTTTGACGGTTCAAAGAGGATGGTCCATGGGGAGGTTGACATTCCGATTCGTGTGGGCTCTCAGGTGTTCGACTCCATTTTTTATGTGATGGATATCCGTCCATCTTACTCTTGTCTGCTGGGTCGACCCTGGATACATAAGGCTGGGGCAGTGACCTCTACCTTGCATCAAAAGCTGAAGTACCCCGTCAGAGGGAAGATTGTCACCGTGCAAGGAGAGGAAGAATATATGGTGAGCCACCTGAACTCCTTCAGGTACATTGAGATGGATGGGGAGTTCATTGAAACCCCCTTTCAGCATTTCGAGGAGGTGTTTCCAATTGCAACAGAAACAACAGAAGCAAGTGGTCCTTTGAAGATGGCTTCCCTGAAGGATGCCAGGGCTGTGGTGCAGAAGGGTGAATGTGCTGACTGGGGCAGACTTCCAGACTTCACCCAGAAGACTGATAAACTTGGGCTGGGTTTTACCTCAGAAGGTCAGAGAGCTATGAGGAAAGCAAAGATCGGGAGGCCTCCGGTATTTATCAAAAGCTCAGGAGTGAATGCTGTTGGGGAAGACCATGAAGTGGACGAAGCTGAATTCAACAGTTGGATCTATCCGACGGTCGAAGACGGATTGAACAATTGGAGTGCAAAGGACCATACCCCTGTTACCTTTGTGACGCAGTAATAAATTTCTTTGTTTCGTTATATTTTGTAATAAACAATGATAAACTCTATGGCCCGGTGTCTTACCCGAGGCACCGTGGTTCTATTTGTGAGGGCATACAAACTGTCATTTTATACATCATGAATGAAAATCTTGGACGTACTTTTCGCATTGCAAATATTGTGTTCCTTTTCTGTCTTTCTTTTCCTTTACATAATTTTCAAAAAAACAGCTGTATTTACACACACACTCACTCATACAGGTTCCAATCCACTCTGGATCTCACTGATAACAACTCTGCTAATGCCAATTATGACTTCGAAAATCCGATCAACTTAGCCGAAGACGAAGGTGAAGATGATTGCGAAGTGCCTGGCGAGCTTGCAAGATTGTTGCTTCAGGAAGAGAGGGCAATTCAACCCCATGAAGAGCCAGTGGAAACCATAAACCTGGGTACTGAGGCAGACAGGAAAGAGGTAAAGATTGGTGCCAACCTAGAGCTCAGCGTGAAGCAACGGTTAACCAAGATGTTACATGATTATATGGAGATCTTTGCCTGGTCCTACGAAGACATGCCAGGGTTGGATACCGATATTGTCGTCCATCACTTGCCGACTAAGGAAGACTGCCCTCCAGTTAAACAAAAAGTCCGTCGGATGCGTCCAGAGATGTCTGAGAAGATTAAAGCCGAGGTCATGAAACAGTTTGATGCCGGATTCCTTGCAGTGACTTCTTACCCTCAGTGGGTTGCTAATGTGGTGCCGGTACCTAAAAAGGACGGTAAGGTCAGAATGTGTGTCGACTACAGGGATCTAAACAGGGCCAGCCCCAAAGATGACTTCCCTTTACCTCACATTTGATGTCCTTGTTGATAATACAGCTCAGCACAAGGTATTCTCTTTCATGGATGGCTTTTCAGGTTACAATCAGATCAAGATGGCACCTGAAGACATGGAGAAGACTACATTTGTTACTCAGTGGGGCACCTTCTGTTACAAGGTCATGCCGTTCGGATTAAAGAATGCTGGGGCAACCTACCAACGTGCCATGGTTGCCCTATTTCATGACATGATCCATCACGAGATAGAAGTGTATGTGGACGACATGATCGCTAGGTCCCAAACTGAGGAAGAGCACCTAGATCATCTGCAAAAGTTGTTTGACCGGTTGAAACTGTACAAGCTGAGATTGAACCCGAACAAGTGCACCTTCGGGGTAAGATCTGGGAAGCTGCTAGGCTTTGTGGTCAGTGACAAAGGAATTCAAGTGGACCCTGCTAAGGTCAAAGCTATTCAAGAGATGCCAGTTCCCAAGACAGAGAAGGAAGTCAGAGGCTTTTTAGGACGCCTGAATTACATTGCTCGATTCATCTCTCATCTGACTGCTACTTGTGAGCCAATCTTCAAGCTGCTGAAGAAAGATCAGGTAGTACGTTGGAACGATGAATGTCAGGCTGCCTTCGACAGAATCAAAGAGTATCTCCAAGAACCACCTATCCTTATGCCACCGGTTGAAGGGAGACCTCTGATCTTATACCTGACAGTGCTTGACAACTCAATGGGGTGTGTGCTGGGGCAGCATGACGAGTCTGGCCGAAAAGAGCATGCCATTTATTACCTTAGCAAAAAGTTTACCGACTGTGAGACCCGATACTCACTGCTTGAGAAAACTTGCTGCGCTTTGGTATGGGCTGCTCGCCGGCTAAGACAGTATATGCTGACTCACACTACCTTATTGATCTCAAAAATGGATCCTATAAAGTACATATTCGAAAAGCCCGCTCTGTCTGGGAGAATTGCAAGATGGCAAATGATCTTGACGGAATACGACATTCGGTACACGACCCAGAAAGCCATCAAGGGAAGTGTATTGGCTGACCACTTAGCTCATCAAGCTGTAGATGACTACCAATCAATGAACTTCGAGTTTCCGGATGAAAGCATCATGATTGTGACTGATTGTGAAGTACCTGGACCGGATGAAGGACCTGAACCGGGATCCCGATGGTCTATGCACTTTGACGGAGCCTCCAATGCTTTGGGAAATGGTATCGGCGCCATAATCATATCTCCACAAGGTACTCATACTCCACTCACCGCCCGGCTGTGTTTCAACTGTACCAACAACATGGCGGAGTATGAGGCGTGTATCATGGGCCTTCAAGCTGCGATCGACCTAAGGATCAAATTTCTAAGTGTCTTCGGAGATTCCGCTCTCGTGATCAATCAGATCAAAGGAGAGTGGGATACGAAACATCCAAACTTGATTCCTTACAGAGAATGTGTGTTGACTCTGATTCCCCACTTCACAGAGATAACCTTTGAGCACTTTCCGAGAGAAGAGAATCAGTTAGCGGACGCGTTAGCTACAATGTCTTCAATGTTCAAGGTCAAATGGGATAATGAAGCTCCCCGGATCATCATCTGGAAACTAGACGAACCGGCATACTGTTGTGATCTCGAAACTGAATTGGTGACTGAGAAGCCTTGGTACCATGAAGTGAAAAGATATCTGGAAGCTCAGGAATACCCTGAAGGTGCCTCTGTCAACGATAAGAAATTCCTGAGGAGGCTCGCAGCAAAGTTCTTCCTAAGCAACGACATCTTGTACAAGAGAAACCATGATTCAACCTTACGGCGTTGTGTGGACAAAACTGAAGCAGAAAGAATCATGGAAGAGCTACATGAAGGGACCTTCGGTACACACTCCAGTGGGCACACTATGGCTAAGAAAATCCTACGGGCAGGATATTACTGGTCCACAATGGAAGCTGACTGTTACCAACACTCCAGGACATGCCACAAGTGCCAGATTTATGCAGACAAGGTGCATGTTCCTCCGGTTCCCCTGAATGTTCTGACTGCGCCTTGGTCGTTCGCAATGTGGGGCATAGACATGATCGGCGAGATCAAACCTACAGCATCTAATGGACATCGCTTCATCCTAGTGGCGATTGATTATTTTACGAAGTGGGTTGAGGCAGCATCCTATGCTACGGTAACCAAGACTGTTGTGGCACGGTTCATTCGGCACAACTTGATCTGTCGGTACGGCGTCCCTGAGCGAATTATTACAGACAACGGTACCAATTTGAACAACAAGATGATTGCTGAGCTCTGCGAACAGTTCAAGATACAGCATCACAATTCTTCTCCTTACAGACCGAAGATGAATGGGGCTGTAGAAGCAGCGAATAAGAACATCAAGAAGATCGTGCAGAAAATGACAGTCACTTATAAAGATTGGCACGAGATGTTACCATTTGCTCTACATGGGTACCGTACCTCAGCTAGGACGTCAACCGGGGCAACTCCGTTCTCTCTAGTTTATGGCATGGAGGCAGTCTTGCCGATCGAAGTGCAAATTCCCTCTCTCCGGATAATGAAGGATGCAAATCTGAACGAAGATGATTGGATCCAGACACGACTTGATCAACTCAACCTCATTGACGAAAAAAGACTTGCTGCTATCTGTCATGGTCAGACGTATCAGAAACGAATGATCAGGGCATTTAACAAAAAGGTCAGACCACAGGAATATCAAGTTGGGGATCTGGTAATCAAGCGAATCATCCTTCCTCAGAGTGATCCAAGGGGCAAATGGACCCCTACATACGAAGGGCCATTTGTGGTTAAGCATGTGTTCTCAGGAGGAGCAATGATCTTAACCAACATGGATGGTGACGACCTTCCTCACCCCGCCAATGCAGACATAGTTAAAAAATACTACGCATGAAAAAAGACCCGCTAGGCTGACATGCCTAGGCAAAAATTAGGGCTTCCCGTCGAACCAAAAGGGTTCGGGAAAAATGAAGGGATGAAAATAAAAAAAATCTGTACACCCGGCAAGTCGAAAACCTGAAAAGGCGGCTTGGGCAAAAATGGGTATCCCGGTGGACTGAAAACCCGAAAGGGCAGTCCAGGCAAAAATTAGGGATAAAAGCGTAATACTATGTCTCATTGGATCACTTTGCATCCAGAATCCGGTATCTGCATCAAGTTCAGACGGCATTGATCAGTCAGCTTCATCTTCAACCAAGGTCATCAAGTGATGAGATGCTCAGAGTTATAAAGGCAATAACAGAGTTGAAACCCAGTGGATCATTCATCTTTCACACAGCTGTTTTATTTTCTTTTGTACAAAACTTGTATAAACTCTTTTGATCGGCGGCGTACCTCTTACTAGGACGTCAGCCTCTTGTACATAAAACGCCTATTCACAGGCCATTCAAAATCAATACAAATATATTTTCAGTTAAACGTGCCAAGTGTTTTTCTTTTTCTGTTTTGTTTTGCGAAGAACGTCCAAGGTTCAATTTGTGATATATGCATTGACAATAATTTGCTAACTCATAAATATTTGCATACGAAACAAAGGAATTAATTGCAGGTGACACTAGAAACAGGGGCAATAAAGAGTTGTCTAAACGATCCAATTGTTCTATCCTCCAAGGTACCAAGGTAGGTTCAGCTAAAGAATACGACCAGTACATATTAGTTCCCCAGAGAATGATTCAGCAAAAAGTGCATTCTTCTCCAAGCTATTATCAGATTATCAAGGAAATTGAGTATCCTCCAGTAGATCTCAATACTTCCCCAGCAGCAGCATATATATTTTCTTAACAAGCATCCCCGGCAGTCTTGGTCTAAAGATTGTTCCCCGGCGGCATACCAACATTCAAAGGAATCACTTTCCCCAGCATATCAAAACTCCCCAGAAGAGTCTAATCCAAGAAAGATGGAGTCCGTATCCCCAAGCAATAAGCTTATCCCCAGTAGATTCTGGAAGCTTATCCCTCGCAGAGCACGAACACGTCGTCCGGCTTGATTTAAAGAGTTATTTCCTCAATAGGATATAACTGGGTTATCCTCAGCCAAAAGCCACGGAAAGAGCGTCGTCAACGAAGCCTTTTTACCCCAGCAAAGTCCTTCAACACTTCCAATAACAAGGGTATCCTCAGCAAGTTATCAACAAGTCAGCAAAGCATCTCTATCCCCACAGAGTAGTGCTTCCCAGCATGGTCGCTAGAGTATCTTTTCTCCCCGCAGACTCTTCATTTGCCAAGTTTATTCCGCAACGGAGTCATCTTCTCCTACCGGTATTCTTGCAGTTATCATCCCCAGTGGAAACAAAATCTATTCTTCAACGTCAGCCCAGGATACAACTTCCCGGCACCCGTCAAGGATTTACTTTCCTAGACGAAAACATACATAAAACATCACATACATCATTATAGCATGCATAACGCATTGCATCATACAAGTCTCATTTATATTGAGAACATCATTGCTTGATCCATATCATGCATTGCATATGACTGACCTTTACCTTTCAGGAAAGATGCAGTTGAAACTCTCAATCACGTCTCAAGACCTTGTCCGGTTCAGTTAAATCGACCCTAAGATTTTCCTGATGCTTATCCAGTCAGAGGCCTTCTCTGGTTCAGTCAGATCGACCCTAAGATCTCCCTGATGCTTATCCAGTTGAAGATATTTCAAGACCTTGTCCGGTTCAGTTAAATCGACCCTAAGATTTTCCTGATGCTTATCCAGTCAAAGGCCTTCTCTGGTTCAGTCAGATCGACCCTAAGATCTCCCTGATGCTTATCCAATTGAAGATGTTTCAAGACCTAGACCGGTTCAGTTAAATCGACCCTAAGATTTTCCTGATGCTTATCCAGTCGAAGGCCTTCTCTGGTTCAGTCAGATCGACCCTAAGATCTCCCTGATGCTTATCCAGTTGAAGATGTTTCAAGACCTAGACCGGTTCAGTTAAATCGACCCTAAGATTTTCCTGATGCTTATCCAGTCAAAGGCCTTCTCTGGTTCAGTCAGATCGACCCTAAGATCTCCCTGATGCTTATCCAGTTGAAGATGTTTCAAGACCTTGTCCGGTTCAGTTAAATCGACCCTAAGATTTTCCTGATGCTTATCCAGTCAAAGGCCTCCTCTGGTTCAGTCAGATCGACCCTAAGATCTCCCTGATTCTCATCCCAGTAGAAGACACCCAAGATCTTTCTCAACGAGCGTTGTTGAAGTTAAAATCGCCCAAGGTTCTCTTACCATTCATGCTAAGGTAGTAACCATCCCTGGTTCATTCATCAGCGTTTGAAGCTCCAGACTCAGCTCCTGTAACCAGTCAGGACACATCTATACCAAGCATCTAAAATCAGCTCCTGCAACGTGTCAGGTACTCATTTTTCTTTTGCAGGTACGCAAGTTCTCGCTAAGGAATCTCTTACGCGATCAACCTCCAGATGGCATCTATAAGCCCATCATCCTATCCATCAATCTCCAAATGGCATCTATAAGCCCATTTCCACCACCACACTGCTACTAGGTGAGCGCAAATTTCTGGGCACTCTAGTGTTCAATCATCTTCTACCCTCGGATTACGAAAGGCACGCCAGCCAATCTGCATCCTCAGGTCTAAGAAGATTGAACAGGGGCAACTGTTGTACCCCAAAATTTGCCCTCCCATATTCATCAAGAAATTGCCAAGTCAAGTCACAAAATTCCCCAAGGATTGTGCAGTTCAACTGTCTCCTATACAGTCAAAACTAGGGTTTGTGTTCTGATCAAGAATTGAAAGTTTTCAAAGGCCCAATCAAGTCTCATATGCCTACAAAGATGGTCAAGTATCTTCATATCAAGTTTAAAGGCATTCAGCTCAAAATTGCACAGTCAAAACCCTAGATTGCACTACAGTCAACTGTAGGGGCAAAATGGTCATTTGACAGTCAAAAGTTCAAATTTTTGGTCAATATATCATTTTGAAGCCACAAACATCATTTGATCAATGCTTGATCATGATTCTCAAAATTTGGCTCAAAAATCATCAAAGATGCAAAAGTTACTATATTTGGACAGTTGAAAAAGTCAACTGAAATTGACCAGGGCATAACTTTCACATGGATTATCAGAAAAATTCCATCCAAAGCTCATTTTGAAGAGAAAGACATTTCCTACAACTCATCTTCATACTTCAAGTCCAATAAATGCTCTCACAAAAAGTTATCAATTTCAACATTATAGGTCATTTTCAAAAGTCAACAAAAAGGGACTTTAAGTCAAAGGCCATAACTTGAGATTGGTAAATCAAAATGACATGGGACCAAAGGCATTGGTTAAAGGACTCAAAGACCTTTCCAAAATGTCCAAGAACATGTGAAAAGCGTAAAAATTGAGCAAGTTATGCCTTGTGGAAGTTGGGAAATTTTTGGGAATTTTGAAAAGTCAACAATGGTTCAAATGACCTAAAAATGCAAATGGGCCCATTTTTCTTCCATGATTCATCATTCTAAGCCTATGCACGACCATTAAGCCCAAGGGGAAGTATTTTCTCAATTTTTAATTATTTATTTGAATTTATATTAATATTAATTCATTTAAATCATTTAAATATGTAGAAAATATAAACTTGACCTAAAAAATCTTTTTGTACACATTCTAGGCTCAATATTTCGTGTACAATTAAATATGGCAAGTTTTGGTGTGATTGGAGCATGATTGAACCAAATTACATGTGAAAAAGATTCAAAAAAGATCTTACAAAATCAAATATGCAAATAATTGAATACCAAGGATTTTGTGCAATTTTGTTGACCTAAAAGCTCCTATACATATTCAGAATCACAACCCTAAAAGAATGAGACTAAAAGCTGCGCAAGAAACCTCATTGCAACATTGGAAAAATTGCCAAAAAAACTCAAAACTGAATTCAGTATTCTAGGTGGTTTTAAGCCCTAATCTTGATCCCATTAGCTTCCTGGGGTAACTCTGAACGTGTGCCAATCCCTAACATCAACCAAAACGCAAAGAAGTGGTATCTATAACTCAAACTGTGAAGCAAAACTTTTGAAATCGCATATCATAAATCATACGTCTTTTTGCATTTTTGTTTATGAATTCTGGTTCAGCATGAAGTTTCTAAGCTAACCATTGTGTTTGATTGTATTTTCGTTGACCATACGCGATTTCACCATGCTTAAAAATTAGGGTTTTCAGGTTGTGATTTTAGGGCTTTTGCAAAGAAGAAAAATCCAAGCTTCAGACCATGACCATTGAATTCAGTGCATTGAAACGAACAAGAATCAATCATCGCGATTAATTTATGGGGCCTCAGGGCCTAATCGCTATTTTCTCGTATGCCACTTTCTGCAACGGTGTAAAAACCGTTGCCTAATACTTTTGTTTTTTTCAGGCAAAACGAAGCCATGGGGAAGATGATGAAGTGGCGTGTACTGGTTGGATAGTTTGAAATTCGCGCCAGAAACCCACTAACGCATTTGTTTCTTTTTTTATTATTTGTTTCTTATAATATATTAACATATGTTTCATGGCTCAGCTGGCAAACCACCAAGGCATTAACGTCCAAGACCTGGGTTCGAACCCCAGGTCTGTGTAAATTTCCATAATATTTTTCAATACAAAATCATATGCAACGCTAACATCCAGGACATACCATACACCTCAAGGCCTGATCGTCCACGCGTCCAGTGGGGCCAATTCAAAGGCAAGGATTCAAGGAGCACAATAAGCGCCAGTCAACGCATCACACACGAACTGAAAAGGTCAACGAACCTCAGGCTTAATGGGCCAATATTCTTGGATCAACACCTCACAAATTGGGACTACACCCCACTCTGGTTTGCAACTTCTTTCAATTTTTTTTTACTTATTTTTTTTATTTTATTATTAATCATTATGTTATTTATTTTATTGCTTTAATTTAATTAAATATTTTTTACAATACATAAAAAATACAAAAAAAATCAGAAAAGGCAAAAATATAATAATTATTTTATCTTAATTATTTTTCATAAAAATTTGCATGTTAATTAGTTAATTTAAATTAGGGTTTATTGTTAATTCTTTTCATAATAAAAAATCAAAAAAAATATAGAATTAGGTTAGTTAATAATTTTTATACCTTTTTAATTTTCCCTTTTTTATCACAATATTATTTATTTATTTATTTTATTTTTATAATTAAATGTACATAAATAAAAATTAGGGTTTAACTTAGATTTATATAACATTTTCATAATGACTAAAAAACATTAGAATTAGGGTTTGCATTTCAAATTTCATTCTAAAAAGTTCTTTTTCCTTTTAAATCTTAAAAAACATGAAAACACCAAAAAAACATTCCTTTTTTAATTTAATTTTTTATTCCTCGTTTAATTAATTAAATTCATTAATTTTAATTTCGCGAAAGGGTCCAACGCCCATTGTTTTAATTATTTAATTTCGCACATTTACTTTATTGCTTATTATAATTATGTAATTCTCCCAAAGCGATGTAACGATTCTATTTCTCGCACTTTTACTTTTGCTTTATTTATTTTCTGTCAAATCGGGTCCGGTTTAATTTTGGCGATGTGGACCCGCGCCTTTGTAATAGTTTAGGAATTTTATCTTTCCGCACTTTTTAACTGTTAAATAAATGCATGCAAGAATGAATGACAAAAATAAAAACAAAACGTTAGATCACCAATAACCTGACAAGACAAAAATAAATGAATCTGACACACAAATCACACACCACCCCTAGGGTACGCCTCACTGTTGCCTTGCCTTCGAAAGGTGATCGTCGAGTAGAGGATGTCTTAGTAAGTCCTCATGATCCGGGAACCTGGCATGAGGGTAGCTTCTAAGGTGTCTTCCCATTGCTCTGGTGATCACCATGTCCCTACAAACTCGAATTGACCCGAACACCTCCAACGGTGGTGCTACCTACCTCTCAATGGTGGGATGGCATTACTTTAAAGGACATCTACACAGACGAATTCCTTAGGGTAGGTAGGTTCTCAAGGATACTTGCTCTCTTTAAAAACAAACAAAAAAAAAACCTTTTCACACCAACACATTTTCAAAAGCTTTCAAAGCAAACTTTTCAAATACTCTGACGTACGAGTCGAACTGAAATTTTTCAAAGAAACTTTTTTAAAACCCACATTGAAAAGCAAGCAAAAATTTTGAAAACACATTGAGCAAGTATCTAAGAGCCCATGGATAACCATGGATAGAAAGGGTGCTAACACCTTCCCTTTCTATAACCTACCTCCCGAACCGAGAGCAATCTCTTTAAGGAATTTTTCTGTGCTTTTGTCCTTTCCATTTGGAGAAAATAAAAGACGGTGGCGACTCTTGCTTCCGCGACATTTCGCGAACCAGCGTTAAACAGTCAGTTCCAGATCCACCGATCACACCTACTATTAAGGAGTAGGTAGCCCCATCGTTGGAGTTTTAAGGGACATTCAAAGAGACAATTACGGTCACAAAAGCAATGGTTAGGAAACTTTAGTAATTACCCTAAAGTCCTAAAGATCTTTCTGAGGCAACATTCGTATGGGCCATTTTTTATCTTTTGGGACTAGAGGGCGACCACTAAAATTCCCTATACTTCATGACCGTTTATCAAAGGCAACCGAAGTGGGGAAAACCCTAGGAGTGAGCATGTGCATGTGTTATTTTTCAGTTTATTTATCTTTGCACAATTAGGGTTATCTACCGTTTTAATTTCATCTGTCTTATGCATACAAGCCTATTATCCATACATCTAGCAGTTTATAATAGCAGAAAGTAAAGTGCGAGAAATTAAAGTCCTAACTATTACAAGACCTCGGGGAAGGGGTTACATAACCAAAACTTGCGGAATGAAAACAGTAAATAGGGAATGATAGTAAATGATCTAATTAAACTATTACAATCTCGAAGCAATTCCAATAATTGGAAAAAATAAATAAATAAAGCGCACGCGAGGAGGGACACAGGAATTAAATATCCTAATGAATCTAATTAATTAAAAATATTTTTGTATTTTTTATTGAGAAAAATAATTGAAATTTGCAAGTTAAACCTAATTTTCTAATTAATTTTATTTAACAAAATAATTAATGTTGAAATAACTAAAATAATTAATTTTCAAAATTTAATTTTTATTATAATAACCTAAATCTCTTTTTTGTGACTTTTTGATTTAATAAAAAAATGATTTTTGTTTTTGTAAAAAATATAAAAAATAATTAAAGCAAATAAAAATAAAATGAAATTAAAACAAAAAAAGAAAAAGAAGTGGGCCTGCTGTGAAGTAGTGATTAGGGAGGGTGTGAAGAGCTGAATTCGTTGGGCCCAAGATTGTTGGCCCAAACAATGCGTGTGATTCAGTGCAATCAGATTTAGAATGTCCACCATGCGCTGCATTCACTGAGTGTTGGATCTGGATCCAGGGATGATCCAATGGCTGGATCTGGAGGATGCAGGATGGCCTTCATGGGTAATACACACTGAATCCTGTAAAGAAGTGATGGAAAAATAAAATGCTTGGACGTGGGATCGAACCCAGGTCCTTCCCCTTATACACTCGCTTGCTTTACCGTCTGGGATGGATGGTTTATTTGTTAACGTAATAACACAAATAAAATATAAAGAACATGTTAATCATTATGCCAAAACGCAGGCGTAGGATTCAAATTAGCCAACTGGGATTTGACACGTGATCATCTTCTTCAGCAGGACTGTTGTTTTAGCTAACGACCTTTTACCTACGGACAAGCGATGTAGCTGTAAGCCTACAAATCTCAAAAATCTCAAACATGCAAGATAAATTAAATCCAAACCTACAGATCAACTAGTTCTGATCTCGTGAGTATGATGGTATCCATCATTTTCCCTGATTTCACCTGCATCAAAAAGCCCTAAAACACAACCTTAAACCCTAACAATGGCAGTTATCAATACATGCGTCAAAACTCATAATTAATCATACAAATACATTCTAAATGATGATACAAACATGAAGGTATGCTTAGAAATTGTTAATCATGTGCGTATAGTCAGAATTGAATTCAAGAATAAAGGTAAACCGTGATGCTGTAAGGTGATGATTCTTGGAGCTTTTATGCGTGCAAATGATGTTGTTAGCTTCAGGAGGTTCCCAGAAGTGGATTGGTGGCCTTGGATCACCTTGAATCGCCCTCTAAATCATAATTCGAACCACGCTTTTTTTGTCAAAAATTGGAGTTTTTTCTGGACTTATGGAGGCAGCATTTTCGTGTCCTTTAGGTCTGGCAACATTGTTTATATGTATTAGAAGGAATTAGGTCAATAAAAACATATTCGATATTGAACAATCATGGAGAAAAGATTTGATTTGCTCCTTGCATTATTTGTTTCCAAAACAAGTCAAACCATGTCATTCTTATTCCAATCAGCCCTTGCACGATTTGATCTTTGTTTGACAGCATATATTATCTTCATTCAATGCCAAAATCATCCCAAAAGCAACTTATATGATTTATTTTGATTTTATTTAATTTTATTTGAATTTTAAATGAATAAAATCACAATAAATTAAATAAATAAGTTAATGAGGCATGGAGTGGTTCATGGGTCATGGACCATGTTAGGAACAAGATGCAAGCATAAAAAGTTGGGCCCAAATGAAGAAAAATGCATTTTGGGCATGGTTAACTTTGTGCAAATTTCCAAAAATGGCCAACTTTGACAATGCACATCTCTCTTAATTTTGACCCTAAGAGGGTGTTCTTGGACTTTATAGAAATATTAGGATGTCCTCTAAACAACCCTTTTGGTTTCACCTCAATTGAATCTTCCATGTTCATGTAATAAGCTTTGACCCAAAAGGTGTTTTTGTTGACTTTTTGAAATGACCTATAATGTCTGAATTCATATCTCTTCATGAGTGCATTCTTTGAACTTGAGGGCTGAATATGAGTTGTAGGGAATTTCATCCTATTCAAAATGAGCCTTGTATGGGAAATTTCTAATAAAGTATGAGAAATTTATGCCTGGTCAAAGTTTGGTTTACTTTTCCTATAGAAACCCTAATTTAGCAACTTTTGAGTTTTGATGAATTTAGGGCATTTATTGAGGAATCATGATCAACCCTTGATAAAATGATGGATATCACTTCAACATGTTGATGTTGACCAAAAATATTTAAGTTTGACTGTATGTGGGTCACAGTTGACTTTTGACCTAGTATAGTTGATTTTCAAGCATTTGAGCAGTTGACTGGGAAAACTTCTTGTGTAAGGCATGAAACTTGACATGGATGGTCTTGATAACATATAAGGGATATGGAAACCATTTAGGACCCTTGGAACTCAAACATATTGATGAGGAATGAAACCCTAATTTGAGGCTCGTTGTCTTAGAAGGAGGACTTGTCTGGTCAATCCTTAGGCATCCTTGGGCAAGTTGAGGACCTCTAGGAGTATGTTTTGAGTAAAATGAGAGCGTAAATTTTGGGGTACAACATTGCAGATAGAAAGATTCACCACCGACTTTTCTTTTATCCAATAAGGAAAGGGTGAAAAGAACGAGAAAGACCTTGAGATTATTGAGTTCGGGGGGTATGTTATGAAAAGGGAAGGTATTAAGACCCTTTTCATGCATAGTTATCTACGAGCTCTTAATCGCTAGCTCACTTTGTAAATGCTTTGTGTGTTTGAAAATATTTTGAAATGCCAATAGTAAGGCAACTTTGTAAGGATTCCCATATTTGTCCTCGAGAATGCGTACAAAGTTTTTGTTCAAAAATATTTTAGAAAAGTGTTTGTGAAAAGTGTTTTGTTTTGAAAAGGTTTGTGAGAAAGCGATTAAGAACTATCTACCTACTCAAAGTATTTATTGTTATTTTTCTCATCCTTTAGATAGTGCTATCCTATCATTAATTAGCAGGGAGCCCTATCGTTGGATGTGACGGGACAGGCGCGGGTCATTGTACAGTCATCGAAGGCAACTTACAGAGGTGCTTTAGAAATTTCGTAGGGACTAGATCGTTTACCAAAGGCAACGTCCGAAAGGGTCATCGAGGGACTATGATATTTTTAATCGAGGGACATTGCTAAAGCGTCCCCACATTCGAGGGACGTGACTGTGTTTCTGAGGCAACAAGGGAGGTTACCCTAGAGGTGCACGTGTGCAGAGTGATTTGTGTTTCAAATATTGTTTATCTTTGATTAGATTAACTATCGTTTTCTTTTATTCTTTCCATACAATCCTATTAGTTAACAGTAATATATACAAAGCATAAAATATAGATGCGGAAAAATAAAAGTCTATGCTATTACAAGGCTTTGAGAATGGGGGTACAAGTAATAAAAAATGCGGGAAAGAGTAAAAACCCAAATTATCTATTATAAACCATGAGCAATTACATAATCGAAAAAAATGCGAAAATAATAAACTACATGAAAAATGTAAAATGAAAGGAAAAGGGAAAGGAAATTTTTTCAGTGATTTTTGATAGAAAAGATTTGATGATTAACCTAATAATCTAATTAACTTTACTTACAAAAGAAATTAAGCTAAACAAAACCCTAAATTGATTTTAATTAAAAACAAGGTTTAATGAAAAGAAACCTAAAAAAACTAAATTAATTGATTAAATAAAAACCTAAAAATTAATTAGGGTTGACTAAATCAAAACCTAAAACTAATTAGGTTTTATATAAAAAGGTTTTTGGTTTGATGAATTTAGGGTTTGTAAATGCAAAAATAAATGAAAATATGAAGAAAACAAAGTTTTAAAAATAATACTGCTAGGGGTGGGTGTTGAACCCACGCCCTTTGCTCTTTACACCAGGACCTTCACCACCAGGCCATGCGTGCGCCTGTGTCAACGAATAGGAACCAACGCGTTTTGTTATTATCTTGCAAAACATGAAAAAAAATTTGAAAAACATCAAAATGCCAAAAGCAGGGATCGAACTCTTGCCATTGTATAGTAAATCCTTAGTGCGCGCGTTTTAACCACTGGGGTGGTGATACATCCAATGTTAAAAATACAAACAATTAATTAAGTAATAAAAACAACGAACTGGACCGGAGAGGCGCTGAAGCCCTAGCTCCGGTCGTCTTCTCCGTTGAGCATCTTCTTCAAACCTGTAAAACAGACATAGTTAGGAAATCAAAAGTACCCTACCCATCTAAATCCAACCATGTGAATTCAATTGGAGTTGTATTTTTGGCCAAATCGCAATAGGTTAGGAGGTATGATTGAAATATCATGAATCGGACCAAATATGGCAATTCATGGTTTCGGTTGCATGAGGCTCCTGCGATTAACTTTTCCTGCATATGGAGACCTTACGAACGCATTAACATGTTTAGTTTACCTTAAAACCCAAAGAAAACAAAAATTAAAAATCATGCAAGGATTGAAAACCGATGATGCATGTAGTGGTTTTTCAGGTCCTTTAGATCGTTGTAAACGATCCAACCTTACCCCATGATCTTCCTGGAATCGAATGGAATAGGTTTTGGACCTTGAGGGTGGCTACAATAAAGGTTTGATAGTTGCCCTAATTTGAATAATTTTGTGATTGGAAGATGATTTTTGCACCAGTTTTGTGTTTCTTGTATGAGTTTGCTGAGAATATGTAATGAAGGATTAGGTCAACATATATGGGCTTGGACTTGTGTAAGAGGGCTTGACTTATATTATCTTATTTTGACTTTTAAAATAATTAAAAAATCAAAAATAAAATATAATAAATCAAAGGGAGGTGTGTGAAAAAGTCTTGAGGTGCATAAGGATTGTAGTGCACATTTAGACTTTGAAACAATTGGCCATTATCCTAAAAAATCAAGTTTGCTCAATTTGAACTTCATACATTTGCTCAAAATTTCCCAATTGCATCGGTCATAACTCTCTCAATTTTCATGTTTTGAAGGTGATCTTAGACTTTTTGGAAATATCAAGATGTCCTCTTCAATCCCTATGTTGATCAGTTTTTCATTTGGATACTTTATCTTGATGTAAGTTGCCTTGAAAAAAAGTATCTTTTTGTTAACTTTTGAAATGACCTGTAATATATTGACTCATATCTCTCAAATGAAGCATTTTTTGGATTTGAACTTAGAGATAGAAAGTTGTAGAGAATTGAATTTCCTTCAAAATAAGCTTTGATTGGGGAAAACTGATGAAGCATGTGAAAGTTATTCATGGTCAAAGTTCAGTTGACTTCTTCTAAGAAAAACCCTAATTTGGCAACTATTGACTTTTGATGGTTTGAGGGGTTTTATTGATGAATCATGATTAAACCTTGATAAAATGATGAATAAGACTTAAAAATGTTGATGTTGACGAAAAATCTTGAAGTTGGACTGTATGTTGACCACAATTGACTTTTTGCCCAATACAGTTGATTTTTAGTCGTCTGAGCCTTTGACTGAGCAAACTTGTGATGTAAGGCTTGAAACTTGGTATGAGCACTCTTGGAGACATATAAGAGACCATGAATTTCATTTGAGACCTTTGAAACCCAAACTTCCTTGTGAAAACTAAAACCTAGTTGTAAGTCTGTTGCTTAGGGGGAGAATATGTCTGATCAATTCTTGAGCAACCTTGAGCATTTGAGAACCCTAGGAGAATGTCTTGAAGAAAAGGGAGGTCAAATTTTGGGGTAAAGGAACCACATGAGGAAGACACAAGTGTGATGAGTCAATCAAATGAACATCATTTCTTATACTTGGAAAAATTTCCCAAATCTTCAAAATTGCTTCTTTTACAAGTAAACTTGGTTTCAAGGATTCTAATGGGTCAAACTCAATCAATATCCATGTTCACTCGTCAATTGAATTTTAAACCTAGATTTTGACCCTTTGACTTTATGTTGACCTTTTGAATCAAATGACTTGTGATCTAATACTCTTGACGAAATAAGAGACTTGATGATGTGGAGAATGTAGCAAATCCTAGCCAGAGTGAGATCAACCAAAGTAGAATTCCTAACTTGGTACCCATGGTTCTTGACACTTGAGACCACCTTAATTAATATATTGAGGAGTTGGTGAACTTTCGAGAATTAAGAAAGATTGGGGAATGTATATGCCTGAGTACCACATTGACTGATGACTTTGAATAAATATAAAACCCTAATTTCAATGGTCCTTGATTTCCAATGTCAAGCCTTGTTGTTAGTGAATACATGATGTGTTAGAGGATCTAATGGAATGTATGCACGTGAGATTCATGAGATGCATAAGCCAGATTATTTGATTAATGGGCAGGACAAATTTGGGGTATGACAATATTTCTAACGGGAAGCTGTCCAGAAAGTATAATCAATTTCAAGGAGGTACTGATGAATGAATTTGAGATGACTGATCTGGGAAATATGGTATACTTTCTAGGGATGGGGATTGTGTACTCGGAGAAGGGTATCATTTTTCATTAGTTGAAGTATGAACTTGAGCTTCTGAAGAGATTTAAGCTGCAGAATTGTAAAGTTGTTGTCACACCATCAAAAACCAATCATAAATTGGATTCTGACTCTGATGGTGAAGATTTGGATGCTACAAACTTCAAACAGTTGGTTGGTTCTCTAAGGTATTTGTGTAATACCAAACCTGATATTTGCTATGCAGTTGGAATGGTTAGTAGGTTCGTGAGTAAACCTAAGTTGTCCCATTACCAAGCTGTTGTTAGGATTCTGAGATATATCAAGGGGGCTCTGAAGTTTGGAGTACTATTCCCTTCTGGAAGAAAAACATATTCAGAGTTGACGAGTTACTCTGATTCTGATTAGTGTGGAGATAAAGTTGATAGAAGAAGTACTTCTGGATACTTGTTTAAATTTCTGAGAGGTTCTATTTCTTGGTGTTCCAAGAAGCAATCTTTTGTTTCTCTATCAACGTGTGAAGCTGAGTACATTACAGGTGTTGTAGCTGCATGTAAAGTTGTGTGGCTTCTGTATCTATTGCAGAATCTGAAGATCAACGTAGATAAGCATATGAAGCTGATGATTAACAACAAGTCTGTAATCAATCTTTCCAAGAACCCAGTACTACATGGAAGAAGAAAGCATATTGAGATAAAATATCATTTTCTCATAAGTCAAGCCCAGAACGGAGTACTAGAAGTTATGCATTGTAGCACCCAGAAGTAGCTGGCAGATATTATAACAAAGGCAATCAAGATGGACCAATTTCTTTGCTTAAGGAATGAAATTGGTGTAGTTAGTTTTAATTAGAAATTCTAAATTAAGGGATGATATTAAAGGATATTTCAGTATTTCTAATTGTTTTTGATAACTTAGTTATTAAGTTTATTCTATTAGGGCCTATGTGACATTCCTTTTTGTGTATAAATAGAATAGTTGTAAATGTCATAAAAATAAAAACATTTTATTTCTCTTGCAGCTTTTACAATCGTCATTCTCTCTACCTCTTAAATATATTCCTTTAGTTCATCATTAATTCTTGTGCACTAACACTCTCATCCCTTTGAGATCAACACCATCTCATCATCTTCTATGATTATTTTCTTTCTTTTGAATTTTTGTTGGTTTTGATGACTTAACTAAAGGATCTAAACTAAACTGTTTGAAATAAATCATCATCTGATGGACCCGTTTACCAAGAAAACCAAAAGCTTAAATGGACAAAGATAGGCCAAGATTTTGCAATTGTGGTTTCAATCGGATTGGCATTTTTGATTCGTCACGAAACAAAATTGATCGGTTGTCCACCCCTAATTTAGAGCTAATGTGGGAACATGTATTGTTCTAGTCTAGGGTGGGACCTACCTCACTTAGTTCAATCAGTGTACAATATCCAATTAGCATACTAGCAACATTGGCCATCAGATTTATGCATAGGTTCAAGAATACAATAAAAATACCTACACTGAGTTAATGATTTGAAAACCATGAGTAAATATAATGTTAACATTTTATCATCGTATCAAATCAAGGTCAATCAAGCACTTAAGAATCGTTGGATCAAACAAACAACATGATGCTCAACAATTGACCATATAGGACAAAGTGTCCAAGAAGAAGTTTCTAATATTTTGCGGTCTTGAGACGATCATATCTTAGAAGTAAACATGATTAGAGCTGATAAAACTCTAGAGACCGTCAAAACATACTTTAAAGGATCTTCTGACAACAGTCCTTTAAGATAATTGGGAGACACAAAATGTTCTAAGTCCTTGAAAATTTTAGAACCTCACAGTAAAAGAAAATCGATGAATCAATCTCAAGCACATATTATTCTAACCTAAAATGCAATATTTATGTTTGTCACTACCTTAAGTGTGAAAGTGTTTACAGTACATTTCCCCGCCGTAACAACAAGGCAAAAGAACGTTTTGAGAGTTCACCACCAAACCCTTATTCTTCAACAAGTGAATCAGGAAGGTCGTGAACATGTTTCAGGATGGTACCCTTTAGCCCCGTAGCCTCGACTTGTGACTACTTTTATGTTACACACACAAAAAAAGTCTCACATTACTTAGAAATAGAGACCAATAGTAATTTATATACAACACTCATACTATTGAATTCAATATAAAAAAAAAACATTGTACTCTATTATTTTATTTATAAAAAAATATTATTTTTTAAATACATTGAATAATTAATGTATATGAACAATATATATATATATATATATATATATATATATATATATATATATATATATATATATATATATATATATATATATATATATATATATATATATATATATTATATATATATATATATATATATATATATATATATATATATATATATATATATATATATATATATATATATATATATATATATATATATATATATATATATATATATATATATATATAATATATATATATATATATATATATATATATATATATATATATATATAATTTATTAATTATTCAATTAATTTAAAAAATAATTCTTTTTATAAATAAGGCCAAAGGAAGTAATATTTAAAATATAAAAAATACAAACACAACTATATATTCATAAATCTTTAAAGCAAGAAAATCTTATCACGGTATTTAACACACATCTATATCATTACACTCATACTATATATGTTGAAAAGTTTTAGAAATGTTTTATCAAACAAGCGTCCTTTCAAAAATGATTTTTTTTTCTTCTATAGTTTAACATTTTTAAATCAATATCCTACACTTGTTTAATACTCACCCAATATAGGTTGGATCAGAGGTGTTCACTCAATATGGGTTGGATCACTCAATATAGGTTGGATAAGAGGTGTTTGCGGTGTGGTTTGAGCGGTTTTGAGAAGAAGAAAAATTACTTGAATTATAAGAGAAAAAAAAAAATTTGATTTTGTTCGGTTTAAAAATAAATTTGAACCAAACCAAATTAAATTAGTATTGTTTAAATTAGTTCGGTTGATTCAGTTTTTTATAAAAAAAATATTAAACCATAGATAAATATATAGAAAAAAAATATAATTTTGTGTTTAATTGTTCATATTATCATAAAAAAATTATAATTATCAAAATAAATTTATAATTTGATATATAAAATTTTGTATTATAATTTTATCTAAATATAAAGAATGATATAGACAAAATTTCATTCTTAAATAAATATTATACAAAGAATACGAAAAAATATATTTTGTGAAAATAATATTTATAAATGAATAATATTTTATTTTTTTAATGATTTGTAAATTAAAATAAATATCATACAAACTATGATAAAATATACACATAATATATATGTTGATTTCTCTATCGAATTAAAAAATATATATATTGGTTAGTAAGATTTTATAAACATAATACGGTTTTGTTTGATTTGATTTGGTTTACAAAATACAAACCGAAAATCAAACCGAACCGTACGATTCCGTTAGAAAATGAATCAAATACATTCGAATAAAATATAATTTTTTACAGTTTCAATTTAGTTCAGTTCAATTTTATGACTCTCTATTAAACCGATTTGATTTTGAACACTCCTATATTAAACTATTAAAATAAGCGTTTTAAAAAAATTATATATTTCTTTCTTTTAACAAATTTGATATATTTTTAAACAAATTTCACAAACAACTAAAATGCTTAGAGTAATATTTAAACGGTTTAATGGATACGAATATGTAAAATAGTAAATCAATATTTTATCATGTTATTAAAAAAAATAAAAATAAAAAAAAATAATGTGTCTCGATACATGATCATAATTGATTAAAAATATAAAATTAATTTATATTATAAGTGGATCACCTATTATTTCATATTTTAATTATTTTCAACGTATCTGCTTCATTCAACTAGAAAGAGAAAACAACAGCAAGGAAAGGAAACAGAAAAATCGATTAAAAAAAAATCCGATTGAACAAGTTTTTCTTTTGGACAGAACTCAGTAACAGAACATACAAAACCTGTGCAATTAAGATCCCCAAGTTCCTAATTCTCAGCCACAGAAAATTCCCAAATAAAAAGAAGAAACAATTTATTATTATATTTCAAAAGTCAACAAAAATCTCTATAATTTTTTCGATCAAAAATTCGTTTTAGTTTCTTAATTTTCATATCTAGTATAAGCCTTATAATCATATCATATGAATCCTTTGATTTTAAAGTGCTAAAGTGCCATAATCCCAGTTGAAAACATTTGATCCTTTGTGTATGAAGAACTTGGCAACTCCATAGCCTTTGAAGCTTCTGATCTACACTTCTCTTTTCTCTCATCCATCATTATTTGTTTCGAACGACACTCTGTGCTGCAAAATCCTTTGTCTCCTCTACACACAAAAATTTACCCATAATCAAATTTTAAAGCCCATATAATATGAAAAAAGTGTCTGAGACTATGTGTCAGATTAAATCAACTCAGTTGATAGTTATGCAGAAACGGTTGATAGGAAAAAAAAAATACCTGTACATGAATATGTCTTTGCCATCGAGATTCATTTTGCATAAATGACAAGAATTGAGAAAATCCAAAGTGAGAAAAGACGGTTCAGCTTCAAGGAAAGTTTGTGTTGGTGGGGATCTTCGGAAAACACCAACGTTGTTGTTTTTCGAGGTATTATTATTACTACTATTATAATAATAATCATGTCTCAAAATTCTACTTTCTTCACCACCATCATAAAATACCTTAGTGATGGGTTTGTTAGATTCATCACGGTATGTAACATACGTGTAATCTTCAGGACTTCCAACAAGAATCTCGTTTTCACAAAATTGATTCTGTGGATGCTTTTGATTTTGGATTGGGATTGGTGACGTACAAACATGTTTTGGAACAACCTCGTACCCGGTTTCCTCGGATTTATCAAGAGCCACCACGATTCCAAGACCAACACCACCACCAAATTTTGGTGAATGGATTTGCATCCTTGAATTCATTTCAAACGGGCTTCTTGGGCTTCCGATTGTGTCCAAAAGCGCGGTGGCAGTTTCACCGAAAACTAACAATTCTGAGAATTTTCGGATCAAGTGCTGGGATCTCTTACCCAACAACATGATGAAAACAATGATTTTTGAGATATTAGAAATTGTTGTTGTGAAGAAAATGTGAAGGGTTTTAATGAGAGTGATGTGTTTTTATAAAAGCATTTTGTTATGGGTTGAAAAATAATTGATGGTTTTTGGTATTGGAATAAGCCCGCTGTTTCATTTGGAAGTATTCGGGTGATGATTGCTAGAGATATGCCCAACAATTATTATTTTATTTTTTTATTTTATTTAAATAATTTAATATTGTTTAATGATTGTAACATTGATAATATTAATATCATTCAATAAAATTATATCATTATGTTATATCATATAAATCGTTAAAAACTTTCTATTTGAAATGTTCAAATATTAAATCGTTATTGGTTGATAGTATTAAATAAATTTATATTTTTTTAAAATTTAAAATTTATTGATTTATATTACTCCTTTAAAGAGATGACTACCATATACTGTAATTATTATATATTTTTTGAAAATTATTATATATAAAAAGGTCACTTTCCAGTGGCCCAGTTTTTTGAAAATGTCATTTTCAATGATTAAGATGTACTATAATACAAGTATATAAAAAAACTTAAAATATGGTATTTAGACATTTAAAAACCGACTATATATTCTTGTAATATTCTCCATTTTAATTATATTAAATTTTTTATTAATTATAAGTTTTTTATAACATCAATAAAATATTAATTCTATTTTTTATTATATATTATATCTTATATTAATTTATTTTTCAATTTTTTAATTTATTAATAAATAATACTTTTGTAAAATAAATTATATATTAAAACATCAATAAAATATTGTTTTAGACGATTCAAAACCGACTATATATATATATATATATATATATATATATATATATATATATATATATATATATATATATATATATATATATATATATATATATATATATATATATATATATATATATATATATATATTATAAGTTTTATTATAATTTTGTTAAAATATTATTTTATTTTTTTGAAAAAAAAGCCTATCTTATTAACTAAAAAACAGGTAAACTTGGATTCAAGCAAACTCCAATAATTTTCTTTATTCTTTATTATGTATTATATTATATATTTATTTTTTATTTTTATTTTTTAATTCATTTGTTTTAATTTAAAAACAAATAATACTTTTGTAAAATAAGTTATATATTCTAACATCAATAAAATATGGTTAATAAATATTATTTTTGTAAAACATCATATATTATAATATCAATAAAATATGGTTTTTAGACAAATGAAAACCGACTACATATTCTCGTAATATTCTTTGTTTTAATTATATTTTTTTTTGTAATTTATAATTTTTATTATAATGTCATAAAATATTATTTTATTATTTTATTATTCCTTTTATTATTTATTAATTTAGTTTTTCCAATTTTTATTTCACCTGTTCAATTTATTAATTAATAATAATTTGTAAAAAATGAGTTATAATATCTATTTTTTATATAAAATTATATTTTTAATTTGTATAAATTTATGAATTTAACAAATATATATTGATGATGTAAAATAAATTTTACATAATCGTTCAATAAAAAATTACTACTTCAATATTCCATATAAATATTTTTAAAATACATATATGATTTAACAACACATTACTCGTTACTCATTAATTAACAATATAAAATTATTTTACATCGACATTTAATTTTCTCTAAAATTATCATATAATTTATAATTTGAATTGGAAGTTTTATAAAATATAATTAGAATACATTTGTAAGAATCTAGCTAGAAGAGTCAAAGAAAAAATCCTAGATATTTAATAAATGCCAAAAAGTGTGTATAAACATTATTTCAAAAGACTTATATCAAATAATGTAGATCAGTATATGCATTTTAGTATTTAGATTCCTATATTATAATGCAGGCAGTAGAGGAAATTCAAATTTTAATATAAAAAATTCAAACAAAAGTTATTGTACTCTTTTTATTACTATAAAATTCTATTTTAAAATAAAATATAAATAAAAGTGGTAATTTAGAAATCTATGGATAGATTCAAAATATGTACTATACATTAGCTATTCTTTGAACTTATATTTTAATTTGAAGGTAGTAAATACGAAAGTTTTATTATTGTTTAATGATAATTATTTTTTGTCAAGAATCTATATAACTCTCTATGTTTATATTATAATTTGTTTTGGAGAAAAATTGTATATTAAATTATAAATTGTTTTACAATATTAAATAATATAAAAAATATTTTTTTTATTATATTTTTAAATATTTATTATTCTTTTTTTTTTAATTTATATTTCTCATATAATTAATGAAATATAATTTTGTAAGATCTTTTATAATTTCTTTTCTTTTATCAAGTAGTCTATTTTGAACAAGTGTGACGTCGCGTCATGAACATGTGTTTTTTTTTAAGAAGTTAAAATGAAATATTAATTAAAAAGTCCTTTAAGCATAAGGCGTACTAGAAGAACTTCAAAAAAATATTAATACAATTCCATCCAAAACAAAACAATCATAAAATGAAAATCACAACTAAACAATAGTAACTGTAATACACCATAAAGGGTTGACCCTTCAAATCTGATAATCAAAACAAAAAGTTGAATAATGAGATTTCAACCACCAGAAACGCTTGAAGTTTCACCTTTTCACATATAGTCATTAGCGACAAACTTTTATTTTGAAAAACTCGTTGATTCCTTATTTTTCAAATTAACCACACTGTCGCTACCCAAATAATATGAAAAACATTTTGGCACGCTTTCAACCATCCACCCAAAGCCACAAATTGATCATATGATGATCCCTGCATTGGCCATGAAAAACTGACGAAAACCCTAACCAACCAAACAACATCAACCAAATTTTACCAAAATAATCACACTAAACAAACAAATGATCTTGATTCTCATTCTGCCAAAAAGCTATGGAACAATTTTTCCCCTCTGCTATAATAATATGTCTACTAACCAAATTATCTTTCGTCGGAAGTCTATTCCAAAATAACCGCCACACGAAAAGATTTACCTTTAACGACACTACTTTATTCCACCAAACCTGAGAATCACTTAGATGTTGAGCATCAACCAACTTCGTCAAACACTAATTCGCACGACTCACGTTATAACGATTTGAAGAATGGAGTCTCCACACCCAAGTATCGTTCACCGCTTCCTGCAAAATAAATGAATCTTGTTAGTGCGTGAGGCACTTTTAGTGAGGATAGAAAGAAAGAATAATAAAGGAAATAAGGATTATATTATTCACTTGATTTATATTGTACAAAATAAGGCTACACACTATGACTATTTATATACAATCCTAATTGGGCTTAGACTTACACAACTTGGATTATATTTAAATATTAAATCTAATCTAATCTAATCTAATATTTCAACACACCCTCTTAATCCAAGTTGTTGAATGTATGCTAATCATAGTTGATCAGAACTATTCCTAATTTCTTTCTCAAATTCAGGAATTTGTCGATCTTCAATCCTTTGGTGAAAATATCGGCGAACTGTGCTTCACTTGAGCAATGCCTAACTTAAAGTTCCCCTTAGTTTACCTTTTCTCTTAGGAAGTGAAATCTAGCTTCGATATGCTTACTCCTTCCATGCAGAACTGGATTCTTTTTCAGATTTATGATTGACTTATTATTGATTTACAACACAAGAGGTTTCTTCACTTTGACCTCTATTTCTTCAAGTACCGATCTGATTCAAATTGTTTGACATGTTGCATAGGATCCTACTATATATTTAGCTTCACACTATGACAATGCCACCAGAAGTTATTTTTTCGAACACCGTGAGATTGGGGCACCAAATACTTGAAAGAAATATCCAGTTGTGCTTCTTCGATCTTCCTTATCACCACACCAATCAGCATCTGAAAAATAAGTAATTATTACTTCTTTGCTTCTTCGATTATTTCCCATATATTGTTTCTTTTGATTGCCTATAACTCTTTGACCATAGCTAACTTCCACTATTTAATCTTCAAATCTTCCTTATGGTTGATTGATTCAACACCTGCAAGTAAAGCAAAATGAACTAATTCTTCATCTGGTGTGACTTCATCATTATCCACCACTTCATAATCATGAAGTCTTGTTAGAAGAACTCTATTTCGTTGAGGTCTTTGGCTTGTTTCAACCACAGCCTATTTGACTTCGACTATTTTTGGAATGTTAGCAACTGCTTCGACTTTGATTGGAATATTAGCAATTTCTTCGACTTCGATTTCATTAGTTTCTTCGTTGAAACCATAGCTCATCAATGGCTTGTTAATTGCATCATTAGAATTCCAATCCTAGGCAGAATTTTCATCAATCAAAATGTATCGACTTAACACAATCTTCTTATTAACTGGATTGAATAGCTTGTATGCACCTATTTTATGATATCTTACCATAACCATAGGTTCAATCTTGTCATCAAGCTTCATTATTCTCGCATCAGGAACATGTTTGTAACACATAAAGCCAAACACCTTCAAATGACTCACTGATGGTCGTTTTCCACTCCATACTTCTTCAGGAACCTTGTTCTTCAATATCTTGGTAGGGTACCTGTTTAAAATATAAACTGCAGTCGAAACAGCTTTACCCCATAAGGATTTTGGAAAATATTTTGCTTTAGAATGCATCTCTCCATATCCAATATGGTTTTGTTTCTTCTTTCTACAATTCCATTATGTTGAGGCGTATAAGAAATAGTTACCTCGTGATCGACACTATGTTTCGCACAAAAATCTTCAAACATCTTGGATGTGTATTCGCCACCTCCATATGTTCGCAAAACTTTGATCCTCTTATCACTCTGGTTTTCGACAAACATCTTGAATCTCTTAAAGATTTTAAATACTTAGTTCTTTCTCTTGATCACATAGATCCGCAGCTTTCAACTGAACTCATCGACAAACAAAATGAAATATATGTTTCCACCAATGGTATATTATTCGAATGGACCACATACATCTGAACATATCACTTCTAGTATGCATGATGATCTCATTGGCATAGTCGAAACAAAAGAGTTTCTGGATTTCTTTCCGACTAAACAACCTTCACAGAGTTTGTCGGGCATCTCTAGACTTGGGATACCAAATACTATATCTTGAGTAATCAGCTGATTGAGTGATCGGAAGTTCAAATGTCCAAACCTTAATATCCACAACCAACTATCATTGTGGTCGACAATAATTTTTAGACATTCTACTTCAGTCGAACTGATCATAGCCTTAAACATCCTGTTCTTTGACATAGGATATTTTAAGACCAAATTATTCTTGGTGTTGAACAATTTTAAAACTCCATCTTTCATGACAATTGAGAAACCTTATTCGACTAGTTATTATCGTATCCCAAATTTTCCATACCTTTATGATCACATCATTATGTGATTTTTGAAGTTAAAAGTGAAAGAAAAGTGTTTCAATTGAAAATGGTCCATCAATATCTGATGGCCCATTTTTAAGAATTCAAATCAACAAGAGGGGTGTATCCTAATTCAAGGGAGTGGGGCTTTCTAAATCAGAAAGACTCATATGCCCGTAGGCCCATTTGTGAAGCATGTTGGCCAATGGCCCATGAGATTCTTATATGAAGGTCTATTTTATTTTAAAAGGATGATATTTTAAGTATATAAGAAGGCATATTAAGTTTTACTATTTTAGTAAAGAAGGGGTGCGACTTCAAATTGCAAAGCCCATTAGGTATTTCCTTTGATCCATTTTTTGTTTGGTCGTTGAATACTAGAAAGAGAGTGCGCATAATAATTCTTTTTAAGGGCCCAAACAATGAATACAGGCTGGGCCCATTTGGCATTTTAAGAGAAAACCATTTATGTTTTTGTAATTGTTATTAAACTTTTTCTATTATTATAATCTTTTTACAAATTATTAAGAGATTTATTATAATTGTTTTAAAATATTTTATTATTTTTATTTCATATAATCATTTTATTAAGATATATATATATATATATATATATATATATATATATATATATATATATATATATATATATATATATATATATATATATATATATATATATATATATATATATATATATATATATATATATATATATATATATATATATATATATATATATTTAATGTTTGAAAAAAGGTTTGTTTTATAAAGTTCAGGACCGATCCGTATTAAATAAAGAAGAAATGTTTGTTGTAACAAAAAAAAAATTGTTGTTTGGCAGAAAAGAAAATTTTGTTACGGTACAAGGCCCAAACTCAATAAGACGCTGGCAGAATCTTGTTAGGCCCAAATCCTTAAAACACGTTGTAGTAAGTAAAAATTATAACATACAGGCCCATGTTATTAACAATTATTGTTTCAATCTTTGGAAAGAAAAACACATGTTTTCAATTGGATTAACACGAACTAGTACTGTACAAATCAAATCTAAAACTAAATCAAATCTTGTAAATTATAGTTCAAAATCAAAGCAATGTTATCAATTCCAAGCCCAAAATTCTTATTACAAAACAAATCTAAAAATACAGAATCAATATTACTAAAATCAAATCTCATAATTATGAATTGCATTCAATCGAATCCCAAATATTACAAATCAAAATCAATTACAACTTATTCAATCCCTTAATTTCTCTAAATCCCCTAATCTAATCCTAAGCAATTTGTAACAGCATTCAAACCCTAACTTTATAAATAGTAAAGGATAATATGAAGAAAGGGTGGAGGAATTTGGACCGAGCAAAGAAAAGTAGAACGAAGAAAAAACATAATTTGTTGAATACCAAAGAGGAAAGCGGTTAGGGTTTTAACATCTGAAATCCTAATCGTGTTATTTCCAAGTCATCGTTCGTCGTTGAACACCTATCCGGACCATCGCCCTCACCGGAACCTACAAAAGAAAGAGAGGAAGGTCGGAAACTGAATCGCTCGAAGAACTTAGAATACAAAATCGCAAAAGGGGTAAACGAATCAGCTTCTTTCTTCTTTTTTGTTTTTTTATTGATTGAAGGGTTATTGGTTGGGCTATGATAGAAGAGAAGGGGTTAGGCTAGGCGCCGTCGCGGGGAGATTTTAGGGTTAGGTTGAAGAAGATAAGGGTGTGTAATGATTCGAGAGAGAGAGAACAAAGAAGGGTGTAAGTGAAAATGAATAATAGAAATGTAAAATAATATTTGTATTCTGTGTTGATTCAATACATACGCGCTCACGATATACATCTTGCACTCTCAAATCTACCCCTTTGATCATTAGACGGCCGTGAGGCCAAGTCCCATCACAAGCCCATGCACCCTCGCATATACGATTAGTCAGGTTCTCTCCAAAACACGTAATGGGCCAAGCGCATTCTTTTTGCACCCCCCTTGCCTATAATTACTAAAACCAAGCCAACATAACACCCCCTGCCATTGGGCCCAATTCAATATCTGAACTTGGGCCCATTTTCTAAAAAAAAACCCATGTTTGCTCGCTAAGTAGAAAAACATACCCCCAGGCCGACTGAGCCTGAATTCAATATCTGAATTCAGACCCTCACTATTCACACTCCCACCTTTTTACTTATGAACTTAAAATACACCCCCTGAAACTAGTTTAATTTTCTAATTTTTTTTATAATTATTATTTTTCTTATTTTATTTTTTCTTATTTTATTTTCTTATTTCTACCTTTATTTTTTTAATATAATAGTTATGATTTTTAAATGATTAAATCTTATTAAAATATTACTATTATTATTATTATTATTATCGTTTAAATAATTATTTTCTTTAAAAACTCATGTACATATTTTATTATATTGCATTAAATATTTTAATCATGCATTAATTAGAATTTTCATAATTAATATAATTAAAATATACTCAACAAATCTTAAATCTCTTTTTTCGAAATAAACTAATCTAATAAACCATTTTTGCAAAAGGGTTCCGAATATATTTTGACTAATCGCGCATTTAGTCTAAACTTTCGCTATCTTTACACCCGGTTAGAATGCGAGGCAATTCAAAATACTTTTGAAACCCCTAAAAAACACAAACCCATGTGAACTACGAATTATGACTCTGATTCCTCCTAAGAGGATACGTAGGCATACGATTAAAATCGTGGTGAGTTCCCCTATTAAAAATTAAAACCCCTTTGCACTTAACTATTAAACCTAAACCTAAACCTAAACCTAAACCTAAACCTAGTATCCTTAAGAATAAGGTAGATGAAAGGTGCCTAACACCTTCCTTTCGTCTAAAGAAGTCTGAAACTTAGAATCTTTGTTTTACGAATTAGGGTTTCCTATTAGATGCCCTTCCTTAGGATAAAAACTAGTAGTGGCGACTCTGATTTTAAATCCAGTTGCAACAGTTGGCGACTCTGCTGGGGACTTCAACCCTAGGTTTAGAATCCTTTCCTTTAGGTTTTAGGTTTTTATTTTTGTGGGGTTTTTATTTGCTTTATTTTATTTATTTATTCTTTATTTATTTCCTTGTCTATTTTGTCATTATATTTACTGTGTGGCAGGATTTTATTTTCAAAAAAAACATTTTCAAATAACCCTTAGAAAGAAGGTTCATCATTTAGTTTGGGGGGTACATCATCCCTGCGAGTCTATGTGACGACTTCACCTAGAGTAGGTGGAATTCCGCAAAAGGAACACTTATCGAGAGATATCCTCTTGACTAGTAGGACTTTGGAATTCCACCCATGACTCTTTGTATAAACCTAACCAAAATATCATGACGAGACCTTTCACAACTTTTAGACGAAAGTCTCAGTCCGTAAAGAGGCTCCACCTAAGGGAGGCCCTTGTGCCTTTTCCCTTGGTGTTATTCATGATACCCTTAAGGAAGCCACCTTTTTAGAGGGTAGACTAAACGTAGGTCAAAACTAAGAGCCTACCTTATAAGGGTGCCTATCACAAAATCCCATCACTAAACCCTGCATCTATGCATTCATACATTTCACATATATTCATCATCCATTTCTTTTTATTTGTCTTATTCACAGGGTAAAAAAAGTATTAAAATCAAGATTTTGGTGATTATCTTTGAAAATGGATACCAAAGGGAAACAACTTATCCGCCTCAATGCCCTTAAGCCATACATTTCTGAAATCAAAGCCATAAAGGAGAAATTATCTGAAAGAGCTTTGAAGATGTTCGCTCGCCGCTATAGGGATACCCTTTACTTGACCAGAGTAGAGGTTCAACTAGACGTTGTTTCTGCCCTCACTCAGTTCTACGACCCTCCACTGAGATGCTTCACCTTCCAAGACTTCCAGCTAGCACCGACTCTGGAAGAATTTGACAGAATTCCGAACTTTTCTAAAGAGAAGGCCTATGTAAGTATCGGGAAAACTATTGAAGTCAAAGTCTTGGCAAAGGGCTTAGGGATCCCTTATTCTGAGTTAGTTCAAAATTACCAAAGAGAAAGCATAATACAAGGAATCAAGAGAACATACCTAGAAGCTAAGGCACCCGAGTTTGCTAATTATAAAGAATGGGAGCCTTGTGTCAATTATTTAGGATTGCTTGTGTTTGGTGTAATTTTATTTCCCTGGACTGTGGACTATATTGACCCTGCGACCATTAGCATATTTTGGGGTGCAAAAGTTTTCAATGCAGATCCAAATCCTGCTATGCTTGCTGACATTTATTACACACTGCATACAATGTACAAAAAGAGAAAAGGCACTTTAAATTGTTGCATTCCATTTTTGCATACCTGGTTCATAACCCATCTTTACAAAGAAGATTATATGATTCTGAACTTGACCAAACGTGGGTGGACTCAGAAATTAAGGTCTCTCACTGCTAATTTAGTATTATGGTATGCAAGGAAGCTGGATATTGGTGATATCACTTATAGCTGCGGAGACTTTCCTAATGTTCCATTGATCGAATATCGGGGCTGCATTAATTACAACCCTACCTTAGCCCTACGACGGTTAGGGTATCCTTTGGAAGATAAACCTTCAGACGAACAACTCCAACAATTGATCATTCATGACATGGGTAGAAATGACCAAGGGTTTCTCAACAAGGTTATCCGGGCTTGGAATAAGGTTAATAAAAGAAAAGATGAAAGGAAGAATTCCATAGCAAGGGAACCCTATACTAGATGGGTTCGGGATAGGGTATAAATTATCAAGCTGCCATTTGATATAGATCCGAAGTATAAGCTAGAGGTCCCAGAGGTCACGCCTATGTCCTTGGAAGAAATCGACGGTCTGAAGAGTGCCCTACAACAAGATTAGAGGGAAAAAGAAGAACTAGAACTCGGCCTCCTCAATCTGACCAAAGAAAAGAAGCAGATACAACTCATACTTGAGTCAAAGGACCAACAAATTGAGAGAGATCAAAAGGCATTAGAAAAGGAGAGCCTCAAATGGAAGCGCATAACGGAAGGAATTTTCAGTGCGACCTTCAATCTGGATTCCCACAGCCAAAGGTTAGAAGATGCTACTACTGAAATCGGGAGGTTAACTAGATGGTATGAAAAGGAAACACATGACAAGAAGGTACTAGAGGAAGACCTAAGATCCCATATCCAAGGTTTGGCGCAAGCTTCTTTAGATCAAGAAGAGCAGATGAAGCACCTCACCTCCAGACTTCAAGACAGCCAAGAATTAGAGATTAAGGAACACCTGGAAAGGATAAAGGCCGAAAGACTCATGACTCAGAGAACCAAAGAATATGAGCAAGTGTGCCTAGAGCTAGAAGGTCTCCAAAAATATTTCCTTATTCAACGGGGGCTTCATACGGAGTTAAGGGCTGAAAAGATGTATTGGGAAGAGAAATATACAAAGATCGCCCAAGCTAGGAGAGATAACCATAAGATAATCCCACATCTTTATCAAAAATATCGGTATTACAAGGAAAAACATGAAAGGATCGCTTTCCTAGCCAACAATCTCATTGAGGATATCCCTAGAAGTTTGAGAGACGCGGAAAGTGTAATGGTTCCTCTTCCAAAGGACGTTGAAGATTTTCCTCAAGCTTTGTCGAGCGATGGTTGATGGTTTTAGAGCACACATTCGCAAGCGCACCTAGAAGATTTATTTCCCTTTGTTTATTTTCATGCAAACAAGTTTTGATTTAAAGTTGTAATATTTTCAATATTTGGATTATGTTACCTTCAATAAAGGAATTTTGTTTCTATATCTCGTTTGCGTATCTATTTTTAAGATATTCACCAAATAATAAAAAAAGAAGAAAAAAAAATAAGTATATACACAAGTGAATAAGGCATTTAAAAGAAGAAACCTTTACATGATCATACATAATCATATGCATGCATGCATTCGCAAACACTTGCATTTCATACCAAAGCTCATTATTTTTCAAAATCTCTCCAATTGAACCATTGGTAGAAGAAGATCACCACCTCCTTGGCCTCCGTATCAAACAAGGGCCTACCAGCAAAAAGCAATGGAACAATTGAAGAGAATCAGGTTCCATTCAAGGAGGATCTCGACCAGGTCAAAGGCTATGTGAGTTCAATGAAAGGAGATATGAATCGAGTTCTCATAGCTCTAAAGAACATCATTGACAAACAAGATCTGATTCTCATAGTAGCTTTCAAGGAAGTAGCCCAATTGATTGGTGCATCAAGCGGTCACCAACTGAGAAAGGAGCCAGAAGCAGGACCCCAAAAATCCGTCATGGCCCAAAAAGAGACAAAAGAAGTTGAGATTGAAGGGTTTGTCCCACCGTCATCAAAAGTAGGAGAGTTACATACCCTAGAAATTCCAATCAACAATGTAGACAACTACTTAGATCTGCAGTATGGAGACCACGACCTAGAGGATGCCAACCAGGCACCCTTAAAGACAAATGGTACTTATGCTATTGATAATCCACTGGTGATAAATCAATATAAGGCTCTGGAAGAAAGATTGAAAGTTGTGGAGGGTTTTGATGCCTTCGAAGTAGATGCTCTCGAGATGGGCCTAGTTCCTAATGTGATAAATCCACCGAAGTTCAAAGTGCCTGACTTTGGAAAGTACAAAGGGCTCACTTGTCCAAGAAATCATCTATGCATGTATTACAGGAAGATGCATGCCCATGCCCACGATCAAAAGTTGATGATTCACTATTTTCAAGATAGCTTAAGCGGGGCATCTCTAGACTAGTATATACAGTTGGAGCGAGTGCATATTCGAACATGGGCAGATCTTGATAATGCTTTATTAAAGCATTATAAATATAACCTAAACATGGAGCCTACCCGCATGCAACTCCAGAACATGTCCCAGAAGAAAGAAGAATCTTCCAAAGAGTATGCTCAGAGATGGAGGGAGATGGCATCCCGTGTGCAACCACCACTGTTGGAGAAGGAGTTAATAGATATGTTCATGGGAACCTTGCAAGGTTTATATTATGAGAAAATGGTAGGAAGTATCTCTTCAAGATTCTCAGACCTGGTGACTATTGGAGAAAGAATTGAGACTGGAATAAAGAGTGGGAAAATACCAGGGGGACCATCAAACACCCCCTATAATTCAAAAAGTCATGCTCCAAACTTCCCAAAAAGAAAAGAGGGAGAAATTAATGTCGTAGCCTCACAGCCAAGGGCACAACAACCATTGATAATCCCACAAGGACAACAGCAAGGAAAATTTGGAAGGCTGTAAAGAAACTTTGATCCACTCCCTTTGCCATCCAGCCAACTATTACAACACTTGGTCAAGGCGTCCTTGGTGGAGCTAAAACCTTTAGCTCCCCCAGTCGGACCACTCCCGCGAAAGCACAATGTTGACGCCAGATGAGAGTATCATGCTAATTCTCTTGGGTACACCATAGAGTAATGTTGGGCATTCAAGCATAAAGTTCAAGATTTGTTAGAATCTCAAGACATCACTTTTGAGAAACATAGCATGAAATAAAACCCCATGCCTCCACATGATGGACCAACAATAAATACGATCGAGATAGTCACTAACTTTGGGGAAACCATGTAAGCAAAGGCCCCGATAAACTTGTTGAAGGGATATCTGTTGGGATGTGGGTTCCTGTTGGAACATAATGAAGCCTTCGAAAGGACGTTACAGAAGCTAGTGGATCAGGGGATAGTCCAATTCAGACCATACCTTGAATAAAAATATATAGTTGTGATTGAAGGAAAGAAGCCATTGGTAATCCCTTACCAAGGCCCAAATCTTAACAGAAAGACTCTAGTGATCCCATGAGAAGAATAGGCAGAAACCCCAGGGATAGCACCAAAGAAGGATCTGCAAATATTAGCAGTTCTGAAGGCCACAGTAATAATTAAGGGACCGTCACCTATCCCTTATGAAAGTAACAAAGCAGTACCATGGAGTTATGATTCAGCCTCATACATTAATGGAGTTAAACAAGAAAGTGAGCCATCATTAAGTCAAGGACCTACAATTTCAAACATAGCAGGGACAGGGGGTATTACCCATATTGGCCGAGTCTTCGAATCTGAAACACCAAAGAAGAATGATGAGTTAGCAATAAAAGATAAATGAAAATCAGTGGTGGAAACGAGTCAAGAGAAAGAACCTCCCAGCAAAAACTTTACTGATCAAGAGGCGGAGGAATTCTTAAAGATCATCAAAAGAAGTGACTATAGGATGGTGGATCAGCTTCACCAAACCCCAGCTAAAATTTCCATACTCTCGTTGCTCATCAATTCGGAGGCGCACCGAGACTCTTTAATGAAGGTACTAAGTTCAGCCCATGTTGCAGAGGAGATTACCGTGAATCAATTTGACAATGTTGTAGCAAACCTAACTTCTGGATCATATCTGGGTTTTAGAAATAATGAATTGTCACCACAAGGTCGGGCTCACAACAAAGCACTGCATATCTCTATTCAGATAGGTACTACCAGCCTATCCAGGGTACTCACCGATACCGATTTTGCCCTCAACGTGTTACCAAAATCAAGTCTGATGAAGTTAACATTAGATGGCGTCGTGATAAGGCCAAGCTCTACAATAGTTAAAGCATTTGACGGGTCTCAAAGCTCGGTATTCTAAGAGGTGGACCTTCCAGTCAAAATAGGACCACATATCTTCTATATCACTTTCCAAGTCATGGATATAGAACTGGCGTACACATGCTTATTGGGCCGACCTTGGATTCATGCAGCAGGGGCAGTCACTTTGACCTTACATCAAAAGTTAAAGTTCTTAGTGGAAGGGAAGTTAATCATAATCGACGGTGAGAAGGACATCTTTGTAAGTCACATCGAATCATACAGGTATATCAATGCCGACGAAGACTGTATAGCCACCCTATTCCAAGTTTTGGAAGTTTCTTCGATGGTGACTTTACCGGTAGAGAAAAGAGATAAGCCCACGGTAACTTCTTGGAGATATTTTCAAACAAAAATGGAAAGTGGCACCTCAAAAGGTTGGGGAAAGCTCCCAGAAATCCCTGAGAAGAAGAATTGCTTCGGTTTAGGCTATGAACTATCAAAAGCTATTCTGAGAGGCAGAACACGGCTTCCTCCACTCCAAGATACATTTGTCAATAAAGGAATAGAACATGGAGGACAGGTGGAAATGATATCCAACAAAGTTAACACCAAAAGGATAATTGACTTCATCCGAGAATGCGCCCCAGGAGAAGAACTCAAAAGCTGGACAACCATGGAGATTCTCGACATCTTTTTCTTTCCTAAGTAATTTTTCTTGTTTTTGAAAGAACATATGTCAAGCTCGAGGCGTAGAGGTTGCTTGTAAGGGTCCCCCCGTTTTGTTTCAGACAATATTTACAATTAATAAAAAGTTATATTTTGTTTTCAATTAAGATCCTTGTCTTTCTCTTGCATTTATCTCTTAAATTTAAAAATGGCAATACTTTCTCTTCATATGCATTTTCAAAATTCATATACTAAAATCTGCACCAAAACATGATAAACATGCAGATCCATGCCCAAAACCACCGATAATGTTACTGCTGCAATCCGATATAATTTTTATGCTCCTATCAACCAAGCTGAAGAAGAAGGTGATGAAGATCTTGAACTTTCAGAAGAAATGGCAAGGGAAATAGAGCGAAAGGCTAACAACATACAACCATATCAAGAAGCTATTAAGACCATTAATCTCGGCACCGAGGAAGATCTGAAAGAAATCAAGCTAGGGGAAATGTTAGAGCAGAGCGTCAAAGAAAAGCTGATCAAGCTATTGCATGAGTATGTGGATATATTTTCCTGGTCCTACAGGGACATGTCGGGATTAGATATAGACATTGTGGTGCATAGACTACCTCTCAAATAAGGTTATTCTCTAGTTAGGAAAAAACTCAGGATAACTCGTCCAAATATGTCCAACAAGATTAGAGATGAGGTTCTTAAACAATTCGACGCAGGGTTCTTAGTAGTGGTGGATTATCCGCCATTGATATCTAACATTGTGCCAGTGCCCAAGAAAGATGGCAAGGTACACATGTGTGTGGATTATCGATACCTGAACAAAGCAAGCCCCAAAGACGACTTCCCATTACCTCACATAGATGTTTTGGTAGACAATACAGCTCAAGCCTCTGTATTATCATTCATGGATGGTTTCTCAGGCTATAATAAAATCAAAATGGCACCCGAAGACATGGAAAAGACCACTTTCATGACACCTTGGGGAACCTTCTGCTACAAAGTAATGTCATTCGGTCTCAAAAATGCAGGGGCAACTTATCAAAGGGCTATGTTCACGCTATTCCATGATATTATCCACAAAGAGGTTGAGGTGTACGTAGATGATATGATAGCCAAATCCCATACGTAGGAGGAACGCGTCATACATTTACAAAAGTTATTTGAGCTGCTGCATAAGTTTAGACTGAGGTTAAATCCGAATAAATGTACATTCGGCATCAGATCAGGCAAGTTGTTGGGTTTCATTGTAAGTCTGCATGGTATCGAGGTAGACCTCGACAAAGTAAAATCCATACAATAAATGCCAGCGTCGAGGACAGAAAAAGAGGTTTGTGGTTTCTTAGGGAGATTGAATTACATCTCAAGATTCATATCGCATCTAATAGCTACGTGTGAGCCTATATTTAAATTATTACGAAAAGATCAAACGGCAGTATGGAATGACGATTGCCAAACAATCTTCGTGACAATAAAAAAATATTTGCAAGAACAACCGATCTTAATGCCACCAATTCCTGGAAGACCACTCATCATGCATCTGATAGTGCTCGAAGGATCAATGGGTTGTGTTTTGGGACAGCAGGACGAAACAACAAGAAAAGAGCATGCAATTTACTACCTCAGCAAGAAATTATTATGCATTGGCTTGGGCTACTAAGAGGTTAGGAAATAAATGTTAACCCACACCACATGGTTAATAGCAAGGATGTATCCTCTAAAGTACATGTTTGAAAAACTGGCTCTTATAGGGAGAATCGCCCGATGGCAGATGCTACTATCAGAATACAACATCCAGTATGTCACTCAAAAAGCCATCAAGGGTAGTATAGTAGTTGATCATCTAGCTCACCAACCATTGCCAGAATATCAACCTATGAGGTTCGACTTTCCAGACGAAGATGTCATGGTCGTATGTGACTATGAAATACTAGGACCTAACGAAGGACCCGAACCAGGGGCACGTTGGACACTCATGTTCGACGGGGCTTCAAATGCACTGGGACACGGTATAGGGGAAGTTTTGAATTCTCCAAAGAATTACCATAAGCCTTATACTGCAAGTTTGTGTTTCAACTGCACCAACAACATCACCAAGTATGAAGCTTATATACTAGGACTGGAAGCTGCCATTGATCTAAGAACTAAACACCTCGAAGTATTTGGGGACTCCGTATTAGTCATATACCAAGTCAACAGCGAGTGGGATACTAAACAGCCAAAACTGATCCCATATCGGGATCATGTTTTTAAAGTTGGCTACGGAATTCATGAAGATTACTTTCAGTCAAATTCCATGAGAAGAAAATCAAATGGAAAATGCTCTGGAAACTCTATCGGCTATGTTCAAAGTAACTTGGCCAAACCACGAACCACGCATCACAATTAGACACTTTGAAGAGCCCGCACATTGCCTTACAATTGAAGAAGGGCCGGATAACAAGCCTTGGTTTTACGACATCAAGAAGTACCTTAAAAGCAAGAATATCCAGAAAATACCTCTATCATTGACAAACAAACTCTATGGAGGTTAACCTCAAAATTCTTTCTGAGTAACAGAGTGCTATACAAAAGAAATTACGATATGGTACTACTCAGGTTTGTGGAGAGACAGGAAGCAGATACACTCATGAGAGAAATCCACGAGGGTACATTTGGAACTTATACAAACGGGCACGCCATGGCTAGAAAGATTCTGCGAGCAGGGTATTATTGATTAACGATGGAAGTCGATTGTTATCACTATACAAAAATGTGTCCTAAATGCCAAATCTATATCGATAAGATAAATGTGCCACCAACTCCTCTGAATGTCATGAGCTCCCCTTGGCCGTTTTCAATGTGGGGAATTGATATGATTGGCATGATTGAGTCGAAAGCATCCAACAAACACCGTTTCATTCTAGTAGTCATAGATTACTTCACCAAATAGGTGAAAGCGGCATCCTACGCCAATGTGACAAGCCAAGTGTTACACGTTTCATCAAGCAGAATCTCATATGTAGATACGGGATTCCAAGCAGGATTATTACAGACAACAGGTCTAATTTAAATAACGAGATGATGAAGGAACTGTGCAATAATTTCAAAATTGAGCATCATAATTCCTCACCATACAGACCCAAGATGAACGGAGCCTTCGAAGCAGCCAATAAAAATATCAAGAAGATCGTTCAGAAAATGGTGAAGACATACAAAGATTGGCACGAAAGGCTTCCCTTTGCTCTACATGGCTACCACACTTTCGTACGCACATCAACAGGTGCAACTCTATTTTCTCTGGTATATGGTATGAAGGCCGTACTTCCAGTTAAAATAGAAATACCATCACTTCGGGTCTTAAGGGAAATAAAGCTGGAAGAAGAGGAATGAGTTCAGACATGACTCGATCAGCCCAACCTCGTCGAAGAGAAGCGTTTGACAGCTCTATGCCACATTCAATTGCATTAGAAGTGGATGAAGAGGGCCTTCGACAAGAAAGTTCGCCCTCAAATATTCAAAGAAGGGGATTTAGTACTCAAGAAGATTTTTCTACCTCGCCTCGATTCACGTGGTAAATGGACACCCAACTACAAAGGTCCATACGTAGTAAAAACAACATTCTCTAATGGTGGTCTCATCCTCACAACAATGGATGGGGAAGAACTACCGCACCTAGCAAATTCAGATGCAGTCAAAAAATACTATGTAGAAAAAGCTCGCTAATCTCAAACCCTAAATAGGCGACTTAGGCAAAAAGGAGTGTCCCAGAGATCGAAAACCCTAAAGGGAGATCCATGCAAAAATTAGGGATCTTATGCAAAAGAAATAAAGAACAAAAAGATTGTGATCTAAGAACTACAACTATGAACCACGAAGGGAGAAATGGATCTCAATAATATAAATCAGAAGCAGAGGAGATATGAGTCATTTAGAGGACATTAGAGAGAATCAGTAGCAATTATCATTTTCGTTGCCATTTACAGTTTTGAAACTTTCTGTAATTACCTCTTTCAAGGAATTACATCTTGTACTCTCGCCTATTCAGAGGCACATCCATAAAATATTTACTTTTCTCATCTTTCAAATTGTGTTTTTTCCTTTTTTGACTTGTTTGCAAAATACTACGATTATTGCTTGAGAATATTGTGTTGAAATCATTTTGGGGTATTTGACAAATGAAAGCACTTGATAAAACATAAAAAAAAAAAGCATTTTTGCTAGGAAAACATCAAAAATAAAATCCACGTCTACGTCCATGCACACGTCTACACCTACGCCTGCACTTACAACACAAAAATCAAAATCTTGCTAACACTTTTCACCATGTTCAAATCAATTCAAAAGATACCACGACAATGCAACATACAACATCAGGGAATTGGTGACTCAAAACCAATGGTTTAAAGGAGAGAATGCCGGAAACATTTTTATAACATTTTAAGGTATACACATATTTTGCACATATGCATACACAAATACCCAATACACAAAGGGTTCCATATCAATCTAAGACGTCATACACATACATCGTACATGACATTCCTCAAAGCACACTTTCTTTACAAATTCAACCCATCACCTAAGACTCTATGCAGTGATGTGTTCTCTACAATGCAACCCATTACCTAAGACTCCATGCGATAATGTGCGAAACCCAATACATTGCCTAAAATTCCACGTCACAATGATTCGAAGCCAAACAAGATCTATCACCTAAGGCTCCATGTTGTGATATATTCAACCCATCACCTAAGACTCCATGCAGTGATTTGTTTCTCCATAATGTAGTTCATTACCTAAGACTCCATGCATTAATGTGCGAAGCTAGGTACATTGCCTAAGACTCCATGCAGTGATGTATTTTCCTCTCCTTACCCATTACCTAAAACCCCAGGCGGTAATGTGCGAAACTTAGTTCATTGCCTAAGACTCCATGCAGCAGTGTAACACGACCCATTGCCTAAGACTCCATGCAGCGATTCTCAAACATAACCCATTGCCTCAGTCTCCAAGCAACTATGTGTTATCAAGTGTTATCTTATTCACCCCCCCCCAATGGATGAATAAGTAAAGTCAAATCCTGGTAAGCGATACATCATCAGCTTTGCCTATTTTCTCAAGACTCTTAGGAGTATGCTACATCAGCATAACTTTAGGTTTATCAGACAAATTTTGGGATATTCCAAGTATTCAATAAACTCCCAATTAGAATGCACAAGATTTGTGTATTCCCACGCTATTCGATTAGAAGATAATGGAATAGGGGCAGTTATCGTACCTCAAATTTTCCCTACCTTTATGATCACATCACTATGTGGTTTTTGAAGAGTAAAAGTGAAAGAAAAGGGTTTCAATTGAAAATGGTCCATCAATATCTGATGGCCCATTTTTAAGAATTCAAATCAACAAGAGGGGTGTATCCTAATTCAAGGGAGTTAGGCTTTCTAAATCAGAAAGACTCATATGCCCGTAGGCCCATTTGCGAAGCATGTTGGCCAATGGCCCATGAGATTCTTATATGAAGGTCTATTTTATTTTAAAAGGATGAGAATTTAAGTATATAAGAAGGCCCATTAAGTTTTACTGTTTTAGTAAAGAAAGGGGGGGTGCGACTTCAAATTGCAAAACCCATTAGGTATTTCAGTTGGCCCATTTTTCGTTTGGTCGTTGAATAGTAGAAAGGGGGGTGCGAATAATAATTATTTTTAAGGGCCCACACAATGAATACGAGCTGGGCCCATTTGGCATTTCAAGAGAAAATCATTTCTGTTTTTGTTATTGTTATTAAATTGTTTCTATTATTATAATCTTTTTACAAATTATTAAGAGATTTATTATAATTGTTTTAAAATATTTTATTATTTTTATTTCATATAATCATTTTATTAAGTGTTTTTTTAAATATAAATTTAATGTTTGAAAAAAGTTTTGTTTTATAAAGTTCAGGCCCAGTCCGTATTAAATAAAGAAGAAATGTTTGTTGTAACAAAAAAATTGTTGTTGGGCAGAAAATAAAATTTTGTTACGGTACAAGGCCCAAACTCAATAAGACGCTGGAAGAATCTTGTTAGGCTCAAGTCCTTAAGACACGTTTCAGTAAGTAAAAATTATAATGTACAGGCCCATGTTACTAACAGTTACTGTTTGAATCATTGGAAAGAAAAATGCACGTTTTCAATTGGATTAACACAAACTAGTATTGTACAAATCAAATTTGAAACTAAATAAAATCTTGTAAATTAAAGTTCAAAATCAAAGCAATGTTATCCAATTCAAAGCCCAGAATTCTTATTACAAAACAAATCTAAAAATACAGAATCAATATTACTAAAATCAAATCTCAGAATTACGAATTGCATTCAATCGAATCCCAAACATTACATATCAAAATCAATTACAACTTATTCAATCCCTTAATTTCTCTAAATCCCATGATCTAAGCCTAAGCAATTTGTAATAACATTCAAACCCTAACTCTATAAATAGTAAAGGAAAACACAAAGAAAGGGTGGAGGAATTTTGACCGAGTGAAGAAAAGTAGAATGAAGAACAAACCCAATTTGTTGAAGACCAAAGAGGAAAGCGATTAGGGTTTCAACATCTGAAACCCTAATCGCGTTGTTGCCAAGTCGTCGACCGCTGTTGAACACCTATCCGGACCATCGCCCTTGCTGGAACCTGCAAAAGAAAGAGAGGAATGTCAGACCCTGAATCGCTCGAAGAACTCAGAATACAAAATTGAAAAAGGGGTAAACGACTCAACTTCTTTCTTCTTTTTTGTTCTGTTATTGATTGAAAGGTTATTGGTTGGTTATGATAGAAGAGAAGGGGGTCAGGCCAAGCGTCGGCGCGGGGAGGTTTTAGGGTTAGGTTGAAGAAGATAAGGGTTTGTAATAATTCGAGAGAGAGAGAGAGAGAGAGAGAGAACAAAGAAGGGTGTAAGTGAAAATGAATAATAAAAATGTAAAATAATATTTGTATTATGTGTTGATTCAATATACACGCACTCACGATATACATCTTGCATTCTCAAATCTATCCCTTTGATCATCATCTAACGGCCATGAGGCCAAGTCCTATCGTATGCCCATGCACCCTCGCATATACGATTAGTCAGGTTCTCTCCAAAACACGTAATGGGCCAAGCCCATTCTTTTCGCACCCCCTTTCCCATAATTACTAAAACCAAGCCAACATAGCACCCCCTACCATTGGGCCCAGTTTCTCAAAAAAATCCCCTTGTTTGCTCACCAGGTAGAAAAACATACCCCCAGGCCGACTGAATTCAGGCTCTCACTATTCACACCCCACCTTTTTACTTATGAACTTAAAATACACCCCCTGAAACTAGTTTAATTTTCTAATTTTTTTTATAATTATTATTTTTTCTTATTTTATTTTCTTATTTCTACGTTTATTTTTTTAATATAATAGTTGTTATTTTTAAATGCTTAAATCTTATTAAAATATTACTATTATTATTATTATTATTATTATTATTATTATTATCGTTTAAATAATTATTGTCTTTAAAAACTCATGTACATATTTTATTGTATTGCATTAAATATTTTAATCATGCATTAATTAGAATATTCATAATCAATATAATTAAAATATACTCAACAAATCTTAAATCTCTTTTTTCGCAATAAATTAATCTAATAAACCATTTTTGCAAAAGGGTTCCGAATTTATTTTGACTAATCGCGCATTTAGTCCAAACTTCCGCTATCTTTACACCTGGTCAGAATGCGAGGCAATTCAAAATACTTTTGAAACCCCTAAAAACACAAACCCATACTGTGATACGGTGGGAGAACTTACTTGAGGGTTTTGTGTTTGATCGTAAATGTTGCGGTTTAGCAAGAATCGCCACCGACTTTTGTTTTATCCAAAAGGAAAGGTGAAAAAGCACAGGAAAGACCTTTGAGATGTTTTCTTGAGTTCGGGGGGTAGATTATGAAAAGGGAAGGTATTAGCACCCTTTTTATCTATGGTTTTCCATGGGCTCTTAGTTTCTTGCTAGATCACTTGCTTTTGTTTAAAAGTATGCTTTGTGTGGTTTTTTTGAAAGTATTTTGAAAAGGTGTCATCGTTTAGGCAAACTTTGTAATGATTCTCGTTCGTAAGAATGTATACAAAATGTTGATCTTTTGAAAATGTTTTCAAGTTTGTAAAATGTTTTGAAAGTTTTGGTGTTTGTTTTGAAATAGAGCAAGTAATTAGGAGCATTATACCTACTCAAAAGTCCTTCATGTTCATTTCCTCTTTCCTTTGATATTGTTATCTTACCATTGATTTGGTAAGTAACCCTATCTTTGGATGTAAACGGGACGGGCGTGGGTCATTGTATAACCATGATTAGCAATTTTGCAAGGTACCGTAGAATTCTCTTTAGGGACTAAGATCATTTGAAAGGTAACATAGATAGCGTCATCAAGGAACTATGATCTTATATTTTATTTGTTTTTGCTAAGATATCTCACATGCGTAATATGGCCATTTTTATAAGGCAACAAAGTGGAATTACCCTAAGGGTTTAAGTGTGCAAGTGTGTTGATTTACATGCATTTAATCTTGGATTAGGGTTATCTACTTGTTGGTTTTATCTTTCCATACAAACCCTAATTACTAACATTTATATGAAAGCGATAAATTGCGGAAAGTAAAATTACTACACTATTACATCACTTGGGGACGGGGGATATAAATTTACAAATGTGGATGACAAGTAAAGTAAACCCTAATTACTATTACAAGGCTTTGACAATTACATAATTTATAATGCAAAAATAATAAAATATGCAAGAAGATGTAAAGTGAGAGAAATTATTTTTTAGGGTTTTTTATAGAAAAAAGGTTTTGTAATTAATTTCATTGAAGAAAAACCTAAGTCTAAGATAATTGTTTAGAAAAGTGTTTTTGAGGTTTCATTTGAACAAAACGGTTTTATAAAGTTAGGTCATTTCCAAGTAATGCAATATGTCCAAAATAACCTAAAAAATCTCCAAAATCAAGGAATTTGGTGCCCGAGCTGACACGGGCCGTGTCAGTGGACACGGGCACCCGTGTCAAGACCTGTCCATGACTTTTCTGCATTCTTTTTTATTCCATCCAATCTGACACGGCTGTGTCATGTGACACGAGCACCCATGTCAGCCCATGTCCATCTTTTTTCTGCTCGTTTCTGAACCAGTAACTCTGACACGGGCTGTGTCGTTTGACACGGGCGCCCGTGTCAGCCTCTGTCCCTGTATGTTATCATGTTTTTTAACCCAACTAAGCTGACACGGGCACCCGTGTCATCCTCTGGTCTGACTTTTTGTTAATTTTTTCTCTTTGATCTGTCTTGTTATATCTTTTGAGTGCAAAAAGAAAATGATGTATGAACAATGATATCACAGTTTGAGAAAGTTTACCTCTCGAAGTGGAAGCTTTAGAACAAGTACGGATGTTTTTGTGTGCAAAGTGGTGATTGATCGAGCTCCTTTGAACCTTCTTGAAGTAGCTCCAACCTTCTTATTGTGCTGAAAATGGTTGAACTGCTCCAACCGAGTCAAGTTGCAATGTATGTTTTTTTGAGTTTGGAAGATGGTGATAGTGATGTTACAGAAGTTATTCTTATGTTTGAACAACTCCTATATGGTGTATGTGGAGTGTTTGGATGGTTTGTTTGGAGAAAACTTGCAAGGTATGAAATTCAAAGATTTGGACTTCAAAGCTCAAAAATGGAGGTTTTCTGGACAAATATGGTTTTTGACAGCAAAAATGATTTTGAGTGTTAGTTTCTCCTTCTATTTTTATGGACCCTCTCTCTTGAAAATGCTTCTCTATTTATAGAGAAGGTTTGAGACTTGAAACAAAACTCAGATTTTTAATCACATGTTATGGCTAGGTTAGATTGTACATGAAGCAAGCTTGAAGATTATAGTTCCAATGCTTTGTACTTTGTTGCATAGAGTTGTTGGACACTTTAAGCATGCCCTTATGATTTTGTATGTTGAGTGTGTGTATAGGGCATAAGTTAGAGGCTCAAGGAGAGCTGACTTTGTGATTAAAGCTACTTTGCAAGAATGGCAATGTCAACTTTGTGCCTAAAATGGAAAGATCACTCGGATAATGCTTAAACCAAATGGACCATAGCTCAAAAGTTTGTGTAAACATTAAATTATGGTAAGATTTGCAAGTCACAAGGCCTGCAAAGTAAGATTATTCAGCACATCATGCCAATTGGATTATGTGTTCTTCAACAAAAATGGCTTGCAATTCAAGAATAAATGTCCAACTTCAGGCCCTTGAATCTCCTAGCTCAAATATGATAAATTCATGCTCTTGGATGTTTTGGAAATATTGAAACACCCTCTACAACTTTCATGTTTACCACTTTTGTTAAATCAAATTGGAACTTGATGAAAATTGGCCAAGAATTTGGGATAAAAACCTGACCAAAACTGCTGAAAATTTCTCTAAGTGTTTATTCAAAAATGCCATGACTTCATGAATTTATAACTTAAAATCCAAGAATTTATATAAAAATTCCTGCTCTACATTGTTTTATATCTCATTGAGATCTATAACTTTCATGTTAGAAGTTTCCCTTAAATCATCTTTCATCTTGGTGAAAAAATGGCATGAAGTAATGAAATTATCATGTGTAAAAACACTTAGAAAATTTCTAAGTCTTGGAAATCGTGACTTTTCCAGTTGACTTTTGAATTTCTCGACTTCTTGATGATTAAGCTTGATATTCTTGAATGTCTTAATGAATTATGATCTTTGACACTTGATTTTGACCAAAAAGTCAAAGTTTGACTTTTTAGTGTACAGTTGACTTTTGATCAGTTGACTGAAAATCAACTATCAATCAAATGACCTTGAGCAATGTTTTGAGTCATTCCATTAGGTAAAAATTATGCAATTGAACTATTAAGATCATTTCTCAAACCAATTAACCATTTTCTAGGTCAAAAAAATCAGAAATTGCTCTTTCTCAGTCAAAACCCTAATTTTGACCATTTTGCCCTTTTGATGATTTGATCAAATTTCTTGAGGAATTGTGGTCTAAACTTGATCAAATGATACATATGAGTTTATAATGTTGATATGGATGAAAAGTTATGAAGTTTGACTGTAAACTGGCCACAGTTGACTTTTTCCCCAATACAGTTGATTTTTAGGTCAACTGCTCAATTGACTGAGCAAAAATGTGGTCCAAGGCTTGAAACTTAACATGAGTAATATTGGGGGTCCATAATGATCCATAAAAGTCATATGAGGTATTAAGATTTCAATTATCCTTGTGCAATCTCAAACCCTAACTTCAGTCATCAGTGCTTAAGGAGGTGTCTTGAGCTGGTCAAACCTTGTGCAGTCTTGAACCAAAGGAGATCTTGTGAGAAAATAATTGATAAATGAGAGGGAAAATTTTGGGGTACAACACATACGAACTAAGAATTGGGACTCTGATTCCTCCTAAGAGGATACGTAGGCATACAATTAAAATCGTGGTGAGTTTCCCTATTAAAAAAAATTAAAACCTCTTTGCACTTAACTATTGAGCCTAAACCTAAACCTAAACCTAAACCTAAACCTAAACCTAAACCTAAACCTAAACCCAGTATCCTTAAGAATAATGTAGATGAAAGGTGCCTAACACCTTCCTTTTCGTCTAAAGAAGTCCTAAACTTAGAATCTCTGTTTTACGAATTAGGGTTTCCTATTAGATGCCCTTCCTGAGGATAAAAACTAGTAGTGGTGACTCTGATTTTAAATCCCGTTACAATAGTTGTCCAAAACTTAGCAAGTTGCACTTCATTCCAAGTACATAGAGCACATCTTTTATTATAACTTTCCCTTAATTACTCATTAGAAAGACTATGTTTCTAGTACCTTCTGCTTCCAATGAACTATTATCAGCGAGTTTCACCTTGCTCTTCTTCTACTCATCAAAATCTGCCGACCACTCCTTTCGACCAATCATGTGATTCGAACAGCCTGAGTCGAGGAACCAGATCTTGGATTCGACATGGTTATCTGTGATTGCATCCATTACCACCATACCACCTTCAGAACCATCTAAATCTTAGTGTGCAAGGTTCACTCCTTCGTCCTTTCCTGTCGATCCTTTATCTTTTATGTACCAACAATTCTTGGCTACGTGACCCCAATTTTCACAGTTATAGCACTGCAAACCTTTTTTATCTTCTTTGTCCTTTCGATAGTTTCCTCCTCCTTTTTTCTAGGATTCAGAAGCTCTATCTTCGACCTGATGCTTGTGAGTATTCGACAAAGACTTCTTTCCCTAAGTCTTGTCGACTTTGCCTTTGAATTTGTTGGAATCAAATTTCCTTTTCCATGACTGAACTTGTAATGCATGTATCGAGTCCTGAACTCATTTTCTTTTGACAATCCTCATCTCATGCGCCTCCAACAAACTAACCAAATCTTCCACTTTTAAGGTTTCAAGATTGTTAGATTTTTGAATAGCTACGATAATGTGATCAAAGTGAGAGGTCAAAGTACACTTTACCTTCTCAACTATCATCTTTTCAGTTATGATTTTACCATAATCCTTCATGAGATAGACGAGTTTCTGGACCATCGACACATATTCTGCAATTTTTTTGTCTCCTCCCATCGACAGTAACTCATATTGTCGACACACGGTTTGTAACTTGACAACCTTTACTTTCTCACCTCCTTCGTAATACTTCACCAGAATATCCCATGCCTCCTTCGCTGTTTCAGCATGAGAAATTCTATCGAAGTTAGCAGCATCGACTGCCGTCTGAATGCAATAAGAAGCCTTGCAATCTTTCTTCTTGACTTTGTTGTGGGTAATTTTCTGTGTTTCAGTTGCATTTGCAGCCAACGCATGAACGCCATCGGTAACCACTTCTAGGGTATCATGGAAGCCAAACAAGGGTTGCATCTTTTTTTTCCATTGGATCCAATTTTTATCGTTAAACATTGGAAGAGAATTCAGAATGCCCTTATCACCAGTCATCTTCATACTGATTGATTCACTTGCCCTAGAAACATGACCTATGACAAGAAGTTCTTGAAAACACGATCAAGAAAAAAAGCGGAAGTTCTGGATACCAATTTTTTAGTGCGTGAGGCACTTTTAGCGAGGAGAGAAGGAGAGAATAATAAAGGAAATAAGGATTATATTATTCACTTGAATTGTATTGTACAAAATAAGGATACAAACTATGACTATTTATATACAACCCTAATTAGGTTTGGGCTTACACAACTTGGATTATATTTAAATATTAAAGCTAATCAAATCTAATCTAATATTTCAACAAATCCAATAACATAATAAACTCCCCCACCAACTCTTCCTCCCACGCAAACAACCTCCTACGCTAACTATATGCCCCTCCATCGACCCCTCACCCTAAAGAATACATCTCTGTTATCGTATCCTTATCATCAGTTAAATCATAGAACCTTCTGAATCTAGTCATTAACACGACTCCTTCCAACCAAGAATCCCTCCTAAATAAAGAGTTTACCCTATTATCTACTGAACGCTCAATATTATTGAGCAACCACCCACTTTCAATCATCCCATTCCCAAGTATAATCTTGTTCATATTCCACCACGCATGGCTACACCATACTTCAACCGCCCCTTTTCCTCCCCATATCGATGAACTAACACCCTAATATCATAGACTTCCCTCTCCTCCAACATCCTCCAACACCATTTCTCCAATAAAGTCACATTAAACTCCCTTAACATTCTTACTCCCAATCCACCATTCTACTTACTCAAACATATGATATGTTTTTACATATAATATTCTTGCACAACTGACAACTAAGCAGACTTAACAGAACATAATAATTTCTCTTTTACATACCATAATTATTACATTTTTAATATACATATTAAAAATGACTTATAATAAAAAAGAGGGGGATTATTTATTTAAGAAGTTATCTTTATAAAAAGAACTACAAAATGTGTAAGGTTGATTTTCTCTTCTCAATCAAATTTCTTTCATATGTAATAGTAAAAAATTGGACTCTTTACTACTTATTTAAGAAAAGCTTAATCTTTTATTATTTGAATGATCTATCATTTCTAATATGTTTTTCTATTTTAATTATTCAAAAAAGTAATTAACGTTATAAATTATATATAATTTATTTCTATATGATTAATCTTTTTTAAAAAAACCACTTTCATTTATTTAAAGAATACACGTTTCTAAATGTATAAATTTTGTTTGACTGAAATAAAAATATAAACCAATTCTCCACCCTTTTTCACTAATTCATCAGACTTAGATTGGGCTAACCAATCCTAGACTTACTTGTGTCATATTCTTCCCATACAACATAAACCCCAACATGCAACATGATTTTTGTAATTAATTCACCACAGGGTAACCAAGTGACATTCCTTCGAAAACCCATCATGTGTTAAGTTACACCACATTCCCAATTTGTTTTAACTTTTCTTAGAAGAAGCTATTAAACAATATAATCCCGTTTTAGCAGTTGAGTGTGATTAAACTTTCTTGGAAAGCAAACATTTGTGATGACATAGAGAAGGAGACGACATCTCATGGACATGTAACCAATAGTTAGAGGCACTATATGGTTAGGAGGGAGATCCACTAAACATAACTAAGTAGAGGAATGTGTTAGAAATATTAAATTAGATTAGATTAGATTTAGTTAGATTTAATATTTAATATAATTCAAGTTGTGTTAGCTTAAGTCTAATTAGGATTGTATATAAATAGTCATAGTATGTATCATTATTTGTATACTTGAATAATACAAATCCTTATTTCTTTTATTATTCTCTCTTTCTCTCATCACTAAAAGTGCCTCACGCACTAACAAATTGGTATCCAGAGCTTCCGGTTATTGTTCTTGATCAGGTTTTCAAGAATTTCACGTCAGTGATCATTTTTCTAGGGCAAGTAAATCAACCGCTGCGAAGATGGCTAGTGATAAGGGCATTCTGAATTCTCTTCCAATGCTTGACGGTAAAAATTGGATCCGATGGAAAAAACAGATGCAATCCTTGTTTGAATTCCATGAAACCCTAGAAGTGGTTACCGACGGCGTTCCTGCGTTGGCTGCAAATGCAACCGACGAAAAGAAAAAAGCCCACAACGAAGTCAAGAAGAAAGATTGCAAGGCTGCTTATTGCATTCAAACGGTTGTCGATGCTGCTAACTTCGACAGAATCTCTCATTCTGAAACGAAGAAGGAGGCATGGGATATTATGGTAAAGTATTTTGAAGGAAGTGAGAAAGTTAAGGTTGTCAAATTACAATCCTTGCGTCGACAATATGAGTTGTTATTGATGGGAGAAGATGAAAAAGTTGCAGAATATGTGTCGAAGGTTCAGAACTCGTCCATCTCATGAAGGGTTGTGGTGAAATGATTAATGATAAGATGATAGTTGAGAAGGTAATGAGAACGTTGACCTCTCACTTTGATCACGTTATTGTAGCTATTCAAGAATCCAACAATCTTAAAACCACTAAAGTGGAAGATTTAGTTGGTTCATTGGAGGCGCATGAGATGAGGATTATTGAAAGGAAAGGAGTTCAGGACTCGATACAGGCACTACAATCTCAATCATGGAAAAAAGATGGTGGTTCCAACAAATTCAATAGCAAGTTCGACAAGACTCATGGCAAGAAATCTTGGTCGAATCCCCATAAGAATAAGGTCGAAGATAGATCTTCTGAATCCTCGAAAAGGGGAGGAGGAAACTATCGAAAGGACAAAGAAGATAAGAAAAGTATGCAGTGTTATAACTGTGAAAAGTGGGGACACTTGGTCAAGAATTGTTGGTACATAAAAGACAAGGGATCTAAAGGCAAGGACGAAGGAGCGGACCTTGCACGCCATGATTCAGATGATTCTGAAGGTGGTATGATGGTTATGGCTGCAGTTGCAGATAACCATGTTGAATCCAATATTTGGTTTCTCGACTCAGGCTGCTCGAACCACATGACCGGTCGAAAGGAGTGGTTGGCAGATTTTGATGAGTCGGAGAAGAGAAAGGTAAAACTTGCTGATAATAGTTCGTTGCAAGCAGAAGGTACTGGAAACATAGTCTTTTAAATGAGTAATGGAGGGAAAGCTATGATCAAAGATGTGCTCTATGTACTTGTAATGAAATGCAACTTGCTAAGTGTTGGACAACTAGTCGAAAAAGTTTTCTCAGTTGTCATGAAAGATGGAGTTTTGAAATTGTTCTACATAAAGAACAATTTGTTCTTAAAATCTCCATTGTTGAAGAATAGGACATTTAAGACTATGATCAGTTCGACAAAAGTTCAATGCTTGAAAACTGTTGTCGACCACAAGGATAGTTGGTTGTGTCACTTGAGGTTTGGATATTTGAATTTTCGATCACTTAATCAACTGATTACTCAAGATATGGTTACTGGTATTCCAAGCCTTGAGATGCCTGAAAAATATTGTGAAGGTTGTTTAGTGGGAAAGCAATCTAGAAATTCTTTCATTTTGACTATATCAATGAGATCATCCTGCACTCTCGAAGTGGTGCATTCAGATGTATGTGGTCCATTCGAAGAACATACAATTGGTGGAAACAAATATTTTGTTTCATTTGTCGATGAGTTTAGTCGAAAGTTGTGGATCTATGTGATCAAAATAAAGGACGAAGTATTCGAAATCTTTAAGAGATTCAAGATACTTGTCAAAAACGAGAGTGAGAAGAAGATCAAAGTTCTGCGAACAGATGGAGGTGGCGAATACACATCCAAGATGTTTGAAGACTTCTATGTAGAACATGGTGTTGATCATGAGGTAACTGCTCCTTATACACCTCAACATAATGGAATTGCTGAAAGAAGAAACATAATCATATTAGATATGGAGAGATGCATGCTGAAGCAAAAGAATTTTCCAATGTCTTTATGGGGAGAAGCTGTTTCAACTACAGTTTATATTTTTAATAGGTGTCCTACTAAGATATTGAAGAACAAGGTTCCTGAAGAAGTATGGAGTGGCAAACGACCATCAGTAAGTCACTTGAAGGTGTTTGGCTCTATGTGTTACAAGCATGTTCCTGATGCAAGGAGAAGGAAGCTTGATGACAAGAGTGAACCCATGATTCTGGTAGGATATCACAAAACTGGTGCATACAGACTATTCAATCCAGTTAATGAGAAGATTGTGTTGAGTCAATATATTGTGATTAATGAAAATTCTACCTTGGATTGGAATTCTAGCAATTCAATTAATAAATCATTAATGAACTTTGATTTCGACGAAGAAACTAATGAAGTAGAGGTCAAAGGAATTGTTGAGAATCCAGTCGAAATCAAAGAAGAAGCGGTTGCTGACACTCCCGTCACAGTCGAAGTCGAAGAAGTTGTGGCTGAAACAAGCCAAAGACCTCAAAGAAATAGAGTTATTCCAACAAGACTTCATGATTATAAAGTGGTGGATGATGATGAAATCACACCAGATAGAGAATTAGTTCATTTTGCTTTACTTGCAGGTGCTGAACCAATCAACTGTAGCAAAGCTTTGAAGATTAACAAGTGGAAGTTAGCTATGGTCGAAGAGTTACAGGCAATCGAAAGAAACAACACATGGGAGTTAGTCGAATTTCCAGCACATATAAAAGCTATCAAAGTAAAGTGGGTGTTCAAGGTTAAACACAATGCAGATGGGTCAATAGCAAGACATAAAGAATGATTAGTAGCTCGAGGTTTTCTTCAAAGAGTAGGACTTGACTACTCGTAAGTATTTTCTCCAGTAGCAAGATTAGAGACTGTTCGACTAGTAGTAGCATTGGCATGCAACCAAGGTTGGTCAACATTCCATCTAGATGTGAAATCAGCATTTCTGAATGGTCCTTTAGACGAAGAAGTTTATGTAACACAACCTCCTAGGTTTATGATTCAAAAGGAAGCGAGTAAAGTATATAGATTTCACAAAGCACTTTATGGCCTCAAGCAGGCACCTAGGGCATGGAACAAGAAGATAGACTCATACTTAGTCGAATTAGGATTTGTCAAATGCAAATCAGAGTATGGTGTCTAGGTTCAGGTTGTAGCACAAGATATAACAATCATCTGCTTGTATGTTGATGACTTTCTAGTAACTGGAAATAGTTTGGAGAACTTGTCGAAGTTCAAAGAGTTGATGACGAAGGAATTTGAAATGTCGGATCTAGGAAAGTTGTCTTGTTTTCTAGGAATGGAATTTCAAATGTCGAAGCAAGGTATGGTGCTACGTCAAAGAAAGTATGTCAAAGAGATACTCAAGAGATTCATAATGGATAATTTGAATCCTGCATCCTCACCTGTCGAACCAAATGTGAAGTTGGAGAAGAATGGATAGGAAGACAAAGTCGATGCAACTTTGTTCAAGCAAATTGTAGGATCTATGAGGTATGTGTGCAACAGTCGACCTGATATAGGTTTCGCAGTCGGATTAGTAAGAAGATATATGGGTGAACCAAGAGTGTCACATATGAAGGCTACGAGAAGAATCCTTCGATATTTGAAAGGTTCAATAAATTGTGGAATACTATTTCGACGAGATTCTGAAGGCAAAGAAGCAATAGTTAATTGTTTTTCAGATGCTGATTAGTGTGGAGATAAGGAAAATCGAAGAAGCACAAATGGATATTTCTTTCAAGTATTTGGTGCCCTAATCTCATGGTGATCGAAGAAGCAACCTGTGGTGGCATTGCCATCGTGTGAAGCTGAATATATAGCAGATCCTATGCTGCATGTCAAGCAATTTGGATCAGATCTGTACTTGAAGAAATGATTGTCGAAGTGAAGAAACCTCTAGTATTGCAAATCGATAACAAGTCAGTCATAAATCTGGCAAAGAATCCAGTTCTGCATGGAAGAAGTAAACATATTGAAGCAAGGTTTCACTTCTTGAGGGAAAAAGTAAATCAAGGTGAACATGAAGTTAGGTATTGCTGAAGTGAAGCACAGTTGACCGACATTTTCATCAAAGGATTGAAGATCGACAGATTCCTGAATTTGAGAAAGAAATTAAGAATAGTTCAGATTGACTATTTTTGAGGATGTTCGACAACTTGGATTATGGGGGTGTGTTGAAATATTAAATTAGATTAGATTAGATTTGATTAGATTTAATATCTAATATAATCCAAGTTGTGTTAGTCCGAGCCCAATTAGGGTTGTATATAAATAGTCATAGTGTGTATCATTATTTGTACACTTGAATAATACAAATCCTTATTTCTTTTATTATTCTCTCTTTCTCTCCTCACTAAAAGTGCTTCACACACTAACAGAATGTAGATCAAGTTCTTCATCCAAGTCATCGTCAGTACCATCAAATGAAAATTCAGTTCCTTCACTTGGAAATCCAAATATATAGACAAAATCAGATAGAGGCAAATAAATAGGAATTTTTACATACCTCAGAGGAGATGATTTCATTTTGAAGCTAAGTTTGGTGTAAAATAATTTCACCAACTTATGATAGATGGTGTGGTCTAAGAAGTATTAATAAAAAAAATACTATATTGAGAAAGAGCTGAGAAGTAGATAAAGTTGTATCTTGTGAAAGTGGATAAAAAGGTTTGGATATGCTTTGAAGCCATTGATGCTTATGAGAAGATGATGATTTTGATTCAAGAGTATAGTAGATATAAGGAGTAGAAGAATGAGATTCGGATAAAGAGAAAATAAATGAAGACATACCTTTATAATCTCCCAACAATCGGTTATCATGGAATTGTAATCAATAATGGGTCAAAAATAATTGTTGCATAATTAATTAAAGAGAAATTCTAATTGATTATGAAATTTTTTCAAATTGTAATTGATTATGATGGAGGGTATAATCAATTAAGCTATGTGTCTTTCTAATTTGAGGTATCTCAAAAATTATTCTGAATCTTTATTTAAGAATTATTATTTTTACCCTTTTGACAAATGTTGTTAAGGTTTTTTCTAGGATGTGTAAATTGGTGTAAAACTCCCTTGCAAGATCTGGATATACTCTATCAGGAGTTTTGGCGTAGAAATCTTTTAAGGATGCTTGACATATGTGGGAGTAAGGTTTATATCCTCTCATGAAAGTCTCTTCCAAGCATCATGGTTCTAAGATTATTTTCTCAAGGATAATTTTTTTTCTTCCTCAAGCTTGTCTCTTATGGAGGCAAAGATGTTTTCTCTCTTTTGTTTGGGTATTCTAGATCTTTGGTTTGGGGATTTCATCAAGAAGGAAAATATTGTATGAAGAAGGAAAGAGATAATGAAAATATGTGATGCAAAAGAAGGTAAGAAAGTAATACCTATTTATAGCGTGTGATCTGATGGACTTAGGCTTGCAATTAGGTCAGCAATTTGAATGAATAGCGTGCTATCTAAAAATCAAATCAAATCTTACAATTTTTGAATACGTTAACCGATTGAATCAATCGATTAAAAGCTTTAATTTTTCATTTTTATATGATCTTCATCAATGCTCGGATTTGATTTTTCTTGCGCATCAAGCTGACTTAGATTGAATTGAAACTTTGTGCTTTTGATCACTTTTATTCAATTTACACATTTGTCTAATCGACTATATTTCCTTGACCGGGATTCCTTGGTGCTTTAGTTTGTTTGTTGGGCTTCATTGCTTTCTTAACACCTCCAGACCATACTTTTGACTCCCCTAAACTTGAGATAATTCAATAAACTTATTTTGAGAGTTAGAGATAATCAATTATAGAAATGTAAAGATGAAGTATATTTAATATAAAAGGGTTTAAACTAATTATTTTAAGGGGTTGATCAGATTTATTGATCATTTCAACCTTAAAATAATTTTACCTATTATCAAGAAAGATTCTCGATAAGATTCCCTTAGGGAAGAACACTTTAGTAGTGTATCCTCCTCCACACATCATTGGATGCGAGAGTTGGTAAACAAGCAGATAAATAAGTCCATTACAAACTTATTTAATTTACTGATCATTATTAATCATAAATTGAGAATTTCTCAAGTTTGCTATGATCATAACTGTTGACATCTGTCATCATTGTTTTTTCTCAGGATCAAAGAATTTAAAATTGTATACTTCTAGAGTATACTTTCTGCTTTTATCCAAATGATCTTTATTTTAGATTTCTAAACTGCAAAGTGTTTCCTGCAAAATGAGCAAATATATTAGTTTTTATTTCTATCACCTATCTTCCTTGTAGGGTTCCTTTGAGCAAGTGTTATCTTCTTCGTTTGAAAATGATTCTTTTATGTTTCTCCCCAAGGTTGACATTTTCCTCTTCTTTGTTCAACTGATTCATAAACTTCTTCTTTAATGTTATTTGAACACGAGGGTCTGGAACATGATATGAGTGATGATCTTCTAGTTTAACTATATCGGCTTCTATGTTTTCCTTCTTCTTGATTTTCTTGAACTTTGTGAAGGTTTTTATCTAAAGATTTTAAGAGGAATTTCTCCAATTCTTAATTCTCTAGATAAATGTTAGTAACAGTTAAAAATTAATTTTACCGGTTGATCAGAACTTTGAAGTAGGCCGAGATGATGATGTCTGCTTGGCTGGAAATATGAGGAGAAGAGGGGGTGTACCTGCAAGGTACTCTAATGATCTAGTGAGAAACAGTGCAAAGAGATACAAGAAAGAGATTAGGGTTTTAGAATGAATATTGGATATCTGGCCCTCACAAGTGTGAGGGTTTATATAATGCCCCCGACGCGTAGCCATTGGTTCCTATTTTTGGACCTAGATATTAAGTTCCTCAAAAATAGGTAATTGTCAGAACTTGATCAAAACAGGAAGTCGTGCCCATAACTAGACATTGCATCGAGCACAAAAGAGATTACAGGAAGAAGCGTTTATGAGTGTTTCCTGGTTGTCAGCTTTATGTTCATCGAGCAGACTTGGAGGTAGTTGCTTGTGTGGGCAGGAGTGTTTCTTGGGAATTGGTGGCCTTGCTATTCAAGGGATATGGTCGACCAGGGATGCCTTACAGGAGGTCTAGAGCTAATGGGCCAACGTTGTTGGGCAATGCAAATGGTAGAAGAGGATTGGGCCAATTCTAGTCACTGGACCAGTCCAGAATAGGATCCCCCCAAGTCGTTACTCCTAGGCATATGAGCGATGACTTTAGAGTCAGCCCGTGTGTCGAGGAGTCGAAGAATCTCCAAGATGCATTTGGGGGAGCTCCTCGAGGATCCCAAATGTGGGTTTTGGTAAATGGAATACCGGGAGTCGAATGGTTGATTGGACCTTAAGAGGTAGCGTGTCATGCTTGTATCGAGCCACGTGTTGTCATATAGGCGCAATAATGGCAAGTCTATAGACTAGGGCTTAATGAAGATGAGCCATAGGCTTCTCTAGGTGCGTGCCCACTCACGTGCTGGTAAAGCAGCCTAGAAGTAGGAGAGAGGAAACTTTATTTTCACTTTTCACTTGTCCGCATCTGCTCAATTCATCTTATTCTACAAAGTGCCACTATTCACCGCCGAAGTTTCTACTCATTCCGTCATTCGCCACCAAAATTCTTGCCCATTCCGTCGTCAATCATCCCTGAACCAATAAGTTTCCTAATTCTTCTCTATTTTTATCAAATGTATCCCTATTTTAGGTTAGATTTTCTGATTATAGTTCTAGAGATGCATGCGGTTAGGATTAGATTATCTTTAGTTTGACCAATTTATGGTGGTTTATTAGCGTTCGATGGTGGTTTTTCCACATGAGACGCCGACTCTGCCGTGAATTCTTTGGCAATGCCAAATGATGACAAGTTGCGATGAACCTTCTGGGCCGTTTCTGGGTTTCTACAGTGATCTATATGCGTTAGAGGGAATCGTCCTTGTGTTTCTCTTTGCTATTTAAGTGGGAGCTCTGGTCAGGGACAAGGTCCTTGTTCCTTTGCATGCCCTTTCACTTTATTAGCGGTGGAAGGGTGGATTTGATTTGATGTCGAATTCACTTTCGTCCTCTGCTTTTCGGGTAAAATGGCTAGTAGTTTTGAGGATGACGTTGTGGAGGAGAAAAGTTATTTGGATTAGTCTACGTCTAACCAAAATACAACTAAGGAAAGTTCCTCCGAGCAGACCATGTCGGGGCAACCCGAAGTTTTGAGGCAAAACGTGCCCGTACAAAAAGTACCTGTGGCTCTGGAAGAGGCAGATTGGATTGCTCCTGGTCCTCGGGAGATTGCTTAGTACTTTACCGAGCACCCAGAGGAGGCGTTCACGATTGTATCTATGAGGATGGAACAATCGAGTACTGAGGAAGATTGGGCTATTTACGTCCCCGGTAAACATGGTAGGATCTATTCAAAATACGAGGACAATCATCTTCCTATGTACAAGATCATTTGTAAAGATCTGGAGCTTTGATTGCCCTTTACTGAATTTCAGGTGGGTGTCTTTGACCATCTCCGCCTTTCTCCTTCGCAGCTACATCCAAGCTCGATAGCCTTCCTGCAGGCTAACATCCCCTTATTCTTCTATTGTTTTTTCACCTTCTGATGAGAGAACGAGATAAGTTATTCGGATGGGTCTCTTTGAAACAGGAGGGAAAGCTATTCAAAGCCTACCTTGAATCTGTCTGACATTTTAAGGACATATATATCTTGGTTCAACATGTGTCGGAGGAAGCTATTTTCAATGTTTTTAACAGTGTTCCTAAGCTCAGTCCGAACGGGAGACAGGTGTTGACTGAGGAGAGTGAGGTTATGAGAGAGGTTGAGCAAAAGTTTAATTTTCATTGGTATATGGAACATTTTAACCACGTGACTGATCATTACATTGTGAAGGCGGATCAACTGAACACCGACAATCAGGCCAGTTATGACTAGTTATTGGCTTTCGTTGTGGGGATACCCCTAGTCCAGCATGTAGGAAAAGGGGGAAGACTTGTTATTGACAAGGACGGGAGGATGGTGTTTGAACCTGGTCTTATAAATCTTAAGGATCTCCTCGAGAGTGAGGAGCCTTTGAAATATTTAGTTAGCCATTTTATTTTTTGACTTGCCCTTACTCTGATGTGCATGTTTTACTAATCTGTGTTTGCTTTATTGCGGGAAAAATGTACACTCCTCAGGAACACGTGCTCAGGAATGTTGTGGCTAAAGCTAGGAAAGCACATAAAGGGGTTGTTAAGAACATTCTGGGTGCAGATGGTCCAGGAATGCCTATGATAGGGTCGGGGACCTCTTCGTCTGACCCTGTTGTTGGGCAGGCGTTTCCTTTTCCGGTGAGCTCAAAGTCTAAGAGACGCCGTCTAGATGACCTGATAGATCTGACAGGGGAGCAAGGTCTTGGAAAATTCAAGGTTCCTCCCTGCTTTCACCATAAAACTCTCTTCGAATGGGGGTTCCTTAGAGGTCCACTGGGCAGAGTCCTTATTGTACGGGCAAATGGATCATCCAAGCAAAAGGGCCTTGCTGGCTCAGGATGCTGCTGCTTTAATGCGGATTTTTGGCGCGGAGGTGATCCATACCTAGGAGGGGAGTTCTGAGGAGCTTGAGTTAAGGAAAGCACGTGAGGTGATTAAGGCTCTTGAAGGGGAGCTGAAGAAGTCGATGGCTGATCTTAACGAGGTGTCGAAGGCGAAGAAGGACCTGGCCGAGGAGAAAAACACTTGGCTGGCCGTGAAGAAAACTCTTGAGGAAGAGGTAAATGGGCTCTAGGCCGCCATGGTCCCTAACGAGGAGGAGCCAGAGGATGTAAAGGAGATGACGACCAGGGCCAAACTGGTTTCTCGTATCTGTTGTACCCCAAAATTTGCCCTCCCATTTCCTCAACATTTTCTCATCACAAGACCTTTGAAGATCAAGATACAGTTAGGGTTTCCTCTGCTCAAGACTTCTCCTTGCACTGTGGACTCAAATTAGGGTTTGTGTTTGCCCAAGGATGTTTTGACCTAAAAAGCCTAAGATGACTTTCATGCTTCATGTTGGACTCCCAAGTTTACCCATGCCAAGTTTCAAGTCTTGATTCCAAGTTTTGCCCAGTCAATTGGACAGTTGACCTAGAAATCAGCTGTATTGGGGAAAAAGTCAACTGTGGCCAATTGACAGTCAAACCTCATGAAATTTGATCCACATCAACATTATGAACTTATATGGACCATTTGATCAAGTTTGGATCACAATTCCACAAGAAATTTGATCAGATCACCAAAAGGGTAAAATGGTCATTTTTAGGGTTTTGACTGCACAAAGGTAATTTTTGACTGTTTGACCTAGCCAATGGCAAACCAGGCTCACATATGGACTCAAGGACCCCATGGAATTATCTTGACATGCTCAACAAACTCAAAAGATCCCAAGTACACAAGATTGACAGTTGAATTTCCTAGTCAATTGATCAATTTTGACTGTATACTGAAAAGTCAAACTTTGACTTTTTGGTCAAAATCAAGAGTCAAGATTCATTTTTCATCAAAACATGCCAAATCATGAAACTTGTTCACCAAGAAATCTCAAAATGCAAATTAGGGTTTGGAAATGGAATTTTTCATAACTTAGAATTTTTCTAAGTTATGAAAAACCCTAATTTTTTCCCAACTTTGCCCCATCTTTTCACCATGATCCATTTGGATTCAAACAAAAGTCAAAACATGAAAGTTGTAGCTTGTTGCATAATCTACAACTTTGATTCACAAAGTTTTCTCATTTGAAGCTTGTATCTCAAGTTATAATTTTTTGAATAAGGGCACTAAACCATCTTTTAACTTAGTGAAATTTGACCTATTTTGACAAGGTTTTCTACCCTACTTCAAGGCCACTTTTCATACCCTTCCACTTGGAATTTTGATTTGAATTTCAAAGATGGATTGTAGTAAACATTCCAAGCTTTCCAAAATGTCCAAGAACTCATCAAACAACCTCATAACTTGAGAGATTCGAATTTCACAAGTTGGCAAAAATTCACTTTTTGTTCTTCATCAAGACATGTTCATAATCTTGCCAATTTGAAATCAGTTTGCTTTATGCTTGATTACAGGTCCTTGAACCATTTCATACTCAATAATTTAATGCATATTAAATGTGTTAAGGTGTTGTTCTTTGAGTGCAAGCATTGTATGCAAGATTAATCCTAAACTAGATAAAGTGAAATTTCCATTTTGGAAAAGATTAGCTTTATGTCAAGTTTGTAATCCAACAAGTACATAAAAGATCTGCTTGGCACAAGATTATGTGCATAACACACTGATCAAGAGATGTTTATGCAGCACATTAGGAGGCCCCCTACTAACCTAAAACCACCAACTTGCTTTTGTTGCTTAAGATAGAAGAAAAGTCCATAACTTATGCCATCTCTCATCTCAGCTTAGACACACAACACAAAAGCTATCAAACACATTCCATAGACAAAATCCAAGCTAACACACGAGCCCTTGCCATCTGAAACACTCCCATTGCTCTAATCACCTCAAAATTGTACAAACAGGGGAGCCCCTGCAGTTTGAGTGCAAACTCCCAATCCCTTCGAGCATTTTGATCCAAACCTTTTCCTCTACCTTCCCTACAACATATGCAAGCTAACCATGTCCTAAAATCAGACCTGTAACACCTCCAAGCCACTTCACCATTTTTAATTTTCTGTTTTGCAGTTGGAGTTCACTAGCTCGATTCAGGGAGTTTCAAGACAAAGTAGGAATTGGAAAAGCATCCTTACACTTCAAGGAAGTTGTACAAGTCATCATTTCACTCTGAAACATCCTCCATTGCCAAGCTCGATTCCAACTGAACAGGTATATTCATGGAGTTCTATCTCTCTTATTAGGCATTGTTAGCTTTAGGTTTTTGAAGAAAACATGTCACAATCATAGCCCTGAACATGCTCATATGATTAGATTTCATTTATGTTTCGTGTGCTTAGAGAATTTCATGTCTGAACATTGATGAAAAGTTAGGTCAGAAATTGGGGGAGGAGAAATTCTCCCTCATCTTAGAGAGATAGGTCAAGTTATTTATATGGTTGAAACCGTCTCTTCATGCTGAACATTTCTTGTGTTATGAGTTTTTGCTGAAAAGCCAAGAATCAGGAGTTAGACATTGAAGAACAGGGGCGCGCGTTTTTCAAATGTTTGAGCTGGAGGTTGAAGACAATGATCAGTGGGCTGGGCCTGTGTTATTTTGCTTTTCACACCATTTTTTTGATTCACACCCCCATGGGCCCATTTGCTCATATTTTAACATTTTTGACTTTTTCTTTTTTGATTAACTTTGTTTATTTTTTCTCATGACATTTAAAAATTAAAAATATTTTTTTCCATCATTTTTGTATTTATTTGCATATTTATTTGTTTATTTCTTTTGTTTGTATATAAAATATATATATGTACTATTATTAGAATAAATAGAAAATAGTGTAAATACAATTTTTATTTTTGTTTACATTCTGAAAATATTTCACACAAAAAATACTCTTTTTATTTATTTTATTAAAATATTAAATAAATATTTATCTTTGTGTATAATACCTATTTAAGGTTTAATATATATATATATATATATATATATATATATATATATATATATATATATATATATATATGTTTATTAATATATTTAAGCTAAAATATAAAAAATACTTGAGTTTTCCATTTTTATTAATATTTGATACAAAAATACTTTTTTTTTCACAATATACTTCATTTTATTTTATTTTATAAATAATAAATAAATAGTTGTATTAAATTAGATAATAATGCATTTTCTTTAAAATTAGGGTTTTTGCCCTAAATTTAAAATACTCAAAAAAATAATACATTTTTATTTTCTTTTCTCTTTTACATAAAAAATATTTTCTCATACATATAAAAACTTTCTTTTTGCATTTCACATATTTATTTAATTTCCATTTAATTATACAATTTATTTACCTTTGCAAATATTCAAAATGATGTAATAATTTAGATTTAAATTCTTGTCAATATCCCCCATTTGAAAATTTGTACCCCCCTTCCCATATTTGGTTTTGTAATAGCTTAGTAATTTTAATTTCGCACTTTATTGCTTTCTAATGATAACATGTTAGAATTAGGGTTTGTATGCGAAAAAACGATAAAAAATAGTTTGACCTAACACAAGATAAACAAGCATGAAAATGGACACACAAATCACACTTGCACCCCCTAGGGTATTCCACTTGTTGCCTTCAAATAAATGGGCCATATTGTATGTTGAACTTCTTTGGGCAAAGCAAACAGTTTGAATGATCATAGTCCCTCGATAAAACTTTTCAAAACAAACAAAAACAAATGATCAAGTCCCTTAAAGAAAATTGCCCAAAGACATTTAACGCCGTTGCAATTATGGTCTAAACGATGACCCGCGCCTGTCCCTTTCACATCCTAACACAAGGTTGCCCACCAAATACAATGGTGGAGCAAACTTGTTAAAAGGGTTAAAGTATAGCAATGATCTTTTGAGAAATTTAGGAGTAGATAACCTCTTAGTTACTTGAATCAAACTTGCAAAACAAAACACTTGCCTAATTTCAAAACCACACAACATCACACTTTCAAAACAATTTTCAAAAACAAATGAAAACCTTTTCAAAAGACATACATCTTTGTATACATCCCCACATGGATCATTACAAAGGTTGCCACCACATTGGACTCTTTTCAAAACATTTTCAAACCCACACACTCAAGCACCATTTAAAACAATTGAAAACAAAAGGCAAGTGATCTAAGCAAGTAACTAAGAGCCCATGGATAACCATGGATAGAAAGGGTGCTAATACCTTCCCTTTCTATAATCTACTCCCCGAACCCAAGAAAACATCTCAAAAAGGTTTTTGCTGTGCTTTTTAACCTTTCCTTAGGATAAAATAAAAAGTCGGTGGCGACTCTTGCTAACCGCACATTTGCGAATACAAACGCAAAACCTCAAGTCAGTTCTCCCACTGTATCACAGAACTGGCGACTCTGCTGGGGATAAACTTAAAAGTGGAGTAACCTTAGGGTTTAGATCACCTTTGTTTTCATTTGATTGTCTTGTTTGCTTTTACATTTGTGGGCTTTGTATCGGAGTTTTATAGATCCTAACCCGGATCTGGGGATACCTTCTTAGAAAGTAGCAACAAGGCTGTGAGGGAACTGTGCGGGGTATAGCGACATGGTTGAAACAGTCTGCTACATTGATGTGGCACTTTGGTGTGTACCGGTAACCCTTGAGTTCAGTCAAGGAGAGTACGGGGCCGCCGCGTGGTGTCGTGAAGCATCAACTGACCTTAGGAACCTTAATTGAACCATCTTGGCCTTTTTAGGGTAGTGAGATAACTGACTTTGGTGCAGTCCGAGGTTGGTTGATACTCGATACTACACTCAATTGAGGGTTGCTTCCCTGGAATATTTCGGTCGCCAGTTCAGTGGCTAAATCGAAACGATGAACAATGAAAGCAATCCAGTGATATTGGGACCTTTAGAACCCGGTTACTTTTGATAGGACAGGTTGAGCCCACCAAACTTCAAGAGGGTAATACCCAGACCCCATGCAGGCCTAAACTCTAAGGGTTTGTGTGACTTGTGTGCCTTACCATGTTTGCCTCTGTGAATGTCTATAGTGTATTTAATCATCACATCATTACATCATACAAACATCATGAGCATTGACTAACCATTTCAAGGGTTTCGAATCTTCATATTTGTTCTTGTTTTATAGGACATGGAAACTGCTCGCAGAAAGACAATTCAGATTAGCCTTGTAAAGATCCCTCCTCAGCTTAAGGAACTTATGTCCAGGATTCCCGAGGATTCTTCATTCAGTGAGAGACATGGAAGACTCATCAACTTGGTTAACACCAACATTGAGGAGGACTTGATAAAGGTCCTGTTCCAATTTTTTGACCCTCTGCATCACTGCTTCACCTTCCCGGATTATCAGTTGGTGCCTACATTGGAAGAGTTCTCCCGACTTCTGAAGGTCCCTATCCTTGATCAACTACCCTACAACGGTACGGAAGAGGAGCCCAAGCTTGAAGAGATTGCTAAAGCCTTGCACCTACAGTCATCTGACCTCAAGGGACATTGGGAAGTTAGAAGTGGTATCAAGGGTTTCTTAGCCAGGTTTCTGTTTGAGAAGGCCCAAGAATGCTGGAACTCCCTTGACCTACAAGCTTTTGAAGAAGTCATGGCCCTCCTTGTCTATGGTTTGGTGTTATTCCCTAACCTAGATCAACTTATTGATATCAGTGCTGTCCAGATCTTTATGACCAGGAATCCTATACCTACACTGCTGGGGGACATCCTTCACTCATGTTACACTCGAACCATGAGAAGAAGGGGTGTCCTTTTGTGTTGCACTCCTCTCCTGGGAAGGTGGTTTATTTCGCACCTTCCACAATCAGTTTTGAAGAACGAGCGGGGTTTGAGATGGTCACAACGGTTAATGACTCTCACGCATGCAGATATACATTGGTGTCCTAGGTCCAGGGAAGACGTCACTATCATTGATCGTTGCGGGGAGTACCCTAATGTTCCTTTATTTGGAATCAAAGGAGGTATTACCTACAACCCATGCCTGGCTTGGAGACAGTTTGGTTATGCTCGGAGGGATGGCCCTCATGACATGCTAATTCCTGGCATAGTTTTTGACTTCGATAACGATACTCAAGGACTTCGTCAGAGATTTATCAGAGCTTGGAGGATGCCAAGTAGGATAGACAGCAAGACATTGGGGCACCGGAACTCCATCCCGTTGGAACCTTATCTCAAGTGGGTACGAGCCCGCTCCCAGAAGTTAGTGATGCCTTATCCTCATATGCTCCCTGTGATCAAAGAACCAGTCTTGGAAGGAGAGGCATCCTACACCATTCAACATCCCGACATGCCCACCTCCTGGGAAGAGATGCAGAAGAGCTGGATCCAGCTTAAGGAAGAACGGAATTCTCTTGAGACCAGTCTACATGCTAGCGAAAAGAAGGTCCTGGAACTCACCCGCCTACTGCACGAGGAAAGGAATCTCAACACCTACATCGCGCCAAAGAGGATGCGCAATGTTTTTTTACCTTAAGGAGTTATTTTGTAATATTTGGCCCATGGGGCATTTATGTATTAACGAATTTCTCCTTATTAATATGATGTGCGTTCCTTTTTGTCTACAACAAATTTTGAATGTTCTGAATCCTTGAATGCATTGCATACATACGCATTCCATTGCACCATACGCATAAGCAGGTACCCTATTTCACAGGTTGCTTAATTTTCTTCGCTGTTTGTGTGAACAGTCATCATGAATCCAGACTCATCCAGTGAGCAAGCAATCAAGGCCCTTCAGGCCCAAAGTGCACAGTTTCAAGAGATGGTCCTAAGCCTAGCCCAAGGTCAGCAAGAGTTGAAGACTCTACTCATGAAGAAGAAGAAGAAAAAGAGGACTGCATTGTTCAACACCGGACGCCGATTTGGGAACACACTCCACAACGAAGCTGATCCAACCACTTCTTCTACTGAGAAAAACAGTCCCCAAGGGGGAGGAGCTCCTAGTCCCGCAGTCTCCAACAACGATACGGACTATAACGACGAACAATACCCACCTGCTGCTGACAGATACAAGCAATTGGAGGACCGCTTGAGCACCATGGAAATTCAGAATGTGCCGGGACTGGATTTCGGAGATTTGGGGTTATCTTTTGGGGTAGTCATTCCACACAAGTTTAAGGCGCCTGCCTTCGCCAAGTACGATGGGGTCTCCTGCCCGAAGCTGCATCTGAGGTCGTACGTAAGGAAAATCCAACCTTACACGGCGGATAAGAACCTCTGGATTCACTTCTTCCAAGATAGCCTTTCGGGGTCACAGCTCGAATGGTTTTACCAATTGGATGGAGCTAGCATCCGACACTGGGAAGATTTGGCAACCGCATTCTACAGACAATACCAATACAATTCTGATCTCGCTCCTACGCGTACCCAACTTCAGGGTATGTCTCTAGGGACGGGTGAAGGGTTCAAAGAGTACGCTCAAAAATGGAGAGATTTGGCTGGCAGGGTGCAGCCTCCATTAACTGATCGAGAGCTGGTTGATATGTTTCTGGGGACGTTGTCTGGTCCGTTTTTCAATCATTTGGTTGGTAACTCCTCCGCTGGGTTTACAGATTTGATATTAACGGGAGAAAGAATTGAAGCTGGCATCAGGTCAGGCAAGATACAGAAGGCTGCCTCTACAAGTGCTGAGAAGAGGCCATTTAAGAAAGAAGCAAGTGCCGTCTATGGTCCTAGAAGACAAGTCAAGCCCGAAAGTCGCCAAGCCGTCAATGCTTTGGTCATCTCCAAACCTGTTGCTGCTCCTCAGCAGTACAATCAACAAAGAAGCGAAAGGCCCAAGAGGCAGTATACCCGACTAAGTATGACCTTATCTCAAATTTTACCCCAACTGTTATCCACCAACCTGGTGACCCTCAAAAAAGCTCCTAAGGTCGTCAACACTGCGTCTCCTAAATATAACCCAAATGCCCGGTGTGCTTATCATTCTGATAGTCCCGGGCACACTACTGATGATTGCTGGGCCTTGAGAAACAAAGTGCAAGATCTGATCGACACAAAGGAAATTCAGTTTGAAGCGCCAGAAAGACCAAATGTTGTAACGGCTCCTATGCCCCAGCATAGAGTAAATGCCATTGAGGAAGAAATGTATGCTGTTTCGATAGATGAAGTTGTTACCCCTCTGAAGACCGTCAAGAAGAACCTACTGCGGGCCGGTTTATTTCCGGGTTGCAGTGATGGTTGCCTGTTCTGTGCTGTTTCCCCGTCTGATTGCCCCTTGCTGAGGTTAGGCGTTCAAAGCCTAATGGATAGCAAGGAAATTCTATTCAAAAAGACTGTTGTTCAATTGGTTCCGATGAAAGAAGTTTCTGTGATTACCATCTTCAAAAATCCAATCAAGGCTCCCCCCAAGAAGCCTATTCAAATCATGACTATTGCACCTGTGATCATTACTGTCCCGGGGCCTCTCCCCTACATATCTGATAAGGCTGTCCCCTGGCATTATGGGGCAGACGTGTATGTAAATGGAATCAAACAAGAATTCGACGCTGGTGCCAGTATCTGCGATATCACTGGTCCAGCCAAGGTCACCCGCAGTGGCAGGCTCTTCTCGCCTGACATTGTGCCGCCCGCTGTTCGAAAACCCCTCCTCATAAAACCTACAAGTTTACCTGGTCCTGTTGCTGATCAAGTTGTTTCCCCTGCTGCCGAGTCATCAAATGCTCGGGGCAAAAGGATTGAAGAAGAGCCTGCCCGGATGGAGGCACCAATACCCATAAATGCTGAGGCCTCCCGACAAGAAATGGAGGAGATTCTGAAAATAATAAAGAAAAGTGATTTCAATGTTGTCGAGCAGTTGGGGCATACACCCTCCAAGATCTCCCTGCTCTCCTTATTGCTATGCTCCGAGGCCCATGCTAAGGCCTTGATCTCATTTCTCAAGACGGCCCATGTGCCGCAGGAGACGTCTGCAGTCCAGTTCACTGATTGCATAGCGAATCTAACAGCGGACAATGGCTTGGGATTTTCAGATGCTGATCTGACCGCGAAGGGAAGAGACCACAATGATGCCCTGCATGTCTCCATCGAATGCAGGGGCACTACTCTGGCGCATGTATTGGTGGATACTGGTTCTTCCTTGAATGTTCTACCGAAAAAGGCTTTAGATCGTCTGGATTATGAAGGCCTGGAGTTGAAACCCAGCAATATCATCGTCAGGGCCTTTGACGGTTCCAAAAGGATGGTTCATGGAGAGGTTAACATCCCTATTCGTATGGGCTCTCAAGTGTTTGACTCTACCTTTTACGTGATGGATATACGTCCATCGTACTCTTGTCTGTTGGGTCGACCTTGGATCCATAAAGCTAGGGCAGTGACCTCCACCTTACACCAGAAGCTGAAGTATCCCGTCAGGGGGAAGATCGTCACTGTGCAAGGAGAAGAGGAGTATATGGTGAGCCATTTGAATTCCTTCAGGTACATCGAGATGGACGGAGAGTTTATTGAAACCCCCTTCCAGCATTTCGAGGAGGTGCATCCAATTTCAGCAGCTGCAGAGACAATGGCCGAAGAGAATGATTCCTTGAAGATGGCTTCCCTAAGGGATGCCCGGGCTGTGGTTCAGAAAGGCAATTGTGCACACTGGGGTCAGCTTCCTGACTTCACTCAGAAGAACGACAAGTTTGGGCTAGGCTTTACTGCAGAGGCTCAGAAGGCGGTGCGCAAAGAGAGGATCGGAAAGGCTCCGGTGTTTATTTCCAGCTCAAGGGTGAATGCTATCGAGGAGGATGTAGAGGAAGCAGAGTTTGACAGTTGGATCTACCCGACTACCAGCAACGGACCAAGCAACTGGACGACGAAGGATTTTACCCCTATCACATTTGTCACGCAGTAATTAATTTCTTTTGATTTCCAAATTTGTAACAAACAATATGTTAAAACTTTGTTGGCTCGGTGTCCTACCCGGGGCATCGTAGCTCCATTTGTGAGGGCTTTTTGTATGACATTTTCATATATCATCAATCAAAACATTGGACGTTTGTTGCATTTCAAATCTTTTGCTCTTTTCCTTTTTGTGTTATATATATTGCAAAACAGCTATATTTACACACACTCACTTATACAGGTTTCAATCCACTTTGGATCTCGCTGGTAACAGCTCTGCTATCACCAGTTATGACTTTGAAAATCCGATCAACTTGGCCGAAGACGAAGGTGAAGATGATTGCGAAGTGCCTGGTGAACTCGCAAGACTGCTACTTCAGGAAGAGAGGGCTATTCAACCACATGAAGAGCATGTGGAGACAATTGACCTGGGTACTGAGACAGATAGGAAGGAGGTCAAGATTGGTGCCAATCTAGAGCTCAGCGTAAAGCAACGATTGATCCAGATGCTACAAGACTACATGGAGATTTTTGCTTGGTCCTATGAAGATATGCCTGGTTTGGATGCCGACATTGTAGTTCACCACCTGCCAACCAAGGAAGATTGCCCTCCGGTAAAGCAAAAAGTCCGACGGATGCGTCCAGAGATGTCTGAGAAGATCAAGGCCGAGGTCATGAAACAGTTTGATGCCGGGTTCCTTGCGGTGACTTCCTACCCCCAGTGGGTTGCCAATGTGGTGCCAGTACCAAAGAAGGACGGTAAAGTCAGAATGTGTGTCGACTACAGGGATTTGAACAGGGCCAGCCCCAAGGATGACTTCCCCCTACCTCACATTGATGTCCTTGTTGACAATACAGCTCAACACAAGGTGTTCTCCTTCATGGATGGTTTTTCAGGGTATAATCAGATCAAGATGGCTCTAGAGGATATGGAGAAGACTACCTTCGTGACTCAGTGGGGCACCTTCTGTTATAAGGTCATGCCATTCGGATTGAAAAATGCTGGGGCAACCTATCAACGTGCCATGGTTGCTTTATTTCATGATATGATCCATCATGAGATCGAAGTATACGTTGATGACATGATAGCGAGGTCTCAAACTGAGGAGGAGCACCTTGACCATCTGAGGAAGTTGTTTGATCGACTCAAGTTATACAAGCTGAGGTTGAATCCCAACAAATGCACCTTTGGGGTAAGATCCGGAAAGTTGCTAGGGTTCATTGTAAGTGATAAAGGTATTCAGGTGGATCCTGCCAAGGTAAAAGCCATACAAGAGATGCCGACTCCAAAGACAGAGAAAGAAGTCAGAGGCTTCCTGGGACGACTGAATTACATTGCCCGATTCATCTCACATCTGACTGCCACTTGTGAGCCAATCTTCAAATTACTGAAGAAAGATCAAGTAGTACGCTGGAATGATGAATGTCAGGCTGCCTTTGAAAAGATAAAGGAATATCTCCAAGAGCCACCCATTCTTATGCCACCGGTGGAAGGAAGACCTCTGATACTATACTTGACAGTGCTTGATAATTCAATGGGGTGTGTGCTGGGGCAGCATGACGAGTCTGGCCGAAAAGAGCACGCTATTTATTACTTGAGCAAAAAGTTTACCGACTGTGAGTCTCGTTACTCACTGCTTGAGAAAACTTGCTGCGCTCTTGTATGGGCTGCTCGCCGGCTGAGACAGTATATGCTGACTCACACTACTTTATTGATTTCAAAGATGGATCCCATCAAGTACATATTTGAAAAGCCCGCTCTGTCTGGAAGAATAGCGAGATGGCAAATGATCTTAACAGAATATGATATCCAGTATACAACTCAGAAAGCAATTAAGGGAAGTGTACTGGCAGATCATTTGGCACACCAACCTGTGGACGATTACCAATCATTGAACTTTGATTTTCCGGACGAAGACATCATGGTAGTAACTGACTGTGAAGTACCTGGACCGGATGAAGGACCTGAGGAAGGATCCCGATGGTCTATGCATTTTGATGGAGCCTCCAATGCTTTGGGTAACGGCGTCGGCGCAGTAATCATATCTCCCAAAGGAACTCATACTCCCCTCACCGCCCGATTATGTTTCAGCTGCACCAACAATATGGCAGAATATGAGGCATGTATCATGGGTTTACAAGCTGCAATCGACTTAAGGATAAAATTCCTAAGTGTCTTCGGAGATTCCGCTCTCGTGATCAATCAGATCAAGGGCGGGTGGGATACGAAACACCCGAATCTTATTCCTTACAAGGAGTATGTGTCGACCTTGCTCCCTCACTTTGAAGAGATAACTTTCGAACATTTCCCTAGAGAGGAGAATCAGCTAGCGGACGCACTAGCCACGATGTCTTCAATGTTCAAAGTTAAATGGGACAATGAGGCTCCCCGAATCATAATCTGGAAGTTGGATGAACCGGCATACTGCTGCGAGCTCGAGGTTGAGAAGGTCACTGAGAAACCCTGGTATCATGAGGTGAAGAGGTACTTGGAAGCTCAGGAATACCCTGAAGGTGCATCCGTCAATGATAAGAAGTTCATGAGGAGGTTTGCTGCAAAATTCTTCCTCAGCAACGGCATTCTCTACAAACGGAATCATGATTCAACTCTGCTACGTTGTGTGGATAAGGCTGAAGCAGAGAAAATCATGATGGAACTGCATGAAGGTACATTTGGAACACATTCCAGTGGACACACCATGGCTAAGAAAATCCTTCGGGCAGGATATTTCTGGTCCACAATGGAAGCCGATTGTTACCAACACTCCCGAACTTGTCATAAATGCCAGATCTATGCTGACAAGGTGCATATCCCTCCGGTTCCTTTGAATGTCCTGACGGCACCTTGGCCTTTCGCAATGTGGGGCATCGATATGATCGGTGAGATCCGACCGACGGCATCCAACGGGCATCGCTTCATCTTGGTGGCGATCGATTACTTCACGAAGTGGGTTGAGGCAGCTTCCTATGCCACAGTAACCAAGAGCGTCGTGGCACGTTTCATCCGGCATAATCTGATCTGTCGGTACGGAGTCCCGGAAAGAATCATTACGGACAATGGTACCAATCTCAATAACAAAATGATCACTGAACTCTGTGAACAATTCAAGATACAGCACCACAATTCTTCTCCCTACCGGCCGAAGATGAATGGGGCTGTAGAGGCAGCCAATAAAAATATCAAGAAAATTGTGCAGAAGATGACAGTGACCTATAAAGATTGGCACGAGATGTTACCGTTCACTCTTCATGGGTACCGCACCTCAGCAAGGACATCAACCGGGGCAACTCCCTTCTCCTTGGTCTATGGCATGGAGGCAGTCTTGCCAATCGAAATCCAGATACCCTCTCTCCGGATAATGAAGGATGCAGACTTGAATGAAGATGATTGGATCCAGACTCGACTTGATCAATTAAATCTGATTGACGAAAAGAGGCTCACTGCTATCTGTCATGGTCAAACGTATCAAAAACGGATGATCAGGGCATTTAACAAGAAAGTCAGACCGCAGGAGTATCAAGTTGGGGACCTGGTAATCAAACGCATCATCCTTCCTCAAAGTGATCCCCGGGGCAAATGGACCCCTACTTACGAAGGGCCATTTGTGGTTAAGCGTGTGTTCTCAGGAGGAGCCATGATCCTAACCACCATGGATGGTGACGACCTTCCTCACCCCGCCAATGCAGACATAGTGAAAAAATACTACGCATAAATAAAAGACCCGCTAGGTTGACATACCTAGGCAAAAATAAGGGATTCCCGGCGAACCAAAAGGGTTCGGGCAAAAGTAAGGGATGAAATGAATAAAAAATCTGTACACCCGGCAAGTCGAAAACCTGAAAGGGCGGCTTGGGCAAAAATGGGTATCCCGGTGGACTGAAAACCCGAAAGGGCGGTCCAGGCAAAAGTTAGGGATGAAAGCGTAACACTATGTCTCATTGGATCACCTCGCATCCGGAATTCGACATCAACTATCTGGCTCCAGATTTCGGCATTGACCAATCAGCTTCATCTTCAAATTAGGCAGCAAAGCGATGAGACGTTCGAAGACATAAAGGCAATAGCAGAGTTGGAACCCAGTGGGATTGTTCACATAGCTGTTTTGTTTCCTTTTTCAAATTGTAAACTCTATACTATTTGGCGATGTCCTCTTACTAGGATGTCAGCCTCTTGTACAAAAACGCCTATTCACAGGCAAAGTTTAAATCAATACAAATTCACTTGTCCATACAAATTACCATTGTTTTCCTTTTTGTTTTGTCTTGCGAAGAACGTCCAATGTTCATTGTTGATATATACATTTGACATTAAATGGTTGATTCATAAATATTTGCATATAAAACGAGAGATTAATTACAGGTGACATCAAAGACAGGGGCAATGTGGAGTTGTCTAATACAGTCTGGTTGTTTCGTCCGCCAAGGCACCAAGGTAGGTTCAACTGAATAATGTGGCCAAATCATCTCAATTCCCCGCAGAGTAAAACAGGACGCGACAATACTTTCCCCAAGCAAAGTTGGCTCCCCGTCGATCCTGAAAGGACCCAACATTCCCCGGCAGGTCTTAAAGCTCATCCCCAGTAAATTCTGCAAGCTTATCCCCTGCGAAGCACGGACGTCTCACCCGAGTTTTATTTAGAGTTATTTCCTCACAAGGACTTATAACTGGGTTATCCTCAGCTAAAAGCCACGGAAGACCGCTCTCGGCAAAGTTCCTTCAATCCCCAGCGAAGTCTATCTTTGGTATTCCCAAGCAGAGTTTATCTTTGGAGTTCCCCAGGGAAGTTTATCATCATTATCCTCAGCGGAATCCATCGTTAAAGTCCTCAGCAGGCCTCTCATCAAAACTTCGGCCGAATATCCCTTCCACAGAGCAATTCTCCGGCCGTTCGTCAAGGATTTATTTTCCCCAAAACGAAATTACATTCATAAACATTTTACATTTTCATACATCTTGCTTACATACATGATGAAACGCATACAACATCTCATGTTGAACATCATGATATCATGCATATCATACATCATGACATTGCATACAACTTACGTTTTTGCCTTTTCAGAAAAAAAAAGACAATCTCAAAAACGACTACCTTCAACTGTCACAATTCCAGATTCGATACCTGTATCTAGCCAGGGCACATCTGAGAGTGATCAGTTTCTAGACTCGATTCCTGTATCTAGCCAGGGCACGTCTGAAGAGTTCGAAGATTCGATTCCTGTATCCAGCCAGGGCACATCTATCAACTACAACAGCTCCAGATTCGATTCCTGTATCCAGCCAGGGCATATCTGTTAACCACGTTTCCAGACTCGACTCCTGTATCTAGCCAGGGCACGTCTGAAGAGTTCGAAGATTCGATTCCTGTATCCAGCCAGGGCACATCTATTAAACGACTATTTCCAGATTCGACTCCTGTATCCAGCCAGGGCATATCTGTGAGCAACCAATTGTAGATTCAATACCTGTATCCAGCCAGGGCATATCTGCATCAGGAGACTGAGGATCAAACACCTGTAACAAGCCGGGAAAACATTCGTCTTTCTCAAATACACAAGTTCTCGCAAAGGAATCTCTTATGCGACCGACACTTCCAAATGGCATCTATAAGCCCATTCCCAACAAGGTTCTGTCACCTCTCCAAATGGCATCTATAAGCCCATTCCCGACACCACATTGTTGAGACTCCAGCATGCAAGTGCAAATTTCCGGGCACTCTAGTGTCCAATCTCCTTTTACCCTCGAGTCACGAAAGGCAAACTTGCCAATCTAACTCTTCAGGTCCAAGAAGATTGAACAGGGGCAACTGTTGTACCCCAAAATTTGCCCTCCCATTTCCTCAACATTTTCTCATCACAAGACCTTTGAAGATCAAGATACAGTTAGGGTTTCCTCTGCTCAAGACTTCTCCTTGCACTGTGGACTCAAATTAGGGTTTGTGTTTGCCCAAGGATGTTTTGACCTAAAAAGCCTAAGATGACTTTCATACTTCATGTTGGACTCCCAAGTTTACCCATGCCAAGTTTCAAGTCTTGATGCCAAGTTTTGCCCAGTCAATTGGACAGTTGACCTAGAAATCAGTTGTATTGGGGAAAAAGTCAACTGTGGCCAATTGACAGTCAAACCTCATGAAATTTGATCCACATCAACATTATGAACTTATATGGACCATTTGATCAAGTTTGGATCACAATTCCACAAGAAATTTGATCAGATCACCAAAAGGGTAAAATGGTCATTTTTAGGGTTTTGACTGCACAAAGGTAATTTTTGACTGTTTGACCTAGCCAATGGCAAACCAGGCTCACATATGGACTCAAGGACCCCATGGAATTATCTTGACATGCTCAACAAACTCAAAAGATCCCAAGTACACAAGATTGACAGTTGAATTTCCCAGTCAATTGATCAATTTTGACTGTATACTGAAAAGTCAAACTTTGACTTTTTGGTCAAAATCAAGAGTCAAGATTCATTTTTCATCAAAACATGCCAAATCATGAAACTTGTTCACCAAGAAATCTCAAAATGCAAATTAGGGTTTGGAAATGGAATTTTTCATAACTTAGAATTTTTCTAAGTTATGAAAAACCCTAATTTTTTCCCAACTTTGCCCCATCTTTTCACCATGATCCATTTGGATTCAAACAAAAGTCAAAACATGAAAGTTGTAGCTTGTTGCATAATCTACAACTTTGATTCACAAAGTTTTCTCATTTGAAGCTTGTATCTCAAGTTATAATTTTTTGAATAAGGGCACTAAACCATCTTTTAACTTAGTGAAATTTGACCTATTTTGACAAGGTTTTCTACCCTACTTCAAGGCCACTTTTCATACCCTTCCACTTGGAATTTTGATTTGCATTTCAAAGATGGATTGTAGTAAACATTCCAAGCTTTCCAAAATGTCCAAGAAATCATCAAACAACCTCATAACTTGAGAGATTCGAATTTCACAAGTTGGCAAAAATTCACTTTTTGTTCTTCATCAAGACATGTTCATAATCTTGCCAATTTGAAATCAGTTTGCTTTATGCTTGATTACAGGTCCTTGAACCATTTCATACTCAATAATTTAATGCATATTAAATGTGTTAAGGTGTTGTTCTTTGAGTGCAAGCATTGTATGCAAGATTAATCCTAAACTAGATAAAGTGAAATTTCCATTTTGGAAAAGATTAGCTTTATGTCAAGTTTGTAATCCAACAAGTACATAAAAGATCTGCTTGGCACAAGATTATGTGCATAACACACTGATCAAGAGATGTTTATGCAGCACATTAGGAGGCCCCCTACTAACCTAAAACCACCAACTTGCTTTTGTTGCTTAAGATAGAAGAAAAGTCCATAACTTATGCCATCTCTCATCTCAGCTTAGACACACAACACAAAAGCTATCAAACACATTCCATAGACAAAATCCAAGCTAACACACGAGCCCTTGCCATCTGAAACACTCCCATTGCTCTAATCACCTCAAAATTGTACAAACAGGGGAGCCCCTGCAGTTTGAGTGCAAACTCCCAATCCCTTCGAGCATTTTGATCCAAACCTTTTCCTCTACCTTCCCTACAACATATGCAAGCTAACCATGTCCTAAAATCAGACCTGTAACACCTCCAAGCCACTTCACCATTTTTAATTTTCTGTTTTGCAGTTGGAGTTCACTAGCTCGATTCAGGGAGTTTCAAGACAAAGTAGGAATTGGAAAAGCATCCTTACACTTCAAGGAAGCTGTACAAGTCATCATTTCACTCTGAAACATCCTCCATTGCCAAGCTCGATTCCAACTGAACAGGTATATTCATGGAGTTCTATCTCTCTTATTAGGCATTGTTAGCTTTAGGTTTTTGAAGAAAACATGTCACAATCATAGCCCTGAACATGCTCATATGATTAGATTTCATTTATGTTTCGTGTGCTTAGAGAATTTCATGTCTGAACATTGATGAAAAGTTAGGTCAGAAATTGGGGGAGGAGAAATTCTCCCTCATCTTAGAGAGATAGGTCAAGTAATTTATATGGTTGAAACCGTCTCTTCATGCTGAACATTTCTTGTGTTATGAGTTTTTGCTGAAAAGCCAAGAATCAGGAGTTAGACATTGAAGAACAGGGGCGCGCGTTTTTCAAATGTTTGAGCTGGAGGTTGAAGACAATGATCAGTGGGCTGTGCCTGTGTTATTTTGCTTTTCACACCATTTTTTTGATTCACACCCCCTGGGCCCATTTGCTCATATTTTAACATTTTTGACTTTTTCTTTTTTGATTAACTTTGTTTATTTTTTCTCATGACATTTAAAAATTAAAAATATTTTTTTCCATCATTTTTGTATTTATTTGCATATTATTTGTTTATTTCTTTTGTTTGTATATAAAATATATATATGTACTATTATTAGAATAAATAGAAAATAGTGTAAATACAATTTTTATTTTTGTTTACATTCTGAAAATATTTCACACAAAAAATACTCTTTTTATTTATTTTATTAAAATATTAAATAAATATTTATCTTTGTGTATAATACCTATTTAAGGTTTAATATATATATATATATATATATATATATATATATATATATATATATATATATATATATATATATATATATATATATATATATATATATATATATATATATATATATATATATATATATATATATATATATATATATATATATATATATATATATATATATATATATATATATATATATATATATATATATATATATATATATATATATATATATATATATATATATATATATATATATATATATATATATATATGTTTATTAATATATTTAAGCTAAAATATAAAAAATACTTGAGTTTTCCATTTTTATTAATATTTGATACAAAAATACTTTTTTTTTTCACAATATACTTCATTTTATTTTATTTTATAAATAATAAATAAATAGTTGTATTAAATTAGATAATAATGCATTTTCTTTAAAATTAGGGTTTTTGCCCTAAATTTAAAATACTCAAAAAAATAATACATTTTTATTTTCTTTTCTCTTTTACATAAAAAATATTTTCTCATACATATAAAAACTTTCTTTTTGCATTTCACATATTTATTTAATTTCCATTTAATTATACAATTTATTTACCTTTGCAAATATTCAAAATGATGTAATAATTTAGATTTAAATTCTTGTCAATATCCCCCATTTGAAAATTTGTACCCCCCTTCCCATATTTGGTTTTGTAATAGCTTAGTAATTTTAATTTCGCACTTTATTGCTTTCTAATGATAACATGTTAGAATTAGGGTTTGTATGCGAAAAAACGATAAAAAATAGTTTGACCTAACACAAGATAAACAAGCATGAAAATGGACACACAAATCACACTTGCACCCCCTAGGGTATTCCACTTGTTGCCTTCAAATAAATGGGCCATATTGTATGTTGAACTTCTTTGGGCAAAGCAAACAGTTTGAATGATCATAGTCCCTCGATAAAACTTTTCAAAACAAACAAAAACAAATGATCAAGTCCCTTAAAGAAAATTGCCCAAAGACATTTAACGCCGTTGCAATTATGGTCTAAACGATGACCCGCGCCTGTCCCTTTCACATCCTAACACAAGGTTGCCCACCAAATACAATGGTGGAGCAAACTTGTTAAAAGGGTTAAAGTATAGCAATGATCTTTTGAGAAATTTAGGAGTAGATAACCTCTTAGTTACTTGAATCAAACTTGCAAAACAAAACACTTGCCTAATTTCAAAACCACACAACATCACACTTTCAAAACAATTTTCAAAAACAAATGAAAACCTTTTCAAAAGACATACATCTTTGTATACATCCCCACATGGATCATTACAAAGGTTGCCACCACATTGGCCTCTTTTCAAAACATTTTCAAACCCACACACTCAAGCACCATTTAAAACAATTGAAAACAAAAGGCAAGTGATCTAAGCAAGTAACTAAGAGCCCATGGATAACCATGGATAGAAAGGGTGCTAATACCTTCCCTTTCTATAATCTACTCCCCGAACCCAAGAAAACATCTCAAAAAGGTTTTTGCTGTGCTTTTTAACCTTTCCTTAGGATAAAATAAAAAGTCGGTGGCGACTCTTGCTAACCGCACATTTGCGAATACAAACGCAAAACCTCAAGTCAGTTCTCCCACCGTATCACAGTATCCAATAGGCCGACAAAGATGGTCTTGTGGTTGCCGAGGAGGGCTTCAAGAGTGTTGTGGCCCAAATTCACCCAGTGAACCCGGGAGTCGACTTCAATTTGATGGGGACTTACTTTCTCCATCGCATGATGGATGGATGAATGGTTATCCCCAACTTCTTTGAGGAGGCCGAAGGTCATGTGGCCGATTCACCAAGGATGCCCGTGCAGCCAGATACTGAGGCGGTGCCTCAGCCCGAAGAGCAGCCGCTAGCTAATTTGAATTTTGTTGTCTTTTTGTTCTGTTTGGCCTGCGTACCGCTTTTTGTAATTTATTTTGGAGGCTTTTACCCGTTTTATGTAACTCCCAGAAATTATAGTCCTCGTGGCCCTTATCTGTTTATTTTGATGGGGGCCTTTGTCTCCCTTTATGTAACTTTCATGACAATAGCGACCTTTGTGTTCATATTTTGATATTTTTCCGACTACGATGGCGGCTTATTTTAATCTGCACTATCTTAGTTATTTTACTTTTTGTTTGTACATGTTTCACTTGTATGTATGCTTGTCTTCTTGAGACATTTTATTTTGACTAAGAGTTTTTTGAGGGTTTGCTTGTTAATATATGAGTCTGCCAATATGGGGAGACTCGTCGTGATTTCTGGGCATGGTTCGGAACTCGGGCTTTGTTTCGGGGGGTTTGAGCTCGCAAGCGTGACATTTCCATCACAGGCTGGGTGTTCTACCATCGTGATACGACAACGGTGGAGTTCGTTCGAGTTTTCCACGTCGGGCTAAGAATCTGCTCGTCAAAAGAGTGGAGACTTGCCTCTTTGTTTAGTTCGGAGGTGACGCTTGTACCTGAGCATAAACACATGGTCGAGATTATTGTGTTCGTAATTTTGATAGAGCAGGTCAATTGTTTTTAGCACCTTAACTGTAATATTGCTTCAGTCTTTTGGTGTTCCTAGGTTGATTAAGTTGTTCCCCGTGTAAATTTTCTAAGTAGTAGGCAATGGTCCCAATTTTTGCATGGACACGATAGGGGCCTTCCCAGTTTACAGCGAGCTTACCCTCACGAGACTCTTTTTGAATTCACGCTGTATGACTTTGGCGTCATATCGTATGGTAAATTTTTGTTTGAGAGAGGCTTCTCGTAAGGCTTCCCCATTTCGTACTTCCTCGACAAGGTTGAGCTCTTCTCTTAAGGCTTCGTCTTTCATTTCTTCGTCAAGAGGAGCTTCAGTTCGTCTCAACGGTTCTCCGATCTTGTCGGAGATGAAGACCTCGATTCCATATGCTAGTCAGAAGGAAGTCTCCCCGATTGATCATTGAGATGTTGTTTGGTAGGATCAGAGCATGATCTGCAACTCCTCGACCCACCTCTTTTTGGTTTTGTCGAGACTTCATTTAAGTCCTTGGAGGATTGCCTTGTTTGTGGCTGCTGCTTTCCCATTCATTTTTGGGTGTTCGACGGAAGTGAAGTGTTGGATGGTGCCTAACTTGGCGACAAATTATTGGATATTCTTGTCTGTAAATTGCATCCTATTATTAGTGACAACTGCTTGGGGTATGCCGAACCGGGCGAGGATGTTTCTCTTGTAAAAGTGGAGGACGTTTTGCATTGTGATTCTGGCCAGTGCCTCTATCCTTTTTGTGAAATAATCTACAACCATTTTTAGGTATTTCTTTTGGTTTGACCCTGCAACAAATGGCCCGAGGAGGTCAAATCCCCACCATGCAAATGGCCGGGGAGATGAGAGGGACTTGAGCTTGCTTGGGGTGCTAAGTGCAGGTCCCCGTGGGCCTGACATTTTTCACATCTCTTTACGGGCTCTTTGGCGTTGTGCTGCATGATGGGCCAATAATATCATGCTCGTAACGCTTCCTAGCGGGGGATCTTCCGCCCATTTATTGGGGATTGATTCCTTCATGGATATCATGCAGGACATGGGAGACCTTGTTTTCTTCGATGCATTTTAGGAGGGGTATAGAGAATCCTCTCCTATATAGTTTGCCTTCGACTAGGAAATAGGAGCAGGCTCTTCGTCTGACCATGTTGGCTTCCTTCTGGTCGGATGGTAGTTCATCCTTTGTGGGTAGTTGTATATCAGGGTCATCCAACAGCTATTTCCACCAATGGCATACACTTCTAGAGCCGAGGAGGATTTTTCAATGCTTGGTCGAGGTAGTTTTCCTATATTACATATTTGTTCCCTTCTTTCTTCTTTGTGCTGGCCAATTTTGACATGATATATTCATGAGAATTATGTTCACGTGTAACATGATGCACGTCCAAAGAGTTGAATTTCTTCATTGTTTCTCGGACCAGAGTCCTGTATTCTGAGATTTGGTCGTTTTTGACCTGGTATTCTCCTTGTACCTAGGAGGCGACGAGCTGGAAATTTGTGAAGATCTTTACTTTCTCGGCTCCCAAGTCCTTGGCCAAGCTAAGCCCAGCGAAGATAACTTCATATTATGCTTGTTTGTTCGAGGTTGGTAAGGATAACACGGGGGAGACTTTGATTAGTATACCTTCCTCGTTTTCCAGTATGATACCCGCTCAACTTCTTGTCGAGCTGGAAGCTACGTCCACAAAGATGGTCCACTTGTGTGCCCCACTTGTGGGGGGCAGGGAGGTCATTTCTGCTACAAAGTCGACCAACACTTATTCTTGAAGGGATTTCCTGCTCTCTTACTTGATGTCAAACTCAGAGAGTTCTAACGACCACTTGAGCATCCTGTCGGCCATATCAGGCTGACCAAGTAGTTATTTTACTGGCTAGTATGTGCAGACAATGATAGTATGTTCCAAGAAGAAGTATCTCAGTCTCCTTTCCGCTTTAGTGAGTGCAAGGGATACTTTCTCTATCGGTTGGTACCTTACTTCGGGACCTTGTAAGGCTTTACTCGTAAAGTAGATGGGCTTCTTCCCCTCGGGGGTCTCCCGATGGAGAGCAGCGTTGACTGCCTCAGAAGCTACGGTAAGATAGAGGTAGAGAATTTATTCCTTGTTTGGTCTTTAAATGACCGATGGTTAAGATAATACCCATTAGAGATGGAGAAGGGCACGCTCACACTCCTCGGTCCATTCAAATGCGGCTTATTTGCGGAGAAGTTTGAAAAAGGGGAGCGCATGTTAGGCAGACTTCGCCACAAAACGAGAAAATGATGTGAGCATTCCGTTTAAAGTTTGGATTGATTTTTTCGAGCTCTGGATCGAAAGTTCATAAAATGCTCGACATTTGTCGGGGTTGGCTTCGATTCCTCGTTATGTTAAGTAAAAGGCGAGGAATTTTCCTACTCGCACGTCGAAGGTGCATTTTTCCGGGTTGAATTGTGTTTTGCATCTCCTCGCTTGGTTGAAGACCTTCCTAAGGTGGAGGGCATGGTCGAATTTCTCTTGGGATTTCACAATCATATCGTCCATGTAGACTTCGAGCGTGTCTCCAATCTCTCCTCAGAAGACTTTGTTCATCATGTAATGATAGGTGGCGCCCGTGCTCTTCAGGCCGAAGGGCATTACGTTGTAGTAAAAGTTGCTCGATTCGGTCATGAAGGTCGTGTATTTTTTGTCTGTCTTTTCCATGGGGGTCTGGTTGTATCCCAAATACGTGTCCATGAAGGACAACAGTTTGAAACCTGCAGAATTGTCAACCAATTTATTTATGTTGGGGATGGCATAAACGTCTTTAGGGCAAGCCCTATTGAGATCGGTATAATCAATGCACATGGGCCATTTTCCATTACTCTTTTTTACAAGAACTACATTAGAGAGTCAGGTTGTATACTGGGATTTGGAAATAAATTTTGCCTCTAGGAAGTCTTTGACAGCCTGCTCTGCAGCCTCAGTTTTCTCCGGGGATTACCTGCGCCTACGCTGAACAACTGCCTTGATGGCGGGATCTATCGTCAAATGATGGCAAGCTATCTTCGGGTCTAAGTTGGGAATCTCTGATGTGCTCCAGGAGAATAAGTCTGCATTCTCCTTCAAGCACGCCTTCAGCTGTCTCTTCGCCAATTCAGAGAAGTCAGTGCCGATCTTGACTCCTTTGGAGGGGTCGCTACCTAGGGGAAATTTCAAATTCCCCGTATGGAATTGGTCGCATAAGATCTATATGTTCGCTGATGCTCGTTGACAAGGACGAGCCTTCTGTGTCGAGCATGGGCTATTTCCCCTTCTTCTTCTACTCTCTGAGGTCCTTCTTTGTAAAGCGGCTGTCTAGGTCGATTGTTTCGACATAGGGAGCGACTTTGGCTCTTCAGACCTGCCAGGGAGAGCGGGTCTATTAGCTGCCTTGGGTTGAGTGCTGATGGAACTCAAGCCTTTAGAAGCTGCTTTAAAACATCTCCCGGCGGCGTGAATGTCCCTGTGAAGGGTGGCGACGAGGTCTTCGGTGGTGTAGTACTTCATTTTGAGGTGCACCGTGGAGGGCACTGCTACTAGTTCGGCCAAGGTGGGCCTCCCAAATATGCACTAATACAATGAAGAGAAGTCTACTACGAGGAATTGGGTCTTGATGGATCTGGTCGTCTCTCCTGCTTCGAAAGTAATGATCAATTCGACGTATCCCTAAGGTTTGGTGATAGAACCATTGAATCCTTAGAGATTAGAGCCCACGTACATGGTTAGGTGTGTCTCATTCAGCTGCAAGGTGGTGAACAATTGGGCAAACATTATATCAACAAAGCTACCTTTGTCGACCAGGATGCGCCTGACACTAAAGTTTGTCATGTAAGCTCGTACGAGCAACGAAATGTTGGAGTTGGGGGATCCTCCGGGTAACTCTTCCCCATAGAATGCAAGGGGGGAGCCTTCTCTGAATCTGTCGAGGGTGGCACTCATGTCAAAGTTAGCCTCCATTAGCTGCTCAAATCTTCTATTCATTGAGCCTACGATTCATTTGTTAAATCCATTTCCTGAAATAACCATTGTTGCTGGGAATGACTCCCAAGGACTGTGTGATGAGAGGTACATGGGGACCTCCTCCATGTCATGGAAATAAAAATCTTTCAGACTCATGATTCTCATAGCGACAGCAATGGGAGATTTGTCAAGGGAGGCTCTTATTTCTTTAACCTGTTTGGACTCAGGAGCATCTTTATGTGGATATTCCTTCTTTCTGTATTATTTGAGATGCCCATCTCGGATGAGGATCTCAATGGCATCCTTGAGGTGGATGCAGTCTTTCGTCATATGCCCTTGACTCTTATGAAACCGACAATACTTGATTTTGTATGTACCTGGCTTGGACGGTGTTTGTTAGGGGAAGCGAACCCCAACTTGCTTGAATTCTATGTTTATGCAGTCGGTCAGAATCTTCTCGCATGAGATGTTGAGAGGAGTATAGTCATGGAAGCGACCAGGTGGTCCCTTGTAGTCTCAAGACTCTCGGGGTTTGTCTTCCCTTTTATTTTCTCCCCCTTGACGGGATGTCGGGAGTTCATCATTCCTCGAGACCTACACACTCTCTCTATGTCGCGAGTCCCACACATTGTTAGCTGATTATTTCTCCTTGTACTGGATGTACGCTTGTTCTTTGAGCAGAAGAAAATCCAGCGCTGCAGGAGTTTCAATGCCAAATGCTTTGGCGAAATCACTGCGAGGGCCTAAGCCTCGCTCAAGGAGATACTTCTTCATTCCGTTGGTCGTGGTGACCTGGACGGCTTCCTGGTTGAACCTTTTGATCTATGCTTGGAGGAACTCATCCTTCCCTGGATGATGGCCTCGAGGCAACTTCTGACTTGGGATGTCGGTGAGACATCATGAAATTCCTTGAGAATTTTCTTTCCAAGCCCTTCCAAGAGGTGATGGACTCATCAGGAAGGCTTTTGTACCAATCCATGGCTCCCTTTCTGAGCACCGTTGAGAACACTCTACATTAGATTTCTCTTTGATAACCCTTGTAGTCGAGCAACACAATGATTTTTTCTATGTGCTCGTCAGAATCTATTGTGCCATTGTATGTATCTAAGTGTGAGGGTTTCTCAAGACCGATAGGAAGCGGGGTCTCCATGATCTCTCTAGATAATGGGCCACGTGGCTCGTCGTTGTCGCTATGATTAGGAGATGCTGGAGGGGAATAATTGTTTCTTCCTCGGTGGGGGTTGTCGTCCTGGCGGGGAGAGGTGCTTCTTGGATGCTGCCTCGGATTGGGAAAAGGAGAATGGTCACGATCAAGCCTCTGGTCGCTCTTGGTTTTCTTGGAGATTGGGAGCATCGATCTCTCCGGGGAGGTGTGCGACCTTGTCTCTTGAGGAAAGACACTTCTTGCCTCTCTCGTTCGGGAAGACGAACATGCCTTGGTTGTGATTGACTGTGGGAGTCATAATGTCGATGTCTTCGAGGAGGAGACTTTGATCGCTTCTTCTCCTAGTCCCCAATCCTCTTGCTCTGTTATAGGATTAGCGTGTTGGTTTGATTGAGGGTAGTGAGGAGTGCTTCCATGCCCGGGTCGGCATTTGGTGGGATAAGATTTGGCTGGAGTATTTCCGGAAGTTCCTCGTTGGGGTTCTTAGACCTTTGGCCATCCAAGAACTGGAGGTTGTTGCGTTCAACATCGACTGAATCTAGGGTCGCCGTTCAGCCGTCCCTGACATTGGGGACATCCTCTAGATGAGGACGCTGTTGGCTTCTGTATATATTATGGACGAGAAAGAGTAAAGTCTTTTCAGAAATGTGGTGGTCATCATGGTCGGCCATGACAGAAGTAGTGATAATATTTTTGGTCTTCAGTTTTGAAGAAAAGGAAGACAGGGAAGACATATTCCCATAGACAGCGCCATTGATCTTACCGGTTGATCAGAACTTTGAAGTGGGCCGAGATAATGACGTCAGCTTGGCTGGAAATATGAGGAGATAAGGGTTGTACCTGCAAGACACTCCAACGATCTAGTGAGAAAAAGTGCAAAGAGATACGAGATATATATTAGGGTTTTAGAATGAATATTGGAAACCTGACCCTCACAAGTGTGAGCATTTATATAATGCACCCGACGTGCAACCATTGATTCCTATTTTTTGGGCCTAGATATTAGGTTCCTCAAAAATAGGTAACTTCCGGGACTTGGTCAAAATGGATAGTCGTGCCCATAACTAGTCGTTGCATCAAGCACGGAAGAGATTACGGGCAGAAGCTTTTATGAGCGTTTACTGGTTGTCTGCTATACATTTGTCGAGCAATCTGGGAGGTAGTTGTCTGCGTGAGCAGGAGTGTATCTTGGGCATCATTGGCCTTGCAGTTCAAGGGGCATGGTCAACCAGGGATGCCCGACAAGAGGTCTAGAGCTAATGGGTCAGCGTTGTTGGGCCATGCGAAAGGTAGAAGCGAATTGGGACAATTCTAGTCATTGGGCCAGTTCAGAACAAAAATAAAAAGAGAAATTTTCAGAAAAGAATTTCTTCACCTCATGTGTTTATATTCTCTAGCTTGATACTTGGAGAAACTCTATATATCTTTTTCAAAGTATCCTACATTTCATTGGCGGTAAAATAACATTTATAATTTTTCTTTGATCAAAGAGATTTTTCCATTTCTTCATCATTTATTTGATGAGTAGGGTAAAATGGACTATTGAATAATTTTATAAATAAAAGATTTTAATTTTGAATAAAATAAAAGAAATAAATGATTTTCAAAAAGTGGTGGAGAGCTTTTGAAAAAGAATCTTGTGTCGGGAGTCATCTTCCTCCTGAGACGATTAGTCCTTTAAACAAGAGTTAGGTTCTGATGTCACTTGTTAGACTTGATACTTCACACACAAGATGGGTGATGAATTATGTGGCTTAGAAAAATATGGTTTTGAAAACTTTTCAAAATTAAAATCAGAGTTTAAAAACATTTTCTAAAACCTAAGATCTATCAGAGTTTGAAAAGGGTTTTTCTATAACTTAGAAACGGAATATAAAAGTATTTTAGAAGTAAAGTGCGGAAACTAAAAAGTGTAGGAAAAAGAAGAACACCACGATGTATAGAGGTTCGATCAAAAATAAAATACCTACTTCTATGTTCATGAACTGGTCTTGAGAGTTTCCATTATATACTTGATAGCTTTTAGTAGGTGAAGTTCATGAACCCCTTTATACAAGGAAATGGTGGTTGTCCTACAACCATGATAATATAAAACGGATTATATGATCATTTTCATCTTCTCCATTGTTGAGACTGAAGTGACCAAGCTTTCTTTCTAACTGTCGATTGAAGTGATTTCCTTCTCTCCACAGGATTTCTGAGCTCAATATAGTTTAGCAGGATAACCATTAATCTCTTGAGATTTTAATAGGATGATCTTCTAACCTATGGTTTTATACGGGATAGCCATGAACCTAATGGTAAGTTCATCAATATTGAAGAACTTAATCCTTCAAATGAACAAGGTTTTATAATATCCTTAAGGGAAGTTTAACCATATTGATGATCTTCAATGTAACTCAATATTGAGAACTGATCACATAGTCCCTAACCAAAGCTTTTAACGAGTTTAGTTTTCAACCTCATATTTTTATCCCTAAACAGACTGTGTTCATCCAAGGTGCATGAATAACAACCTTGAAGAACTTTATACATTTCTACCCATCTAGAAGTACATAGATACCTCACTCACAAAAGAACTTTCTTCACAAAAGCATATGGCTATTAGAACTAGTGAGAGAAAGTGATAAAGAAAACTTAGAGAGAGAGAGAGAGAGTGTGTGTGTCAATACACATTTCGTCTTCTGAATGATTTGAACCGAGGAATGATACCTCTATTTAAAGGCTTCAAATCCTCCAAAAGAGGAAACAACATTAAATCAAATTTGAGCGTTACCAATCGATTACACCAATCAATTAGTTCATTTAAAAGTCACAAATATATTTTCCAAAATAGGTAAGAATTGATATATAATTATTGATAATCGTTTGGGTACATTAAAATTTCCTTGCTTCTCAAGAACGCACCAATCTAATCGATTGACACTTTGTGCTAATCGATTAGATCCAGTCAAAACAATTTTTCTGGCTCTTTGAATGTTTCCAACACTTTCTAAGCAACTTTTATACATCTTTTTAAGGTATTTTCTTTTCAAAAACATTTTATAAAAATGTTTTAAGTGTGTGTATGTGTGTGTGTGTACGCTTATAGTCATTTACTTGAAAATAAAGAACTTTTGCTTTTATAAAAGTTCCAGTCACTTACTAAATTGGGATAACTTCCCTAAGTCTGTGTCTGGTGTCTTCATTATGTTGACACTTGTTTGAGATTTTCTGAGGCTTTTGATGTAACTTATTAGTTTGCTTTTGTCTGAACAATCTTTGTTGATGCCTGAAACTTTGTCATCATTTATCAAACCCATGCCCTGCTTCTTTAACTGTTTAGAGTATATTGGGTTACTTCTTTTGTGATTGCATATGTACTATGTTGAATGTTCTCTTTCTGATCCTTTACAGTTGTCATCGTGTTGCATCTCTTATTATGCTGAGTATTTGTTCTGTACTTTATAGTTAATGGTTTGTTGCATCTGTCATGTTGATTTATCTATTATGTTCTTTTATAGTTAAGGCAAAACTCTATTGCATCCTCAATATCCTGAGTGTCTGTTCCTGTACTTCACAGTTGTCATCATTAAAACAAAAATATTTAATGTCCGCAAAACAAAGTTTCACAAAAAATAGTTTTACATAATCGTCCAATAAAAAACTACTACTTCAACATGTTATATAAGTATTTTAAAAATACATTCATGATTTAGCAAGATACACATTCCTCATTATTTATATAATTTAACAAGATACTCGTTGCTCATTGCTCATTGGTTAACAATATAAATTATTTTTAATCCACATTCAATTTTCTCTAAAATTACCACATAATTTATAATTTCAGATGAAAGATTTATAAAATATAATTATAATACATTTGTAAGAATCTAGCTAGAAGAGTCAAAGAAAATTAAAATTAAGTCTAAAATTGTAAATATATATTTTTGAAGAAAAAGTCCTAGATATTTAATATATGTCCAAAAGTGTATATAAACATTATTTCAAAAGACTTATTAATGTAGAAGGGTATACATTTTAGTATTTAGATTCCTATATTATACCCCAGGTAGTAGAGGAAATTTAAATTTTAATTAAAAAATTCAAACAAAAGTCATTGTACTTTTTTGTTACTATAAAATTCTATTTTAAAATAAAAAATAAATAAAAGTGGTAATTTAAAAATCAATGGATCGATTCAAAATATATATTATACATTATCTATTCTTTGAACTTATATTTTAATTTGAAGGTAATAAATATGAAAAAAGATTATTATCGTTTAATGATAATTATTTTTTTGTCAAGAATCTATATAATACTCTCTATGTTTATATTATAATTTATTTTGGAGAAAAATTGTATATTAAACTATAAATTGTTTTACAATATTAAAAATTATTAGTAATAGTTTTTCTATTATATTTTTAAAATTTATTATTCTTTTTAAAATTTTCAAATTTATATTTCTCATATAATTAATAAAATATAATTTTATAAAATCTTTTATAATTTCTCTTTTTATCATATAGTTTAAAGTGAACAAGAGTGATGTCGCATGATGAACATGTGCTTCTGCATCTGATGTTCTAACAAAGTAGTAATTGAACAGATTTAACTGAACATAATATTTCTCTTATACATATAATTTAATTTATATTTTTAATATATGTATTAAAAATAACTTATAATAAAAAACAGAAGAGGTTATAATAAAAAACAAAAGAGAGTATTTCTTTAAGAATTTATCTTTTAAAAAAACTACAAAATATATAAGGTTGATTTTCTCTTTTTAATCAAATTTCTTTCATATGTAATAGTAAAAAATTGGACTCTTTACTATTTATTTAAAAAACTTAATTTTTTATTATTTAAATGATATATTCAGAGTCGTCTTAAATAATTTAGAGATTTTGTTCTATTTTAAATTTAGATTTTTAATAGATGAAAATATAATAAATTAAAAAAATCATATTTCATTTACATTGTAAATTAAATTAAATATATATAGAGAAAAATAATATAGAAATATTCTATAAAAATTTGACTATTCAAAGTTTAATTGTTGCGTTTTTTACTCTTATAATACTCTATTTATCGAAAAGTTCATACCATTAAATGAAAGAAAATATTTCTTTGATCAATTCGACAACATTAATAACAAATATTTTAATTTACAAACAACAATATAAAATTACAAAATTTCAAAGCCTTAAAACTACTATGTCAAATCTATTATGGATTTGAGTGCAATCCAACCCTTGTTAAAATTTAAGACATTGTATTCCTATCTATAAAACCCTTAAAATTTACTTTTTAATAATACTTTACTGGGTTCGATTGCATTTAAAGGTATTATATAATATTTTATCATTAAAAAATAAATAATAAATGAAATAATCGTATAATAAATTTTTAATTATTTAATTATTATACTTGTTGTTTAAAATTAAAATTTAAAAAAATTAAAATTAAAAACATTTTTAAGAGATTTACATAATAATAAAGGAAAAAAATGGATTAAGTTAACTGCAACAATAAATGTCAAAAACAATTCCATGTAATAGTTTTTATTAAAATGAAAAACATACAATACATAAAATATTTCAAGTAAGGATTCGAACTCACTCAATGTTGAGTCCAAAAAATTCCAAATCTTCGAACCACTACTCAACTATACTGTAAAGTATTATTAAAGATAAAAAGAGTTTTATATACTTACTAATATTTTATTCACATTAAGCTCAATTATCAAATTTGAGGCCCTTCAAATTTGGACGCACTGTACGGTAGCACTTTTTGCGCCCCATAGGGCCGGCCCTGGATGTATCATTTTTTAATAAGTTTTTCTATTTTAATTATTCAAAAAAGTAATTAACGTTATAAATTATATAAAATTTATTCTTTATGAGTAATTTTTTTAAATCACTTTCATTTATTTCAAGAATACACGCTTCTAAATGTATAAATTTTGTTTGACTGAAATAAAAATATAATTGAAAATAAATTAATATTAATTTTGAAATGGTACTACCTTTGTTTTAAATATATTATTTTATTACATTTTTTTACTCTTTTATATAAGACTCCTTTTAAATTTCAAAGTGTTCAAATTAATTTTTAGCCAAATATCCTTAATTTGAGTAAAAAACCACTATATATTTAATATTGTTATATAATTATGTGTAATAAATACCTCATACAACAAGAAAATATACTTTAGGATGAGATCTAATTGGATATATATTGAAATATAAGATTTACTATTAGATATAATTTAAAATTGTTTAATTCAAATTCAAACTCAATTAAGATTTGTTAGACAAGTTAGTTTAATATAAATATATTAATTTATAAATAAGTTGTAACAATTTAATTTAATAATATAATTTTTATTTCTTTTATTTTATCTCTCTCTCCTCACTAAAAGTGTCTCACGCAATAACAAATTTGTATCTAGAATTCCGATTAGATTCTTGATCATGTTTTTCAGAATCACACGTCACAGATTGTGTTTTTGGGATCGTGGGTTGTTATCAATCAATCACTTTGAAGATGAATGGTACTAACGAAATTATGAATTCTCTTTCAACTTTTGGTGGTAAGAATTGGATTCGATGAAGAAAATAGATGCAATCTCTGTTTGGCTTTCATGAAATCCTAGAAGTGGTTACTAATGGTGTTTATGCGCTGGTTGCAGATGCAACCAACGCACAAAGAATCGTTCACAGTGAAGCCAAGAAGAAGCATGGCAAGGCTGCATATTGCATTCAAACGAGGGTAGATTTGGAGAATTTTAGCAAAATTTCTCATGCTGAATCGACGAAGGAGACATGTGATATTCTTGTCAAGTACTATGAAGGAGGAGAGAAAGTCAAGGTTGTCATGTTGCAAACCTTGCGACGATAATATGAATTATTATCGATGGGAGAAGACGAAAAAATTGCAGGCTATGTATCAAAGGTGCAGAAACTCATCCATCTCATGAAGGGTTATGGTGAAACCCTAACTGATAAGATGATGGTTGAGAAGGTAATGCGTACGTTGACCTCTCAATTTGATCACATTATCGTAGCTATTCAAGAATCCAACCAGCTTGAAACCCTACAATTGAAGGACTAGGTTGGTTCATTGGAAGCGCGTGAGATTAGGATTGTCGAAAGGAAAGGAGTTCAAGACTCGATACAAGCACTGCAGGCTCAATCATTGAAAAAGAATGGTGGTTCCAACAAATTCAAAGATAAAATTCAATAAGACCCAGGGTAAAAAGTATTGGTCGAAACCTCACAAGAATAAAATCGGTGACAGTGCTTCTGAATCCTCAAAAAGAGGATAAGGAAATTCCTATCAGAAATACAAAGAAGAGAAAAAAGGTGTGCGGTGCTATAACTGTGAAAAGTGGAGTCACTTGACCAATCATTGTTACACAGAAAAGACAAGGGATCGGCAAAAGGAAATGACGAAGGAGTGAACCTTACACGCCAAGATTTAGATGATACTGAAGGTATGGTGGTTATGGCTGCAGTTGTAGATAACCATGTCGAATCTAAGATTTGGTTCCTCAATTTTGGTTGCTCGAATCACATGATTGGTTGAAAGGAGTGATTAGTAGATTTCGACGAGTCAAAGAAAAGCAAGGTCAAACTTACTGATAATAGCTCGTTGCAAGAAAAATGTGCTGGCAACATAATTATTCAACGAAGTAATAGAGCAAAAGCTTTGATCAAATATGTACTCTATGTACCTGGAATAAAGTGTAAATTGCTAAGTGTTGGACAACTGGTCAAAAATGGTTTCTCAGTGTTTATGAAAGATGGAGCATTAGAACTTCTCAACATCCAAAATAACTTGGTCTTGAAATCTCCTATGTCTAAGAACGGGATATTTAAGACCTTGATCAGTTCGACTGAGGTACAATGTCTGAAAAAAGTTATAGACCACAAGGATAATTGGTTGTGGCATTTGAGGTATGACCATCTGAATTTTAGGTCACTCATTTAGCTGATTGATCAAGAGATGATAAATTACATACCAAGTCTTGTGATGCCCGATAAACTCTGTGAAGGTTGTTTAGTCGAAAAGAAATCCATAAATTCTTTTATTTTAACCATGGCAGTGAGATCATCCTATATACTCGAAGTTGTACATTCATATGTATATGGCCCTTTTGAGGAGCATACCATTGGTGGAAACAGGTATTTTGTTTCGTTTATAGATGAGTATAGTCAAAAGCTTGGGATATATGTGATCAAGCGAAAGGATGAAGTATTCAAAATCTTTAAAAGATTCAAGATACTTGTCGAAAACCACAGTGAAAAGAAGCTCAAAGTTCTGCACACAGATGGAGGTGGCGAATACACATCCAAGATGTTTGAAGATTTATGTGAAGAACATGGTGCCGATCATGAGGTAACTGCTCCCTATATGCCTCAACATAATGACATTGTAGAAAGAAGAAACAAAACCATATTGGATATGGCGAGATGCATGCTAAAGTAGAAGAATTTGCAAAAATCCTCATGGAGTGAAGTTGTTTCGACTGCAGTTTATATTATGAATATGTGCCCAACCAAGAAATTGAAGAACAAGGTTCATGAAGAAGTGTGGAGTGACAAACAACCATTAGTGAGTCATCTGAAGGTGTTTGGCTCTATATGTTACAAGCATATTCCTGATGCAAGAAGAAGGAAGCTTGATGACAAGAGTGAACCTATGATTCTGGTAGGATATCATAAAACGGGGGCATACAGGCTATTCAATCCAATCAATGATAAAATTGTGATAAGTCGAGATACTGATTGATGAAAATTCTTCATGGGATTGGAATTATGGTGATGAAGTTAACAAGCCATTGATGAGCTAAGAATTCGACAAAGAAACTGATGAATTCGAAGTCGACAAGATTGAAAATACTCTAGTCGAAGTTGAAGCAGTTGTTGACATTCCTGACACGTTCAAATTTGAAGAGGGTGTGGCTAGCATAATCCAAAGACCTCAAAGAACTAGAGTTCGTCTAGCAAGACTTCAAGACTATTAAGTGACTGGTGATGATAAAGTCACACCAGATAGAGAATTAGTTCATTTTTGCTTTACTTACAGGTGTTGAACCAATAAAATATAGTGAAGCTTTAAAGAATAAATAATGGAAGTCTTCTATGGTCGAAGAGTTACAGGCAATCGAAAGAAATAACATATGGGAGTTAGTTTAATTGCCAACACACACAAAAACTATCGAGTAAAGTGGGTGTTCAAGTTGAAACACAATGTTGATGGGTTGATAGCAAGACATGAGGCGAGATTGGTAGCTCGAGTATTTCTTCAAAGATTATGACTCGAGTACTGTAAAGTATTTTCTCTAGTAGCAAGATTAGAGACTGTTCAACTAGTGGTAGCTTTGGCATGCAAGCAAGGCTGGTCGACATTTCATTTAGATATAAAATCAAAATTTCTGAATGGTCTTTTAGACGAAGAAGTCTATGTCACACAAACTCTTAGTTTTGTGATTCAAAAGGAAGCGATTAAGGTATACAATTTGCACAACACGCTATATGGCCCCAAACAGGCACCTAGGGCATGGAAGAAGAAGATTGGCTCATACTTAGTTAAATTGGGATTCTTCATATGCAAATATGAGTATGGTGTATATGTCCAGGTTGTAGCACAAGATGTAACAATCATCTTCTTATATGTTGATGACTTGCTAGTAACTAGAAATAGTTTAGAGAACATGTGTAACACCCCGATTTTAATTGGAATTATTTTATTGGAATAAAATAGATAATATGATGTGCTTATATGTGTTGATGATCTTATGATGAATTTTGATGAAATTGTTGGAAGGATAGGTGTAATAATAATTGAAGAAATTAGGGGTGTATGGTTAATAGTGTAGAGATGTGGGGTTGAATGAAGACTATTAACAACATTTGTATTATTATTATTATAATTACTATTATATTTATAAGAGATAAATGGTAATTTATGATATTAATAATTAATAAATAAAATAAACCTAGTAATAAGAGGAGGGGCAAAGTTGGTATATAGATTTAGGGGTCTAAAGTTTGTAGTTAGAACAACAGAGGAAATAACACGGGGAATAGATCATAGAAGTGAAAAGAGAAGAACGAAGAGAAGATCATACAAGCTAGGACGAGGAATTTTCGGTAGAGAGCTTAGAATCATAAAACCTAAGGTAAGGGTGGGGTTGTTACTCTCTAATAGGTGGTTTAATTCCTTGTAGATGATGATATTGAATGTTAGGTTTTGGGGTAAATTATTGTGAAATTGATTGTTGCGATTGCTTGTAAATGATGAGATTGATGTGTTGATTGTGTTGGAATTGTGGTATATGATGTGTGTTGATGATTTAAAATAATTGATGTATTTAATCTTTCATAAAAAGTGGTTTTTGGATGAAGAGGATAGGATTTCGTAGCAGAAAATTTAGGTTTTTGGGTCTGTTCGCGATGGGTAATCGATTACCATATATGGGTAACTGGTTACCGTTGTTTGTGTTTTGAAACATTTGGCTACTAACTTGAAGTAACCGGTTACCGTAACTGGCTAACCGGTTACCGCGAATAATTTTTAAAGAAAATAGGGTTACTGTCTTGCAGTAACCGATTACCGTAACTGGGTAACCGGTTACCGCTGAAGCTGGCAAATTTTTTGGAAACTTTAAAAAATTATAACTTTTGCCGAGGGTGTCCGTTTGACGCACCGTTTGGACCGTTAAAAAGCTAAAACATTTTCTACAATGTGATAATAATTTTGATAATAGTAGGTGAATTATTTTTGGGTTGAAGGCTTATGCCTTGGGTGTCAGTGTCAGTTGTTGTAGATTAATTTGGATGGTCCTATTTTAATGATGAATTATTGTCATCGCGAAATTAATCATGAGGATTTTGGTGTTGATGTGATGTGATATTTTCAATCTTTTGATGATTACCTTGGTGAAGGCTTATGCCTTGTGTGTTAATGTTGTATGAGGTGTGATGCATATTGTTGTGATTAAACGTGATGGTGTTGTATAAATGATGTATGAATGTACTGCATAATATATTGCAATATGGCGAAGATGTTGTTGTTGGCCCTGAATTGTAATGATGTTAATGGTTATGCTTGTGATTGTATAATTTTGGTTGTGGCATGTCACATTTCATACATCGTTGAAGGCTTATGCCCTGACCTGTATTGGCAATCGTTGGGGACTTATGCCCTGGCCTTTATGGAAAATGTTGAGGGCTTATGCCCTGGCCTTTATGGAAAATGTTGAGGGATTATGCCCTAGCCTTTATGGCAATTATTGAGGGCTTATGCCCTGGCCTATATGGCAATTTGTTGATGGCTTATTCCCTTATGGTACCACGTGTATCTTGCATTAGTGTCAGTCGCATTGCATTTGTTAAATTGTTAATATTTGATGAAGTTGAGTTGTATGTTTGATTTATATCGTATGATGGATGATGATAATTAAGTATGTATCTGTGTAATTGTTATGAACTATAATTGATGATTATGGGACTCAAAATCTTGCATGATATACTTGTTGTTACTCATGATTATATGACTTATTATATTATCATGATATCTCACCCTTACTATTTGAATGTTGCCTCCACGTGGGTAATATGCAGATAGCCAAGAGTAGTGCGAAGTCGCAGAATCTAGAAGAGGTTGCTTTCTCTTATTGAGTGGGTGTCATTACTCTGATATGTAAAACCGGGGGATGAACGCTCGATTGTTTTATTTAATTGATGTCTTTTTGAGGATTTTGGGAGTGTTGTAGACTCTCTTTTTTAATTGATTTCATTGTTGATTTTATAATGGTTGAAGATTTTAGAATAATTATTAAATTATTTCCTCCATGTTAATAAATTTAAATTTTGAAGATTATGTTGAAATGTTATCGGTTCATCTGAAATGTGTGTTATGTATCTGTCTTATCTTAATTGAGAAAATTTGAATATGTGGAATGATGTGATATCCTATTTTGGAGTTTTATTTTACTGTGATTTTTATTAAAATTTACCATTGAGGAAATAGAGTGTTACAATTGGTATCAGAGAAGGTCGTTCCGTTTAGCAAAGTTGTCTAATGTTGTTTGTTCCTTAGTACGCGACAAGTGTGTGAAACACTATCGGTGCTTGCTTGCTTTTCTAATCACATTTTTGCAAGAGTGGGATTGAAACTAGTGGGGGAGAAGCTTGTGCTTCTCTGAGATGGTTCAGGTGGGAACAATTGGTTTAGAATGTCGTGAAGTGTAGGGGTGCAGGCGTTAGTGTTGCTGTGTTGTTTTTCCAATTTTGAAGGAAGCACATATTCATGATTTAAGTCTAACAATCAGACGAAGTGTTCTTAAGGTGGAATGATCAGGTACTCGTGTTGTTCGCATCTCTAGAAGTGAAGAGAGATGTTATGACTAATGTTGTGCCTGTTATGGGTGAGTCTTGATATTTCCCGAGGATAATTGCGACTTATCTTATAGCGAAATGTTGGATTAACTTGATGTGAGCCTTTGGGTGAACTATATGGAATTAAACCAAGTGATTATGAAGTGTTTTGGCGAGTCGATGCAGATTTTCATGCCTAAAGGTTGTACGGATTCAAGGTTCTTATTTGTTGGTCAAGTAGAGTAGCCTCCGAAGGAAAAATAGAATTGTTAAAGGTTACTTCTCAAAGGATATAAAGCAATATGACGACTAGTGATATACAAGAGGTGTGTAATTTCTTGATGATCCCCAGAGTACATTAGCTAAGCAAGTAGGATAACTCTTAGAAGATGGAGCTCAGATGATTGTGATGTTTTAGAAAATGTCGGTAGATCATGAAGCTGTCATTGTTGAGTTACCATTGTGTATGATGTTGATGTTTTGAATGGTGATATAATGATGATGAACTGTAAATGTTATTGTTAGAGTCAGGTAAGTCATTGTCGGGTGTTGTTGATGCTTTTGAGTGATTGTGAATTGCGAGTCGGAGTTGGAACTCGAAGATATTAGTAGCCTTGTGAAAAGAGTTGAAACTTTGATGTTTTAGAAACTGAATTTTGAAGAAAGTAATGCGTCTCTCGAGTTATGAGAAGAATGGGGTTTTGGATATATGTTGGAATGGATTTTGTAAACAGAAAATGCTTATGTTGCTCCGGTACCCGAGTACCCTGCGATGAAAATTAGTAGAACTTCAAAAACTCATAACTTGAGTTCCGGACGTCCGATTCGAGTTCCATTTGAAGTGATAGAAAGCTAATATGATGAAATTTGTTTTAAAAATGGTTCCAACACCTGGAAGTAATTTATTTGTCACGTGAAGAGGTTGGATGAGAGGCATAATTTTCTGTTGATCTCGTTCTTGGTACCAGACTTGTTCCTATGACACCATACAAGATGTTAGTTCAAAAGTTGGGAGAATTGGAGAAGTCATTAGAAGATGTACGGAGAAATAGATTTGTAAAACCGAATGTATCATTTTTGGAGCTTTGATGTCATTATTTAATGAAAAAGAAAGTAGTATGAAACTGTATGTGGAATATCGATAACTGATTAAAATAGTGGTTGAGGTTACATATCTACTTCAGATGATTGACGACTGGATGGACGAACTGGTAGGCGAGTATGTTCTCAGTATAATTGAATTAGGTTCGGATTATCTTCAGATACGAATGAAGAGTGAGGATAGTTAGAGGACAACTTCTAGAAATCAGTGAAGTTATTTTGAATAATTGAATCAGTTTATTGCGGTGTTTCTTGAGGACATTTTGATTTAGTCTGAGTTAGAAAAAGGAAATGTTGAATGTCGTTATTCAAAATTCAGTGTCGAAAGGGAGGAAAAATGTATGTTAGGATGTTAGGATGTAGATCATGATTTGAAGAGGTGAATTTTATTGAACATTTCTATTTTGAATGAAGATATATGTGGATTTTATTCAAAGTAAATAGAGGTCTATATTAAGAGGCTCTGAAATTGGTTATGAAGACTAGAAGCTTTTCATGATTAACTGGTTATTATCGCAGTTTGCTGGAGATGAGGTCAAGTGAGATATGTTGTTAGTGAGTGAGTTAAGGGAATGAGATGTTTGACATTAGTAAGGATGTGAATGTATTAGGTAAGTCCATAGAGATGCAACTTTTACTGATTAAGGATGATTAGAATAATGATAGTTTTAATGATAGAGGAAAGATAAATTCAAGAAGGATTGGAATCATGGGTATGACGGAAAAGTATAGACATGAGTTAGGAAGAAATTGGGGAGTTCTATCACCAACTGTGATACGGTGGGAGAACTGACTATGGTTTTGCGTTTGTTTTCGCAAATGTTTTGGTTGAGCAAGAGTCGCCACCGACTTTTTATTTTATCCTACGGAAAGGTTTAAAAAGCACAGCAAAAACCTTTGAGATTTTTCTTGGGTTCGGGGAGTAGATTATAGAAAGGGAAGGTATTAGCACCCTTTCTATCCATGGTTATCCATGGGCTCTTAGGTACTTGCTTAGATCAACTTGCCTTGGTTTTCAATTGTTTGAAAATGGTGCTTTGTGTGGGGTTTTGAAAAATGTTTTGAAAAGATGCCTTGTATAGGCTACCCTTGTAACAATTCTTTACTCGAATGTTTTACAAAAGGTGTTTTGTCTTTTTAAAAAGATGTTTCAAGGTTTTTGAAAGTTTATTTTGAAAGTGTTTGTGAAGTGGATTTTGAAATAGGCAAGTGTTTTCTTGGAAAGTTTGACAAGTACTTAAGAGTTCATCTACCCTAAAGTTTTTCTCAAAGATTTTTGTTTATGTTTTAAACCTTTTGACAATTTTGTTCCACCATTGCATTTGGTGGTCAATCTTGTCTTAGGAGATTAAAGGGACGAGCGCGGGTCATCGTTTAGATCATAGTTGCAATAATGTTAAATGTCTTTGGGCAATTTTCTTTAAAAGGGACTTGATCATTCATTTAAGCAACATTTTGAGGGACTATGATCATTTGATTGTTTTGTTTTGCCCAAAGAAGTTCAACATGCAATATGGCCCAATAATAAAAGGCAACAAGTGGAATACCCTTGGGGGTGCAAGTGTGAAATGTGTTGTCCATTTTTCATGCTCATTTATCTTGTATTAGGTCCAACTATTTTGTTCATTTCTTTATTCGCATACAAACCCTAATTCTAGCATAGTATGTTTAGAAAGCGATAAAGTGCGAAATTTAAATTCCTACGCTATTACATCACAATAATATAGGGAGGGGGGTACAATGTTCAAATGGGGATATTTAGACAAGAAATTAAACCTAAAACTATTACATCATTTTTATGAATATTTACAAGATAAATAAAAATGTATAATTCAAATGGTAAATAAAACAAATATGCAAGTATGCAAAAGGAATTTTTATATGTATGAAAAAAAAAAGTATTATTTATGTGAAATAAAAAAAGAAAATAAAAGGGATATTATTTTTTTGGAGTATTTTTGAATTTAGGGCAAAAACCCTAATTCTATTAAATAAAGCATACCATTTATTTATTATGAACAAATATTTATGTATATATACAAAAATAAAATAAAATGAGGTATTTGTCAAAAATGCATTTTTTATATTAAATTTTAATAAGAAAAATAAAAGGGGTATATATTTTATATTTATCCTAAATATATTAATGAGTATATGTATATATGTATTATTTTAAATATGTATTATAATAATAATATTTAATATTTTAGAAAATAGTATTTTTTCATATAAATATTTTCAGAAGGCAAAATAAAAATAAAAATGAAAATAAATGTGTTTTTACATATTTCTTAATATTTTAACAAAATGTATATATTTCTTTATTTATGTATAAATTAGAAGAAAATCAAATAAATATCAAATAAATTAAAAAAAGGTGAGGAAAAATATTTTTATGTTTTTAATATTATTAACAAAAACAAATAAGTCAGAAATAAAAAAGAAAAGTCAAAAAATCAAGCAAATGGACAAAATGGGCTCAGGGGGTGCAATATCAAAAACATGGTGTGAATAAAAAAAATGACACAGGCCCAGCCCAAACCACTTCTTCTTCAACCTCTGAATCAAAAAACGCGCGCCTGCAAGCTGTGTTTGAAATCCCGATTCTTTGATTTTTTGAACAAACTTCCAACACAAAAGATGTTAAGCATGAAATCACGATTCTAACCATATGCATAACTTGATCTAACTCTCTAAGATGAGGGAGAATTTCTCCTCCCCCAAATCCTAACCTAGTTTTTCTGCCATTTTCAAACTCCAAATTCTCTCTACTCAGGCAAAAGAAATGAAAAGTAAAGGAATGTACATGTTCAGTGGCATGAATAGGACATTGTTTCTTCACAAACTTAAGACTAATGATGCATAATAAGAGAGATACGAGTTCATCAAAATACCTGTTCAGCTGGAGTTCTAACTGGCAAATGGGGAGCTTACAGTGCAAGATACTGATTGGTATAGCTTCCTTGAGGTGTGGCGATGCTGTTCCAATATCTACTTTGCCTTGAGACACCTTGAACTGAGCTGTAGGACTTCAACTGCAAAATGAAAAAGTGAAAATGGTGGAACTTGTTAGAGGAGTTACAGGCCGTGTTTCAAGGCATGGTTAGCTTGCATATATGCTAGGGAATGTGTAGGAACTGATTTTGGCAAAAGAGCTTGAAGGAAATGGAAGATAGCACTCAAACTGCAGGCTTTGCCCTGTTTGTGCAGTTTGAGGGTGATTATGGCAATGGGAGTGTTTGAGAGGTGCAAGGGTCGTGTATCAGCTTGGTTATGATCTGTGTAATGTGTTTGATAACTTAGTTCTTGTGTGTCTAAGCTGAGATGGATGTTGTGTGATGTTATGACACTTTTCTTCTTTCTTAAGCAACAAAAGCCAACTTGTGTTTCTAGGCATGTAGAGGGCCCCTAATGTGCTGCATAATCCCTCCTTGATCAGTGTGTTATGCTCATAAACTTGTGCCATTCATATTTGGAATGTACTTGTTGGATTTCCAAATTGACATAAAGTGAATTTTAGCAAAAATGGATAGTTCACTTTATCCAAAAATGGATTAGGCTTGTGTACAATACTTGAACTCATAGAATAACACCTTAACACAATGAACAAGCATTAAATTATTGAGTGTAACTTGGTTTAAGGACCTGTAATCTAATCTAAGGCATGCTGAGTTCAAATTGCAAGGTTATGAACATGTAACTTGGTCATGAACAAAGTGGTTTTTTGCTATATTGTGAAATTCGATTCTCCCTAACCATGAGGTTATTTGAGAAGTTCTTGGACATTTTGGAAATCTTGGAATGTGTACTACAATCCATCTTTGAAGTGCAATTTGAAATTCCAAGTGGAAGTGTATGGAAAATGGCCTTGAAGTTGGGTAGAAAACCTTGTCAAAATAGGTCAAAAATTCACTAAGTTAAGAATGGTTTAGTGCCCTTATTCAAAAATTTGTAACTTGAGATACAAGCTTCAAATGAGAAAACTTTGTGAATCAAGGTTGTAGATTATGCAACAAGCTACAACTTTCATGTTTTGACTTTTGTTTGAATCCAAATGGATCATGGTGAAAAAGTGGGGCAAAGTTGAGAAAAAATTAGGGTTTTTCATAACTTAGAAAAATTCTAAGTTATGAAAAATTCCATTTTAAACCCTAATTTGCATTTTGTGATTTCTTGGTGAACAAGTTTCATGATTTAGCATGCTTTGATGAAAAATGAATCTTGACTCTTGATTTTGACCAAAAAGTCAAAGTTTGACTTTTCAGTACACAGTCAAAATTGATCAATTGACTGGGAAATTCAACTGTCAATCCTGTGTACTTGGGATCTTTTGAGTTTGTTGATCATGTCAAGATAATTCCACAGGGTCCTTGAGTCCATGTGTGAGCTTGGTTTGCCATTGGCTAGGTCAAACAGTCAAAAATTGCCTTTGTGCAGTCAAAACCCTAAAAATGACCATTTTGCCCTTTTGGTGATCTGATCAAATTTCTTGGGGAATTGTGATCCAAACTTGATCAAATGGTCCATATGAGTTCATAATGTTGATGTGGGTCAAATTTCATGAGGTTTGACTGTCAATTGGCCACAGTTGACTTTTTCCCCAATACAGTTGATTTCCAGGTCAACTGTCCAATTGACTGGGCAAAACTTGGAATCAAGACTTGAAACTTGATGTGGGTAAACTTGGGAGTCCAATATGAAGCATGAAAGTCATCTTAGGCATTTTGGGTCAAAACATTTTTGTGCAAACACAAACCCTAATTTGGGTTAACAGTGCAAGGAGAGGTCTTGAGCAGATGAAACCCTAACTGGATCTTGAGCTTTAAAGGCTTTGTGGTGAGAAATTAATGAGAAATGGGAGGGCAAATTTTGGGGTACAACAGTTGCCCCTGTTCAATCTTCTTGAATCCGAAGAGTTAGATGGGCAAGCTTGCCTTTCGTGACTCAAGGGTAAAAGGAGATTGGACACTAGAGTGCCCGGAAATTTGCACTCGTCAAAGCAATGGATGCGGGAATGGGCTTAGAGATGCCATTTGGAGATGGGATTAACGATGCCATCTGGGAGAGTGACAGAAATCTTGTCGGGGATGGGCTTAGAGATGCCATCTGGAAGGGAATATCAGGAAGGTGTCCAAGCTTCGGACCATTTCTGAACTGGGGGTCTGAACAAGCAATAGATTGACATCCGTTGTTGGGAGGAATCTGTAAACTGTTTTCAGTGGTTTGGAAAAGAAACTGAACAAGCGATAGGTTAACATCCGTTTACTTGGAGAACCCGTAAACTGTTTTCAGAAAGTTGCATCTGAACAAGTGATAGATTAACATCCGTTGTTGGGAGGAATCCATGAACTGTTTTCGGAAATCTTGGAGTTGAATAAGCAATAGAGCAGCATCCGTGGTTGGGAAGCGTCCGTAAACTGTTTTCAAAAAGTTGCATCTGAACAAGTCGATAGATTAACATCCGTTGTTGGGAAGAATCCATAAACTGTTTTCAAAAAGTTGCATCTGAACAAGTCGATAGATTAACATCCGTTGTTGGGAAGAATCCATAAACTGTTTTCAGAAGTCTTGAAGAAGAATCTGAACAAGTGACAGGTTAATCATCCGTTTACTTGGAGAACCCGTGAACTGTTTTCAGAAATCTTGAAGTTGAATAAGCAATAGAGCAGCATCCGTTGTTGGGAAGCGTCCGTAAACTGTTTTCAGTGGTTTGGAAAAGAAACTGAACAAGCGATAGGTTAACATCCGTTTACTTGGAGAACCCGTAAACTGTTTTCAGAAAGTTGCATCTGAACAAGTGATAGATTAACATCCGTTGTTGGGAGGAATCCATGAACTGTTTTCAGAAATCTTGAAGAAGAATCTGAACAAGTGACAGGTTAACATCCGTTTACTTGGAGAACCCGTGAACTGTTTTTATAAATCTTGAAGTTGAATGTTTTTAGTCTGTCGACTGATCTTTCCTGAAAAGGTAAAGAGTTAGTTGCATGCAATGTTATGATGCATGATGCGATATACGTGACATCAATGTTTATGACATGAATGTGATGAATGCGCATGTAAGCTGACGAGCTATCTTGCTGAGGATAAATGAATTCGAGGTGGCTGAAGATAAAAGCATCTTGACTGCTGCTGGGGAAAATAAATCCTTAGCTACTACTGGGGAAGAGAATTCCTGATGACCTCTACTGGGGAGCATCAATCTAGTAGACTCATGCTGAGGAGGTAAGACTGAGAATCTTCTGCTTGATGGGAAGCAACTCTGGTGATCTCACTGGGGAACTCAAGATTTCTCTTTCTAAGACTCTGTGGGGAGAAGGCTCATTAGTCTGGCTCCGCTGGGGGTTGATAATTTGAAATTTTAGCTCGGCTGGGGATAACAAGGATAAGCTCCTCTGGGGATCATATTGATAAGTTAGGCTGGGGAATTTTGATGAACTCCACCGGGGATAGGAAGAATTCTGGCGAGTGCGATCTTCTGTGGCTGTTAGCTGAGGATAACCCAGTTATAAGCCTTTGTGAGGAATAACTTTGAATAAAACTCGGGGGAGACGTTCGTGCTCTGCGGGGAATACCTTCCAGAACCTTGCTGGGGATAAGCCTCGAGAGTCTGCTGGAGATAAACCTCAAGGTTCACTAGGGATGTGGATTCCAAATCTCTTGAGGGGTTTCCTTTGAAAGGGTGTCAAGACATCCGTTTGTACCTTCATCCTATCAGTAATCCTTTTTCTTAGGTTCATTTAGGAGGTGATTATGTTTCAAATGCATATGCCTATTTAACAAAACATTGGACGTTTCTCAAAATAAAACAAATAGTGCAAGAGAAAAAGAAAAAGGGAAATGACACAAATTTTGGGAAAAGTATTTGTATTGATTTTCTTTGAGTATATTTGTACAAAGGAGACAATCATCCTAGTAAGAGGACTTTGTCGTAAATATTGAAAGATTTTATACAAAATAAAGGATGGCTATGTGAAATAATTCCATGGGATTCCGTTCCGCTATAGCTTTCACAACTCTGAATATCTATCCATTCAATGCTTCGTTTGACGATGACTGGATTGATCAGAAGTCTGGAACCGGTTGATGAAGAGATTGTCTTTGAAGTGATCCGACGAGACATAGTCATACGCTTTAATTCCCTAACTTTTTCCTGAATCTCCCTTTCGGGTTTTCGATCCACCGGGAAACCCCTTTTTGCCCAAGTCGCCCTTTCGGGTTTTCGACTTGCCGGGTGTACATATTTTTTCGTTTTTATCCCTAATTTTTGCCTGAACCGCCCTTTCGGGTTTTCGATCCACCGGGATGCCCATTTTTGCCCAAGCCGCCCTTTCGGGTTTTCGACTTGTCGGGTTATTTTATGCGTAGTATCTTTTGACTATGTCTGCGTTCGCAGGGTGCAGCAAATCGTCGCCGTCCATGGTGGTTAGAATCATTGCACCACCAGAAAATATGCTCTTGACCACAAATGGTCCTTCATATGTAGGAGTCCATTTGCCCCTGGGATCACTTTGCGGCAAGATAATCCGCTTGATTACGAGATCCCCGACTCGATACACTTGACGTCTGACTTTCTTATTGAAGGCCTTGATCATCCGCTTTTGATACGTTTGACCATGGCATATAGCAGCAAGTCGCTTCTCGTCGATCAGATTGAGTTGATCAAGTCGGGTCTGCATCCAATCATCTTCATTCAAACCTGCATCCTTCATAATCCTTAGAGAAGGGATCTGGACTTCCATAGGCAAAACAACTTCCATGCCATAAACCAAAGAAAATGGGGTTGCCCTAGTTGAAATACGTGTCGTCGTACGGTATCCATGCAGAGCAAACGGTAACATCTCATGCCAGTCTTTGTAAGTGACTGTCATTTTCTGAATGATCTTCTTAATGTTTTTGTTCGCAGCTTCAACAGCACCGTTCATCTTCGGCCGATAGGGAGATGAATTGTGATGATAAATCTTGAACTGTTCGCACAATGCAGTGATCATTGTGTTATTCAGATTTGTGCCGTTGTCCGTGATGATCCTGTCTGGAACACCATACCGACATATGAGATTTTGCTTGATAAAGCGGGCAACCACATTTTTAGTGACAGAGGCGAAGGAAGCTGCTTCGACCCATTTAGTGAAGTAGTCAATGGCAACCAGGATGAAGCGATGTCCATTGGAAGCCGTGGGCTTGATCTCTCCAATCATATCAATGCCCCACATTGCAAAGGGCCACGGAGCAGTCAGGACGTTGAGAGGAACCGGAGGGATATGAACTTTGTCAGCATAGACTTGACACTTGTGGCAAGTACGGGAATGTTGATGGCAGTCAGCCTCCATGGTAGACCAATAATAGCCTGCCCTTAGGATCTTCTTAGCCATTGTATGCCCGCTCAAGTGAGTGCCAAATGTGCCGCTGTGTATATCAGTCATGATCAACTCCGCTTCAGCTTTATCCACACATCGGAGTAATACACAATCATGGCTTCGTTTGTAAAGGATGCCGTTGCTCAGGAAGAACTTAGCAGCAAATTTCCTTAAGAACTTCTTGTCATTTACGGAAGCTCCTTCAGGATAATCTCTAGTCTCGAGATACCTTTTGATTTCATGGAACCAAGGTTGTTCCACTACTTCTTCGGTATTAATCTCGTGGCAATGTGCCGGTTCATCCATTCGCTTGATGGTGATTCGGGGAGCCTCGTTATCCCAGTTGAGTTTAAACATGGAGGACATTGTGGCTAGAGCATCGGCTAGCTGATTCTCTTCTCGCGGGAAATGCTCGAAGGTAATTTGCTCGAAATGAGGCAACAATGTCAGGACATGTTCTTTGTATGGGATAAGATTAGGATGCTTGGTATCCCAGTCTCCTTTGATTTGGCTGATGACCAAAGCCGAGTCCCCAAATACGACCAAAGATTTGATCCCCAAGTCTATAGCAGCCTCGAGACCAAAGATGCAAGCTTCATACTCAGCCATGTTGTTTGTGCAGCTGAAGCAAAGTCGGGCCGTGAAAGGCGTGTGACAACCTTCTGGAGAAATGAGTACTGCGCCAATACCGTTTACTAGTGCATTTGAAGCACCATCAAAGTACAGGGTCCATCGGGATCCCTTTTCGGGTCCATCATACGGTCCGTCACTTTCAGCGTTGTCCAAATTCATGATGTCCTCGTCTGGGAAGTCAAATCTCATGGGTTGATAGTCTTCGATAGCCTGATGAGCCAGATGGTCAGCTAGTACACTCCCTTTTATAGCTTTTTGGGTGGTGTACTGGATGTCATACTCAGTTAAGATCATTTGCCATCTAGCTATCCTTCCAGATAAAGCGGGCTTCTCGAAGATATACTTGATAGGGTCCATCTTGGAAATTAACAAGGTAGTATGAGTCAACATATACTGTCTTAGTCGGCGAGCAGCCCATACCAAAGCGCAGCAAGTTTTCTCGAGCAGTGAGTAGCGAGTCTCACAGTCGGTAAACTTTTTGCTAAGGTAATAAATAGCGTGCTCTTTTCGACCAGACTCGTCATGCTGGCCCAAAACACACCCCATTGAGTTATCCAAGACAGTTAAGTACATGATCAATGGTCTTCCTTCGACAGGTGGCATCAGAATAGGAGGTTCTAGCAAATACTCCTTGATTCTATCAAAAGCGGCTTGGCAGTCGTCGTTCCATTCAACTACCTGATCTTTCTTCAAGAGTTTGAAAATTGGCTCACAGGTAGAAGTCAGATGTGAGATGAATCTGGCAATATAGTTTATGCGCCCCAAGAATCCTCTAACCTCCTTTTCAGTACGGGGAGCAGGCATCTCCTGTATTGCTTTTACTTTTTCCGGATCGACTTCAATGCCTTTGTTGCTTACAATGAATCCCAGGAGTTTACCAGACATAACTCCAAAAGTGCATTTGCTTGGATTCAGCCTGAGCTTGTATTCTTTTAATCTGGCAAACAGCTTTTCCAAATGCTCAAGGTGCTCTTCCTCCGTTTGTGATCGAGCTATCATATCGTCTACGTAAACTTCAATCTCATGATGTATCATGTCATGAAATAAAGCTACCATGGCGCGTTGATAAGTTGCCCCTGCGTTCTTGAGCCCGAACGGCATCACTTTGTAACAGAAAGTGCCCCATTGTGTAACAAAAGTAGTTTTCTCCATATCCTCGGGGGCCATTTTGATTTGATTGTAGCCCGAGAATCCATCCATGAAGGAAAACACTTTATGCTGAGCTGTATTGTCGATTAAGATGTCAATATGAGGTAGCGGGAAATCATCTTTAGGGCTGGCCCTATTCAAATCCCGGTAGTCCACACACATTCTGACTTTGCCATCTTTCTTCGGTACGGGCACAATGTTAGCGACCCATTGAGGATAGGACGTAACAGCCAGGAAGCCAGCATCGAATTGCTTCATTACTTCTGCTTTGATCTTTTCGGACATGTCGGGCCTCATTCGGCGAACTTTTTGCTTGATTGGGGGACAGTCTTCTCTTGTGGGGAGACGGTGAACCACAATGTCTGTGTCTAGACCCGACATGTCTCCATAGGACCAAGCGAAGATTTCAACATACTCATTCAACAACTGTACCAAGCACTCCTTGACTTTTGGTTCCAGATTGGCACCCACTTGCACCTCCTTCCGATCCTCCTCGGTTCCCAAGTTAACAGTTTCCAATGGCTCTTCATGCGGCAAGATGGCCCTTTCCTCTTGTTGCAGAAGTCTGGCTAGTTCCCCGGGTACTTCACAACCTTCGTCATCCTCATACTCGGCTAGATTGACCAGGTCTTCAGAGTTATTGAAAGATACAGCGGAATAGTCACCCATGGAATCTGGAGTGGATGGGTACCTGCATTGGTGAGTGTGGGTGTGTGTAAGGGATAGCCATCCTTAAATAAAAATGCAAAAGGAAAGAAAATGAACATAAGCAGTTTATCAAATGAAAAACGTCCAACGAATCATTAAACATGGCATATGAATATGAAAAATAGTCAAAACCCTTACAAGTGGACCTACCTGCCCCGGGCAAGGCAGGAGGTGAAAAGATAGTGTACGGATTGTTTGAAAGTAAAAATATTACAGCCCAAATAGGAAATGTTTAATCAGATAAATTACTGATGAATAAAAGTGATGGGGACAAAGTCTTTAGCCTCCCAATTGCTCAACCCTCCTCTGACAGTTGGATAAATCCACTCTTCAATGTTGCTTTCCTTGTCTTCATCTTCCAGGGCGTTGATTCTGTAAGGAGAAATTTTGACTGGCGCTCTTTCAATCTTTGACTGGCGCATAGCTTTCTGGCCAGCAGCTGTGAACCCTAATCCAAACTTGTCAGTTTTATGCGGAAAGTCGGGTAACTGCCCCCATGCTGAATTCTTCCCTTCTTTGATTGTGGCTCTTGCATCCTCCAGAGATGCCATCCTGGCCATCCGTCTTGGTGCCTCAGCTGCCAACTTTGTTACTGCTATTTCAGGAAGAACTTCTTCGAAATGTTGAAACGGCGTCTCAATGAACTCTCCTTCAACCTCCACATACCGGAAAGAATTTAAATGGCTAATCATGTACTCTTCTTCGCCGTGGACAGTGATAATCTTTCCTTTGACAGGATACTTCAGCATTTGATGCAAGGAGGAGGTGACTGCCCCAGCATGGTGTATCCAAGGTCTACCCAGCAGGCAGGAATATGATGGACGGATGTCCATTACATAGAAAGTGGATTTAAACACCTCAGTACCTATCTTGACGGGAATTTCAACTTCTCCATGGACCATTCTCTTCGACCCATCGAAAGCTCTGACGACAATATCACTCGGCTTCAATTCCAACCCTTCACAATCTAGCCGGTCCAAGGCCTTTTTAGGCAAAACATTCAGCGATGAACCGGTATCAACCAAAACATGTGCAAGGGTGGTTCCGCGACATTCGATTGAAATATGCAAGGCATCATTGTGGTTTCGGCCTTTAGGGGTTAGGTCGGCATCAGAAAAACCTAATCCATTGTCCGCAGTCAGGCTAGCCACGCAATGTTGAAATTGGTCCGCGGAGGTTTCCTGGGGCACATGAGCTGCCTTCAGAAACTTAATCAAAGCTTGAGCGTGCGCTTCTGAGCAAAGAAAAAGTGCCAGCATGGAGATCTTGGAGGGGGTTTGCCCCAACTGTTCCACCACATCGTAATCACTTCTCTTGATTATCCTCAAAATCTCGTCTATTTCTTTCTTGGAGGCTTCCGGAATCACCAAGGGTGGAGCCCTCGTCCTGACGGGCTCATCTTGTATTCCCTTTCCTTTATCAGCAATGGTAGGAGAGACAGCACTAGGAACAACAACCTCTTCGATTAAAGGAGTTCTGGCAGAGAGTTTTACTGGTGCAGGGACGACTTCTTTAGCCGATGAGGGTCCAAAGACTGCTCTTGGAGGGGCAATCTCTGGAGAAAATATTCTCCCGCTCCTGGTGATTTTGCTGGTGCCCGCAATGTTACTAATGCTGGCTTCTTCATCATCCGAATTTTCTTCAATTATTTCAACTTGCTTGATACCATGGTAATAGATGTCACCACCATAGTTCCAAGGTATCGACTTCTCAGAAACATAGGGAACAGGCCCCGACATTGTTATCTTCAAAGGTATAGATTTTGCAGCTGGTGTAATCTTAACAGGCTTTTTGACGGCCTCGGAAAGATTGGCGTGAATGGTTATGATTGAGACATTTTCAACATGAACTGGAACAGCAGAAACTTTTTCGAACAAAATTTGTCGGCTATCCATAAGGCCTTGGATGCCTTTCTTTAATAGCGGACAATCAAAAGGCAGAGAGTGGCAACAGTAGCAGTCTTCTTTACATCCCGGGAAGATCCCGACCCTTAACAAATTCAATTTAATGGTTAGCAGTGGAGTAGTCAGATCACTGACGTCAGCAACATACAGATCCTCCTCAATGGCATTGATATTTCGGCCGTGCTTCGGCATAGGTGCAAATATCACATTAGGCTTCTCTGGAGCGTCAAACTCTACCTCCTTAGCCTCTATCAGGTCTTGGATTTTATGCTTGAGTGCCCAACAATCATTGGTGTCGTGTCCAACACTGTCTGAATGATAGGCGCATTTAGCATTGGCATGATAATGCGGGGATGACGTATTCACATTCTTTGGCGCCTCCTTGATGGTGGCAAGATTCAACTTCAATAGATGGGGAAGCACTTGCGCCGGAGTCATATTAATACGGGTGAACTGCCGTTGTGGCCTTTCCACCCGTTGCTGATTTGGTCTGGACTGGTTATAGCGAGGCTGCTCACTCGGAGTGTTTTGAATCATTACGGCCCCCACAGTTGGCCGACGCTCCATCTTCCCTGCTCTTCTCTGAGAATATACCATAGCTGTCTCCTTCTTAAACGGCTTCTTCTCAACACTTGCAGCAACACCCTTCTGAATCTTTCCTGACTTGATGCCAGCTTCTATTCTTTCGCCTGTTAAGATCAAATCGGTAAACCCCGCGGAAGAGTTACCAATTAAATGATTGAAAAACGGCCCAGATAGGGTCACAAGAAACATATCAACGAGCTCACGATCGGTTAAAGGAGGCTGCACCCTGCCAGCTAAATCCCTCCATTTTTGTGCATACTCTTTGAATCCCTCACTTGTTCCTAGTGAAATACCCTGAAGTTGGGCACGAGTAGGAGCAAGATCAGAATTATACTGATATTGTTTGTAGAAAGTGGTGGCCAAATCTTCCCAATTTCTGACACTGGTTCCTTCTAACTGATAAAACCATTCCAACTGAGCTCCCGACAGGCTGTCTTGAAAGAAATGAATCCAGAGATTTTTATCTGCCGTATAGGGTTGAATTTTTCTCACGTAGGACCTGAGATGCATTTTGGGACAGGACAGCCCATCATACCTCACAAACACTGGCACTTTGAATTTTGGGGGAATCACAATTCCGGCAACCAAGCCCATGTCTTCAAAATCCAAACCCGGTACCCTTTGCAATTCCATGGCAGCCAATCTGTCTTCTAAACCTTTATATTTGTCATCAGCTGGAGGATACTGCTGGTCAGAATAATCTTCATCCTCTTCAACCTCTTCCTCCTCTGCATCAGACTCGGAAGGCACCGCAACTCGATCTCTTTTACTAGTCCCTTCATCAGAAGTAGGAGGAAATTCAAGCACTCTCCGAGCTTCTCTGTCAAATCTTCTCCCCAAAGTAGCCACTCCGACCCTCTTTTTCTTCTTTACTGGGTCCTTATTCTCCAGATGAGCCTTGATATCCTCTTGACTTTTAACCAAAGTCATCAAGAGTTGCTGGAACTGTGCATTCTGGGCTTGTAGGTCTTTGACTGTTTGCTCGAGATCCATCCTGCTGAAATAAACAGCAGACAGATAAGGAAACCTGGAGTGAGACCTGCTTATGCACATGATGAATGGTATGCTGATGTATGCAATGCATTCAAGGATCTAGAACATTCAAAATTGTTTCAGACAAAGAAGAACGCACGTCATATTAATAAGAAGGAATTTGTTAGTACATAAATGCCCCATGGGCCAAATATTACAAAATAAACCTCTTAAGGCAGAAAGACATTGCGCATCCTCTTTGGTGCGATGTAGGTGTTGAGGGCCTCTTGCTCGTGGAGTCGGCGGGTAAGCTCTAGAACCTTCTTTTCACTGGCGTAGTAGCTAGCTTCAAAAGTGTTCCGTTCCTCCTTGAGTTGAATCCAACTTTTCTGCATTTCCTCCCACGATGTAGGCATGTCTGGATGTAGGATGGTGTAGGGAACCTCTCCTTCATTGACGGGCTCTTTAATCACAGGGAGAACATGAGGATAAGGCATCATCAGACTTTGGGCTCGGGCTCGTACCCACTTGAGATAAGGCTCAAGGGGAATGGAGTTCTTGTGTCCCAGAGTCTTGCTATCAACCTTGTTGAGTTTTCCCCAAGCTCTGATGAATCTTTGGCGAAGTCCTTGCGCATCGTTGTCGAAGTCAAAAACTAGGCTAGGAATCAACATGTCATGAGGGCCATCCCTCCGTGCATATCCAAATTGCCTCAAAGCTAGGCAAGGGTTGTAGGTGATACCTCCCCTGATTCCAAGTAAAGGAACATTAGGAAACTCTCCGCAACGATCGACGATGATGACATTTTCTCTGGACCGAGAACACCAATGCACATCAGAATGAGTAAGAGTCATCAATCGTTGGGACCACCTTGTACCTTGGTCATTCTTCAAGACAGATTGTGGAAGGTGCGAAATAAACCACCTTGCGAGGATAGGAGTACAGCACATGAGAACACCCCTCTTTCTCATTGTTCGTGTGTAAAATGAGTGAAGGATGTCCCCAAGCAATGTTGGTATTGGATTTCCGGACAAGAAGATTTTGACGGCGTTGACATCTACCAATTGGTCAGGATTTGGGAACAAGACCAACCCGTAGATAAGGAGTGCCACAATCTCTTCAAAGGCTTGTAGGTCCAATGAGTTCCAACATTCTTGTGCCTTCTCAAATAAGAATTTTGCTAAGAATCCTTTGACGCCACTTCTGGTTTCCCAATGCCCCTTGATGTCGGATGGTTGTAGATGTAATGCTCGAGCAACATCTTCCGGCTTTGGTTCCTTTTCCGTACCGTTGAAGGGTAGTTGATTAAGGATAGGGATTCTTAGGAGTTGAGAAAACTCCTCCAAAGTGGGTACCAACTGATAATCAGGGAAAGTGAAGCAGTGGTGAAGAGGGTCAAAGAACTGGAATAGCACTTTCATCATGTCTTCTTCAATGTTGGTGTTGACTAGGCTGAGTAGTCTACCATGTCTCTCACTGAAGGATGAATTTTCCAGAATTCTTGAGGTGATCTCCTTGAGTTGAGGAGAGATTCTCACAAGGTTGACTTGAATGGTATTTTTGCGAGGAATTTCCATGACCTACAAAACAAGAACAAAGATGAAGATCCAAACCCTTGAAATGGTTAGTGAATGCATATGATGCTTTATGATGTTTATGATGTATGCACAAAACTTATGTACAAACAAATCACACCAAACCCTAATTTCAGGCTTGCATGGGGTTTCATAGGTAAGTACCCTCTTGAGTGTAGTTGGATTAAAAACCTGTCCTATAAATAGTAACCGGGTTCTAAGGAGCTCAATATCACTGGATTGTTTTCAATGTTCATTGTTTTGGTTTAGCCACTTAACTAGCGACCAAAATATTCCAAGAAAACAACCCTCAATGAGTGTAGTATCGAGTATCTACCAACTTCGGACTGCACCAAAGCCGTTCATCTCACTACCCCTAATAAAAGGCCAAGATGGTCAAGTAAGGTTCTAGGTTATTAGTGCTTAGTGACATCACTCAGCGGCCCCGTACTCTCCTTGATTGAACTCAAGGGTTACCGGTACTCACAAATATGTCGCACTAATATAGCTATTGCTTAGACCGTGTCGGTATACCCCGCACAGTTTCCACAACGTATTGCTATCTATGTATGTTTCCCAAAATCCGGGTGGAGGATTGTAAACCCAAACAATAGAGCCAAAGTATAAAGAAAACAAATCAAACAATTAGTCATGCAAAAGGGTGATCTAAGCCCTAAGGTTACTCCACTTTTAAGAGATCCCCAGCAGAGTCGCCAGTTCTGTGATACGGTGGGAGAACTGACTATGGTTTTGCGTTTGTTTTTGCAAATGTTTTGGTTGAGCAAGAGTCGCCACCGACTTTTTATTTTATCCTACGGAAAGGTTTAAAAAGCACAGCAAAAACCTTTGAGATTTTTCTTGGGTTCGGGGAGTAGATTATAGAAAGGGAAGGTATTAGCACCCTTTCTATCCATGGTTATCCATGGGCTCTTAGGTACTTGCTTAGATCAACTTGCCTTGGTTTTCAATTGTTTGAAAATGGTGCTTTGTGTGGGGTTTTGAAAAATGTTTTGAAAAGATGCCTTGTATAGGCTACCCTTGTAACAATTCTTTACTCGAATGTTTTACAAAAGGTGTTTTGTCTTTTTAAAAAGATGTTTCAAGGTTTTTGAAAGTTTATTTTGAAAGTGTTTGTGAAGTGGATTTTGAAATAGGCAAGTGTTTTCTTGGAAAGTTTGACAAGTACTTAAGAGTTCATCTATCCTAAAGTTTTTCTCAAAGATTTTTGTTTATGTTTTAAACCTTTTGACAATTTTGTTCCACCATTGCATTTGGTGGTCAATCTTGTCTTAGGAGATTAAAGGGACGAGCGCGGGTCATCGTTTAGATCATAGTTGCAATAGTGTTAAATGTCTTTGGGCAATTTTCTTTAAAAGGGACTTGATCATTCATTTAAGCAACATTTTGAGGGACTATGATCATTTGATTGTTTTGCTTTGCCCAAAGAAGTTCAACATGCAATATGGCCCAATAATAAAAGGCAACAAGTGGAATACCCTTGGGGGTGCAAGTGTGAAATGTGTTGTCCATTTTTCATGCTCATTTATCTTGTATTAGGTCCAACTATTTTGTTCATTTCTTTATTCGCATACAAACCCTAATTCTAGCATAGTATGTTTAGAAAGCGATAAAGTGCGAAATTTAAATTCCTACGCTATTACATCACAATAATATAGGGAGGGGGGTACAATGTTCAAATGGGGATATTTAGACAAGAAATTAAACCTAAAACTATTACATCATTTTTATGAATATTTACAAGATAAATAAAAATGTATAATTCAAATGGTAAATAAAACAAATATGCAAGTATGCAAAAGGAATTTTTATATGTATGAAAAAAAAAAGTATTATTTATGTGAAATAAAAAAAGAAAATAAAAGGGATATTATTTTTTTGGAGTATTTTTGAATTTAGGGCAAAAACCCTAATTCTATTAAATAAAGCATACCATTTATTTATTATGAACAAATATTTATGTATATATACAAAAATAAAATAAAATGAGGTATTTGTCAAAAATGCATTTTTTATATTAAATTTTAATAAGAAAAATAAAAGGGGTATATATTTTATATTTATCCTAAATATATTAATGAGTATATGTATATATGTATTATTTTAAATATGTATTATAATAATAATATTTAATATTTTAGAAAATAGTATTTTTTCATATAAATATTTTCAGAAGGCAAAATAAAAATAAAAATGAAAATAAATGTGTTTTTACATATTTCTTAATATTTTAACAAAATGTATATATTTCTTTATTTATGTATAAATTAGAAGAAAATCAAATAAATATCAAATAAATTAAAAAAAGGTGAGGAAAAATATTTTTATGTTTTTAATATTATTAACAAAAACAAATAAGTCAGAAATAAAAAAGAAAAGTAAAAAAATCAAGCAAATGGACAAAATGGGCTCAGGGGGTGCAATATCAAAAACATGGTGTGAATAAAAAAAATGACACAGGCCCAGCCCAAACCACTTCTTCTTCAACCTCTGAATCAAAAAACGCGCGCCTGCAAGCTGTGTTTGAAATCCTGATTCTTTGATTTTTTGAACAAACTTCCAACACAAAAGATATTAAGCATGAAATCACGATTCTAACCATATGCATAACTTGATCTAACTCTCTAAGATGAGGGAGAATTTCTCCTCCCCCAAATCCTAACCTAGTTTTTCTGCCATTTTCAAACTCCAAATTCTCTCTACTCAGGCAAAAGAAATGAAAAGTAAAGGAATGTACATGTTCAGTGGCATGAATAGGACATTGTTTCTTCACAAACTTAAGACTAATGATGCATAATAAGAGAGATACGAGTTCATCAAAATACCTGTTCAGCTGGAGTTCTAACTGGCAAATGGGGAGCTTACAGTGCAAGATACTGATTGGTATAGCTTCCTTGAGGTGTGGTGATGCTGTTCCAATATCTACTTTGCCTTGAGACACCTTGAACTGAGCTGTAGGACTTCAACTGCAAAATGAAAAAGTGAAAATGGTGGAACTTGTTAGAGGAGTTACAGGTCGTGTTTCAAGGCATGGTTAGCTTGCATATGTGCTAGGGAATGTGTAGGAACTGATTTTGGCAAAAGAGCTTGAAGGAAATGGAAGATAGCACTCAAACTGCAGGCTTTGCCCTGTTTGTGCAGTTTGAGGGTGATTATGGCAATGGGAGTGTTTGAGAGGTGCAAGGGTCGTGTATCAGCTTGGTTATGATCTGTGTAATGTGTTTGATAACTTAGTTCTTGTGTGTCTAAGCTGAGATGGATGTTGTGTGATGTTATGACACTTTTCTTCTTTCTTAAGCAACAAAAGCCAACTTGTGTTTCTAGGCATGTAGAGGGCCCCTAATGTGCTGCATAATCCCTCCTTGATCAGTGTGTTATGCTCATAAACTTGTGCCATTCATATTTGCAATGTACTTGTTGGATTTCCAAATTGACATAAAGTGAATTTTAGCAAAAATGGATAGTTCACTTTATCCAAAAATGGATTAGGCTTGTGTACAATACTTGAACTCATAGAATAACACCTTAACACAATGAACAAGCATTAAATTATTGAGTGTAACTTGGTTTAAGGACCTGTAATCTAATCTAAGGCATGCTGAGTTCAAATTGCAAGGTTATGAACATGTAACTTGGTCATGAACAAAGTGGTTTTTTGCTATATTGTGAAATTCGATTCTCCCTAACCATGAGGTTATTTGAGAAGTTCTTGGACATTTTGGAAATCTTGGAATGTGTACTACAATCCATCTTTGAAGTGCAATTTGAAATTCCAAGTGGAAGTGTATGGAAAATGGCCTTGAAGTTGGGTAGAAAACCTTGTCAAAATAGGTCAAAAATTCACTAAGTTAAGAATGGTTTAGTGCCCTTATTCAAAAATTTGTAACTTGAGATACAAGCTTCAAATGAGAAAACTTTGTGAATCAAGGTTGTAGATTATGCAACAAGCTACAACTTTCATGTTTTGACTTTTGTTTGAATCCAAATGGATCATGGTGAAAAAGTGGGGCAAAGTTGGGAAAAAATTAGGGTTTTTCATAACTTAGAAAAATTCTAAGTTATGAAAAATTCCATTTTAAACCCTAATTTTCATTTTGTGATTTCTTGGTGAACAAGTTTCATGATTTAGCATGCTTTGATGAAAAATGAATCTTGACTCTTGATTTTGACCAAAAAGTCAAAGTTTGACTTTTCAGTACACAGTCAAAATTGATCAATTGACTGGGAAATTCAACTGTCAATCCTGTGTACTTGGGATCTTTTGAGTTTGTTGATCATGTCAAGATAATTCCACAGGGTCCTTGAGTCCATGTGTGAGCTTGGTTTGCCATTGGCTAGGTCAAACAGTCAAAAATTGCCTTTGTGCAGTCAAAACCCTAAAAATGACCATTTTGCCCTTTTGGTGATCTGATCAAATTTCTTGGGGAATTGTGATCCAAACTTGATCAAATGGTCAATATGAGTTCATAATGTTGATGTGGGTCAAATTTCATGAGGTTTGACTGTCAATTGGCCACAGTTGACTTTTTCCCCAATACAGTTGATTTCCAGGTCAACTGTCCAATTGACTGGGCAAAACTTGGAATCAAGACTTGAAACTTGATGTGGGTAAACTTGGGAGTCCAATATGAAGCATGAAAGTCATCTTAGGCATTTTGGGTCAAAACATTTTTGTGCAAACACAAACCCTAATTTGGGTTAACAGTGCAAGGAGAGGTCTTGAGCAGATGAAACCCTAACTGGATCTTGAGCTTTAAAGGCTTTGTGGTGAGAAATTAATGAGAAATGGGAGGGCAAATTTTGGGGTACAACACCAACCATATGAAGGAATGGTAGTGCTGAGATTGTGATTAGAGATTATGAAGATCGGCGAGGTTATGCGATTAAAGGAAATAGTAAGGATTTATTGATGTGGTCAAAATCTTCTAACTAGATAAAGATTTATTTTGGAATAAGACGAATTGGATTATACTTGGTGTAATAGTTTTCCTGTATTAAAATACACTTAGAAATTGTGTTGTACTGCGTGCGTGTAAAGGAGACTATGAAATGGATTTTTGGCGTTTATGTACCATTGACGAGGTTGAAATGAAGGAAAATTAAGAAAAATGTTTGTAAGCCTTGGAGAGATTGTTGGACATTATGCTCACGTAATTGTTGTTGTTATAAAGCGGAAAGCAAAAATTAAAGTATTATTTTTTTACCGGGTGATATTTATGTTAAATCGTATCGTGTCCACTGAGGTTGGTTATTGATTCTCCGCTCGACAAATCTATCGTCAATGAATTTAGGGGTTAAATGGGTTGGAAAAGGTATCAACAAAAAATAAATGTAAACAAAAACTATAAAGGATAGACAACTTATCTGGTATGAACGTACATTACTCATCACAAACTTAAATCTATCGATCAGTTACACTCAACCTACTGTAGTCGTCAAAATCATCACGAACACCACGAGATGTACCCACAATGAAGGTTATGTCTAACGCCAAGTCGTGAGACCAACCATATTACTCTATCGACAATGTCGTGCACACTACAACAACACGGAGGCATTAAGCTTTAGCACCCAAAGTGAATATTAGCTCTAAATCTATCTCTAGAATCTAGAAACTAATAGATATCCATCTCTAATCAATATTTGTGAGGTATATGTCTATAACAACCCAAATCCAAACATAAAGCAAAAAGATCAAAGAAGACATCAAGATTGATTTGTAAAGAAAGCTTTATACAACACCATGATCAACAAATATACATATGTTCACAGTAAATATACATACAAAACCAAATAAAAGAGAAATGTACAAAGAGAAAGAGAAATGAACCAAGAATCTCCTTTGTCAGTGCCGATTGATGATCAATTCACCCCGGATCATCCGTATGCAAGCTCTGAAGTTGTTCTCTAAGCTCTCTATACCAAAAAATGAAGGTTTGATGAGTTGGGAACAAATACCCCAACACATAACCTAAAAAATGTGTTTTTTCCCCTTTTAACGCAATTATGTCCAGGGGACCGTGCTTAGAGGCAAAATCCCGCTAAGCGTGCTCTGTTGTCATGAGAAAAAAATCAGGATTTTGTTTTCGCAATAACTTGAGAATCGTAACTCCAATTTGCGCCTGGTTCGAAGCGTTGGAAATCTTATTCAATGTTTTTTCTAAAAATGACAAAATATAAACCAAATTGATGACTTCTTATTCTTTGATTTTGAGCCTTATCCGTTGATGAGTTGCTCAAAATTGCGCGTTTGGAGTCGTGTCTTCGAAACTTTATTGCTTATGATCCAAATACGCAATAAATACATACAAAACAAATGGAAAAACATAAAATGATATACTATGTATACAAAAACACAAATACACATAAACTAAATGAATTTACACAAAAGTCGGGATTATTCAACGATTTTACAAACAAAAAGTAGATAAGTGCAACAAAAAGTATACAAAAATAACTACAATTTACACTTATCAAACTCTCCCCAACTTAAACTTTGTTTGTCCTAAAACAAGGCCAAACAACTCAAAGAACTAAAAGTAATAATCCAAACAATCGTGAATCAACTAGTTTTGAAAAACGGAAAACAAATGCAATGGTTCAAATGAAAAACAGTACACACGAAGAAACATGCTTACCACTAAACTACGACGATAACATAAACATGAAACAAATGCTAAATACAAAGAATATGCCAAACACTCTATAACAATACCAGTTTACAAGTGAATCACACCTAGAAAACACAATCATCAGTAGATGAAAAACACAAAAATGAGGTATTTTCACTCATCCACAATCTTGCAAATAATAGACTAACTTATGCATTCATCCAAAAATATATATTGAAAATATAAAAGCAAGAATCTCAAGGGCTTTTCAAAGTTGTAATATAGCTTGGTTAACAAATAAGGGATAAGTCCTAAAGCTAATTGGAACAAAAACTTGCCTTAATCTAAGGGAGTGATCAAGTCACAAAGTCTCAAGCAAAATAATTTCAATCAAACTTCTTCTTCATTCCAAATCTCAAACCAACACACATCACTTATTAGCACAATTATTCGAACTCTTTTTGTTTTTCTTTTTAAAATATTTTTTCAATATTTTTTCATTTTTTCTTCTTTTCACAACCTCATAGCAATCACAACATAAGCACATAAACATTACTCTCCACAACTTGAATTCAACCATCATCATAATGTGAATACTCCATACTTTCTAAGGCAAGATAAAAATTTAAAATACAACTCATAGTTAAAGGTTCAAGAAAACAAATAATCAATATCAATAAAAAAAGATTAACCAAACACTCATAGACAAGCATTTAGCAAAAACAACATGGATATCGACAAAAAGGGTCAAAAGGGGTTACTAATGATCACACACTCATAAGGTGATTGACTATTTGGCCAAGGTAGTTGTGCTCAAAATGAAACAAAAAATGCCTTGATCATTTTCATGTTTTCATACAACCAACACAAACAAAAGATTAAACATAATAAAATCCAGTTAAAACAAGAGTTGTGGTCTCCAGCATATGTGAACAATGGAAAGCTACCTCACAAAAAAGGTAGGAACTAAAGTGATTCACAAATGAACAAGTAACAAAAGAATGAATGACATACAAATTGTAAAAAGTCTAAGTATCATGAATATGATAAAGTATAGAAAGCGATAAACACATACCTCGAACGTGTAAATTTTTTTAACAAAATCATTACCACACATTTGTAAGTTGAAACACTCAAACTTGGAAAATCACCAAAACGACTTCAAGCTATCAAACCAAAATTTGAGTCCAAACAACAATAAAAGAATTAATTATACTAATGTTATTTACTATTAAAAGCCTAGGTAGAAGTGGGAAAAATGAAAGACAAGCTAAAAATTGAAAAAACTTTACTGGCTCTGCATAGCAGAGCGCGCTTAGCGGCCTGGAGCACGCTTAATGCGCTACACCAGATGCAGGAAAAAAGACAGCAACATCTGGTGCAGGTGCTATGCAACTCCACCATCACCTACACACTTTATGTATAACAATTACAATATTCACAACATTAACAAACATACTTCCACAATCTAAACACGATAAACTTGCGGAAACACATAATTTTACATAACGAAACAAAAGGGGAAAAAATGAATTAACAAGTTGAAAAGTGAAAATTTGAAATTTAAAAACTAATCCAAGTTCAACTTGTTAAGACACAAGTCAACATATAACAAAAACGAATTCAAATAAAAACAATACAACATGTTTGTTTTACGTCATAACCTCGACGCCTTTATTGTGCGAGCTAGTAACCCCCTCTTGTCATTCCATGGTATTGTCACACCGCACAAACCTAAAGAAAGTGTCCTAATATCCACACAACAAACATTACGGAAACGAGACAATTCACAACAATACGTGAAAACAAAGAAAAACAAATATATGCACAAGTATGATATATAAGTCAATGTACAATTTCTATACAACATATACATTAATTACAAAACTCAAAAACAAAGAAACTATCGCAATGCAAAATAATTAACACCAATCCCCAGTAACGGCGCCATTTTGTGGCTGCTGTAAAGTGGTAAGCAAAAAGTAAAGTATTATTTTTTTACCGGGTGATATTTATGTTATATCGTATCGTGTCCATAGAGATTGGTTATTGATTCTCCGTTCAACAAATCTATCTTTAATGAATTTGGGGATTGAATGGGTTGTATGGAAAAGGTATCAACAAAAAATAAATGTAAACAAAAATTATAAAGGATAGACAACTTATCCGGTATGAATGTACACTACTCGTCATAAACTTAAATCTATCGATCAGTTGCACTTAACCTACTATACTCATCAAAATCATCACGGACACCACGAGATGTACCCACAACGAAGGTTATGTCTAACCCCATATCACGAGACCAACTGTATTACTCTATCGGCAATGTCTTACGCGCTACAACAACACGAAGGCATTAAGCTTTAGCACCCAAAGTGAATATTATCTCTAAATCTATCTATAGAATCTAGAAACTAATAGATATCCATCTCTAATCAATATTTGTGAGGTATATGTCTATAACAACCCAAATCCAAATATAAAGTAAAAAGATCAAAGGAGGCATCAAGATTGATTTGTAAAGCAAGCTTTATACCACACCATGATCAACAAATATACATATGTTCATAGTAAATATACATACAAAATCCAACAAAATAGAAATACACAAAGAGAAAGAGAAATGAACCAAAAATCTCCCGGTTTGTCAGCGCCGATTGATGATCAATTCACCCCAGATCATCCGTATGCAAGCTCTGAAGTTGTTTTCCAAGCTCTTTATACCAAAAAATGAAGGTTTGATGAGTTGGGAACAAATACCCCAACACATAACCTAAAAAATGTGTTTTTTTTACCCCTTTTAACGCAATTCTGTCCAGGGGACCGCACTAAGCGACAAAATCCCGCTAAGCGCGTTCTGCTATCATGAGAAAAAAATCAGCATTTTGTTTTAGCAATAACTTGAGAACCGTAACTCTGATTTGCGCCCCATTCAAAGCATTGGAAAGATTATTCAATGCTCTTTATAACAATGACAAAATATAAGCCAAATTGATGATTTCTTATTCTTTGATTTTGAGCCTTATCCGTTGATGAGTTGCTCAAAATTCCGCGTTTGAAGCCGTGTCTTCGAAACTTTATTGCTTATGCTCCAAATATGCAATAAATACATAAAAAACAAATTGAAAAACATCAAACGGTACACTATATATACAAAAACACAAATAAACATAAACTAAATGAATTTTCACAAAAGTCGGGATTATTCAACGATTTTACAAACAAAAAGTAGATAAGTGCAACAAAAAGTATACAAAAATAACTATAATTTACACTTATCAAACTCTCCCCAACTTAAACTTTGTTTGTCCTCAAACAAGGCCAAACAACTCAAAGAACTAAAAGTAATAAACCAAAGAACCGTGAATCAACTAGTTTTGAAAAACGGAAAACAAATGCAATGGTTCAAATGAAAAACGGTACACACGAAGAAACATGCTTACCACTAAACTACGACGATAACATAAATATGAAAAAAATGCTAAATAAAAAGAATATTACAAACACTCTATAATAATACTAGTTCACAAATTGTAAGTGTTTGCTTGTTGGCATTAATTTTTGGTAAAACCAGAATTGGGAATGTCATGACTGATGTCATAACATTCTGGGATAAAGACAAATTCTGCAGAAGGAATGCTCTACAGGAACAACTCAGTATGAGTGAATATCATGATGATTAAGATATGATCATATGTACTGAATTCTACCAAAATCAGTGAGCAGGATACATGATGTCATAACCAATGTCATAACAAATGTTAAGACATCCTGTACTGATCAAGTTGTTGTGCAGATTTATTGTGCCTGAAATTTTTTAGGAATATGGTATGCCATTCGGAATTGAAGTATATTGGATGGATCAGATGCTCACGTGGATATTAGGTTAACCTTGCTTAACCCTAATCTGTTATGATGAAAGCTCAAAACCAAGTCTTTAGGTTAACTTTGGTTAACTCTACCTATTTTTATGGAAGCCCTAAATGAAGAATATACTGCATATATATTTCTCATGTATCCTAATGGTAAGCAGCGCTTTTGACAGAAGATCAACAAGGCATTGTGTAGATAGTTTTAGTAACTACTGTGAGCCAAGAAATTATCACTTGATAAGTGACTTGGAGTAGGATTTGGTTGTAAGGGTTGTTTATCACTCAAAGCTTTGAAGCACGAGTGTTGTGTCTCTTGATTAAAGCTTTGAAGCAAAATCAAGCATATGTATTTGTGATACGGTGGGAGAACTGACCATGTGTTTGCGTTTGTTTTCGCAAATGTTTCGGTTGAGCAAGAGTCGCCACCGACTTTTTATTTTATCCTAAGGAAAGGTTAAAAAGCACAGCAAAAACCTTTTGAGATGTTTTCTTGGGTTCGGGGAGTAGATTATAGAAAGGGAAGGTATTAGCACCCTTTCTATCCATGGTTATCCATGGGCTCTTAGTTACTTGCTTAGATCAACTTGCCTTAATTTTCAATTGTTTGAAATGGTGCTTTGTGTGTGTGTGTGGGTTTGAAAATTGTTTTGAAAAGAGGCCAATGTGGTGGCAACCTTTGTAATGATCCATGTTGGGATGTATACAAAGGTGTATGTCTTTAAAAAGGTTTTCATTTGTTTTTGAAAGCTTGTTTTTGAAAGTGTTGTGAAGTGTGGTTTTAGAAAATAGGCAAGTGTTTTGTTTTTGCAAGTTTGATTCAAGTAACTAAGAGGTTATCTACTCCTAAATTTCTCAAAGATTATTGCTATGTTTTAACCCCTTTTAACAAGTTTGTTCCACTATTGTATTTGGTGGACAATCTCATGTTAGGATGTGAAAGGGACGGGCGCGGGTCATCGATTAGACCATAATTGCAATAGTGCTAAGTGTCTTTGGGAAATTTTTCTTTGAAAGGGACTTGATCATTTTAGGCAACTTTTCGAAAGCGTCATCGAGGGACTATGATCATTTGATTGCTTATTTTTACCCAAAGAAACCTAACATGCAATATGGCCCATTTATTTGAAGGCAACAAGTGGAATACCCTAGGGGTGCAAGTGTGATATGTGTTGTCCATTTTCATGCTTGATTATCTTGAAATTAGGTCAAACTATTTTGTTCTTTTTATTTGCATACAAACCCTAATTCTAGCATGATATATTTAGAAAGCGTTAAAGTGCGAAAAGTAAAATTCCTACACTATTACAACACAATATGGGAAGGGGGGTACAAATGTTCAAATGGGGGGATATTTAGACAAGGAATTTAAACCTAGCTATTACATCAATTTGGAATTTTTACAAGATAATTAATTGCGTAAATTAAATGGAAAATAAAATAAAGATGCAAAAATGCAAAAAAAGGTTTTTTCATATGTATGGGAAAAAGATATTTTTTTTAATGTCAAATAAACAAAAATGAATAAAAATAAAAAGTAACATTTTTGGGGTTTTTGTGTTTTAAGGGTAAAACCCTAATTTTTATTAAGTAAATATATATTATTTAATTTATACAAGTATTTATTTATTATATACAAAAAAATAAAATAAAATGAAGTATATTTATAAAAAGTATTTTTTTATGTCAAATATTAATAAAATAAAATAAAATGTATATATTTTTTTTGTATTGTTTACCTAAATATAATAATATATATAAATATCTTTATTATTTACTAAATAAATACTATATATATATATATATATATATATATATATATATAATAATAATAATATTTAATATTTATAAAAAAAATATTTTTGATACAAAATGTTTTCAAAAGAGAAAATGAAATAAAAATCAGAAATAAAATATATTTTCATTATTTTTCTAATTTCTTCTAAATAATAGTATATATATATATATATATATATATATATATATATATATATATATATATATATATATATATATATATATATATATATATATATATATATATATATATATATATATATATATATATATATATATATATATTTATGTATAAATGTCCATATAAACAAAAAAATGCCTAAAAATAGAAAAAATGGTGTAAAAATGTTTTTTATGTTTTTAATATTATTAGAAAAAATAAATAAGTTAAAATGAAAAAAGAAAAGTAAAAAAATCATGGAAATAAACATAATGGGCTCAGGGGGTATGAAATCAAAAATATGGTGTGAAAAGGAAAGACAAAGCTGGCCCAGCCCATGAAGCTTCTTCTTCAACCTTCAGACAAAAAGATGTCAAAAACGCGCGCCTGTACCCAAGTTCAAACATCTGGATTCTTTGATTTTTTGCATAAACTTTCAACATAAGAAATGTTAAGCATTGAATCACGATTCTAAATATATAAAGAACTCATCCTAACACTCAGAAATGAGAGAGAATTTTAACATTCCTAAATCATGACCTAACTTTTCTTCCATATTCAGACCTTAAATTCTCATAGCTCAGGCAAAATAAATGAAAAGTAAAAGCATGTACAGATTCAGGGGCATGAGTAGAACACTTCTTATTCACAAACTTAGAGCTAATGATGCCTCGACTAAGAGTTAGAAATTCAAGAAGATACCTGTTCAGTTGAAGTTCTATCTGGCAATGGGGGAACTTTCAGGGCAAGATGATGATCTGTACAGCTTGCCTGAAGTGTGGTGATGCTATTCCAATGCTTACTTTGCTTTGAAACACCTTGAATCGAGCTATGGACCTTCAACTGCAAAACAAGAAAGTGAAAATGGTGGAACTGGTTAGAGGAGTTACAGGTCGTGTTTTATGCTTTGGTCAACTTCAAGTGATGCTAGGGAATGTGTTTGATGAGCCTTGAGCAAGAAAGCATGAAAGGGATGAGTTGTGGGATTCAATCTGCAGACCCTGCCCTGTTTTTGCAGTTTGAGAGTGATTCTGGGAATGGGAGTGTTTGGGACCTTGTTTGCTCGTGTTCTAGCTTGGGTTTGATGATTAGAAGGTGTATAAAATATTTGCTTAGGCTTGTTTTTGCTGAGATCAAAGTTATGTTGTGATATGCTAAGTTTCTTAACACTTAAGCAAGCAAAGGCCACTTGAGTTTCTAGGCAGGTAGAGGCCCCCTAAACATGCTGCAAAACCTCTCCTTGATCAGTGTGTTTTGTTCATAATCTTGTGCCAATTAGATTTGATCTGTACTTCTTGGATTTGCATTATGACATAAAGCTTGCTTTTGCAAAAATGGCTATTTCACTTTTTCCATTTATGGCCTAATCCAACATGTAATGCTTAAACTCATGAAACAAGGCCTTAGAATAATGAACATGCATTAAATTATTGAGTGTAGGATGGTTTAAGGGCCTGTAATCAAGTGGCATGCTGGTTTGAGAAATTTGCACAAGTTATGAACATGTACATGGCCATGAATCAAAGTGACTTTTTGCCATATTGCAAAATTCGATTCTCTCAAGTTATGAGGTTGTTTGATGAGTTCTTGGACATTTTGGAAAGCTTGAAATGTGTACTACAATCCATCTTTGAAGTGCAAATTGAAATTCCAAGTGGAAGTATATGGAAAATGGTCTTGAAGTCAGGTAGAAAACCTTGCCAAAATAGGTCAAAATTTGACTAAGTTAAGAATGGTTTAGTACCCTTATTCCAAAAATTGTAACTTGAGATACAAGCCTCTTTTGGGAAAACTTTGTGAATAAAAGTTGTAGATTATGCACCAAGCTACAACTTTCATATTTTGACTTTTGCTTGAATCCAAATGAATCTTGGTGAGAAAGTGGGGCAAAGTTGGGAAAAAATTAGGGTTTTTCATAACTTAGAAAAATTCTAAGTTATGAAAAATTCTCATTTCAAACCCTAATTTGCAATTTTTGATTTCTTGATGGACAAGTTTCATGATTTGGCATGTTTTTATGAAAAATGAATCTTGACTCTTGATTTTGACCAAAAAGTCAAAGTTTGACTTTTCAGTATACAGTCAAAATTGATCAATTGACTGGGAAATTCAACTGTCAATCTTGTGTATTTGGGATCTTTTGAACTTGTTGAGCATGTAAAGATAATTACATGGGGTCCTTGAGTCCATATGTGAGCTTGGTTTGCCATTGGCTAGGTCAAACAGTCAAAAATTGCTTTTGTGCAGTCAAAACCCTAAAAATGACCATTTTGCCCTTTTGATGATCTGACCAAATTTCTTGTGGAATTGTGATCCAAACTTGATCAAATGATCCATGTGAGTTCATAATGTTGATGTGGGTCAATTTTCATGAGATTTAACTGTCAATTGGCCACAGTTGACTTTTTCCCCAATACAATTGATTTTTAGGTCAACTGTCCAATTGACTGGGCAAAACTTGGAATCAAGACTTGAAACTTGATATGGATAAACTTGGGAGTCCAACATGAAGCATGAAAGTCATCTTAGGAATTTTAGGTCAAAATATCTTTGTGCAATCACAAACCCTAATTTGGGTCAACAGTGCAAGGAGAAGTCTTGAGCAGAGGAAACCCTAACTGGATCTTGATCTTCAAGGATCTTGTGATGAGAAAATGTTGAGGAAATGGGAGGGCAAATTTTGGGGTACAACAGTTGCCCCTGTTCAATCTTCTTGAACCTAAAGAGTTAGATTGGCAAGTTTGCCTTTCGTGACTCGAGAGTAAAAGGAGATTGGACACTAGAGTGCCCGGAAATTTGCACTCGCATGTTGAAGTATCAGCAATGTGATGTCGGGAATGGGCTTACAGATGCCATTTGGAGAGATGGTGGATAGGGAGATGGGCTTATAGATGCCATCTGGAGATGCGACATAACCTTGTCGGGAATGGGCTTATAGATGCCATTTGGAAGTGTTGATCGCATAAGAGATTCCTTAGCGAGAACTTGTGTATTTGAGAAAGACAAATGTTTTCCTGGCTTGTTACAGGTGTTTGATCTTCAATCTTCTCATGTAGATATGCCCTGGCTAGATACAGGAATCGAATCTACAATCGGTTGCTCACAGATGTGCCCTGGCTAGATACAGGAATCGAATTCGGAAATAGTCGTCAATAGATATGCCCTGGCTGGATACAAGAATCGAATCTTCGAACTCTTCAGACGTGCCCTGGCTAGATACAGGAATCGAGTCTGGAAATGGATCACTCACAGATGTGCCCTGGCTAGATACAGGTATCGAATCTGGAATTGTGACAGTTGAAGGTAGTTGTCTTTGGGATTGTCTTTTTCCCTGAAAAGGAAAAAGCATAAGTTGTATGCAATGTCATGATGTATGATATGCATGATGTCATGATGTTCAATCATGAGATAGTGTTGTATGCACTTTATCATGTATGTAAGCAAGATATATGAAAATGTGAAATGTTTATGAATGTATTTTCGTCTTAGGAAAATAAATCCTTGACGACCGGCCGGGGAATTGCTCTGTGGAAGAGATACTTTGCTGAAGTTTTGATGAGAAGCCTGCTGAGGACTTCAATGATGGATTCCGCTGGGGATAATGATGATAAACTCCGCTGGGGATACTGGTGATAAACTCCGTTGGGGATAGGAAGAACTTTGCCGAGGGCGATCTTCCGTGGAAATTAGCTGAGGATAACCCAGTTATAAGCCCTGGTGGGGAATAACTTTGAATAAAGCTCGAGAGGGACGTCCGTATCTTGCAGGGAACAAGCTTCCAGAATCTACCGGGGATAAACTTTAAGACCTGCTGGGGAATAAGAATTCCACTTTCCTGGGGAAACTTTTGGAATTGTACTGGGGTACTGATATTCTGCCGGGGAACCATCTTAGGTCAAGACTGCTGGGGACGCTTGCTAATGAATACCTATACTCCACTGGGGAAAGTTGCTATTTTCAGGATTGATAGGGAACCAACTCTGCTTGGGGAAAGTATTGCTGAATCTTGTTTTACTCTGCGGGGAGTTGAGATGACTTGGTCACATTCTTCAGTCGAATCTATCTCGGTACCTTGGCGGACAAAGTAACCAGACTGCATTAGACAACTTCACATTGCCCCTGTTTCTGATGTCACTTGTAATTAGTCTTTTGTTTTCATATGCAAATATTTATGAATCAGCAGTTTAATGTCAAATGCATATATCAAAAATGAACATTGGACGTTCTTTGCAAGACAAAATAGAAAAAGGAAAAACAATGGCAATTTGTATGAAAAAGTGGATTTGTATTGATTTTGAATTTTGCCTGTGAATAGGCGTTTTTGTACAAGAGGCTGACATCCTAGTAAGAGGATGCCGCCGAGTAATATAGAATTTACAGTTTTGAAAAGGAAACAAAACAGCTATGTGAACAATCCCACTGGGTTCCAACTCTGCTATCGCCTTTATGTCTTCAAGCGTCTCATCACTTTGCTGCTTGGTTGAAGATGAAGCTGATTGATCGATGCCGAGATCTGAGCCAGATGGTTGATGCCGAATTTCGGATGCGAAGTGATCCAATGAGATATAGTGTTACGCTTTATCCCTAACTTTTGCCTGGACCGCCCTTTCGGGTTTTCAGCCCACCGGGATACCCATTTTTTCCCAAGCCGCCTTTTCAGGTTTTCGACTTGCCGGGTGTACAGATTTTTCATTTCATCCCTTATTTTTGCCCGAACCTTTTTGGTTCGCCGGGAAGCCCTTATTTTTGCCTAGGTATGTCAACCTAGCGGGTCTTTTATTCATGCGTACTATCTTTTTACTATGTCTGCATTGGCGGGGTGAGGAAGGTCGTCACCATCCATGGTGGTTAGAATCAAGGCTCCTCCTGAGAACACATGTTTAACCACAAATGGCCCTTCGTATGTAGGGGTCCATTTGTCCCGGGGATCACTTTGAGGAAGGACGATGCGTTTGATTACCAGGTCCCCAACTTGATACTCTTGTGGTCTGACTTTCTTGTTAAATGCCCTGATCATCCATTTTTGATACGCCTGACCATGACAAATAGCGGTGAGCCTCTTTTCGTCAATCAGGTTTAATTGATCAAGTCGAGTCTGGATCCAGTCATCTTCACTCAAGTCTGCATCTTTCATTATTCGGAGAGAGGGTATCTGGACTTCAACTGGCAAGACTGCCTCCATGCCATAGACCAAGGAGAAAGGAGTTGCCCCGGTTGACGTCCTTGCTGAGGTACGGTACCCATGAAGAGCGAACGGTAACATCTCGTGCCAATATTTATAGGTCACTGTCATCTTCTGCACAATTTTCTTGATATTCTTATTAGCTGCCTCTACAGCCCCATTCATCTTCGGCCGGTAAGGAGAAGAGTTGTGGTGCTGTATCTTGAATTGTTCGCAGAGCTCAGTGATCATTTTGTTATTGAGATTGGTACCATTGTCCGTAATGATTCTTTCCGGGAGGCCGTACCGACAGATCAGATTATGCCGGATGAAACGTGCCACGACGCTCTTGGTTACCGTGGCGTAGGAAGCTGCCTTAACCCACTTCGTGAAGTAATCGATCGCCACCAAGATGAAGCGATGCCCATTGGATGCCGTCGGTCGGATCTCCCCGATCATATCAATGCCCCACATTGCAAAAGGCCAAGGTGCCGTCAGGACGTTCAGAGGAACCGAAGGGATGTGCACCTTGTCAGCATAGATCTGGCATTTGTGACAAGTTCGAGAGTGTTGGTAACAATCGGCTTCCATTGTGGACCAGAAATATCCTGCCCGAAGGATTTTCTTTGCCATGGTGTGTCCACTGGAATGTGTTCCGAATGTACCTTCATGCAGTTCTATCATGATCTTCTCTGCTTCAGCCTTATCCACACAACGCAGTAGAGTTGAATCATGATTTCGTTTGTAGAGAATGCCGTTGCTGAGGAAGAATTTTGCCGCAAACCTCCTCATGAACTTCTTGTCATTGACAGATGCACCTTCAGGGTATTCCTGAGCTTCCAAGTATCTCTTCACCTCATGATACCAGGGTTTTTCAGTCACCTTTTCGGCCTCAAGATCGCAGCAGTATGCCGGTTCGTCCAACTTCCAGATAATGATCCGGGGAGCCTCATTGTCCCATTTAACTTTGAACATTGAAGACATCGTAGCTAGTGCGTCCGCTAGCTGATTCTCCTCTCTTGGGAAGTGCTCAAAAGTTATCTCTTCAAAGTGGGGAAGCAAAGTCAACACATACTCCTTGTAAGGAATAAGATTTGGGTGTTTCGTATCCCACTCGCCTTTGATCTGATTGATCACGAGAGCGGAATCTCCGAAGACACTCAGAAATTTGATCCTTAAGTCGATTGCAGCTTGCAGACCCATGATACATGCCTCATATTCTGCCATGTTGTTGGTGCAGTTGAAACACAATCGGGCGGTAAGTGGAGTATGAGTTCCTCTGGGAGATATGATTACAGCGCCGACGCCGTTACCCAAAGCATTGGAGGCTCCGTCAAAATGCATAGACCATCGGGATCCTTCCTCAGGTCCTTCATCCGGTCCAGGTACTTCACAGTCAGTTACCACCATGATATCTTCGTCCGGAAAATCAAAGTTCAATGATTGGTAATCGTCCACAGGTTGGTGTGCCAAATGATCTGCCAGTACACTCCCTTTAATTGCTTTCTGAGTTGTATACTGGATATCATATTCTGTCAAGATCATTTGCCATCTCGCTATTCTTCTAGACAGAGCAGGCTTTTCAAATATGTACTTGATGGGATCCATCTTTGAAATCAATAGAGTAGTGTGAGTCAACATATACTATCTCAACCGGCGAGCAACCCATACCAGAGCGCAGAAAGTTTTCTCAAGCAGTGAGTAACGAGACTCACAGTCGGTAAACTTTTTGCTCAGGTAATAAATAACGTGCTCTTTTCGGCCAGACTCGTCATGCTGCCCCAGCACACACCCCATTGAATTGTCAAGTACTGTTAAGTATAGTATCAGAGGTCTTCCTTCCACTGGTGGCATAAGAATGGGTGGCTCTTGGAGATATTCCTTTATCCTTTCAAAGGCAGCCTGACATTCATCGTTCCAGCGTACTACTTGATCTTTCTTCAGTAATTTGAAGATTGGCTCACAAGTAGCAGTCAGATGTGAGATGAATCGGGCAATGTAATTCAGTCATCCCAGGAAGCCTCTGACTTCTTTCTCTGTCTTTGGAGTTGGCATCTCTTGTATGGCTTTTACTTTGGCAGGGTCCACCTGGATACCTTTATCGCTTACAATGAAACCGAGCAACTTTCCAGACCTTACCCCGAAGGTGCACTTGTTGGGATTCAACCTCAGCTTGTATAACTTCAATCGGTCAAACAACTTCCTCAGATGGTCAAGGTGCTCTTCCTCAGTTTGGGACCTTGCAATCATGTCATCAACATATACTTCAATCTCATTATGGATCATATCATGAAATAAAGCAACCATGGCACGTTGGTAAGTTGCCCCAGCATTTTTCAACCCGAACGGCATGACCTTGTAGCAGAAGGTGCCCCACTGAGTCACAAAGGTAGTCTTTTCCATATCTTCCGGAGCCATTTTGATCTGATTGTACCCTGAAAAACCATCCATGAAGGAGAACACCTTGTGTTGAGCAGTATTGTCAACAAGAACGTCTATGTGAGGCAGAGGAAAATCATCTTTGGGGCTTGCCCTGTTCAAATCCCTGTAGTCGACGCACATTCTGACTTTACCATCTTTTTTCGGCACTGGCACCACATTGGCAACCCACTGAGGGTAAGAGGTCACTGCTAGAAACCCGACATCGAATTGCTTCATAACCTCAGCCTTGATCTTTTCGGACATCTCTGGACGCATACGGTGGACCTTTTGCTTTACTGGAGGGCAGTCTTCCTTGGTTGGCAGGTGGTGAACTACAATGTCGGCATCCAAACCAGGCATGTCTTCATAGGACCAAGCAAATATTTCCATGTAATCATGTAGCATCTGGATCAATCGTTGCTTCACGCTGAGCTCTAGATTAGCCCCAATCTTGACCTCTTTCCTATCTGTCTCAGTACCCAGGTTAACTGTTTCCACCGGCTCTTCATGTGGTTGAATAGCCCTCTCTTCCTGGAGTAACAGTCTTGCGAGTTCGCCAGGCACTTCGCAGTCATCTTCACCTTCGTCTTCGGCCAAGTTGATCGGATTCTCGAAGTCATAACTGGTGGTAGCGGAGCTGTTACCAGTGAGATCCAGAGTGGATTGAAACCTGTATAAGTGAGTGTGTGTAAATATAGCTGTTTTGCAATATATAACACAGAAAGAAAAAGAGCACAAGATTTGAAATGCAACAAACGTCCAATGTTTTGATTGATGATATATGGAAATGTCATACAAAAATCCCTCACAAATGGAGCTACGATGCCCCGGGTAGGACACCGAGCCAACAAAGTTTTAACATATTGTTTGTTACAAATTGAAAATCAAAAGAGTTAATTACTGCGTGACAAATGTGATAGGTGTAAAATCTTTTGCCGTCCAGTTGCTTGGTCCGTTGCTGGTGGTTGGATAGATCCAACTGTCAAACTCTGCTTCCTCTACATCCTCCTCGATAGCATTCACCCTTGGACTGGTGATAAACACTGGAGCCTTTATGATCTTTTCCTTGCGCACAACCCTCTGAGCCTCTGCAGTAAAGCCCAACCCAAACTTGTCGTTCTTTTGAGTGAAGTCAGGAAGCTGACCCCAGTTTGCACAATTGCCTTTCTCGATTACAGCCCAGACATCCTTCAAGGATGCCATCTTCAACGGAAAGTCTTCTTCAACCATTGCTTCAGCCGATGCCAAAATTGGAGGTACCTCCTCAAAATGTTAAAAGGGGGTTTCGATAAACTCCCCGTCCATCTCGATATACCGGAATGAATTCAAGTGACTTACCATGTATTCCTCCTCACCCTGCACAGTAACAATCTTCCCTTTGACAGGGTATTTGAGCTTTTGGTGTAGAGTGGATGTTACTGCCCCAGCCTTGTGAATCCAGGGTCGACCCAACAAGCAGGAGTAAGATGGACGGATATCCATTACATAGAACGTTGAGTCGAAAACCTGGGAACCCACACGAATAGGGATGTCTACTTCACCGTGCACCATCCTCTTAGAACCGTCGAAGGCTCTAACAATGATGTTACTAGGCTTCAATTCCAGACCCTCACAATCCAAGCGATCCAATGCCTTCTTGGGCAAGACATTCAGGGAAGAACCGGTATCCACCAATACGTGTGCGAGAGTAGTGCCCCTGCACTCTATAGAGACGTGCAGGGCATCATTGTGATTTTTCCCTTTGGCGGTAAGATCAGCATCTGAGAACCCCAAACCATTGTCAGCTGCCAAATTGGCCACACAGTCAGTGAATTGATCCGCGGAGGTCTCTTGCGGCACATGGGCCGTTTTCAGAAATGAAATCAGGGCTTTTGCATGGGCCTCTGAGCATAGCAGCAATGATAGCATAGAGATTTTGGAGGGGGTATGCCCCAACTGTTCAACAACATTGAAGTCACTCTTTTTAATGATTTTAAGGATTTCCTCCATTTCTTGTTGGGAGGCTTCAACAACAGTCTTTTTTGGTGCCTCCGTCCTGGCAGGCAAATCAGTAGCAACTTCTTTGCTCCGAGTATCAGAGGACTCAGCGGCAGTAGTAGACACAGGAACTTGAATTGGAATATGCACACTTGCGGGTGTGATGGTAAGAGGTTTTCGGATAACTGGCGGTGCAATGTCAGGCGAGAAGAGCCTGCCACTGCGGGTAATCTTGGCGGGACCAATGATGTTACTGATACTGGTATTGGTGTTGAACTCCTGCTTCACTCCAAGCACATACACGTCGGCCCCATAATGCCATGGGACTGCTTTATCAGACTCATAGGGGAGAGGCCCCGGAACAGTAATAATGATGGGTGCAACAGACAAAATTTGGACTGGCTTCCTCGGGGGAGCTTTGGCAGGATTATAAATTGTGACAACAGATACTTCTTTAGCGGAAACAAATGGAACAACAGTTTTCTTGAACATAATTTCTTTGCTATCCATCAGGCTTTGGATGCCTGATTTCAGCAGCGGACAACCGGTAGGGATAACAGCACATAGGAGGCAACCCTTGCTACAACCCGGAAATAAACCGGCTAGTAGTAAGTTCCTCTTAACAGTCAAAAGAGGGGTAGCAACATCATTCACCGAAACAGCATATAAATCTTCCTCAATGGCATTTACTCTATGCTGGGGCATAGGAGCAGTTACAACATTTGGCCTCTCAGGCGCTTCAAACTGAATTTCCTTCGCATCGATAAGGTCTTGCACTTTATTTCTCAGGGCCCAACAATCATCAGTAGTATGCCCGGGGCTATCGGAATGATAAGCACAACGAGCATTTGGGTTATACTTAGGAGATGCAGTATTCACGACCTTTGGCGCTTCTTTGATGGTAACCAAGTTGGTTGATAACAGTTGTGGTAAAATTTGTGACAAGGTCATACTCAACCGAGTATACTGTCTCTTGGGCCTTTCACCTCTTTGTTGATTGTACTGCTGAGGAGCAGCAACAGGTTTTGAAATGACCAAAGCATTGACGGCTTGGAGACTTTCTGGCTTGACTTGTCTTCTAGGACCATAGACGGCACTTGCTTCTTTCTTAAAAGGTCTCTTCTCGGTACTTGCAGCAACACCCTTCTGAATCTTTCCTGACTTGATGCCAGCTTCTATTCTTTTGCCCGTTAAGATCAAATTGGTAAACCCCGCGGAAGAGTTACCAATCAGATGATTGAAAAATGGCCCAGACAGGGTCCCTAGAAACATATCAACAAGCTCACGGTCGGTTAAAGGAGGCTGCACCCTGCCAGCCAAATCCCTCCATTTTTGTGCATATTCTTTGAATCCTTCGCCTGTTCCCAATGACATACCCTGAAGTTGGGTACGAGTAGGGGCAAGGTCAGAATTGTATTGGTATTGTTTGTAAAAAGCGGTGGCCAAGTCTTCCCAATTTCGGACGCTGGTTCCTTCTAGCTGATAAAACCACTCCAATTGAGCCCCAGAAAGGCTGTCTTGAAAGAAATGAATCCAAAGGTTTTTATCTGCCGTATAGGGTTGGATCTTTCTCACGTAGGACCTGAGATGCATTTTTGGACAGGACAACCCATCATACCTTACAAACACTGGTACTTTGAATTTTGGGGGAATCACAATCCCGGCAACCAAACCCAAGTCTTCAAAATCCAAACCCGGTACTCTTTGTAGTTCCATGGCGGCCAACCTGTCTTCTAGCCCTTTGTATTTATCATCAGCTGGAGGGTATTGTTGATCAGAATAGTCTTCATCCTCTTCGACCTCCTCTTCTTCCGCGTCGGATTCGGAAGGTACCGCAGCCCCACCTCCTTTGCTGGTTCCTTCATCAGAAATAGGAGGAAATTCAAGCACTCTCCGAGCTTCTCCGTCAAATCTTCTCCCCAAAGTAGCCACCCCGAGTCTCTTTTTCTTCTTTTTCACTGGGTCTTTGTTCCCTAATTGGGTCTTGATATCCTCCTGACCCTTAGCCAAGGTCATCAGGAGTTGCTGGAACTGTGCATTTTGAGCTTGCAGGTCCTTGACTGTTTGCTCGAGATCCATCCTACTGTAATAAACAGCAGACAGATAAGGAAACCTAGAGTGAGACCTGCTTATGCACATGATGAATGGTATGCTTATGTATGCAATGCATTCAAGGATTTAGAACATTCAAAATTGTTGTAGACAAAGAAGAACGCACGTCATATTAATAAGAAGAAATTTGTTAGTACATAAATGCCCCATGGGCCAAATATCACAAAATAACTTCTCAAGGCAAAAAGACATTGCGCATCCTCTTTGGTGCGATGTAGGTGTTGAGGGTCTCTTCCTCATGGAGTTGACGGGTGAGCTCTAAAACCTTCTTCTCGCTGGCGTAGAAGCTTCAAAAGTGTTCCGTTCCTCCTTGAGTTGGATCCAACTCTTCTGCATCTCCTCCCACGATGTAGGCATGTCAGGATATAGGATGGTATAGGGAACCTCTCCTTCCGTAACGGACTCTTTGATCACAGGGAGAACATGAAGATAAGGCATCATTAGACTCTGGGCTCGGGTTCGTACCCACTTGAGATAAGGCTCAAGAGGGATGGAGTTCTTGTGCCCCAGTGTCTTGCTGTCAACCTTGTTAGGCATCCTCCAAGCTCTGATGAATCTTTGGCGAATTCCTTGCGCATCGTTGTCGAAGTCAAAAACTAGGTCAGGAATCAACATGTCGTGAGGGCCATCCCTCCGTGCATATCCAAATTGCCTCAAAGCTAGGCAAGGGTTGTAGGTGATACCTCCTCTGATTCCAAGTAAAGGAACATTAGGAAACTCTCCACAACGATCGACGATGATGACATTTTCTCTGGACCGAGAACACCAATGTACATCAGAGTGAGTAAGAGTCATCAACCGTTGGGACCACCTTGAGCCTTGGTTATTCTTCAAGACAGATTGTGGAAGGTGCGAAATAAACCACCTTGCAAGGAGAGGAGTACAGCACATGAGAACACCCCTCTTTCTCATTTTTCGTGTGTAAAATGAGTGAAGAATGTCCCCAAGCAATGTGGGTATTGGATTTCTGGACAAGAAGATTTTGACGGCATTGACATCTACCAATTGGTCAGAATTTGGGAACAAGACCAACCCATAGATAAGGAGTGCCACAATCTCTTCAAAGGCTTGTAGGTCCAATGAGTTCCAACATTCTTGTGCCTTCTCAAACAAGAATTTTGCTAAGAATCCCTTGACGCCGCTTCTGGTTTCCCAATGCCCCTTGACGTCGGATGGTTGTAGATGTAATGCTCGAGCAACATCTTCCGGCTTTGGTTCCTTTTCCGTACCGTTGAAGGGTAGTTGATTAAGGATAGGAATTCTCAGGAGTTGAGAAAACTCCTCCAAAGTGGGCACCAACTGGTAATCAGGGAAAGTGAAACAGTGGTGAAGAGGGTCAAAGAACTGGAATAGCACTTTCATCATGTCTTCTTCAATGTTGGTGTTGACTAAACTGAGCAGTCTACCATGTCTTTCACTGAAGGATGAGCTTTCCGGAATTCTTGAGGTGAGCTCCTTGAGTTGAGGAGAGATTCTCACAAGGTTGACTTGGATAATGTTTCTGCGAGGAATTTCCATGACCTACAAAACAAGAACAAAGATGAAGATCCAAACCCTTGAAATGGTTAGTGAATGCATATGATGTTTTATGATGTTCATGATGTATGCACAAAACACATGTACAAGCAATTCACACCAAAACCCTAGTTTCAGGCTTGCATGGGGTTTCATAGGTAAGTACCCTCTTGAGTGTAGTTGGCTTAAAAACCTGTCCTATAAATAGTAACCGGGTTCTAAGGAGCTCAATATCATTGGATTGTTTTCATTGTTCATTGTTTTGGTTTAGCCACTTAACTAGCGACCAAAATATTCCAAGAAAACAACCCTCAACGAGTGTAGTATCGAGTATCTACCAACTTCGGACTGCACCAAAGCCGGTCATCTCACTACCCCTAATGTAAGGCCAAGATGGTCAAGTAAGGTTCTAGGTCATTAGTGCTTAGTGACATCACTCAGCGGCCCCGTACTCTCCTTGATTGAACTCAAGGGTTACCAGTACTCACAAATATGTCGCACTAATATAGCTATTGCTTTGACCGTGTCGGTATACCCCGCACAGTTTCCACAACGTATTGCTATCTATGAATGTTTCCCAAAATCCGGGTGTAGGATTGCAAACCCAAACAATAGAGCCAAGATATAAAGCAATCAATTTCAATCAATTAGTCATGCAAGAGGGTGATCTAAGCCCTAAGGTTACTCCACTTTTAAAACATTCCCCAGCAGAGTCGCCAGTTCTGTGATACGGTGGGAGAACTGACCATGTGTTTGCGTTTGTTTTCACAAATGTTTCGGTTGAGCAAGAGTCGCCACCGACTTTTTATTTTATCCTAAGGAAAGGTTAAAAAGCACAGCAAAAACCTTTTGAGATGTTTTCTTGGGTTCGGGGAGTAGATTATAGAAAGGGAAGGTATTAGCACCCTTTCTATCCATGGTTATCCATGGGCTCTTAGTTACTTGCTTAGATCAACTTGCCTTAATTTTCAATTGTTTGAAATGGTGCTTTGTGTGTGTGTGGGTTTGAAAATTGTTTTGAAAAGAGGCCAATGTGGTGGCAACCTTTGTAATGATCCATGTTGGGATGTATACAAAGGTGTATGTCTTTAAAAAGGTTTTCATTTGTTTTTGAAAGCTTGTTTTTGAAAGTGTTGTGAAGTGTGGTTTTAGAAAATAGGCAAGTGTTTTGTTTTTGCAAGTTTGATTCAAGTAACTAAGAGGTTATCTACTCCTAAATTTCTCAAAGATTATTGCTATGTTTTAACCCCTTTTAACAAGTTTGTTCCACTATTGTATTTGGTGGACAATCTCATGTTAGGATGTGAAAGGGACGGGCGCGGGTCATCGATTAGACCATAATTGCAATAGTGCTAAGTGTCTTTGGGCAATTTTTCTTTGAAAGGGACTTGATCATTTTAGGCAACTTTTCGAAAGCGTCATCGAGGGACTATGATCATTTGATTGCTTATTTTTACCCAAAGAAACCTAACATGCAATATGGCCCATTTATTTGAAGGCAACAAGTGGAATACCCTAGGGGTGCAAGTGTGATATGTGTTGTCCATTTTCATGCTTGATTATCTTGAAATTAGGTCAAACTATTTTGTTCTTTTTATTTGCATACAAACCCTAATTCTAGCATGATATATTTAGAAAGCGTTAAAGTGCAAAAAGTAAAATTCCTACACTATTACAACACAATATGGGAAGGGGGGTACAAATGTTCAAATGGGGGGATATTTAGACAAGGAATTTAAACCTAGCTATTACATCAATTTGGAATTTTTACAAGATAATTAATTGCGTAAATTAAATGGAAAATAAAATAAAGATACAAAAATGCAAAAAAAGGTTTTTTCATATGTATGGGAAAAAGATATTTTTTTTTTATGTCAAATAAACAAAAATGAATAAAAATAAAAAGTAACATTTTTGGAGTTTTTGTGTTTTAAGGTTAAAACCCTAATTTTTATTAAGTAAATATATATTATTTAATTTATACAAGTATTTATTTATTATATACAAAAAAATAAAATAAAATGAAGTATATTTATAAAAAGTATTTTTTTATGTCAAATATTAATAAAATAAAATAAAATGTATATATTTTTTTGTATTGTTTACCTAAATATAATAATATATATAAATATCTTTATTATTTACTAAATAAATACTATATATATAATAATAATAATAATATTTAATATTTATAAAAAAAATATTTTTGATACAAAATGTTTTCAAAAGAGAAAATGAAATAAAAATCAGAAATAAAATATATTTTCATTATTTTTCTAATTTCTTCTAAATAATAGTATATATATATATATATATATATATATATATATATATATATATATATATATATATATATATATATATATATATATATATATATATATATATATATATATATATATATATATATATATATATATATATATATATATATATATATATATATATATATATATATATATATATATATATATATATATATATATATATATATATATATATATATATATATATATATATATATATATATATATATATATATATATATATATATATATATATATATATATATATATATATATATATATATATATATATATATATATATATATATATATATATATATATATATATATATATATATATATATATATATATATATATATATATATATATATATATATATTTATTTATGTATAAATGTCCATATAAATAAAAAAATGCCTAAAAATAGAAAAAATGGTGTAAAAATGTTTTTTATGTTTTTAATATTATTAGAAAAAATAAATAAGTCAAAATGAAAAAAGAAAAGTCAAAAAATCATGGAAATAAACATAATGGGCTCAGGGGGTATGAAATCAAAAATATGGTGTGAAAAGGAAAGACAAAGCTGGCCCAGCCCATGAAGCTTCTTCTTCAACCTTCAGACAAAAAGATGTCAAAAACACGCGCGTGTACCCAAGTTCAAACATCTGGATTCTTTGATTTTTTGCACAAACTTTCAACATAAGAAATGTTAAGAATTGAATCACGATTCTAAATATATAAAGAACTCATCCTAACTCTCAGAAATGAGAGAGAATTTTAACATTCCCAAATCATGACCTAACTTTTCTTCCATATTCAGACCTTAAATTCTCATAGCTCAGGCAAAATAAATGAAAAGTAAAAGCATGTACAGATTCAGGGGCATGAGTAGAACACTTCTTATTCACAAACTTAGAGCTAATGATGCCTCGACTAAGAGTTAGAAATTCAAGAAGATACCTGTTCAGTTGAAGTTCTATCTGGCAATGGGGGAACTTTCAGGGCAAGATGATGATCTGTACAACTTGCCTGAAGTGTGGTGATGCTATTACAATGCTTACTTTGCTTTGAAACACCTTGAATCGAGCTATGGACCTTCAACTGCAAAACAAGAAAGTGAAAATGGTGGAACTGGTTAGAGGAGTTACAGGTCGTGTTTTATGCTTTGTTCAGCTTCAAGTGATGCTAGGGAATGTGTTTGATGAGCCTTGAGCAAGAAAGCATGAAAGGGATGAGTTGTGGGATTCAATCTGCAGACCCTGCCCTGTTTTTGCAGTTTGAGAGTGATTCTGGGAATGTGAGTGTTTGGGACCTTGTTTGCTCGTGTTCTAGCTTGGGTTTGATGATTAGAAGGTGTATAAAATATTTGCTTAGGCTTGTTTTTGCTGAGATCAAAGTTATGTTGTGATATGCTAAGTTTCTTAACACTTAAGCAAGCAAAGGCCACTTGAGTTTCTAGGCAGGTAGAGGCCCCCTAAACATGCTGCAAAACCTCTCCTTGATCAGTGTGTTTTGTTCATAATCTTGTGCCAATTAGATTTGATCTGTACTTCTTGGATTTGCATTATGACATAAAGCTTGCTTTTGCAAAAATGGCTATTTCACTTTTTCCATTTATGGCCTAATCCAACATGTAATGCTTAAACTCATGAAACAAGGCCTTATCACAATGAACATGCATTAAATTATTGAGTGTAGGATGGTTTAAGGGCCTGTAATCAAGTGGCATGCTGGTTTGAGAAATTTGCACAAGTTATGAACATGTACATGGCCATGAATCAAAGTGACTTTTTGCCATATTGAAAAATTCGATTCTCTCAAGTTATGAGGTTGTTTGATGAGTTCTTGGACATTTTGGAAAGCTTGAAATGTGTACTACAATCCATCTTTGAAGTGCAAATTGAAATTCCAAGTGGAAGTATATGGAAAATGGTCTTGAAGTCAGGTAGAAAACCTTGCCAAAATAGGTCAAAATTTGACTAAGTTAAGAATGGTTTAGTACCCTTATTCCAAAAATTGTAACTTGAGATACAAGCCTCTTTTGGGAAAACTTTGTGAATCAAAGTTGCAGATTATGCACCAAGCTACAACTTTCATGTTTTGACTTTTGCTTGAATCCAAATGAATCTTGGTGAGAAAGTGGGGCAAAGTTGGGAAAAAATTAGGGGTTTTTCATAACTTAGAAAAATTCTAAGTTATGAAAAATTCTCATTTCAAACCCTAATTTGCAATTTTTGATTTCTTGATGGAAAAGTTTCATGATTTGGCATGTTTTTATGAAAAATGAATCTTGACTCTTGATTTTGACCAAAAAGTCAAAGTTTGACTTTTCAGTATACAGTCAAAATTGATCAATTGACTGGGAAATTCAACTGTCAATCTTGTGTATTTGGGATCTTTTGAACTTGTTGAGCATGTAAAGATAATTACATGGGGTCCTTGAGTCCATATGTGAGCTTGGTTTGCCATTGGCTAGGTCAAACAGTCAAAAATTGCTTTTGTGCAGTCAAAACCCTAAAAATGACCATTTTGCCCTTTTGATGATCTGACCAAATTTCTTGTGGAATTGTGATCCAAACTTGATCAAATGATCCATGTGAGTTCTTAATGTTGATGTGGGTCAATTTTCATGAGATTTGACTGTCAATTGGCCACAGTTGACTTTTTCCCCAATACAATTGATTTCTAGGTCAACTGTCCAATTGACTGGGCAAAACTTGGAATCAAGACTTGAAACTTGATATGGATAAACTTAGGAGTCCAACATGAAGCATGAAAGTCATCTTAGGCATTTTAGGTCAAAATATCTTTGTGCAATCACAAACCCTAATTTGGGTCAACAGTGCAAGGAGAAGTCTTGAGCAGAGGAAACCCTAACTGGATCTTGATCTTCAAGGATCTTGTGATGAGAAAATGTTGAGGAAATGGGAGGGAAAATTTTGGGGTACAACAGTATTGAAGAATGTCTTCATAGTCTTATTAATCAGTAGATTAGTATCATTGCTGTGATTGAGGGGGAGTGAGTAGGAACTCAGGTTTAAGTAGGACTTAAATTGAAGTTGCATTGGGTAGGTCTTAAGTGAAGGAGATAAACTCGTTGGTTTATTCCTAAATTAATACCTCTTATAGTGAATTTTCTCCCTGGCTTGGTAGCCCCCAGATGTAGGTGTTGTTACACACTGAACTGGGTTAACAATTGATCGTGTTCTTTACTGTCTTTTAAATGACTGTTTGGTTTGTGTACAATTTGTCAGATACAGTGTCATAACATTCACTGTGACATTAAGTATTTGTTACTAGAATTTCAATTGGTATCAGAGAAGGCACCTTGCCTGTCTTTCTGGGTGAGATCTAGGGATATTATTTTCTGGTGCTATGGACAAGGAAGGAGGATTTGGGAACAGACCACCTATTCTGGATGGATCAAACTATGACTACTGGAAACCTCGTATGATTGCCTTCTTGAAGTCACTGGACAAGAAAGCTTGTAGAGCTGCTGACAAAGGATGGAACCATCCCACCATAACTGGGAAAGATGGGACGACTAGTCTGAAACTTGAGGAAGAATGGAGCAAAGAAGAAGAAGAGTTAGCCCTAGGTAACTCTAAAGCATTGAATGCCTTGTTCAATGGAATTGATAGAAACATATTCAGACTAGTACATCAATGTGAACTGGCCAAGGATGTTTGGGATACTCTCAAAACCACCCATGAGGGCACATCCAAAGTAAAAATGTCAAGACTTCAGATGCTCACTACCAAATTTGAGAATCTAAGAATGAAGGAAGATGAGACCATTCATGAGTTTCACATGAACATCTTGGAAATTTCCAACACCTCAGGAGCATTGGGAGAAAAGATGTCAGAAGAAAAGCTGGTGAGAAAGATTCTCAGATCCTTGCCTAAAAGGCTTGTAATGAAAGTGAATGCTATAGGGGTAGCTCAGGATATCTGCAACTTGAAGGTTGATGAACTCATTGGGTCACTTCAGACATTTTAGATGGGGATCAGTGACAATGTTGACAAGAAAAACAAGAGCATAGCCCTTGTATCCAATACTGAAGATGAAAGCAAGGAGAGTGATGAAGAGAATATATCAGAAGGTATAGCTATGCTTGGAAGGCAGTTCAACAAACTCATCAAGAGAATGGACCCAAAGTCAAGGTCAAATGTCAAGAACATTTCCTATGACATTAGCAGATCCTATGAATCCAGCAGAAGAACTAAGTCTGAAGAAAAGGGAAATCAAAGCAGAGGAATCTAATGCCATGGATGTGAAGGATATGGGCACATTCGAGCTGAATGTCCTACCTTTCTAAAGAAACAAAAGAAAGGAATGTTTGTTACTTGGTCTGATGGTGACTCAGAAAGTAACTCTGAAGAAGAATCTGCTAAACTAGTTACTGCACTATCTGGTATTTGTAACTCTGATAATGATTCTAGTGATGAGGAAGTGACATTTGAAGAACTTGCTGACTCCTACAAGAAGCTATGTATCAGAAGTGCTGAAGTCTGTCAGCAAAATGAGAAACAGAAAAAGCTCATAGTGAAGTTGGAGGCTGAGAAGAAGGCAAACACTACTACTATAAGTCATCTCGAAGGAGAAGTTCTAATGTTGAAATCCAAACTTGATCAAATGACTAAGTCTGTCAAGATGTTAACAAATGGAACTAACAAGTTGGAAGAAATCCTTCAGGCTGGACAAAATGCAGGAAACATGTCTGGTCTAGGATTTGTGACTGCAAAGGAATCTGCTGTTGAAAAGAAGAAGACCAGACCTGATAAACAATGTCAAAGAAGATGTCACAACATAGGACTCAACATCAAGAACAGAGAAATATGAAGAAAAAGTATCAAAGATGGAGATGTCATTATTGTGGGAGGTTTGGTCACATAAAGCCATTCTGCTTCAGATTATATGGATATCCTAATCAGACCCCATATGTCAAACCTAATACTAACAAGGCACCATATACTCAACAGTGGAAGAAAAAGACTGCAGCCCTGATAACTCACACCTCCCTTAGAGTTTCTGCCAAGGAAGACTGGTACTTTGACAGTGGATGCTCTAAACACATGACTGGAATCAAGAATCTGCTGAATGATGTCAAACCTCATACTACTAGTTATGTCACTTTTGGAGATGGTGCTAGAGGAGAAATTAAAGGAGTTGGAAACTTGGACTGCCCTGGAGTTCCAAACCTAAATGAAGTGTTGCTGGTAAATGGTTTGACTGCTAATCTCATAAGTATCAGTCAACTATGTGATCTAGGATTCAAGGTCAACTTCACCAAGTATGATTGTCTTGTAACTAATGAAAAACAAGAAGTTATATTGAAAGGAGTCAGATCAAAAGACAACTGTTACTTATGGGAGTCTGATAACACTAACTACTCTTCTGTGTGATCTATATCCAAAGAAGAAAATGAAGTGAAACTGTGGCACCAAAAACTTGGTCATTTACATCTTAGAGGGATGAAAAAGATCATATCCATGGAGGCTGTCAGAGGGATTCCAAGGCTTCAGATTGATGAAGGGAGAGTCTGTGGTGAATGTCAGGTTGGAAAGCAAACCAGAATGTCACATCCAAAGACAAGACATCTGACCACCTCTAAGGCGCTAGAACTTCTACATATGGATCTGATAGGTCCCATGCAGGTGGAAAGTCTTGGTGGAAAGAGATATGCCTATGTTATTGTGGATGATTTTTCCAGATTCACCTGGATAAACTTCATTAGGGAAAAGTCTGATGTATTTGATGTTTTTAAAGAATTGTGCAAAAGAATTCAAAGAGAAAAATAAGGATGCATTATCAGAATTAGAAGTGATCATGGTAAGGAATTTGAAAATAATAAGTTTGATGAGTTCTGTTCCTCAGAAGGAATCAACCATGAGTTCTCTTCACCTATAACTCCTCAACAAAATGGAGTTGTGGAAAGGAAAAATAGGACTATACAGGAATCTGCCAGAGCAATGATACATGCCAAGAAGCTTCCTATTCATTTTTGGGCTGAAGCTATGAATACAGCCTGTTATGTCCACAACAGGGTCACCTTGAGAAGGGGAACATCATCCACCCTTTATGAACTATGGAAAGGAAGAAAGCCTACAGTGAAGTACTTCCATGTCTTTGGAAGCAAATGCTATATTCTGACAGATCGTGAACAAAGGAGAAAGATGGACCCTAAAAGTGATGAAGGAATATTCCTAGGATACTCTACCAACAGCAGAGCATATAGGGTGTTCAATTCCAGGACCAAAGTTATGATGGAGTCTATAAATGTCATAATTGATGATCACAATGAGGAAACAAATGTCCCATATGATGTTGAGACATTCTTTGAGACTTCAACACAAGTGTCTAAAAAGGATGCTGTGCCTAATCCTACTCCATCAGAGTCTGAATCAAAGGAAGCTAACAAAGATCCTTCCATCAGAATTCAGAAAGATCATCCTAAGGAACTCATCATAGGAGATCCTAACAGTGGAGTCACTACAAGATCTAGAGAAATCATCACAAACTCTTGTTTTGTGTCTAAGATTGAACCAAAAAATGTTAAAGAGGCTTTGACTGATGAATACTGGATTGGAGCAATGCAAGATGAATTGAACCAGCTCAAGCAACATGAAGTATGTGAGTTAGTTCATAGACCAGAAGGAACAAACATCATTGGCACAAAGTGGATCTACAAGAACAAGTCAGATGCTGAAGGAGTTGTCACCAAGAATAAGGCAAGGCTTGTTGCTCAAGGATACACTCAAGTTGAAGGGGTTGATTTTGATGAGACTTTTGCTCCTGTAGCCAGACTGGAATCAATCAGACTTCTCTTGGGAGTTGCTTGTCTCTTTAAGTTCAAGCTGTTTCAGATGGATATGAAGAGTGCCTTCCTAAATGGGTGCTTAAATGAGGAAGTGTATATGGAACAACCTAAAGGATTTGTGGATCCAAACTGTCCTGATCATGTCTACAAATTGAGGAAAGCATTATATGGCCTGAAACAAGCTCCTAGAGCTTGGTATGAAAGGTTGACAGAGTTCCTCACTGACAAAGGATACAGGAAAGGAGGTTTGGATAAAACTCTTTTTGTCAAGGATGAAGGAGGAAAGATAATGGTAGCTCAAATTTATGTTGGTGACATAGTGTTTGGAGGAATGTCAGATAAAATGGTTAAACATTTTGCTAACCAGATGCAAGCTGAATTTGAAATGAGCCTCATGGGAGAATTGACCTACTTTCTTGGACTACAAGTCACACAGATGGAAGACTCAATTTTTCTGTCTCAAAGCAAGTATGCAAAGAATATTGTCAAGAAGTTTGGGATGGAGAATGCTAGTCATAAAAGGACTCCTGCACCTACTCATTTAAAGTTGTCCAAAGACATAAGTGGAACAAATGTGGATCAAAGCTTGTACAGAAGCATGATAGGAAGTCTGCTATACCTAACAGCTAGCAGACCTGACATTGCCTTTGCAGTTGGAGTATGTGCAAGATACCAGGCTGAACCCAAAGTAAGTCACATCAACCAGGTGAAAAGAATTCTGAAGTATATGAGTGGAACTTACAATTATGGCATGCTGTACTCTCATGGATGTGAACCAATTATGTCTGGTTATTGTGATGCTGATTGGGCTGGTAGTGCTGATGATAGAAAGAGCACCTCTGGAGGATGCTTCTTTTTGGGAAATAATCTTGTCTCTTGGTTCAGCAAGAAACAAAACTATGTGTCTCTATCTACTGCTGAAGCTGAATACATAGCAGTTGGTAGCAACTGTTCTCAAATGATCTGGATGAAACAGATGCTGACTGAGTATAATGTCACACAAGATGTCATGACATTGTACTGTGACAATTTGAGTACTATTAACACATCCAAGAATCCTATACAGCACAGCAGGACTAAACATATTGACATTAGACATCACTTCATCAGAGATCTTGTGGAGGAGAAGGTGATTAAGCTGGAACATGTTGCCACTGAACTACAACTGGCTGACATTTTTACCAAGGCACTTGATGCTAGTCAGTTTGAGAATTTAAGGGGCAAGCTGGGTATTTGCCAATATGAAGAGATGTAGCAATTAATTTTGCTTAATACAAGGGTTGAAAGAGATATTTTAATCAAGTCTATTCTGATTGGGCTAATCATTTGTTTCCCTCTTTCTTTCCAAAAGTTTAAGAAGAGGAATAAACATACTTATATCTCCCTCTTCTCATTTTGCTGCATCACTCTCCATTCCCTCAAAAAAAGATTTCACACATGCTGTCACTTGTTTTCTCAATCTCTCAAGATGTCTCAATAATCTGTGTCATCATCTTCATCAAAGGCAACTGCATCTTTCTCACCCACTGACACCGAACCTAGGGCAATCGTAAACTGCATGGATGCTGATGTTCTTGAGGTAACTCCACTTCGTGAAATGGCAGCTGATCCTACTAAGGTCAAGAAGCTGCGAACCAAACATGCAAGAAGATCACAAGATTCTCCCTCTGGTAAATATTCTCAACCATCATCCTCTGTTCTTCCAGAGATAGCTAATAGGGAAGGTTCTGCTTATGTGCATCAAGCTATTGCCAGACTAGTCACTAGGATTCTTAATGAGAATCACTCTGTTCCTGGTATATCTATACCATTGAACCAAGAAACTGCTAGCCCTAATTTAGAAAGTGATCCCAATGTCACTCAGAATGTTAAGACACCCGATGACAACATTGAGAAATCTCCAAAGAAACCTGATGATCACCAGACCCCTACTGACAAGGCTATTGAACCTCCTGTCATTGATGTTGATGAAGAATTTTCTGACAATGATTTAATTACTAATATCAACCCTAGCATAGCTAGAAGGATGATGAGTAGAAAAGAAAATCAGAGTGCTTCCCAAAGCCCCTCCAAAGAGAAGGCTACTGAAGTTGTTCATGAGAAAGCTAGGCCTGAGAACAAGGCTAGAGAAGAAGCTGAGAAGGATAAAAAAGATGGAACTTCGAAAGGGAAGGGTAAGGTAAAAGCTAGGGTATCTGTTGGTAGTCTCTCAAAACCCTTGAGACAACTTATAGCCAAGAAAAGAAAGGCTCCTGAACCCTCTGAATCTTATGAGGAATCAGACTGTGATTTTGATGTTGAGAGCAATGTTCCAGACATTCCTCTCAGGAAGAAACCCTCTTCTAGCAAACTGCCTAAGGTTCCTGAAGTTTCCATTGATAACATCTCCTTTCACCATCCAGAAAATGCAAGCAGGTGGAAGTATGTGTTTTTGAAAAGGATTGCCTTAGAGAGGGAGCTGAACAGAAGTGCTATTGAGTGTAAGGAAGTTATGGATCTCATCAAGGCTGCTGGCCTAATGAAAACAGTGGTCAAGTTTTCCAACTGCTATGAGATTCTTGTCAAAGAATTCATAGTAAATTTGTCTGGTGGTCGTGCTGATGGAAAGTCAGTTGATTTTAAGAGTGTTTATGTGAGAGGAAGGAAGGTAAATTTCTCTCCTACTGTGATAAACAAATACCTAGGAAGGCCTGATGATGCTCAACCTGAGCTTGAAGTTACTGACAACCAGGTTTGTCAAACCATCACTGCCAAGCAAGTCAAGCACTGGCCCTTGAAAGGGAAGCTAACTGCAAGCAAGCTGAGTATGAAGTTTTCCATACTGCATAAAATTGGTGCATATAACTGGGTTCCCACCAACCACAAATCCACCATCTCCACTAGTTTGGGAAGATTTATCTATGCTGTTGGAACCAGAACAACCTTTGATTATGACAACTACATCTTTGATAAAACAATGAAACATGTTGAGAGCTATGCTATTAAAGGCCCTATTGCCTTTCCCTCTCTCCTATGTGGTATAATCATTGATCAGTATCCTGATATTCTGGTTGAAAAGGACTCTGTGTGCAAAAGAGCTCCTGCGCTTGGTTTTCACTATAAGTTGTTTCAGGGAACACATGTCCTTGACATTGTTATGACATCTGTTGAGACATTAAATGTCAAAGCTCACTCCAAGAAAGCTGATGTTATAGCTGTTCTAAAAGAAACCTGCAGAGAGCTTGATGCAAGAAAAAGGACTCTTGAAGAGCTGATTACTAGTCTGGAACATGAGGAGAATAAAGAACAAATGAGGGAAGAAGATGCTGATGAAGAACAGCATGATGGTTCCGCAAGAAGCTCACTAGAAGATGCTGCTGAAAATAGTGCTTCCTCAGGGGATGACAGTACCTAAAGGTCTGAGTTTGCTGCGATGTAAAGATTGATGCTGGAACTTGCTGCTGCTCTGATACCTTCTCTATGTTTTTGTGTATTTTGGATTTCCTTTTAATGACTGTATAACTTGAAGTACTAGATCCTTTGGCCTCTTTATGGCTAAAAAGGGGGAGAAGTAATTGTGGTAATTTTGGTAGAATTAGATATTGGTAGCTGTTATTAAAAATTCTACTGCTTTCTAATATCTGATCGTTTAGGGGTTTTAGCCAAAAATTTGCCAAAGGGGGAGTTTGTAAGTGTTTGCTTGTTGGCATTAATTTTTGGTAAAACCAGAATTGGGAATGTCATGACTGATGTCATAACATTCTGGGATAAAGACAAATTCTGCAGAAGGAATGCTCTACAGGAACAACTCAGTATGAGTGAATATCATGATGATTAAGCTATGATCATATGTACTGAATTCTACCAAAATCAGTGAGCAGGATACATGATGTCATAACCAATGTCATAACAAATGTTAAGACATCCTGTACTGATCAAGTTGTTGTGCAGATTTATTGTGCCTGAGAATTTCATGAATATGGTATGCCATTCGGAATTGAAGTATATTGGATGGATCAGATGCTCACGTGGATATTAGGTTAACCTTGCTTAACCCTAATCTGTTATGATGAAAGCTCAAAACCAAGTCTTTAGGTTAACTTTGGTTAACCCTAGCTATTTTTATGGAAGCCCTAAATGAAGAATATACTGCATATATATTTCTCATGTATCCTAATGGTAAGCATCGCTTTTGACAGAAGATCAACAAGGCATTGTGTAGATAGTTTTAGTAACTACTGTGAGCCAAGAAATTATCACTTGATAAGTGACTTGGAGTAGGATTTGGTTGTAAGGGTTGTTTATCACTCAAAGCTTTGAAGCACGAGTGTTGTGTCTCTTGATTAAAGCTTTGAAGCAAAATCAAGCATATGTATTGAAGAATGTCTTCATAGTCTTATTAATCAGTAGATTAGTATCATTGCTGTGATTGAGGGGGAGTGAGTAGGAACTCAGGTTTAAGTAGGACTTAGATTGAAGTTGCATTGGGTAGGTCTTAAGTGAAGGAGATAAACTCGTTGGTTTATTCCTAAATTAATACCTCTTATAGTGAATTTCCTCCCTGGCTTGGTATCCCCCAAATGTAGGTGTTGTTACACACTGAACTGGGTTAACAATTGATCGTGTTCTTTACTGTCTTTTAAATTACTGTTTGGTTTGTGTACAATTTCTCAGATACGGTCTCATAACATTCACTGTGACATTAAGTATCTGTTGCCAGAATTTCACAAATGAATCACACCTAGAAAACACAATCATCAGTAGATGAAAAACACAAAAATGAGGTATTTTCACTCATCCACAATCTTGCAAATAATAGACTAAATTATGCATTCATCCAAAAATATACATTGAAAATATAAAAGAAAGAATCTCAAGGGCTTTTCAAGGTTGTAATGTGGCTTGGTTAAGAAATAAGGGATAAGTCCTAAAGCTAATTGGAACAAAAACTTGCCTTAATCTAAGGGAGAGATCAACTCACAAAGTCTCAAGCAAAATAATTTCAATCAAACTTCTTCTTCATTCCAAATCTCAAACCAACACACATCACTTATTAGATCAATTATTCGAACTCTTTTTGTTTTTCTTTTTAAAATATTTTTTCAATATTTTTTCATTTTTCTTCTTTTCACAACCTCATAGCAATCACAACATAAGCACATAAACATTCCTCTCCACAACTTGAATTCAACCATCATCATAATGTGAATACTCCATACTTTCTAAGGCAAGATAAAAATTCAAAATACAACTCATAGTTAAAGGTTTAAGAAAACAAAGAATAAATATCCATACAAAAAGATTAACCAAACACTCATAGACAAGCATTTAGAAAAAACAACATGGATATCGACAAAAAGGGTCAAAAGGGGTTACTAATGATCACACACTCATAAGGTGATTGACTATTTGGCCAAGGTAGTTCTGCTCAAAATGAAACAAAAAATACCTTGATCATTTTCATATTTTCATACAACCAACACAAACAAAAGATTAAACATAATAAAATCCAGTTAAAACAAGAGTTGTGGTCTCCAGCATATGTGAACAATGGAAAGCTACCTCACAAAAAAGGTAGGAACTAAAGTGATTCACAAATGAACAAGTATACAAAAGAATAAATGGCATACAAATTGTAAAAAGTCTAAGTATCATGAATATGCTAAAGTATAAAAAGAGATAAACACATGCCTCGAACGTGTAAATTTGTTTAACAAAATCATTACCACGTATTTGTAAGTTGAAACACTCAAACTTGGAAAATCACCAAAACGACTTCAAGCTATCGAACCAAAATTTAAGCCCAAACAACAATAAAATAATTAATTATACTAATGCTATTTACTATTTAAAGCCTAGGTAGAAGTGGGAAAAAAGAAAGCCAAGCGAAAAATTGAAAAAACTTTACTGGCTCTGCACAGCAGAGCGCGCTAAGCGGCCTGGAGCGCACTTAGCGCACTACACCAGATGCAGGAAAAAAGACAACAGCATCTGGTGTAGCTGATATGCAACTCCACCATCACCTACACACTTTATGTATAACAATTACAATATTCACAACATTAACAAACATACTTCCACAAGCTAAACACGACAAACTTGCGGAAACACATGATTTTACATAACGAAACAAAAGGTAAAAAAATGAATTAACAAGTTTAAAAGTGAAAATTTGAAATTTAAAAACTAATCCAAGTTCAACTTGTTAAGACACAAGTCAACACATAACAAAAACGAATTCAAATAAAAACAATACAACATGTTTGTTTTACGTCATAACCTCGACGCCTTGATTGTGCGATCTAGTAACCTCCTCTTGTCATGCCATGGTATTGTCACACTGCACAAACCTAAAGAAAGTGTCCTAATATCCACACAACAAACATTATGGAAACGAGACAATTCACAACAATACATGAAAACAAAGAAAAACAAATATATGCACAAGTATCATATATAAGCTAATGTATAATTTCTATACAACATATACATTAATTACAAAACTCAAAAACAAAGAAACTATCGCAATGAAAAATAATTAACATTTATCCCCAGTAACGGCGCCATTTTGTGGCTGCTGTAAAGTGGCAAGCAAAAAGTAAAATATTAATTTTTTACCGGGTGATATTTATGTTATATCGTATCATTTCCATAAAGATTGATTATTGATTTTCCGTTCAACAAATCTATCGTTAATGAATTTGGGGGTTGAATGGGTTGTATGGAAAAGGTATCAACAAAAAATAAATGTAAACAAAAACTATAAAGGATAGGCAACTTATCCGGTATGAATGTACACTACTCGTCACAAAATTAAATCTATCGATCAGTTGCACTTAACCTACTATACTCATCAAAATCATCATGGACACCACGAGATGTACCCATAACGAAGGTTATGTCTAACGCCACATCGCGAGACCAACCGTATTACTCTATCGGCAATGTCTTACGCGCTACAACAACACGAAGGCATTAAGCTTTAGCACCCAAAGTGAATATTATCTCTAAATCTATCTATAGAATCTAGAACCTAATAGATATCCATCTCTAATCAAGATTTGTGAGGTATATGTCTATAACAACCCAAATCCAAACATAAAGTAAAAAGATCAAAGGAGACATCAAGATTGATTTGTAAAGCAAGCTTTATACAACACCATGATCAACAAATATACATATGTTCATAGTAAATATACATACAAAATCCAACAAAATAGAAATACACAAAGAGGAAGAAAAATGAACCAAAAATCTCCCGGTTTGTCAGCACTGATTAATGATCAATTCACCCCAGATCATTCGTATGCAAGCTCTGAAGTTGTTTTCCAAGCTCTTTATACCAAAAAATGAAGGTTTGATGAGTTGGGAACAAATAACCCAACACATAACCTAAAAAAAATGTGTTTTTTTACCCCTTTTAACGCAATTCTGTCCAGGGGACCGCACTAATCCGCGAAATCCCGCTAAGCGCGTTCTGCTGTCATGAGAAAAAAATCAGCATTTTGTTTTTCCCATAACTTGAGAACCGCAACTCTGATTTACGCCCGATTCAAAGCATTGGAAAGATTATTCAATGCTCTTTATAAAAATGACAAAATACAAACCAAATTAATGATTTCTTATTCTTTGATTTTGAGCCTTATCCGTTGATGAGTTGCTCAAAATCGTGCGTTTGAAGCCGTGTCTTCGAAACTTTATTGCTCATGCTCCAAATACGTAATAAATACCTAAAAACAAATGGAAAAAAATTAAAGGGCACACTATATACACAAAAACACAAATGAACATAAACTAAACAAATTTACATAAAAGTCAGGATTATTCAATGATTTTACAAACAAAAAGTAGATAAGAGCAATAAAAAGTATATACAAAAATAACTACAATTTGCACTTATCAGTAACCTTGAGCACAAGGTGAAAAATGCTATTATAGTTGGGTAACGATGATTTATGCCACCGTTATGGTTGTCGGATACCTATTGAGAAATTGAGGAACTAATCACCCTTAATCTCTTGTTGATAGTAGACAAGATTTTAATGGATGGGATAAACGTGTCTTACTATCTTGATGGTGTGTAAAGTGATTGACGTTTTATCAAGAGCATAATTGTTCACCATTTTGTGTGAATCTAATTCAAAAAGTGTCTATGAAAGATTTAAGATTTATTAAGCAGTTTAGAGACTTGAGTTGGTATGCGAGCTAACACAGTAGATTAGACGGTTGAGGATGTCAAAAAGTGAGCAGTGATTTCTGGCGGTTACTAAGGAGAGTCTGAAGATAGATGTGAAATTTGTAGATCTGGTGGTTGGTAGAAATCAAAATAAAGACATTGACTTAAGATAGATGACCAGAGTAGCACAGTGGAAGTGTAGTGTGACGTAGTTTGTTATGCAGGTATGACTTTAGAGTCAAAGATTAAATGTTAGAAGTTGTGGGATAATGCAAACTATTAGAAATTCCATGATGGAATTATTAGGTGAAAGGTTACCTATATTATTTGTGTTATCACCATATCAATAGATGTATTGCATTGTGTGATACGGTGGGAGAACTGACTTGGGTGTTTTGCATTATATCGCATATGTTGCGGTTAGTAAGAGTCGCCACTGACTTTTCTTTTATCCAATAAGGAAAGATTGAAAAGAACAGGAAAGACCTTTGAGATTGTTTTCTTGAGTTCGGGGGGTAGGTTATGAAAATGGAAGGTATTAGCACCCTTTTTATCATTAGCTTTCTACGGGCTCTTAGTTGCTTGCTAGATCACTTGCTTTTGTTTGAAAATGTGCTTGTGGTGTGGGTTTTGAAAGTATTTTGAAAAGACACCATCGTTTAGGCAAACTTTGTAATATTTCTCATTCGTAAGAGCGTATACAAAGTGTTGAGCTTTTTGAAAATATTTCATGCTTGGAAAATGTTTTGAAAAGTGTTTTGAAAGTGTTGGTGTTTGTTTTGAAAATAAGCAAGAGTGTTTGTTTTGAAATTGAGCAAGCAATTAGGAAAAATCTACCTACTCAAAAGTCTTAGTTCATTTCTTTCTTTCCTTTGATATTGTTATCTTACCATTGATTTGGTAAGAAACCTTATCTTTGGATGTAAAGGGACATACGTGGGTCGTCGTATAGCCATGATAGCAATGTTGTGAAATATCTTAGTAATTCTCTTTGAGGGACTAAGATCATTTTGAAAGGCAACATTTGATAGCGTCATCGAAGGACTATGATCTTGTATTTTTGATTGCTTTTTGCTAAGATATCCCACATGCATAACATGGCCATTTTGGTAAGGCAACAAAGTGGATTTACCCTAAGGGTGCATGTGTGAATAGTGTGTTGATTTACATGCTTTGCTTTGCCTTGAATTAGGGTTTGCTAACTTGTTAATTTTATCTTTCAATACAAACCCTAATTTACTAGCATTTATATATAAAACATTAAATTGCGGAAAATAAAAATACTAAGCTATTACATCAATAGGGAAGGGGGTATACAAATTTACAAATGGGGGAATGCAAGAAAATTAAATCTAATTAATTATTACAACCATATTGAATATCGTACAAAACTGAAGATAAAATGAAAGAATGCAAAAATGGAAAAAGAAATGATTTTTATTTGATTTTATGAAGGGTTTTAATCTTGACCTAATTAAGAAAAATGATTAGTGAAAATCAAATAAGATTAACTTAAACTAATTAAGAAAAGAAATTAACTAAACAAAGGTTTTTTAGGGTTTTTTTATGAAAAGGTTTTAAGAATAATATAAAAATTATTTAATTAAAATAAACCTAAATTCTAAATCAATTTTAATTTAAAAGAAAATAATATAATATAATAATTAAACCTAATTATCTAAATATTAATTAAAAAAAGAAATTAATTTGTTAAGAAAATTGTTTTTGTTCTTTTTAGTTTTAATAAAGAAAAATAAAATATGAGTGTAAAAATAATAAAATAAATATTTTTGGATTTTTCTATTAATAATAAAAAAAATATTAGTAATAAAAATAATAAAATGAAAATATGAAAGTAAACTAAAATAAAATAAAAATAAAATGAAATAAAGAAATAATGGGCCAGGGGGTGCTGAAGCAAGGCAGGGGGTTAGAAGCTAGCAAAAGACCAAGGCCTACTGTATTGAGGCCCAGGCGTGTGTGTTTGTGACAAAAAAGGAGCAGAAATTGAAAAAAATAACACCAAAAGGTAATGCTGGGTGTTGAACCCTGGACCTCATGCATACACGCGCGCTACCTTTGCCAATGGGGTGGCTGTACATCCGTTAACATTGGCACAACAATAAATATATAACACAAGTTATGCCCTGAATACAACTTCATCTTCAACCTCCAGCCATGGATCTTGTAACTTCATCATTTCTCAACAAAAATGAAAGATGCAAACATGAAAGTTGCTCCATTTTTCCATACGAATCCTACCATATAAATATCATAAGCTATAAATCAAAGATGAATGAGAATTTCTAAAAGTACCAAATTCTGACCTAACTTTTTTTAGAGATTTAAACCTAAAATTCTCTAAGCTTAATCAATATAAATGAAATCCAAGGACATGTACCAAACCAGAATCAAATGATGCTTGTATGAAGAGATAGATGTTTGAAAATTTACCTCTTGCAGCTGGAGTCGTGTATGGAGTTTGAGCAACCTTTGAGATGGCCTGATGATTTATGTAGCTTGCCTGGACCTCCTTGAATGTGTTCCAATTCCTACTTTGCTTTGAGGATGGCTGAAACTCCCAACTCAAGTCAAGTTGCAAGCTTCAGTTTTGGAAATGGTGGACAGTGATGGAGGAATTACAGTCTTGAAACATGGGCTTGGATCACTTGTGTATGATGTATGTAAGGTGTCTGGATGATTAAGAATCAAAACGCACGATTGGAAATGGAGATGGAGAGTTTTGGCTCAAAATTGTCAAGTTGAGCAGTTCTGTGCAGCAAGGGTGTTTGGGAGAGTTTTTAGGAGGCTTAAAATCGTGTCTTAGCTTGCAATAAACTTGTATAGTTATATGAAAAATATCCTAACACTTGAGGTGGCCAGAAGTGTGAGATATAGGGTTATGGCTATGTCACTTAATTTTAAAGAAAAGTGAAAAACATAGTTTCAAGGCATGGTACAAGCATGGTATGAGTTGTTAGAGGCTTTAGACAAGTTTCTTATGGCTATTAGATTGTGTGTGATCAGAATAAAACAAGTGCAAAACTCATGAATTGACTTTGTGCATAAAAGTCACTTTTCCAAAATGGCAATGTTGCCTTTCTTCCTAAAATGGTATTAAGCATGGGCAATGCATTGAATGCTTGGATTAAAGCTTCTAAAAGCTGTATAAACATTTAATTATGGAGTGCCAAACAAGTTTTAGGCCTGCAAAGCAAAGATTATGCAGCCTAGGCTTGGATTTAAATTCTTGTTCATCATGGAAATGACCTATAATTCAAGAATGAATATCCAACTTCTTGTCTTCGATTCTCTTTGCTCAAGCGTGATATCAATGAGTTCTTGGACATTTTGGAAAGCTTGTAACATCCTATACAACCTCTATGTTGATCAATTTTTAAAATAACCCTTGGAACTATGTGAAAAATTTCCATGAAGTTAGGTCAAAATCCTGCCTAAACTAGGGCAAAATTTCACTAAGTTTCCAAGTTTCATGAACATGTATTCACAAAATCATAACTTGAAATCCATGAATTTATAGGAGAAGTTGTGTTCTACAATTTTTTAGATCTCATTTAGATCTACAACTTTCATGTGGAAATTTTCCTTTGAATCATCTTGCATCATGGTGAAAAATTGGCTCAAAGTTGTGAAAAATATGAAGTTTCCAACACTTAGAAAAATTTCTAAGTTTAGAAAATTTGACTTTTCAAAATGAAATCTTGACTATTTGATTTCTTGATGAACAAGTTTCATATTTTGACATGTTTTTATGAATTGTGATCTTTGACACTTGATTTTGACCAAAAAGTCAAAGTTTGACTTTTTAGTGTACAGTTGACTTTTGATCAATTGACTGAAAATTCATCTGTCAATCCATTGATATTGGCCCATGTTTTGAGCCTTGCCATTAGTTCAAAATGATGAAATTTAATCCTTGAGATCATGTCTCCAATTAATCAAACATTTGCTAGGTCAAAAATCAGAAATTGCCTTTTCTTAGTCAAAACCCTAATTTTGACCATTTTGCCCTTTTGATGATCTGATCAAATTTCTTGAGGAATTGTGGTTAAAACTTGATCAAATGACATATATGAGTTCATAATGTTAATATGGATAAAAAATTATGAAGTTTGACTATAAATTGGCCACAGTTGACTTTTTCCCCAATACAATTGATTTTTAGGTCAATTGGTCAATTGATTGAGCAAAAATGTGATCCAAGACTTGAAACTTGACATGAGAAATCTTGAGAGTCCAAAATGATCCATGAAAGTCATATGATCCATTAAAAGTCCATTTATCCTTGTGCAATCTCAAACCCTAATTTTCAGTCATCAATGCTTAAGGAGGTGTATTGAGTGGATCAACCCTAATGCAGTCTTGAACCACATGAAATCTTGTGAGAGATTACTTGATAAATGAGAGGGAAAATTTTGGGGTACAACACATTTCATGATCTATTTTTTGGATATAGCATGGTGGCACTAAGGTTGTGTTGATGTTCTTAGGACGGTATTGTTGTGTGATGTAATAATATAGATGGTGTTCATGTCATGAGACTCTGCGTCCTTAAGCTATGTTGTTATATAGTTTTCTATGGAAAGAACTCGAGGGTGAGAATATTTTTTATTATGAATGGAAATTAGAGAAGCGTTACTTATATTGACTAAAATGACCTTGTTGTGTTCTAGTTCAAGCGTGAACAATATCGTAAAGTAATAGATCTTGTATTGCAGGGTAATGGGACAAGGAGAAAAATGGATATGCACATTCATAACTCGGTAGTAATGCATCTTGTTGGACTGTTGTAGTTGACGATATATAATGTTGGATAGTAGTATTCGAAAGATTTCCAAACATGACGTTGGAGCTGTAGGGTGGGATGCGAGAGTCGTATCTAGAGTTGTTTGCAATAGATAACTTTCGAGGACAAAATAATCTAAGTGGAGGAGAGTTGTAACACCTCGATTTTAATTGGAATTATTTTATTGGAATAAAATAGATGATATGACGTACTTATATGTGTTGATGATATTATGATGCATTTTGATTAAATTGTTGGAAGGATAGATGTAATAATAATTGAAGAAGTTAGGGGTGTATGGCTAATAATGTAGAGACGTGGGAGTGAATGAAGAATATTAGCAACATTATTATTATTATTATTATTATTATAATTACTACTATATTTATAAGAGATAAATGGTAATTTATAATATTAATAATTAACAAATAAAATAAACCTAGTAACAAGAGGAGGGGTAAAGTTGGTATATAGATTTAGGGATCTAAAGTGTGTATTAGAACAATAGAGGAAATAACATGATGAATAGATCGTAGAAGTGAGAAGAGAAGAAAGAAGAGAAGAGTATACAAGCTAGGGCGAGGAATTTCCGGTAGAGAGCTTAGAATCGTAAACCTAAGGTAAGGGTGGATTTCTGACTCTCTAATAGGTGGTTTAATTGTGGGTAGATGATGATATTGAATGTTAGGTTTTGCGGTAAATTATTATGAAATTGATTGTTGCAATTGCTTGTAAATGATGAGATTGATGTGTTGATTGTGTTGGAATTGTGGTATATGATGTGTGTTGATGATTTAAAATAATTGATGTATATAATCTTTCATAAAAAGTGGTTTTTGGATGAAGAGGATGGGATTTCGTAGCAGAAAATTCAGGTTTTTGGGTTTGTTCGCGATGGCTAATCAGTTACCATATATGGGTAACTGGTTACTGCTGTTTGTGTTTTGAAACATTTGGCTACTGACTTGCAGTAACCAATTACCGAAACTGGGTAATCGGTTACAGCGAATAATTTCGAAGAAAATAGGGTTACTGTCTTGCAGTAACCGGTTACCGTAACTAGGTAACAGGTTACCGCTCAAGCTGGCAAAATTTTTGAAAACTTTGAAAAATCACAACTTTTGCCTTGGGTGTCCGTTTGACGCACCGTTTATGTGACACCCCAAATTTATTCAAGTGTTAAATAATTAGGAATTTAATTATTAAATTAATTAAAGGCTTAATTAATAATATTTTGGATTAAATGGATGAATTAATTATGAAATTAAAAAGGAAGACTGGGGGGTGTAAGGTTGAATTAGAGGTGTGTGAAGTAAAAAGCTCTACTAAATAATAACTAATTTATTACTATTATTTGGAAAATAATAAAAGGAATATAAAAAGAAGGATAAAAAGGAAAATAAAAAGAAGGTTATTTGGAAAAGTCATTATACGTGAAATTGGAGAAGAGAAGAGAAGAGAGGAAAAAGCCAAACACCGTGAATTCGAAGGATCATCGCGAGGTAAGGGGTGATTTCGATTAATTACTATGCCTTATAGATTTTGGGATCAATAGAATTGATTAAGCATGTTAGGAATCTCAAATTAGGATTTTCTAGGTTTGTAGAATTTGTCCCTAATATTGTCAAATTGTGTGGAATTGAACCAATTGCATGATATAGGATTGTTAGGAATGGTTGAATTGTGTTATTTGACATTATGTTGATGTTACTTGGGTGATTCTGGTGTTAATTGATGTGGTCATTCGTAATGGAATGTTGGAATTGAATCATGAACAACCTGCTGTCAATAGAATTGGAGTTTCTGCTACAGGTGGTCGCAGGAACCGGTTCCCAGTGGGGAGGAACCGGGTTCCACTGTGCGAAGTTATAAAAACTGGAAAAATTGCACGTAGGAACCGATTCCTGTATAGGTAGGAACCGGGTTCTCATACATTTTCCAGAAACGTGATTTTTGAACTTCGCAGGAACCGGTTCCTGCATATGTAGGAACCGGGTTCTGCTATAACTTTTTGAAAAATATTAAACTTTAAAAATCCGTAACTTTCAAACCGTAATTCCATTTTAGTCGCCGTTTTGGAAGTTGTTTCTTAAATTAAATACTCTATTTTATAAAATGAAGAAAATAACTGTAACTTGATTTTATTTTGAAAATGTGTTGACTTTCCGATTATGCGGTTTGTTATTATGTGCATATTTGGTGTATATGCAATGGTGTATCCATGATAATTGATTGTATCAGGTCTTGGTGGATGAAGTGCATGTTTATGCTGTTTGATGTGTGTATGATAAATAATGATATCATGTTTTTTTTGGTTTTGGTTCAGTTATGATAAATTGATGTATTTCATAGACTGATTTGATGTTGCATGCTGGTGATGTGCGTGCATATGCATTGTTTTGGTGAAGTTAATTCCCATTGTGTGGAATTTGACTTGTATTACCGTTAACCTATACCCGGGTGATGATGGGTGGTTAGGCTGGATTCGTGTCTGGGTGTTTATGGACGAATCGATGGTTTCTGTATTCGGTTGATGATGGATCAGTGTTGGGTGACTTGGTCACGTGTTGGTACCACATGCATTGTGTCTGCATTTGTGTTTGCATGGAATTGTAGCATGTTAGGATGTCTTCCAGTGTTACAATTCTTTGGTTGATTATTGATTTGTGCATAATGACTTGTATGATTGGAACTGCGTGTTGAATCTGAATTTATGCTAAAAGGGGTGAAATAATATGCTTGTGATATAATGCTGATTGAGAAGCTTATAATGCATGTTAATTATGAGAAATCTCACCCTTACTTTAACAATTTCAGATTAAAGTTAGCAGCTCAGGAGTTGGTGAGGATGGATCTAGAGCTATGTTACTTTAAGTCCACGTGTCAGTGTCGTGCTCTGATAGGTTGTAACACTGGGGGAACGTTTGAATGATGAGTTTTATTTTATACTCTATTCTTTAATTTATGTTGGGAATACTTATGAAGTGAAGTTATTCCAGTTTTGAGACATTTCCGCTATGTAGAACATGATATTGATTTGAATATTTATCTTAATAATTCCTTTAGTAAAGCATGATAACTGCAGTTTTGAGGTTTTTATATTTATCTTGGATTGTGACATCCTTGTTTTCCATGTTACTCTGATTTAATTAATATATTCGCGGGTTATTTAGAAGGGGTGTTACAATAGTGGTATCAGAGCATAGTCGGTCTTGTCTTGTGTCGTTATCCCTTTTGTATGCGACTAGTGTAAGATGACACTGTCGATACTTGTGTGCTGATGAGGTTGTTTTGTAATGTTACAGAACAATGGCCGGAAGAGGTAACAGAAGAAACGACGATGCTCTTGCTGAAGCATTGGGAATGTTGGATGGAGTACTCGGAGGGAACCAGTAGGAAGCCGTGATTGGTGCTGACCGACAATTGGGGAATTTTCAGAGGAATAATCCTCCGTTGTTCAAGGGTGCACATGATCCCGAAGGTGCTCAGAAGTGGTTGAAGGAGATCGAGAGGATCTTCAGAGTAATTGACTGTGATGAAGGGCTGAAGGTGAGATACGGAACTCACATGTTAACAGAGGAAGCTGATGACTGGTGGGTTGCTACCAGAACTGAAATGGAAGAAGATGGTATTGCATTGACTTGGGCTGTGTTCAGGAGGGATTTTCTGAGGAGGTACTTTCCTGAGGACATCAGAGGCAAGAAGGAGATTGAGTTTCTGGAACTCAAGCAGGGTAACAAGACTGTCAGTGAGTATGCTTCGAAGTTTACTGAGTTAGCGAAGTATTATGCTCATTATACTAACGACGCAGATGGAGAATTTTCCAAATGTATCAAGTTTGAGAATGGTCTTCGTGATGAGATTAAGCAGGGTATTCGGTATCAGCGTATCCGAAGATTTCCTGATCTAGTTGACTGTAGTAGGATTTTAGAGGAGGATCTTACTAGCACTAAGTCAAATGCTCGAGGGTATGTTGATAGGAAGGGTAAGCAACAGATGGATCGTGGTAAGCCTTATGATAGAAGTAATCAGAGACCCGGTGGTTGGAAGAAGTTTGGTGGAGGAGATTCTAGTTCTTCCATTAAGTGCTACAAGTGTGGTGAGACAGGACATCGTATGGTGGATTGCAAAAGTAATGATAAGAAGTGTTTCAAGTGTGGGAAACTCGGCCATGTGGCCAATGATTGCAGAGTAAGAGTGGTGACTTGTTACAACTGTGGTGAAGAAGGTCATACTCGTCCTCAGTGTACAAAACCCAAGAAGGAGCAAGCTGGTGGTAAAGTGTTTGCATTGTCTGGGTCAGAGACTAAGCCAGATGATCGGCTGATTAAAGGTACATGTTTTATTAATGACATACCTTTGATTGCGATTATTGATACTGGAGCTACGCATTCTTTTATTGCTTTGGATTGTGCTAAAAGATTGAATTTGGAAATTTCTAATATGGATGGAAGTATGGTTATTGATACTCCTGCTCGGGTTCAGTGACTACTTCGTATGTTTGTAGGAATTGTCCTATTGTGATTTTTGGTAGGGGTTTCGGTATGGATTTGGTGTGCCTGCCGTTAGAACAACTTGATATCATCCTTGGAATGAACTGGTTGGAATTCAACCAGGTTCATATCAACTGTTTTGCGAAGACGGTTATTTTTCCTGAAGAGGTTGGTGTCGAAGATATGACTATGTCGGTTAAACAGATGAACCTAGCTGTGAAAGATGGTGCTGTGGTATTTATGTTGTATTCTGCAATAAAAGCGGAGGGAAAAGCAAAGAGTGATGGATTGCCAGTGGTGAATGAATTTCCAGAGGTGTTTCCGGAAGACGTTAGTGAATTGCCACCTGAGATGGAGGTAGAATTTACTATAGATTTGATTCCTGGAACTAGTCTAATGTCGATGGCGCCTTACCGTATGTCGGCATCTGAATTAGCGGAGTTAAAGAAACAGTTGGAGGAGTTACTTGAGAAGAAGTTTATTCGTCCGAGTGTTTCGCCGTGGGGTGCTCCGGTGTTGTTGGTTAATAAGAAAGAAGGTTCAATGAGATTATGTGTTGATTACAGACAGCTGAATAAAGTTACAATCAAGAATCGGTATCCTTTGCCGAGGATCGATGATTTGATGGATCAACTAGTTGGAGCTTATGTATAGTAAGATTGATCTGAGATCTGGATATCATCAGATTCGTGTGAAGTCGGAAGATATTCAGAAAACTGCATTTAGAACGAGGTATGGGCATTACGAGTATTCTGTTATGCCGTTTGGAGTTACTAATGCACCTGGTGTTTTCATGGAGTATATGAACAGGATATTTCATCCGTATCTTGATAGGTTTGTGGTGGTGTTCATTGATGATATTCTAATTTATTCGAAGAGCGATGAAGAGCATGCAGAACATCTCAGAGTTGTGTTGGAATTGTTGAAAGAGAAGAAGCTTTATGCGAAGTTGTCCAAGTGTGAATTCTGGTTAAGTGAAGTAAGTTTTCTTGGCCATGTAATTTCCAAGAATGGAATTGCTGTGGATCCTACGAAGGTAGAAGCAGTATCTCAGTGGGAAGCGCCGAAGATTGCTTCTGAGATCCGTAGTTTTCTGGGTCTTGCAGGTTATTACAGGAAGTTTATAGAAGGATTTTCCAAATTAGCGTTACCGTTGACTAAGTTGACCAGGAAGGGTCAGATGTTTGTTTGGGATGTTGAATGTGAGAAAGGATTTCAAGAGCTGAAGAGGAGGTTGACAAGTGCTCCGATCTTGATTTTTCCAAATCCGACTAAGTCTTTTGTTGTGTATTATGACGCATCATTAATGGGATTAGGTGGTGTGTTGATGCAAGATAAGCAGGTGGTGGCTTATGCTTCGAGACAATTGAAAGTACATGAAAGGAATTGTCCGACTCATGATTTGGAGGTGGCAGCTGTTGTGTTTGTTTTGAAGTTGTGGAGGCATTATTTATATGGTTCTCGGTTTGAGGTGTTAAGTGATCACAAAAGTCCGAGGTATCTCTTTGATCAGAAAGAGTTGAATATGAGGCAGAGGAGATGGTTAGAATTTCTAAAGGATTATGATTTCGGTTTTAATTACCATCCCGGTAAGGCAAACGTTGTTGCGGGTGCCTTGAGTAGGAAGTCCTTGCATATGTCGATGTTAATGGTCCGTGAGTTAGATTTGGTTGAGCAGTTCAGAGATTTAAGTTTGGTATGTGAAACTACTCCGAATAGTGTGAAATTGGGTATGTTGAAACTGACTAGTGGTATTCTGGAAGAAATTCGGAATGGAAAGAAGTCCGATGTTGGGTTAGTTGATAAATTGACATTGATCAACCAAGGTCAAGGAGGCGAGTTCCGGATTGATGAGAATGGTGTTATGAGATTTGGTAATAGGGTGTGTGTTCCGGATGTTGCAGAGATTAGGAAGAGTATTTTGGAAGAAGGACATCGTAGTGGATTGAGTATTCATCCTGGTGCTACTAAAATGTACCATGATTTGAAGAAGTTGTTTTGGTGGCCAGGAATGAAAAAGGAAATTGCTGAGTTTGTGTATGCTTGTTTGGTTTGTCAGAAGTCGAAGATTGAGCATCAAAAACCGTCAGGATTGATGGAACCGTTGTTTGTTCCGGAATGGAAATGGGATGGAATCTCTATGGATTTTGTATCTGGTTTGCCAAGGACATCGAAGAATTGTGATTCTATCTGGGTTATTGTTGATCGGTTGACGAAATCTGCTCACTTTATTCCGATAAGAATGGATTATCTGATGGAAAGGTTGGCAGAATTATATGTTGAGAAGATTGTGAGTTTGCACGGTATTCCTTCTAGTATTGTGTCAGATCAAGATCCGAGGTTTACATCTAAATTTTGGACGAGATTGCAAGAAACTTTGGGTACTAAGTTGCGTTTGAGTTCCGCTTATCATCCATAGACAGATGGTCAGACGGAGAGAACGATTCAGACGTTGGTAGATTTGTTAAGAGCTTGTGTGTTGGAGAAAGGTGGAGCTTGGGATAGTTATCTACCATTGATTGAGTTTACCTTCAACAATAGTTTTCATTCGAGCATTGGTATGGCTCCGTTTGAGGCATTGTATGGTAGGAGGTGTCGGACACCGTTGTGTTGGTATGAATCTGGAGAGAGTGCTGTGATTGGACCGGAAATTGTCCAACAGACTTCGGAAAAGATTAAGATGATTCAGGAGAAGATGAGGACTTCTCAGAGTCGTCAGAAAAGTTATCACGATAAGAGGAGGAAAGATCTTGAGTTTAGCGAAGGAGAACATGTTTTTATGCGAGTTACTCTGATGACTGGTATTGCTTGAGCTTTGAAGTTAAAGAAGTTGACTCCATGTTTTATTGGTCCGTTTCAGATTACCAAGAGAGTTGGGAAAGTTGCTTATCAGATTGCTTTGCCGCCGTCACTTGCAAATTTGCATGATGTCTTTCATGTATCCCAGTTGAGGAAGTACATTGCTGATTCGTCTCATGAGATTCGGGTAGACGATATACAGGTACGAGAGAATTTGACTATGGAAGCGGTACCTGCGAGAATTGAGGATCGGAAGTTGAAACAGTTGCGAGGCAAGGAGATCGCGTTGGTAAGAGTGGCTTGGGGAGGACCAGCAGATGGAAATGTCACTTGGGAGTTGGAGAGCCAGATGAAGGACTCGTATCCCGAACTGTTCGTCTAAGGTATGTTTTCGAGGACGAAAACTCTTTTAGTTGGGGAGAGTTGTGACACCCCAAATTTATTCAAGTATTAAATAATTAGGAATTTAATTATTAAATTAATTAAAGGCTTAATTAATAATATTTTGGATTAAATGGATGAATTAATTATGAAATTAAAAAGGAAGACCGGGGGGTGTAAGGTTGAATTAGAGGTGTTTGAAGTAAAAAGCTCTACTAAATAATAACTAATTTATTACTATTATTTGGAAAATAATAAAAGGAATATAAAAAGAAGGATAAAAAGGAAAATAAAAAGAAGGTTATTTGGAAAAGTCATTATACGTGAAATTGGAGAAGAGAAGAGAAGAGAGGAAAAAGCCAAACGCTGTGAATTCGAAGGATCATCGCGAGGTAAGGGGTGATTTCGATTAATTACTATGCCTTATAGATTTTGGGATCAATAGAATTGATTAAGCATGTTAGGAATCTCAAATTAGGATTTTCTAGGTTTGTAGAATTTGTCCCTAATGTTGTCAAATTGTGTGGAATTGAACCAATTGCATGATATAGGATTGTTAGGAATGGTTGAATTGTGTTATTTGACATTATGTTGATGTTACTTGGGTGATTCTGGTGTTAATTGATGTGGTCATTCGTAATGGAATGTTGGAATTGAATCATGAACAACCTGCTGTCAATAGAATTGGAGTTTCTGCTACAGGTGGTCGCAGGAACCGGTTCCCAGTGGGGAGGAACCGGGTTCCACTGTGCGAAGTTATAAAAACTGGAAAAATTGCACGTAGGAACCGATTCCTGTATAGGTAGGAACCGGGTTCTCATACATTTTCCAGAAACGTGATTTTTGAACTTCGCAGGAACCGGTTCGTGCATATGTAGGAACCGGGTTCTGCTATAACTTTTTGAAAAATATTAAACTTTAAAAATCCGTAACTTTCAAACTGTAATTCCATTTTAGTCGCCGTTTTGGACGTTGTTTCTTAAATTAAATACTCTATTTTATAAAATGAAGAAAATAACTGTAACTTGATTTTATTTTGAAAATGTGTTGACTTTCCGATTATGCGGTTTGTTATTATGTGCATATTTGGTGTATATGCAATGGTGTATCCATGATAATTGATTGTATCAGGTCTTGGTGGATGAAGTGCATGTTTATGCTGTTTGATGTGTGTATGATAAATAATGATATCATGTTTTTTTTGGTTTTGGTTCAGTTATGATAAATTGATGTATTTCATAGACTGATTTGATGTTGCATGCTGGTGATGTGCGTGCATATGCATTATTTTGGTGAAGTTAATTCCCATTGTGTGGAATTTGACTTGTATTACCGTTAACCTATACCCGGGTGAGGATGGGTGGTTAGGCTGGATTCGTGTCTGGGTGTTTATGGACGAATCGATGGTTGCTGTATCCGGTTGATGATGGATCAGTGTTGGGTGACTTGGTCACGTGTTGGTACCACATGCATTGTGTCTGCATTTGTGTTTGCATGGAATTGTAGCATGTTAGGATGTCTTCCAGTGTTACAATTCTTTGGTTGATTATTGATTTGTGCATAATGACTTGTATGATTGGAACTGCGTGTTGAATCTGAATTTATGCTAAAAGGGGTGAAATAATATGCTTGTGATATAATGCTGATTGAGAAGCTTATAATGCATGTTAATTATGAGAAATCTCACCCTTACTTTAACAATTTCAGATTAAAGTTAGCAGCTCAGGAGTTGGTGAGGATGGCTCTAGAGCTATGTTACTTTAAGTCCGCGTGTTAGTGTCGTGCTCTGATAGGTTGTAACACTGGGGGAAACGTTTGAATGATGAGTTTTATTTTATACTATATTGTTTAATTTATGTTGGGAATACTTATGAAGTGAAGTTATTCCGGTTTTGAGACATTTCCGCTGTGTAGAACATGATATTGATTTGAATATTTATCTTAATAATTCCTTCAGTAAAGCATGATAACTGTAGATTTGAGGTTTTTATATTAATCTTGGATTGTGACATCCCTGTTTTCCATCTTACTCTGATTTAATTAATATATTCGCAAGTTATTTAGAAGGGGTGTTACAGTTTAGACCGTTAAAAAGCTAAAAACATTTTATACATTATGATAATAATTTTGATAACAGTAGGTGAATTATTTTTAGGTTGAAGGCTTATGCCTTGGGTGTCAGTGTTAGTTGTTGTAGATTAATTCGGATGGTCCTATTTTAATGATGAATTCTTATCGTCGTGAAATTAATCATGAGGATTTTGGTGTTGATGTGATGTGATATTTTTTGTCTTATGATGATTACCTTGGTGAAGTATTATTCCTTGTGTGTTAATGTTGTATGAAGTGTGAAGTATATTGTGTGATTAAACGTGATTGTGTTGTACGAATGATGTATGAATGTACTGCATAATATATTGCAATATTGAGAAGATGTTTTTGATGACCTAGAATTGGCGTGATGTTGATGGTTATGCTTGTGATTGCATAATTTTGGTTGTGGCATGTCACATTTCATGCATCGTTGAGGGCTTATGGCCTGGCCTGTTTTGGCAATCGTTGAGGGCTTATGCCATGGCCTTTATGGCAAATGTTGAGGGCTTATGCCTTGGCCTTTATGGAAAATTTTGAGGGCTTATGCCCTGGCCTTTATGGCATTTGTTGAGGGCTTATGCCCGGGCCTGTATGTAAATTTGTTGAGGGCTTATGCCCTTATGATACCTCATGCATCTTGCATTAGTGTCAGTCGCATTGCATTTGTTGAATTGTTGATATTTGATGAAGTTGAGTTGTATGTTTGATTTATGTCGTATGATGGGTGATGATAATTAAGTATTTATTCGTGTAATCGTTATGAACTATAATTCATGATTGCGGGACTCGAAATCTTGCATGATATACTTGTTGTTACTCATGATTATATGACTTATTTTATTGTCATGATATCTCACCCTTACTATTTGAATGTTGCCTCCATGTGGGTAACGTGCAGATAGCCATGAGTAGTGTGAAGTCGGAGAGTCTAGAAGAGGTTGCTTTCTCTTATTGAGTGGTGTCATTGCTCTGATATATAACACCGGGGGGATGAGCGCTCGATTGTTTTATTTAATTGATGTCTTTTTGAGGATTTTGGGAGTGTTGTACACTCTCTCTTTTAATGTATTTCATTGTTGATTTTATAATGGTTGAAGGTTTTAGAATAATTATGAAATTATTTATGTTGCGTTAATAATGTTGAAGTTTGAAGATTATGTTGAAATATTGTCGGTTCATCCGAAATGTGTGTTATATATCTGTCTTATCTTAACTGAGCAAATTTGAATATGTTGAATGATGTGACATCCTATTTTGGAGTTTTATTTTACTCTGATTTTTATTAAAGTTTATCGTTGGGGAAATAAGGTGTTACAACTTATCAAATTTCAAAGAGCTAATGATGAGAGAATTTTAAATGTCGGATCTGGGAAAATTGTCTTACTTCCTAGGTATGTAATTCCAAATGTTTAAGAAAGGAATGGTGCTACATCAAAGGAAGTAGGTCAAAGAGATACTCAAGAGATTCATGATGGATGATTCGACTTCTACATCTTCGCCTGTTGAACCAAATTTGAAGTTGGAGAAGCATGGAGAGGAAGACAAAATCGATGCAAATTTGTTTAAACAAATAGTTATATCTCTGAGATATATATGCAACAATCGACCTTATATATGTTTCCCAATTGGATTGATGAGCATATACATGAGTGAACCAAGGGTGTCATACATGAAGGCTGTAAGAAGAACTTTGAGATACTTAAAAGGATCGATAAAATATGGAATTCTATTTCGACGAGAGTTTGAAAGCAAATAAGATACTATAACTTGATATTCAAATGCTGATTGTTGTAGAGATAAGGAAGATCAATGTAGCATAACTGGTTATTTCTTTCAAGTCTTTGGTGCCCCAATCTTATGGTGCTCAAGAAAGCAACATGTGGTGGCATTATCATCGTGCAAGGATGAATATATAACATGATCATATATCTCATGTCAAGAAATTTGGATCAGATCTCTGTTGGAAGAGACAAAGTTCGAAGTTAAGAAACCTCTTGTGTTGCAGATTGACAACAAGCCATCCATTAATCTTGCAAAGAATCTAGTTTTGTATGGAAGGATAAATCATACCGAAACTAGATTTCAATTCTTGAGGGAGAAGGTAAACCAATGTGAAATTGAAGTAAGACATTCTTCAAGTGAAGCATAGTTGGTCGACATTTTCACCAAAGAATTGAAGACCGATAGATTCCTGAATTTGAGAAAGAAACTAGGAATAGTTTAGATCAAGTATGACTAGCGTAAGATCGACAACTTGGATTATAGGGGGTATGTTGAAACATTAGATATAATAGTAGATATAATCCAAAGTTGTGTAATCCAATCCCAAGCCCAATTAGGGTTTGTTAGCATACTTAGTGCACAAGTTAGTTATATATAAATAGACTAGTTTGTAAATCAGTTGTAACAATTCAATTAAATAATAAAATCCTTATTTCCTTTATTCTCTCTCTCCCCTCACTAAAAGTGCCTCACGCACTAACAATATGGTCTCACGGTAGTGTTATACCCCAATTTTTGCCCCTAAGATCTCACATTATCTCATGTTATCAATACATCAAGATCACACATTAGGGCTGGTTTTCCCTTTTACTTCATCCTATCTTTAAGTTTGTTCTGTAGGGATCACCAAACACCTTAAATTGTGTATCTTGTTGTTTACGCGTGAATTTGGTAAACAACCGCTAGTCCTCCAAACTAAATACTTTGGTAACTTGCAGGATCGACTAGATTGATCCTATGACATGTGTCTAAGTTTCTAAGATTAAACTTGTAATGGGATTCATGTTTAACATTTTTTTGTGATAAAAATATAAAGATTATAATTATAATTTAAAGTAAGTTCGAAGAAAAGGGTTTCAAATTCGTATTGTAAAGGTTTCGATTGGAAACATAAAGAAACGTAAAGGAAATTAAAAATAAATGTAAATGACTTGGGAAAGTAAAAGTTTTGACTAAAAAGTAAAGGAAATACTGGAAATGTTAAAATACTTGATATTTATAAAGTAAAATTATTCGAAAAGAACAATAATAGTGTCTATACGTACATTTTCTGCAACTCTTTTCTCTAACACTTGGTACTTCGAGTATATTGAGTAACTTGTACAAAATGAACACCTCTTGAATCCTAACAATAATATCCCTATTTATACTAATTTGACCCTAACGATCTTTCTATAATAGAGTTCCACGTTCTAAGATTGCATGTCCTTCGAACCCATCAGACTTCCACGCATCTTCTATGACTCAAACATTTGATTTCAAATTCAAATTCCTCTCTTTTGTTGGCGCCAAGTTTTTGACGTATATATCCAAAACCTTTCGATTTCAAAATATACTTAACGAATATTTATTATATTCGTTTTGTATGTCCGTCGAACCATTTCGAACGCTTGGGCTTTTACTCAATTCAATCCAAACAAAGCCCAAACACCAAAAATAATATTAATGCGTTCAAACAACCGTTGTAATTGAAATTCCAAGCCAATACTTGTACATGTATTTTTTTAGAGGGATTAATTTTTAACTAACATCAAAATATGTATATATGTTTCTTTGGATGTTCATATTATAAGTGATGACATAATTGCATCCATCTTACCATCTAACCTATGGTTTTGAGGGATAATCTTGAGTCAAATGGTTCTTCAATGGATTTCAAGAGCTTAAGCTTCAAGGCTATGTCTATGATATCAATTTTTTGTGGTTCAAAGATATTTGTCACCTTATTTAGGTCATGTTTTTCTCAAGGTTGGTGGTCACATTCATCAAGAAGATTCATACGTTCGTGTGTTTATTTCCATGCCTTCTTTAATAAGTTTCATTGAGACTTAAGCTCCACATTTGAGTGTGCTTCAAGATAACTTCATTTCAAGGTCTAATGTGATCCATCATTCTCTATTTTTCAAATAAAGTTTAAAAGGTTCAAGGATGATTCAATAAGTTTGACCTAATTGAGCAAGTGCTTGATTTAGTGACCACAAGTGCATAAATCCCTAAATTTTCAATATTTTGAGTTGGTTATTTTTGCAATGGACTCTTATCATCATATGTAACAAATTCTCTTCATATGACTAGATCCAATTGTGCAAGAAAAATCGCCAAAAGTTGAAAGGGGTTACAAGTCATTTTTGGCACTCTCTGAGTAAAGGTTGGCTGACTTCCAAGGACCATATCTTGCACATTTTTTGATATTTTTGATTGATTCCAAATCCATGATTCTCTTTGAAGGGTCCTTAACAAGTTATCTTCAAGGGTTTAAGGCTAATTTTGAATGGAAGACCACTAATGGTTGAAGAAGATTACAAGTCCTTTGAAAAGGCTATCAAATTCTCTTGTGTGACTTCAAAGGATCATAACCTGGTCATATTTTATCTCGTTGAGCTCATTCATTTTTCAAAATAAACTTAAGTATCTCTACTATAACGTTGTTTGAATGAGCAAGACTTGGAAATGCTTGGAAGTTTGTTTAAGAATTGAAAATATTATAGGTCATTTGTGAATTTCCCCAAATTTGTTCATCATCTTCCAAAGACCACAACTATTTCAATTTTTATGATTTTTGAATGATCTCAGTCCCAAAATTCAATTTGAAGAGTCTACTTCATTTCATCTTAAAGGATCAAGATCAAATTTTGAGTGGAAGGTCATGTAACTTTGAAAAACATTATATGTCATTTTGAAGGTCAACACTTAAAATTTTTATAAGTACAAAGAATCCGTGTGTTTTCCATGATTTCAAATGAATCTCAAGCATCCAAATGAAAAATTTCAAAGAACATTATATATTATTTTGAAGCTCAAGCATCCAAATGAAAACTTTAAAATCACATTGTCAAGATTTTTATCATCTAACTCTCCAAAGAACCCAAGATTGCATCATAAAGGTCCCTGAGTTACTTGCACCATGGTTGCAAAGTTGGTACCTTGAAACCGGAGTTTCCTCATTATGTCAGAATTTGATTTTCACAATGTGGCTTCTAAACAGCAAATTTGTGCATTTTTTTTGCTTTAAACATGTTTAACCAGCTTGCTAAACACGATTAGAGCCTTGAAACACAAGATTTGAGTGAGTTTTGCTGTACATGGAGTCACGTGTCCTTCATGCTCACAACTTCACTCGATTTCCCTCTAAACCTCACTATTTCTTACAATTCTCATTGTCATTCAATATCCTATAAATAGAGGGACACATTCCATTCATTTTCCCAAGCTTGAACAATCAAAATCACCCTGTCAAACTGTCTCCATAGCTCACATTTCTGAGTTTTCAGTTTCTCATTTCCTTCACTTCCAACCCTTGTTTTTGATTGATTATTCATTCTTGAACTTCACTGAAACTAACAATAGAAGAATTAAGCCTTGAGGTACTCTAAATCGTGCTAGCCAAGTCAAGTTCCAAAGCGATTTCAGTGGACTTCGTTCAAGTAGGAATTGACATCAAACCTTCGAACTCAAATTACTGGAATAGTCTATGATGCTCATTGATGGTTGCTGATGGTTTAATTTTGGTTAATTGATGTGTTTGATACCTCTGTTTTTAAATTCAAATTTCTCAAACTTCTCTGGTTTCTTTAAATTGAGTAAGCTATGGTTTAAATAAATTTTTCGTGAGGGGTTGGTTAGAATTATCTGGATGAGACAAATTCAATGACACCGCTGTGAGATTCTAATGTTTTCGTTTGAAGAATCTCACAAAATCCCAATTCGCAGGTGGCTGGAGGTTGAATACGATCTACGTGTCGTTCTTCAACCAATGAACCTTGGCCAATTTTTTAAATTTGATTGGCTTGGCTATTTTGTGTTACAAATGCGTGCATTGACTCTGTCTCACCGTGTGTCCACACCTTTGGTTCGTTCAGATTGCCAGCGTGTTTAAAAACACATTTAGATCCAATGCTCTACATTTTTTTTCCTTTTTTATATTTTATTTTTTAAAACTGATGATCCGGTGTGAAATTCAAGGATGACCATAACACGCACAATACGTGAAATCCATCATATATGCTTACTGAACGCGTTTTGACATTGATCCAGTGGTCTACATTATTTTAGCTTTATTTTTATTTTCTGATATTTCTATTTAATTGTTTTAAACTTCAAAAATTCATAAAAAATACATTTGAACTTCTAAAGTTATGAAAATTATCAAAAATACTTTTGATTTTTCTCTTTTCTGATTTTTATTTTTTCACAATTTTATTTTGTGATTTGGTTTTTTTAAATATTTTTCACTTTATTTGACTTGTTTTAATTATTTAAAAATACTTTTTGATCTTTTAAAATTCTGAAACATTTATGAAGGGATCCAATGGTATTTTGACAAATATTGGTGACCTTGTTTAATTTGTATTTCTGATTTTACTATTTTTTTTTTTTGTAATTTTTGGTTTATTTTGATTAAGTTTTGTATTTTAAAAAATAGTTCCCGACTTTTAAAAATTCTAAATTTTTTTGTCAACACTTGTTGACTCATTTTAACCTATGATATTTTTTTTTGGATTTTTATTTGGTATTTTAATACACTTTGTGTATTTACCAATTATTTCCTTTTTATTAGTCATTTAAATATTGCTTTTTATTAATTATATTTTATTATTTTTGTGATTGGTTCTGATTTGGAGACACTTGAGCGTTATTTTGGGACAAGTTCCTCAACCTCATTGGATCTTGGGTGTTGATAGGTCAAAAAACTAATCCACCAAAATGGGTGAATGATGTTGACGATATTTGAAATCCTAGTTTCATCTGATACATTGGTTACACTATCATTTCCCTCCCTCTTCATCTTATCCCTTTCTTGTTTTTATTTGTGCTACATGTTTTTGGAGAATGATCTACATATCATTTCTTTAACATGTATGGTACATAGATTGTTATTGAGCGTCCTCAAAATAGGCGTGACTTCTCCATAGCGCTAAATTTGTCCCGATTCGAAAAATGATCATTCGTGGCCCAAACTTTATGTTTGAAAGCCCAAGTATAATTGATTATTGGATTTTAGTTCAAAACCTATGAAGCTTGTTGTTAGGAGGCTTTGGTCTTACCAATCCTCTAACAAGCCTTCATCAACTTTGACCTAAGTTCGATCTTCAATTATCGTTGGTCATATGTGTTGGCTTTGAGTACTTGAAATGAATGATATAATTGACAAAAAGCAAATGAAACTTGTTATTGAGAGACTTTGATTTTATCAATCTTCTAATGAGTTTTCAAAAGCAAGCTTCAAGATGTTCATTCAACTAACAGTTTGTTATATTTGACCTTTAACTTCTAATTCACTAACAATTAACTTTACTTTATGCCTTTATTTTGTAACTTTACTTTTATATACCATTTATTTTTTAGCATTTACATCTCATACTATTTGTCTTTTGCTCACTTGAACATATATTTTTTACTATTTACCTTTTGCTCACTTTTAACAATTACATCCACATGCGGATTTTAATATTAAAACACGGTAATAAAATACAAGGAATTAAATATAAATTTTTTTATTAAAAAACAGATTGTTAATCTTATTTTACTTTTTGTTAAATTGTAATTCAGTGTGTCGAAACTATGTGTCGAAAAGATTTGATTTGTTTTAGATTTAAATAGATTTGATTTAAGTCTAGAATAAATTAGATTTGATTTAGTAACAAAAAGATATTTTGGGCTTTGGGCTTAGGGTGTAAGCTCAGTTATAAATAGAGGGAGTAACCCCTATTTTTGTAAGCAAGTCAAGCAAGTTGTATTCACATAATTTGTAGTTGCAAGTGAATAACAAAGTTTTCACAGTTTGTGAGCAGAGAGAAACTCTGCAGAAACTATTTGTCTTGTCTTCTTTTCTTTGTTTGTCTAATAATTAAATTGTCATTGTGGTAGAAATTCATCATAGACTTTGGTGGATTTCCAACATCTGGTATCAAGAGCTTTGTTTCGATTCAAGGGAAGTATCAATCAAGAACAATTGAAGAATTCGCGATAACAAGTAATGGGAATGCAAACTATCCAACAACCCTACCAATTCTGAAAGTTGACAACTATGAGAATTCGTGCAAACAAATGAAAGTCTTATTCATGTGTCAAGGTCTTTAGGAACTTGTAAAAGATGGAGTCGAAGCGCTTGGAGAAAACTCTTCAGAAGAAGAAAAGAAGAAATATATAGAATCTGAGAAGCTGAGTTATAAAGCATTATTTATAATTCATCAATGTGTCAGCCCAAACAATTTCGAAAAGGTTAGTGATTCAGAATCTGCAAAAGAAGCTTGGGAAATCCTTGAGAAGTCTTTTGGAGGCGCTGATAAGGTGAAATAAGTGAGGTTACAAACTCACAAAAGGACGTATGAACTGCTTCAGACGGAAGACAGTGAAAGCATATCTAATTTCTTCACTAGAGTTACAAAACTAGTAAATCAAATCAAGATATGTGGAGAAGCGCTAACAACAAGAGCTGTTGTTTCGAAGATCTTGAGATCTTTAGCTCCTAAGTTCGACCACATAGTGGTGGCAATAGAATGAGGGGAAAGACTTTTCGAAATTGACAAAGGAAGAGCTTCAAGGGACGCTTGAATCTCATGAACAAAGAATGATTGAAAGAGCTATAGGAAAATCGAAGAGTGATGTGGCCTTGTAGGCACATTCAGCAAAAGAGACCAAAGACAAAGGAAAGTGTTTCGACTGAGGTAGAGGTGGATACAAAAAAAATGGATTGGTAGAGGAAACCAAATCGAAGGAAACGTGTCGAATCAAAGAAGACCATACCAAGGCAACCAAAGAGGTGGTGTTGCAAATAGAGGAAGAGGCGGTGGTCGAAAACCTGATAAGAGTCACATTTAATGTTACAATTGTCAGAAGTATGGTCACTATTCGAGTGTTTGTCTAGAAAAACAAAAGAATCAAGAAAGTGATGCAAAGCTTTCAAAACATGAAGAAGAAGAAGAAGAAGAGATGATGCTGATGGTCACAACAAAAGATAAAATTAGATTCAAGGACCAATGGTACTTGGATTCAGGATGTTCATCACATATGTCTGGAAGGAAAGACTGGTTTGTCAATATAAATCCCTCAATGAAAAATATGGTAAAATTTGCAAATGACAATACCCTAGCAGCTGAAGGTATTGGTGATGTTATGATTATGAGGAAAGATGGCAAAAGGTCAGTAATCTCCAATGTGTTGTACATACCAGGCATGAAGAGCAATTTGCTCAGTATAGGGAAGTTGATCAAAAAAAATTATAAAGTGTCAATCGAAGATAAGATGATGAAAGTCGTTGATGAAATAGGATATTAATCTTGAAGGCTCCTATGTCTCAGAATCGAACCTTCAAGATTGAACTAAATGTGATGGAGCACAAGTGCCTTTCGACTGCAGCTAGTAGAGATGAATGGATATGGCATTATAGACTAGGTCATCTCAACTTCAGAGACATTAGAGGTTTGAAGAGAAGAAATATGGTTTCAGGATTTCCATAAATTGACATTCCAAACGAGGTATGTGAGGAATGTGTGCAGGAAAAGCAACACAAGAATAACTTTAGCAAGGATGCAGGAAGCAGGTCGAAGGCTAGTCTTGAAGTCATATACTCTGATGTATGTGGACCAATCCAGGTGGATTTGATGGGAGGTAACAAATACTTTGTTACATTCATAGATAATTTCAGTCGAAAGTTATGGGCTTATCTGATCAAGAAGAAAAGTGAAGTGATCGAAGTATTTGCCAAGTTTAAGTCTATGGTCGAAAGACAGGGTGGTCTAAAGCTCAAATTTTTGAGAACTGATGGTGGTGGAGAATATGTTTCGAAAGACTTCGACAAGCTATGTAAAAAGGAAGGGATTATGCATGAGGTGGTGCCACCCTATACTCCACAACAAAATGAAATTGCAGAAAGGAAGAATCGAACCATCATGAATATGGTGAGAAGTATGTTGAAAGGCAAGAATTTACCTAAAGAGTTTTGGGGTGAAGCTGTTTCGACTGTTTTGTACCCCAAAATTTGCCCTCCCATGTTCATCAATATTTCTCATCACAAGACTCTTGGAACTCAAGATCAAGCTAGGGTTTGCTCTGCTCAAGACACCTCCTTGCACTGTTGACCTAAATTAGGGTTTGAGTTTTCACATGGATATTTTGACCTACAATGCCCAAAGTGACTTTCATACTCCATGTTGGACCCATAAGTTTGTCCATACCAAGTTACAAGCCTTGATTCAAAATTTTGCCCAGTCAATTGGACTGTTGACCTAGAAATCAGTTGTATTGGGGAAAAAGTCAACTGTGGCCAATTGACAGTCAAACCTCATGAATTTTGACCCACATCAACATAATGAACTCATATGAATCATTTTATCAAGTTGGGATCATAATTCCACAAGAAATTTGATCAGATCACCAAAAGGGCAAAATGGTCATTTTTAGGGTTTTGACTGTACAAAGGCAATTTTTGACTGTTTGGCCTAGCAAATGGCAAATCAAGCTCAAACATGGACTCAAGGACTAAATGAAATTGTCTAGACCCATTCAACAAGTTCAAAAGATCTCAAATGCTTAGGATTGACAGATGAATTTTTCAATCAACTGATCAAAATTTGACTATATACTGAAAAGTCAAACTTTGACTTTTTGGTCAAAATCAAGTGCCAAGAGTAATTTTTCACCAATACATGTCAAATTATGAAACTTGTCCATCAAGAAACCCAAAAATGCAAATTAGGGTTTAAAATGGAAAAATTTCATAACTTAGAAATTTTCTAAGTTATAAAATTCTTATTTTTTCCTAACTTTGTCCCAGTTTTTCACCAAGATGAAAATGGATTCAAACAAAACTTGCAACATGAAAGTTGTAGTACATCACAAAGTCTACAACTTGTATTCACAAAGTTTTCTCAAAAGAAGTATGTATCTCAAGTTATGATTTTTGGAACAAGGGTATCTAAAACTTTTAACTTAGAGAAATTTTGCCCTAGTTTGGGCAGAATTTTGACCCATCTTCTTGGCCATTTTCACATAGTTCCACTTGGAGTTTCAAGTTGCATTTCAAATATGGATTATAGTACATGTTCCAAGATTTCCAAATTGTCCAAGAACTCCTCAAACACCCTTGTGGTTAGAGAGAATCGAATGCTTGAAGTTGGCAAAAACTCACTTTGATCCATGGCCAATACATGTTCATACCAAGTTGCAAATCTGATCTAGCTAGCTTGGATCACAATTACAGGCCTCAAAACCAGTTTGTACTCCATAAATTAATGAATATACATTGAGCTAAGGTATTGTCTTGGTCATTAGAGTATTATACACTAGATTAAGCCTTAAATGGAAAAAGTAACAATGCCATTTTTGCTTAAACTTCACTTTAAGTAAAAACAAGATCCTTAAGGCATGGGGCCATATCTCTGAGGCAAGATAAAATCTACCAATTCCATTAACCAAGGGAAAAGTATGCAGCATGATATAGGACTTTTATAGGCCTGCATTGAAAACATACACACTCTTGCTTCAAGAAGAAGAAAACTTGCAAAACACAAGCCATCTTTCACATCTGATAAAACCAACTTACACAAACATTGCAAACAAGTTTCATACCTCCTAACAAGCCATAAACACGACCCCTTTGCCTCTCAAATCTCCTAGTGCACAAAATCCCCATTTTCTTGCAAAACAGGGCCAGTTCTGCATTTTGCTAGCCATCATCAAATTCCATCGTGCGTTTTGTCCAAAGATACTTCAAACACCTTCCAACCAACTCATTTGAACTATTCCAGGCCTCCATTGCTAGCTGTAACACCTTTAACACACATTGCCATTTTTGTTTCAAAGCTTTGCAGGTTGAGTTATGTAGCACGATTCAGGCTACTTCAAAACAAGCCAAGCATTGGAAAAGCTTCAGTGGACCTCATGCAAGCTCAAAAGAACCTCAAGCACCCTTGGAAGTTGCTGTATTGTCCAGCTCGAAGTCAACTGAAACAGGTATTTCATGAACTTCTATCTCTCTATTTAGGAATATTTAGGCTTAGGTTTGTGAATGAAAGATGTTGTACTCATAGCCCTGAAACCATACATGTGCTTAGTTTTCATTTATATTAATCATGCTAGGAGAATTTTGTTCATGAACTTTCTGAAAAAACTAGGTTAAGATTTAGGGCCAGAGAAATTCTCTCTAGTCTTTGAGAGTTAGCTTAAGTTTTTTATATGGTTGAATTCGTTGCTTGATGCTCTACAAGTTTATTGTTATGAGTTTTGTCAAAAAGTCAAAGAATCAGGAGATAGCATTTTCTGTACAAAGCGCGCGTTTTGGTGTTTGAACAAAGGAAGAAGATGAAGTCCTTGGGCTGGGCCTGGTCATTTTTGCTTCTAACACCCCTTTTTTCAGTTTACACCCCCTGGCCCATTTATTTGTATATTTGTCATTTTGATATTTTTATTTTTTATTCTGACTTTATTATTTTTTTGTCCAAATATAAAAAATGCCAAAAATTTTTTTATAATATTTTTTTCATATTTATTTGATATTTATTTTTATTTTACTAGTATAAAAATGTAAATAATTTATATTCTTTTATTAAAACTTAAAGAATAATGTAAAAAATATGTTTATTTTTATTTATTATTTTTTATACACACTTAAAAACATTTTCTTGAATATACACATTTTATATATACTTTATTTTATTAAATAATTAGGACAAAAATACAAAGATAATACATTTTCATTTTTATTAATATTTTACACTAAAAATATCTTTTTTACAATACACTTTTAATTTTTGTACAAATTAATACATTATTGCATATAAATAATAAATAATACTATTTATTTAAAATTAGGGTTTTTGCCCTAAATGACAAAATAATTAAAATTGACTTTTTTTATTATTATTTACATTTCACATTAAAAAATACTTTTTACATAATACATTTTATTTAACATTTATTTGTTGTATTTTATTTAATTATTGTACATTTAAATATTGTCTTATACATTCAACTTGGTTGTAATAATTCTGAATTTAATTTCTTGCAAAATAATCCCCAATTCAAATTTGTACCCCCTCCCTATATCATGTTGTAATAGTATAGAATTTAAATTCTCGCACCTTTATGCTTTCAATTATGCCATGATTAGACTTAGGGTTTGTATGCCAAATAAAATCAACAACTAGCTTGACCTAATCCAAGATAACCATGCATGAAAAACAAACACAATGCACACTTGCACCCCTAGGGTTACAATCCACTTGTTGCCTTCAAAAATGGGCCATGGTATGCATGTTGGGTACTTTGGCAAAACAAAAACAAAACAAAAGATCATAGTCCCTCGATGACGCTATCTTGGTTGCCTAAACAATATGATCAAGTCCCTCAAAAATTGCCAAAGATACTTGACACAATTGCTATCATGGTCTATACGATGACCCGCGCCTGTCCCATTTAACATCTTAACACAAGGTTGTTCACCAAATACAATGGTGAAACAACACTGTTAAAAGGGTTAAAAACATAAGAAAGATCTTTGAGTAAAATAGGGTGGACAAACTCTTAGTTACTTGATCAAAATCTTACAAAACATCCTTGCAATTTTCAAACACACTTCACAACCCAACTTCAAAACAATTTCAAAACAACTTTCAAAACATTGGAATATCTTTTCAAAAAGACATACACCTTTGTAAATATTCAAACAAGAATCATTACAAAGGTTTCCTAGACAAGGCATCTTTTTAAAGCATTTTCAAAACCACACACACAGAAAACACCATTTCAAATAATTGAAAAGCAAAGGCAAGTGATCTAAGCAAGTAACTAAGAGCCCATGGATAACCATGGATAGAAAGGGTGCTAACACCTTCCCTTTCTATAATCTACTCCCCGAACCCAAGAAAACATCTCAAAGGTCTTTCCTGTGCTTTTTGACATTTCCTTAGGATAAAATAAAAAGTCGGTGGCGACTCTTGCTAAACCTAAACATTTGCGAACACAAACGTAAAATCCCATGTCAGTTCTTCCACCGTATCACAGAACTGGCGACTCTGTTGGGGACATTGTTTAAAAGTGGAGTAACCTTAGGGCTTAGATCACCCTTCGCATGCTTATCTTGTTTGCTTTGATTGCTTTACATTTGGATCTATTGTTTGGGCTTGAAATCCTCTACCCAGATTTGGGAAACATTCATAGGTAAATAGCAATACATTGTGGAAACTGTACGGGGTATACCGACACGGTTGAAGCAATAACTATATTAGTGCAACATATTTGTGAGTACTGGTAGCCTTTGAGTCAATCAAAGAGAATACGGGGCCGCTGAGTGATGTCATAAAGCACTAATGAACTCTTAGAATCTTACTTGACCATCTTGGCCTTTTATTAGGGGTAGTGAGATGACCGACTTTGGTGCAGTCTGAAGTTGGTAGATACTCGATACTACACTCATTGAGGGTTGTTTTCTTGGAATATTTTGGTCGCTAGTTAAGTGGCTAAACCAAAACAATGAACATAGAAAACAATCCAGTGATATTGAGCTCCTTAGAACCCGGTTACTATTTATAGGACAAGTCTGAGCCAACTAAACTCAAGAGGGTACTTACCTATGAAACCTCATGCAAGCCTGAAACTAGGGTTTTGTATGACTTGCTTGTACATGTGCTTGTGCATACATCATGAACATCATAAAGCATCATATGCATCCATTAACCATTTCAAGGGTTTGGATCTTCATCTTTGTTCTTGTTTTGTAGGTCATGGAATCTCTTCGCAGGAAAACAATTCAAGTCAACCTTGTGAGAATCCCTCCTCAACTCAAGGAGCTTACTTCCAGGATTCTAGAGGATTCTCGCTTCAGTGAAAGACATGGTAGACTCCTCAACTTAGTCAACACCAACATTGAAGAAGACATGGTGAAAGTTCTCTTCCAGTTCTTTGACCCCTTACACCACTGTTTCACATTCCCGGATTACCAATTGGTGCCTACTTTTGAGGAATTTTCTCAACTCCTGAGAATTCCTATTCTTCATCAACTACCCTACAACGGTACGGAAAAAGAACCAAAGCCTGAAGATGTTGATCAAGCATTACACTTGCAACCATCCGACATCAAGGGGCATTGGGAAACCAGAAGTGGTGTCAAAGGTTTCTCAACAAAGTTTCTGTTTGAGAAGGCACAAGACTGCTGGAATTCTATTGATCTACAAGCCTTTGAAGAGATTGTGGCACTCCTTATCTATGGGTTGGTCTTATTCCCAAACCCTGATCAACTTATAGATGTGAATGCTGTCAAGATTTTCATATCCAGGAATCCTATACCTACATTGCTTGGGGACATCCTACACTCATTTTAAACACGAACAATGAGTAAAAGAGGTGTTCTCATGTGATGTACTCCTCTCCTAGCAAGGTGGTTTATTTATCACCTTCCACAGTCAATTTTGAAGAATGAGCAGGGTTTAAGGTGGTCACAATGATTGAAGACCCTCACACATTCTGATGTACATTGGTGTTCTCGGTCCAGAGAAAATGTCATCATCATTTATCATTGTGGGGAATTCCCTAATGTCCCACTACTTGGCATTAGGGGAGGCATTACCTACAACCCCTGTTTAGCTTTGAGACAATTTAGATATGCTCGGAGGGATGGCCCTCATGACATGCTGATCCCTGACCTAGTTTTTGACTTCGACAACGATGCGCAAGGACTTCGACAAAGGTTCATCAGATCTTGGAGGATGCCCAACAAAATGGATAGTAAGACACTGGGGCACAAGAATTCCATCCCCCTTGAGCCTTATCTCAAGTGGGTACGGACCCGCTTCCAGAATCTTATGATTCCATACCCTCACATTCTCCCCTTGATCAAAGAGCCTGTTACGGAAGGAGAGGTTCCATACACCATCCTACATCCTGACATGCCAACATCATGGGAAGAAATGCAAAAGAGTTGGATCCAACTCAAGAAAGAACGAGATACTTTTGAAGCCAACTTCTATGCCAGTGAGAAGAAGGTTTTGGAGCTCACCCGCCGACTTCATGAAGAGGAAACTCTCAACACTTACATCGCGCCAAAGAAGATGCACAATGACTTTTTACATTAAGAATTTTGTAATACTTTGCCCATGGGGAACTTATGTACTAACAAATTTCTTCTTAATATGACGTGCGTTCTTTTTTGTTTGCAACAAATTTGAATTTCTGAACCCTTGAATGCATTACATGAATAACATACCATTCATCATATGCATAAACAGGTCTTCACGCCAGGTTTCCTTATCTTTCTGCTGTTTATTTCAGTGAGATGGATTTGGAGCAGACGGTAAAGGATCTGCAGGCACACAATTCACAGTTCCAGCAACTCCTCATGACCTTGGCGAAGGGTCAAGAGGACCTCAAAGTTTTGTTGGAGAAGAATAAAGAGAAAAAGAACAAGAAACCCGGGGTAGCCACTTTTGGAAGAAGGTTTGAAAGCAATGCCAGAAAGGTTCTTGAGTTCCCCTCAACGTCTGACGAAGGGGCCAGTAAAGGTAAAGGGACTGATGTACCTTCTGAATCTGAGGTTGAAGAGGAGGAAGAGAAAGAAGACGAAGACTACTCCGAACAACAATATCCACCAGCGGATGATAAATATAAGAATCTTGAGGATAGGCTGGCAGCCATGGAGTTGCAGAGGGTCCCTGGTTTGGATTTTGAAGAACTAGGGCTGGTAGTTGGGATTGTTATCCCTCCCAAGTTCAAGGTGCCAACATTTGCCAAGTACGACGGTCTGTCTTGCCCAAAGATGCACCTGAGGTCGTATGTCAGAAAAATCCAACCTCACTCATCCGATAAAGACCTCTGGGTACACTTTTTCCAAGACAATTAGTCTGGAACGCAACTAGATTGGTTCTATCAACTTGAGAGATTAGAGGTTCACAATTGGGAAGACTTAGCAGCTGCTTTTTACCGTCAGTATCAATACAATGCCGATTTGGCGCCCACTCGTACTCAGTTACAAAGTATGGGGATGACTTCCAATGAAGGGTTTAAAGAGTACGCCCAGAAGTGGCGTGATCTGGATGGAAGGGTGCAGCCACCGCTATCAGATAGGGAGTTAGTTGACATGTTTCTGGGGACCCTGTCTGGCCCTTTCTTCAACCATCTAATCAAGAGTTCTTCCGCGGGATTTACTGAACTGATTTTGACCGGCGAAAGGGTTAAGGCCGGTATTAAGAGTGGAAAGATTCAAAAGGATGCTTCCACATCCACAGCTGTTAAGAAACCCTTCCCAGCCAAGAAGGAAGCATCTGTTGTGTATTCTCAGAAGGGACAGGGAAGAACTGAGCACCGACCGACTGTAGGGGCTGTGATGATTCAAAACTTGTCAAATGATCAACCTCGTAACAATCAGTCGAGACCTAATCAATAACGGGTGGAAAGGCCACAACGACAGTTCACCCGCCTCAACATGACGCCCGCTCAGGTACTTCCTCATTTGTTGAAGCTGAATCTGACCAGTTTGAAGGAAGCGCCAAAGAACCCTAACACTTCCTCTCCATACTACCACTCAAATGCCAAGTGTGCTTACCATTCCGACAATGTTGGGCACGATACCAATAATTGCTGGGAGCTTAAGAATAAAATCCGGGATCTGATTGATGCTAAGGAAGTAGAATTTGATGCACTTGAGAAGCCCAATGTTATATCTGCTCCGATGCCCAAGCACGACCATAATATTCATGCTGTTATGGAGGACCTTCATGTTACTGATGTTGTTGACCTGTTGACGCTGTTACTTGTGATTAAAGAAAATTTGTTGAGAGCCGGGATCTTTCCTGGTTGTGGTAAAGACTGTTATTTTTGTTTGAACATACGAGGTGATTGCTCAATGTTGAAGTCAGGTGTCCAACGCCTGATGGATACCCAAGAGATACTTTTCCAGAAAACCCCTGTTGATACCTTCAATCCCGTTACTCCTGTTACTTTTGCTACTTCAACCAACGATATTGCAATCATAACCATTTCCGACAATCCTCCCAAGGCTTGCAAAAGGCCTGTCAGGATTACACCCAACTCTGAATGTGTACCATTAAAGATCACCATGCTGGGACCTGTCCCGTACCAATCCAGCAAAACAATACCAAGGAACTATGGGGGAGAAATCTTCTACCATGGTGTCAAACAAATTGAGACAGTCCAAGAGATTTCTGAAGAAGAAATCCCTGATATAGGGAACATTGCGGGTACAAGCAAGATAACCCGTAGTGGCCGGATCTTTTCTCCGGAGATTGCTCCCCCTCGAGCAGTTTTCGGACCCTTGAAAGCTTCTGTACCTGTTGGACCATCTGTGCAAGGCCCAGTGATTGAAGAATTGGACATTCCTGGAGAAAGACCATCTGTTGATACTACCAGTAAGGGTAAGGGGATACTAGAGGTTCCTGTCAGGAAGAAGGATCATGTTGTGGTTATCCCCGAAACCACTCAGAAAGAAATGTATGAAATCTTGAAAATAATCAGAAAAAGTGACTACGACGTTGTGGAACAGCTAGGGCAGACCCCTTCTAAAATTTTAATGTTGGCTCTTCTGCTCTGTTCTGAGGCCCATGCTAAGGCCCTAATCAAATTCTTGATGGCGACACATGTACCCCAAGAGACATCGGCTGACCAGTTCCAGGAGTGTGTGGCCAATCTTACTGCTGATAATGGCCTTGGCTTTTCCGATGATGACTTGACTCCCAAAGGAAGGAAACACAACGACACGTTACATGTCTCAGTTGAATGCCGGGGAAATCCTCTCGCCCATGTCTTAGTTGATACTGGTTCTTCCTTAAATGTGCTGCCGAAGAAAGCCTTAGCCCGTTTGGACTGTGAAGGATTGACCCTCAAACCTAGCAATATCATTGTTAGGGCTTTTGATGGTTCCAAAAGAATGGTTCAAGGGGAGGTTGATATTCCTATCAAAGTAGGCACAAAGATTTTCAACTCCACCTTTTATGTGATGGACATCCGTCCGTCATATTCGTGTTTGTTAGGAAGACCGTGGATCCATTATGCCGGGGCAGTTACCTCCTCTTTGCACCAAATGCTAAAATATCCTGTTAAGGGTAAGATTATAACAGTGCACGGAGAGGAAGAGTACATGATAAGTCATCTCAATTCCTTCCGCTATGTGGAATTGGATGGCGAGTTCATCGAAACGCCTTTCCAACATTTTGAGGAAGTTTCTCCTGAGGTAGCAGTTGCGAAGACAATGGTTGAGATGCCCATCGTTCCCAAGCATGTATCTAGGATGGAATCTCTCAAGGACGCAGAGGCTGTGATTAAAGAGGGAAAGAGTACAGTATGGGGGCAATTGCCTGAATTTCCCCATAAGATGGACAAGTTTGGGTTAGGGTTTACTGCTGCAGGACAAAAGGCTATGCGTCGCTCCAAGGTTGGAAGACCACCTGTCAAGGTCTCTCACCATGGAATCAATGCTGTAGAAGATGAAGATGAAGAGAGCCACTTTGAAGATTGGATCTTTCCGACCGTCGAAAGGGGTTTAAGCAACTGGGAAGCAAAGGATTTTGTTCCCATCACCTTTATCAACCAGTAATTTTATCTTTGAACAATTTCCCATTTTATGGTCTGTAATAACTAAACAATTCGCACACTATTTTCACCTCATGCCTTGCCCGGGGCATGTAGGTCCATTTGTAAGGGTTTGATTTTCTTCATAATCATATACCATGTTTTAATGAATCATTGGACGTTTTTCATCTATAAACTGTTGTGTTCATTTTTATTTCCTTTTGCATTTTTGTTTGTTTAAGGATGGCTATCCCTTATACACACCCACACTCACAAATGCAGGTACCCATCCACTCCAGATTCCATGGGTGACTATTCTGCTTTAGCCTTCGATAACTCTGAAGATTTGGTCAATCATGCTGAGTACGAAGTTGACGAAGATTGTGAAGTGCCGGGAGAGTTAGCCAGACTTCTACAACAAGAAGGGAGGGCCATTTTGCCTCATGAAGAGTTGCTAGAAACCTTCAACTTGGGGACAGAGGAAGAGAGGAAAGAAGTAAAAGTGGGTGTCAACCTGGAACCAAGTGTCAAGGAGCGCTTAGTGCAATTGTTGAACGAATATGTTGAAATCTCCGCCTGGTCTTATGAAGACATTCCAGGGTTAGACACAAATATCGTGGTTCACCGTCTTCCTACAAGAGAGGATTGTCCATCAATCAAGCAAAAGGTCCGCCGAATGAGGCCTGACATGTCTGAGAAGATTAAAGTTGAGGTAATGAAACAATTCAACGCTAGCTTTCTGGCTGTTACTTCCTATCCATAATGGGTTGTTAACATTGTGCCCGTGCCTAAGAAGGACGACAAAGTTAGAATGTGTGTAGACTATCGGGATTTGAACAGGGATAGCCCTAAAGACGATTTTCCGCTGCCACATATCGACATCTTGGTTGATAACACAGCTCAGCACAAGGTGTTTTCCTTCATGGATGGATTCTCGGGATATAACCAGATCAAAATGGCCCCCGAGGACATGGAGAAAACTACTTTTGTCACGCCATGGGGTACCTTCTGCTACAAAGTGATGCCATTCGGACTGAAGAATGCAGGGGTAACCTATCAGCGCGCCATGGTAGCTTTGTTTCATGATATGATACATCATGAGATCGAAATTTACGTAGACGACATGATAGCTCGATCACAGACAGAAGAAGAACACCTTGATCATCTGCAAAAGCTGTTTGCCAGGTTGAAGGAGTATAAGCTCAGACTGAACCCAAGCAAGTGCACTTTTAGGGTTAGGTCTGGTAAACTTTTGGGATTTATTGTCAGCAACAAAGGCATTGAGGTTGATCCAGCTAAAGTAAAGGCTATACAAGAAATGCCTGCCCCCGCACTGAAAAGGAGGTTAGAGGATTCTTGGGACGCTTAAACTATATTGCGAGGTTCATCTCTCACCTGACATCTACCTGTGAGCCAATTTTCAAACTGTTGAAGAAAGATCAGGTAGTTGAATGGAACAATGATTGTCAAATTTCTTTTGATAAGATCAAGGAGTATTTACTAGAACCTCCTATTCTAATGCCATCCATCGAAGGAAGGCCGTTAATCATGTATCTGACTGTTTTGGATAACTCAATGGGGTGCGTGCTGGGCCAACATGACGAGTCTGGCCAAAAAGAGCATGCCATTTATTACCTTAGCAAAAAGTTTACCGACTGTGAGACTCGCTACTCACTGCTCGAGAAAACTTGTCGCGCTTTGGTATGGGCTGCTCGCCGGCTAAGGCAGTATATGTTGACTCACACCACTTTGCTGATTTCCAAGATGGATCCGGTCAAGTATATCTTCGAAAAGCCTGCTTTATCTGGAAGAATCGCTAGATGGCAAATGATCCTGACTGAGTATGATATCTAGTATACTACCCAAAAATCTATAAAGGGAGTGTACTAGCCGACCATCTAGCTCATCAAGCTGTCGAAGATTACCAATCTATGAGATTCGACTTCCCTGACGAGGACATCATGACATTGGACAACATCGAAGGTAACGGACCGTATGACGGACCTGAACAAGGATCCCGATGGACCCTGTACTTTGATGGTGCTTCAAATGCAATTGGCAACGGTATCGGTGCAGTACTCATTTCTCTGAAAGGTTGCCATACACCCTTCACTGCCCGACTTTGTTTCAGCTGTACCAACAACATGGCTGAATATGAAGCTCGCATCTTTGGTCTCAAGGCTGCTATAGACTTGGGAATCAAATCTTTGGTCGTATTTGGAGACTCAACTTTGGTTATCAGTCAAATCAAAGGATATTGGGACACCAAGCATCCTAATCTTATCCCATACAAGGCACATGTCCTGACGTTGTTGCCTCATTTCTAGCAGATTACTTTCGAGCACTTCCCACGAGAAGAAAATCAGCTAGCAGATGCTCTGGCTACAATGTCTTCCATGTTTAAACTCAACTGGGATAATGAGTCTCCCCAAATCACCATCAAGCGAATGGACGAGCCTGCGCACTGTCATGAGATTAATACCGAAGAAGTAGTGGAACAACCCTGGTTTCATGAAATCAAAAGGTATCTCCAGACTAGAGAATATCCTGAAGGAGTTTCCGTCAATGACAAAAAGTTCTTAAGGAGATTCGCTGGCAAGTTCTTCCTAAGCAATGACATCCTTTATAAGCGCAACCATGATTGTGTTCTACTTCGTTGTGTGGACAAAGCTGAAGCAGAGTTGATCATGACTGAGATACACAGTTGTACATTTGGCACCCACTTGAGTGGACATATGATGGCTAAGAAAATTCTAAGGGCAGGCTACTACTGGTCTACCATGGAAGCTGATTATCATCAACATTCCCGTACTTGCCACAAATGCCAAGTGTACGCCGACAAGGTACATATTCCTCCTGTTCCTCTCAACGTTCTGACAACTCCTTGGCCATTCGCAATGTGGGGCATTGACATGATTGGAGAGATCAAGCCCACGGCATCCAATGGACATCGCTTCATCTTGGTCTCTATTGACTACTTCACCAAGTGGGTCGAAGCAGCTTCCTATGCCTCAGTTACAAAGAATGTGGTTGCCCACTTCATCAAGCAGAACCTCATATGCCGGTACGGTGTCCCCGACAAGATCATCACAGACAACAACACGAATTTGAACAACACTATGATCACCGCTCTATGCGAACAATTCAAGATTTATCATCACAATTCATCTCCCTATCGGCCGAAGATGAACGGTGCTGTTGAAGCCGCGAACAAAAATATTAAGAAGATCATTCAAAATATGACAATCACCTACAAGGACTGACATGAGATGCTACCGTTTGCTCTGCATGGATATCGTACTACGGCACATACTTCAACAGGGGAAACCCCATTTTCTTTGGTATATGGCATGGAAGCTGTTTTGCCTATGGAAGTTCAGATTCCTTCTTTGAGGATTATGAAGGATGCCGGTTTGAGTGAAGACGATTGGATTCAGACCTAGCTTGACCAACTTAATTTGATCGACGAGAAGCGACTTACTGCTGTTTGTCATGGTCAGACGTATCAAAAACGGATGATCAAGGCTTTCAACAAGAAAGTTAGACGTCAAGTATATCAAGTCGGAGATCTTGTAATCAAGCGGATCATCTTACCACAAAGTGATCCCAAGGGCAAGTGGACTCCTACTTATGAAGGGCCATTTGTGATCAAGAGCATCTTTTCTGGCGGGGCAATGATTCTGACCACCATGAACGGCGACGACCTGCCGCACCCTGCGAACGCAGACATAGTCAAAAGATACTACGCATAAAACGACCCGACAAGTTGAAAACCCGAAAGGGCAACTTGGGCAAAAATGGGCATCCCGATGAATCGAAAACCCGAAAGGGTGGTTCAGGCAAAAATTAGGGATAAAACAAAAAAATCTGTACACCCGGCAAATTGAAAACCCGAAAGGGCGACTTGGGCAAAAAAAGGGTTTCCCGGTGGATCGAAAACCCGAAAAGGCGGTCCAGGAAAAAGTTAGGGAATTAAAGCGTATGACTATGTCTCGTCGGATCACTTTAAGAACAATCTCTTCACCGACAAGCTTCAAGCTTCTGCTCAATCCAGTTATCGGCGGACGAAGCAACAAATGGACAAGATATTCAGAGTTGTGAAGGTTATAGCAGAATGGGAATCCCATGGAATTGTTACACATAGCCATCTTTATTTTGTATAAAATTTTTCAATTTTTACGACAACATTCTCTTACTAGGATGTATGTCTCCTTTGTACAGAGATACTCGCAAAAGTTAATACAAATATACTTCAAAGTGCATAAATTCGCTTGCCTTTCTTTTCTTTTTACACTTATGTTTTATTTGAAAACGTCCAATGTTTTGTTAAGTAGGTATATGCATTTGAATATAATCACTGCTTACAAATAAAACAAATTTGAAAAAGGATAATTACTGATAGGTTGAAGGTGTAGGAAGATATCTTGGCACCATGTCATAAGAAATCCCCTACAATACGTCATTCAGATCCTCAACAAAGATAAAATTTGGAGTATGTTTCCCCAGCGGAGTTAAGCTTCAAGATCCTCAGTGGAACCAGTGCTTTCTAAAACTTGATTCCCCAGCTGAGTTAAGTTTCAAAATTCCCATCAGATTTAAAGCTTCAAGATCCCCAGTGGAGCCCGAAAACCCTGAAAAACCAATCCCTAGTGGAGCCAGAATAGTCTAAACCTTCTTCCCCAACGAAGTCAATTTTCCAACTATCAACCCGCGGTGGAACTGTTCAACTTCCCCCAATTTCTCCCTACATAATTATTTCCCAGCAGATCAAGGATTCTCGGTCTCGTTTCTCCAAGCAGAAGCCTCCCAACTTTTAACTCCCCAGTAGAGATTTTCAGAGTTTCCCCTATATCCCGGGAAAGTCATGAAGGATTCTCATTCCCCGTAGAAGTTGTCAAAGGCCTTGTTAATCCCCACAAGTTGCCCAGGATTTTCAATCTCCAGCAGTGGTCCTAGGATTTCTCAGATATCTTTAATCCTCAAAACAGTCAGCAAGGATTTCTCATCTTCAATATTCAAAGATTTTTGGAATCCCCAACATCGGTCAAGGATTTACTTTCCCCAAACAGCAGTCAAAGATTTCTTTATCTCCAGTTGTCAAGGATTTATTTTCCTCAGCGAGACAACTACTCAGCTTACATGCACATCCATTACATTCATATATCATAAACATTGATGAAATACTATCCATTGCATCATACATATCATGCAACGTAAACTCTATGTTGTAGCTAACATTTTACCCTTTTCAGGATAAGATTAAAAGGCTATCGTTAACAATTATTCAGATACAGTACAGATACACCCCAGACACGGCGGTCATTCTATTACTTATTCAGAATTTAAATTCAAATACAGTACAAATACACCCCAGACCCGACGGTCATTCTAATACTCATTCAGACTTCAGCAATCAGATACAGACTAGATACGCTCCAAACACGGCAGCCATTCTATCTCTCATTCAGATTCAACTATCAACTACAAGTTTAGATACACTCTAAACACGGATGCCATTCTGGCCTTTACACCAGCAGTTTGATTCCCTCAGTGCAGTCGCCACGGAAGTCATTCGGTCACTTATTCAGATCCCAGTTACAGTACGGATACACTCCAGACACGGAAGTCATTCTACTACTCATACAGATCTCAACTTCAGATACAGTCCAGATACACTCCAGACACGGTTGCCATTATTTCACTCATTCAGAGTTTATCCCCAGCACACAGTTGCTCCATACACAGATGTTTCTCTATTACCCAGATACAGCTCAGATACACTCCAGACACGACAGTCATTCTGGTACTCATTCAACATTCAAATACAGTTACAACTCAGATACGCGCCAGACACAGACGCCATTCTTTTGCTCATACAGACTAAATCTCCAGATACAATTCAAATGCATTCCAAACACGAATATTGTTTTGATGTTCATTCTTTTGACCTACAACGTTGCAAATCAACAAACATTCTTGGATGGAATCTTTAAGCCCATCTCTAGCAATATTCTACCATCTCCAAATGGCATCTTTAATCCCATTTCCTCAGCTATATTTTTGACGAGTGCAAATTTACGGTCACTCTAGTGTCCAATCCTCTTTTACCTTCGAGTCACGAAAGGCAAACCTGCCAATCTAACTCTTCAGGTTCAAGAAGATTGAACAGGGGCAACTTTTGTACCCCAAAATTTTCCCTCCCATGTTCATCAACATTTCTCATCACAAGACTCTTGGAACTCAAGATCAAGCTAGGGTTTGCTCTGCTCAAGACACCTCCTTGCACTGTTGACCTAAATTAAGGTTTGAGTTTGCACAGGGATATTTTGACCTACAATGCCCAAAGTGAATTTCATACTCCATGTTGTACCCACAAGTTTGTCCATACAAGTTTCAAGCCTTGATTCAAAATTTTGCCCAGTCAATTGGACAGTTGACCTAGAAATCAGCTGTATCGGGGAAAAAGTCAACTGTGGCCAATTGACAGTCAGACCTCATGAATTTTGACCCACATCAACATAATGAACTCATATGAATCATTTGATCAAGTTGGGATCATAATTCCACAAGAAATTTGATCAGACCACCAAAAGGGCAAAATGGTCATTTTAGGGTTTTGACTGTACAAAGGCAATTTTTGACTGTTTGACCTAGCCAATGGCAAATCAAGCTCAACCATGGACTCAAGGACTCAATGACATTGTCTTGACCCATTCAACAAGTTCAAAAGATCTCAAATGCTTAGGATTGACAGATGAATTTTTCAGTCAACTAATCAAAATTTGACTGTATACTGAAAAGCCAAACTTTGACTTTTTGGTCAAAATCAAGTGCCAAGAGTCATTTTTCACCAAGACATGTCAAATTATGAAACTTTTCCATCAAGAAACCCAAAAATGCAAATTAGGGTTTAAAATGGAAAAATTTCATAACTTAGAAATTTTCTAAGTTATAAAATTTTCTTATTTTTTCCTAACTTTGTCCCATTTTTTCACCAAGATGCAAATGGATTCAAACAAAACTTGCAACATGAAAGTTGTAGTACATTACAAAGTATACAAATTTGATTCACAAAGTTTTCTCAAAAGAAGCTTGTATATCAAGTTATGATATTTGGAACAAGGGTATCTAAAACTTTTAACTTAGAGAAATTTTGCCCTAGTTTAGGCAGGATTTTGACCCATATTCTTGGCCATTTTTCACATAGTTCCACTTGGAGTTTCAAGTTCCATTTCAAATATGGATTATATTACATGTTCCAAGCTTTCCAAATTGTCCAAGAACTCCTCAAACACCCTTGTGGTTAGAGAGAATCGAATGCTTGAAGTTGGCAAAAACTCACTTTGATCCATGGCCAATACATGTTCATACCAAGTTGCAAATCTGATCTAGCTAGCTTGTTTCACAATTACAGACCTCAAAACCAGTTTGTACTCCATAAATTAATGCATATCCATTGAGCTAAGGTATTGTCTTGGTCATTAGAGTATTATACACTAGATTAAGCCTTAAATGGAAAAGTAACAATGCCATTTTTGCTTAAACTTCACTTTATGTCAAAACAAGATACTTGAGGCATGAGGCCATATCTACGAGGCAAGATCAAATCTACCAATTCCAGTAACCAAGGGAAAAGTATGCAACATGATATAGGACTTGTACAGGCCTGCATTGAAAACATACAAACTCTTGCTTCAAGAAGAAGAAAACTTACAAAACACAAGCCATCTTTCACATATGATAAAACCAACTTACACAAACATTGCAAACAAGTTTCATACCTCCTAACAAGCCAGAAACACGACCCCTTTGCCTCTCAAAGCTCCTAGTACACAAAATCCCCATTTTCTTGCAAAACAGGGCCAGTTCTGCATTTTGCTAGCCATCATCAAATTCCATCGTGCGTTTTGTCCAAAGACACTTCAAACACCTTCCAACCAACTCATTTGAACTATTAAAGGCCTACATTGCTAGCTGTAACACCTTTAACACACATTACCATTTTTGTTTCAAAGCTTTGTAGGTTGAGTTCTGTAGCACGATTCAGGCTACTTCAAAACAAGCCAAGCATTGGAAAAGCTTTAGTGGACCTCAGGCAAGCTCAAAATTTTGCCCAGTCAATTGGACAATTGACCTAGAAATCAGCTGTATTGGGGAAAAAGTCAACTGTGGCCAATTGACAGTCAAACCTCATGAATTTTGACCCATATCAACATAATGAACTCATATGAATCATTTGATCAAGTTGGGATCATAATTCCACAAGAAATTTGATCAGACCACCAAAAGGGCAAAATGGTCATTTTTAGGGTTTTGACTGTACAAAGGCAATTTTTGACTGTTTGACCTAGCCAATGGCAAATCAAGCTCAACCATGGACTCAAGGACTCAATGACATTGTCTGGACCCATTCAACAAGTTCAAAAGATCTCAAATGCTTAGGATTGACAAATGAATTTTTCAGTCAACTTATCAAAATTTGACTGTATACTGAAAAGTCAAACTTTGACTTTTTGGTCAAAATCAAGTGCCAAGAGTCATTTTTCACCAAGACATGTCAAATTATGAAACTTGTCCATCAAGAAACCCAAAAATGCAAATTAGGGTTTAAAATGGAAAAATTTCATAACTTAGAAATTTTCTAAGTTATAAAATTTTCTTATTTTTTCCTAACTTTGTCCCATTTTTTCACCAAGATGCAAATGGATTCAAACAAAACTTGCAACATGAAAGTTGTAGTACATCACAAAGTATACAACTTTGATTCACAAAGTTTTCTCAAAATAAGCTTGTATATCAAGTTATGATATTTGGAACAAGGGTATCTAAAACTTTTAACTTAGAGAAATTTTGCCCTAGTTTAGGCAGGATTTTGACCCATATTCTTGGCCATTTTTCACATAGTTCCACTTGGAGTTTCAAGTTGCATTTCAAAGATGGATTATATTACATGTTCCAAGCTTTCCAAATTGTCCAAGAACTCCTCAAACACCCTTGTGGTTAGAGAGAATCGAATGCTTGAAGTTGGCAAAAACTCACTTTGATCCATGGCCAATACATGTTCATACCAAGTTGCAAATCTGATCTAGCTAGCTTGGTTCACAATTACAGGCCTCAGAACCAGTTTGTACTCCATAAATTAATGCATATCCATTGAGCTAAGGTATTGTCTTGGTTATTAGAGTATTATACACTAGATTAAGCCTTAAATGGAAAAAGTAACAATGCCATTTTTGCTTAAACTTCACTTTATGTCAAAACAAGATACTTGAGGCATGAGGCCATATCTATGAGGCAAGATCAAATCTACCAATTCCAGTAACCAAGGGAAAAGTATGCAACAAGATATAGGACTTGTACAGGCCTGCATTGAAAACATACAAACTCTTGCTTCAAGAAGAAGAAAACTTACAAAACACAAGCCATCTTTCACATCTGATAAAACCAACTTACACAAACATTGCAAACAAGTTTCATACCTCCTAACAAGCCAGAAACACGACCCCTTTGCCTCTCAAAGCTCATAGTACACAAAATCCTCATTTTCTTGCAAAACAGGGCCAGTTCTGCATTTTGCTAGCCATCATCAAATTCCATCGTGCGTTTTGTCCAAAGACACTTCAAACACCTTCCAACCAACTCATTTGAACTATTAAAGGCCTCCATTGCTAGCTGTAACACCTTTAACACACATTACCATTTTTGTTTCAAAGCTTTGCAGGTTGAGTTCTGTAGCACGATTCAGGCTACTTCAAAACAAGCCAAGCATTGGAAAAGCTTCAGTGGACCTCAGGCAAGCTCAAAATAACCTCAAGCACCCTTGGAAGTTGCTACATTTTCCAGCTCAAAGTCAACTGAAACAGGTATTTCATGAACTTCTATCTCTCTATTTAGGAATAGTTAGGCTTAGGTTTGTGAATGAAAGATGTTGTACTCATAGCCCTTAAACCATACATGTGTTTAGTTTTCATTTATATTAATCATGCTAGGAGAATTTTATTCATGAACTTTCTGAAAAAACTAGGTTAAGATTTAGGGCCAGAGAAATTCTCTCTGGTCTTTGAGAGTTAACTTAAGTTTTTTATATGGTTGGATTTGTTGCTTGATGCTCTACAAGTTTCATGTTATGAGTTTTGTCAAAAAGTCAAAGAATCAGGAGATATCATTTTCTGTACAAAGCGCGCGTTTTGGTGTTTGAACAAAGGAAGAAGATGAAGTCCTTGGACTGGGCCTGGTCATTTTTGCTTCTAACACCCCTTTTTCAGTTTACACCCCCCTGGCCCATTTATTTGTATATTTGTCATTTTGATATTTTTATTTTTTATTCTGACTTTATTATTTTTTGTCCAAATATAAAAAATGCCAAAAAAATTATTTTTATATATTTTTCATATTTATTTGATATTTATTTTTATTTTACTAGTATAAAAATGTAAATAATTTATATTCTTTTATTAAAACTTAAAGAATAATGTAAAAAAATATGTTTATTTTTATTTATTATTTTTTATACACACTTAAAAACATTTTCTTGAATATACACATTTTTTGTAAATAATTAATTTTTATTTTTTACATATTTAATATGTTTAATATATATATATATATATATATATATATATATATATATATATATATATATATATATATATATATATATATATACTTATATACTTTTTTTTATTAAATAATTAGGACAAAAATACAAAGAAAATACATTTTCATTTTTATTAATATTTTACACTAAAAATATCTTTTTTACAATACACTTTTATTTTTTGTACAAATTAATACATTATTGCATATAAATAATAAATAATACTATTTATTTAAAATTAGGGTTTTTGCCCTAAATAACAAAATAATTAAAATTGACTTTTTTTATTATTATTTACATTTCACATTAAAAAAATACTTTTTACATACATAAAAACTTTTTGCATAATATATTTTATTTAACATTTATTTGTTGTATTTTATTTAATTATTGTACATTTAAATATTGTCTTATATATTCAATTTGGTTGTAATAATTCAGAATTTAATTTTTTGCAAAATAATCCCCAATTCAAATTTGTACCCCCTCCCTATATCATGTTGTAATAGTGTAGAATTTAAATTCTCGCACCTTTATGCTTTCAATTATGCCATGATTAGACTTAGGGTTTGTATGCCAAATAAAATCAACAACTAGCTTGACCTAATCCAAGATAACCATGCATGAAAAACAAACACAATGCACACTTGCACCCCTAGGGTTACAATCCACTTGTTGCCTTCAAAAATGGGCCATGGTATGCATGTTGGGTACTTTGGCAAAACAAAAACAAAACAAAAGATCATAGTCCCTCGATGATGCTATCTTGGTTACCTAAACAATATTACCAAGTCCATCAAAAATTGCCAAGGATACTTGACACAACTGCTATCATGGTCTATACGATGAACCGCGCCTGTCCCGATTAACATCCTAATACAAGGTTGTTCACCAAATACAATGGTGAAACAACACTGTTAAAAGGGTTAAAAACATAAGAAAGATCTTTGAGTAAAATAGGGTGGACAAACTCTTAGTTAATTGATCAAAATCTCCTAAAACATCCTTGCCGTTTTCAAACACACTTCACAACCCAACTTCAAAACAATTTCAAAACAACTTTCAAAACATTGGAATATCTTTTCAAAAAGACATACACCTTTGTATATATTCAAACAAGAATCATTACAAAGTTTGCCTAGACAAGGCATCTTTTTAAAGCATTTTCAAAACCACACACACACAAAGCACCATTTCAAACAATTGAAAGGCAAAGGCAAGTGATCTAAGCAAGTAACTAAGAGCCCATGGATAACCATGGATAGAAAGGGTGCTAACACCTTCCCTTTCTATAATCTACTCCCCAAACCCAAGAAAACATCTCAAAGGTCTTTCCTATGCTTTTTGACCTTTCCTTAGGATAAAATAAAAAGTCGGTGGCGACTCTTGCTAAACCGAAACATTTGCGAACACAAACACAAAATCCCAAGTCAGTTCTCCCACCGTATCACAGAACTGGCGAATCTGCTGGGGACATTGTTTAAAAGTGGAGTAACCTTAGGGCTTAGATCACCCTTCGCTTTCTTATCTTGTTTGCTTTGATTGCTTTACATTTGGATCTATTGTTTGGGCTTGAAATCCTCTACCCGGATTTGGGAAACATTCATAGGTAAATAGCAATACGTTGTGGAAATTGTGCGGGTTATACCGACACGGTTGAAGCAATAGCTATATTAGTGCGACATATTTGTGAGTACCGATAGCCTTTGAGTCAATAAAAGAGAATACATGGCCGCTGAGTGATGTCATAAAGCACTAATGAACTCTTAGAACCTTACTTGACCATCTTGGCCTTTTATTAGGGGTAGTGAGATGACCGGCTTTGGTGCATTCCGAAGTTGGTAGATACTCGATACTACACTCATTGAGGGTTGTTTTCTTGGAATATTTTGGTCGCTAGTTAAGTGGCTAAACCAAAACAATGAACATAGAAAACAATCCAGTGATATTGAGCTCCTTAGAACTCGGTTACTATTTATAGGACAGGTCTGAGCCAACTAAACTCAAGAGGGTACTTACCTATGAAACCTCATGCAAGCCTGAAACTAGGGTTTTGTATGACTTGCTTGTACATGTGCTTGTGCATACATCATGAACATCATAAATCATCATATGCATCCATTAACCATTTCAAGGGTTTGGATCTTCATCTTTGTTTTTGTTTTGTAGGTCATGGAATCTGTTCGCAAGAAAACAATTCAAGTCAACCTTGTGAGAATCCCTCCTCAACTCAAGGAGCTTACTTCCAGGATTCCAGAGGATTCTCTCTTCAGTGAAAGACACGGTAGACTCCTCAACTTAGTCAACACCAACATTGAAGAAGACATGGTGAAAGTTCTCTTCTAGTTCTTTGACCCCCTACACCACTGTTTCACATTCCCTGATTACCAATTGGTGCCTACTTTGGAGGAATTTTCTCAACTTCTGAGAATTCCTATTCTTCATCAACTACCCTACAACGGTACGGAAAAAGAACCAAAGCCTGAAGATGTTGCTCAAGAATTACACTTGCAACCATCTGACATCAAGGGGCATTGGGAAACCAGAAGTGGTGTCAAAGGCTTCTCAGCAAAGTTTCTGTTTGAGAAGGAACAAGACAGCTGGAATTCTCTTGATCTACAAGCCTTTGAAGAGATTGTGGCACACCTTATCTATGGGTTGGTCTTGTTCCCAAACCCTGATCAGCTTATAGATGTGAATGCTGTCAAGATTTTCATATCCAGGAATCCTATACCTACATTGCTTAGGGACATCCTACACTCATTTTACACACGAATAATGAGGAAAAGAGGTGTACTCATGTGATGTACTCCTCTCCTAGAAAGGTGGTTTATTTATCACCTTCCACAGTCAGTTTTGAAGAATGAGCAGGGTTTAAGGTGGTCACAATGATTGATGACCCTCACACATTCTGATGTACATTGGTGTTCTCGGTCCAGAGAAAATGTCATCATCATTGATCGTTGTGGGGAATTCCCTAATGTCCCACTACTTGGCATTAGGGGAGGCATTACCTACAACCCCTGTTTAGCTTTGAGACAATTTGGATATACTCGGAGGGATGGCCCTCATGACATGCTGATCCCTGACCTAGTTTTTAACTTCGACAATGATGGGCAAGGACTTCGACAAAGGTTCATCAGAGCTTGGAGGATGCCCAACAAAGTGGATAGTAAGACACTGGGGCACAAGAATTCCATCCCCCTTGAGCCTTATCTCAAGTGGGTAGGACCCGCTCCCAGAATCTTATGATGCCATACCCTCACATTCTCCCCTTGATCAAAGAGCCTGTTACGGAAGGAGAGGTTCCATACACCATCCTACATCCTGACATGCCAACATCATGGGAAGAAATGCAAAAGAGTTGGATCCAACTCAAGGAAGAAAAAGATACTTTTGAAGCCAGCTTCTATGCCAGTGAGAAGAAGGTTTTGGAGCTCACCCGCCGACTTCATGAAGAAGAAACTCTCAACACTTACATCGCGCCAAAGAGGATGCGCAATGTCTTTTTACATTAAGAATTTTGTAATACTTTTCCCATGGGGCACTTACGTACTAACAAATTTATTCTTAATATGACGTGCGTTCTTTTTTGTTTGCAACAAATTTGAATTTCTGAATCCTTGAATGCATTACATGAATAACATACCATTCATCATATGCATAAACAGGTCTTCACACCAGGTTTCCTTATCTTTCTGCTGTTTATTTCAGCGAGATGGATTTGGAGCAGACGGTAAAGGATCTGTAGGCACAAAATTCACAGTTCCAGCAACTCCTCATGATCTTGGCAAAGGGTCAAGAGGACCTCAAAGTTTTGTTGGAGAAGAATAAAGAGAAAAAGAAAAAGAGACCTGGGGTAGCCACTTTTGGAAGAAGGTTTGAAAGCAATGCCAAAAAGGTTCTTGAGTTCCCCTCAATGTCTGACGAAGGGGCCGATAAAGGGAAAGGGACTGCTGTACCTTATGAATCTGAGGTTGAAGAGGAGGAAGAGGAAGAAGACGAAGACTACTCCAAACAATAGTATCCACCAGCGGATAATAAATATAAGAATCTTGAGGATAGGCTGGCAGCCATGGAGTTGCAGAGGGTCCCTGGTTTGGATTTTGAAGAACTAGGGCTGGTAGCTGTGATTGTTATCCCTCCCAAGTTCAAGGTGCCAACATTTGCCAAGTACGACAATCTGTCTTGCCCAAAGATGCACATGAGGTCGTATGTCAGAAAAATCCAACCTCACTCATCCGATAAAGACCTCTGGGTACACTTTTTCCAAGACAGTTTGTCTGGCACGCAACTAGATTGGTTCTATCAACTCGAGAGATTAGAGGTTCATAATTGGGAAGACTTAGCAGCTGCTTTTTACCGTCAGTATCAATATAATTCCAATTTGGCGCCCACTCGTACTAAGTTACAAAGTATGGGGATGACTTCCAATGAAGGGTTTAAAGAGTACGCCCAGAAGTGGCGTGATCTGGCTGGAAGGGTGCAGCCACCGCTATCAGATACGGAGTTAGTTGACATGTTTCTGGGGACCCTGTCTGGCCCTTTCTTCAACCATCTAATCGGAAGTTCTTCCGCGGGATTTACTGAACCGATTTTGAACGGCGAAAGGGTTAAGGCCGGTATTAAGAGTGGAAAGATTCAAAAGGATGCTTCCACATCCACAGTTGTTAAGAAACCCTTCCCAGCCAAGAAGAAAGCATATGATGTTTATTCTCAGAAGGGACAGGGAAGAACTGAGCACCGGCCGACTGTAGGGGCTGTGATGATTCAAAACTCATCAAATGATCAACCTCGTAACAATCAGTCGAGACCTAATCAACAACGGGTGGAAAGGCCACAACGGAAGTTCACCCGCATCAACATGACGCCTGCTCAGGTACTTCCTCATTTGTTGAAGCTGAATCTGACCAGTTTGAAGGAAGCGCCAAAGAACCCTAACACTTCCTCTCCATACTACCACTCAAATGCTAAGTGTGCTTACCATTCCGACAGTGCTGGGCACGATACCAATAATTTTTGGGCGCTTAAGAATAATTGTTGGGCACGATACCAATTTTTGCACTCTTTCTCACTAGATCGTTAGAGTGTCTTACAGGTACAGCCCCCTCCTCTCCTCATATTTTTAAGCAGATGTCATCATCTCGGCCCACCTCAGGTTCTAAACAACCGGTAAGATTAGTGGCGCTGTCTGTGAGAAAATTGTTTTCTCCGTCTTCTTCCTCCCCAAAACTAGAAGACCAAATCAACTTTCTACACTCTTATCATGGCCGATAAAGATGACCACCACCTTTCTATAAATAATGTACTTTCTCCTGTCCATAAGACAGACAGAAGCCAAGAGCATCATCACCTTGAGGATATTCTCGATGTCAGGGATGACAGAATAGCGTCCCCAGATTCAGTCGATGTTGAACACGACAACATCTAGTTCTTGGACGATCAGAGGTCTAAGAACCCTAACGAGGAACTACCAGAAATCCTCCAGCCAATTCCTCTTCCACCAAATACCGACCCGACCATGGCAGCACTGCTCGCTGCCCTCAATCAAAATAACACGCTAATCCTATAACAGAGCAAGAGGATTTGGGCAAGGGAGAAGAAGCAATCAAAGTCCCCTCCTCAGAGACACCGACATTATGACTCCCGCATACCATCACCACCAAGGCATGGCCATCTTCCCGTACGAGAAAGGTAAGAAGTGTCTTTCCTCAAGAAATGAGTTCGCACACCTCTCCAGAGAGATCGGCACTCCTGGATCCCCAAGAAAACCAAAACCGACCAGAGGCTTGATCTTTGACCGTTCTCTGTCGCCCAAGTCGGGGAAGCATACAAGAATCACCTCTCCCCACCGGGACGGCACCCCTCGGCGAGGGAGAAACAAATATTCCCTGCCAGCAACTCCTGATCATAGCAATGACGACGAGCCTTGCGCCCCGTTATATAGAGAGATTATGGAGACCCCACTTCCTATCGGTCTGGATAAACCCCTACACTTGGGGACATACTATGGAACAAATGATCCGAACGAGAACACCAAAAACATCGATGTGTTGCTCGACTATAGGGGTTGCCAAGGAGCAATCAAATGTCGATTGTTCCCAACGACGCTGAGAAATGGAGGCATGGCTTGGTACAAGATCCTCCCTGATGAGTCCATCACCTCTTGGAAAGGCTTGGGAAGACAATTCTCAAGGTATTTCACGACTTCTCATCGACATCCCAAGTCTGAAGTTGCGCTCGAGGCCATCATCCAGGGGAAGGATGAGGTCCTCCGAGCATACTTGAAAGGTTCAACCAGGAAGTTGTCCAGGTTACCAGGATCGACGGAATGAAGAAGTATCTCCTCGAGCAAGGCTTACACCCACATTGTGATTTTGTCAAAGTAGTTGGCATTGAAACTCCTGCAACTCTGGATGCTCTCCTGCTCAAAGGACAAGCGTACATCAAGTACAAGGAGAAGGAGGCAGCTAACAGCACGCGGGGCCACGACATAGAGAGAATGAGAAGGTCTTAAAAAAGGATAAACCCTCGACATCCCATCGAGGGGAAGAAAAAAAGGGAAGACAAGTCTCGGGAGTCTCGAGACTATAAGGGGCCACCCGGTCACTTCCATGACTATACTTTTCTCAACGTCTCACGCAAGAAGATTCTGACTGACTGCGTAAACGCAAAATTCAAGCAAGTTGGGGTTTTCTTCCCCCGACAAACACCGTCCAAGCCAAGGATTGACAAAAGCAAGTACTTTCGGTTTCATAAAATTCCCATGTAACACCCTGAATTCTAGATTAATTAATTGTTTAATTAATTTAGTGTGAATAATGAGTCATTGTGAAGTATTTTTAACATATGTGATGTTTTGAGTATTTTTATGTGAGTCCTTATGGTGATTTATGATGATGAGATGAATATGATGGTTAATAAGATGTTTTATATGATGATATGTGTGGGATAGTAGAATTAATAGGATTATGAGCATTTTCTAATAATTAGAATAATTAGTTAGAATTATTTTAACTAGATAATTAGAAATAAAATATGAAGTATAAACTATGAGGACATGGTGGTCACTTGAGAAGAGTTAAGTGAGGGCGATGAGAGAAAGACCAATTAAGGATCCAAGGGTTAAGTGAGACAAGAAAAATTTGAATTTTAGAAGCGCTCATTTTGTACGATAGTTTTTAGGAAAGGAGTAAGAGGAAAGTCAAAAGCTAGGGCACAAAGAGGCAAAGAGAAATTGTAGAACTCGAAGAGGGATCCGAAGCTAGCAATAATATTAAGGTAATGGGTGTTTATCATTGTTATCATAATTGATATAAGGTTTAGATAATTGTAGATTTGTGTTAGGTTTTGGTTGACGATGATTATGTGGTATTTAAAGATGAATTGGTGAAATTGTGGTGTGTAATTGTAAAGAATTGATGTATATGATGTATGGTATTTTGGGTTGTTGTTATATGATTAAACCATGTGAAATACTGATGTTTAGAGACCTGAAATATGGCGAAATCGGACAGAAATAGGACTGGTGCAGTGCAGAGATCACAATAGGGAAGTCCTATTCGATCATGGTTGCCGGGCGGTGAGGAGTGTTGCTGGGCGATGTTGTTGTTGCTTGGGAGTCTCCAGGCGATACGCGAAGTGATGAAGGGAAGAGAAGAGGAATGTTACTGGAGTACGTCGCTCGTACCATTGTCGGGCGATGCTAACACAAGAGGTATGTCGCCAGACAAGCAAGGTATTTCGTCAGATGATGGTGTCCAGAATGGAGTTAGTGTGCTGTCTCTCCCATGTCGCCGGACGGACTACAGGCGATTGATGGCAGTAGGATTATTTAAAGACCCGTAACTTGAGTTTTAGAACTCGATTTGAGGTGTCGTTTGAATTGTTAGATGGCTAATGTTATGAACTTTAGTTAGATGAAATAAAATGAGAAATAATAAGTATATCCCAATACCTAATCTAATAAGAAGTTAGGTTTTCCGTGTGGGATTACAATGATGTTTTGTTTATAATGGTGATATGATGATGTTCTGTATATTTTGATGATATGATGATGTTATGATGATGCTTTGTATATTTTGATGATGTGATGATGTGTGATGAATTCGTGAATGATGATGTGTTTGACTAGCCGTGATCGTATTTATTATGTTGTTATACATCAAGCATTTGTGACATAGTTTAAGACTTCTGTCCAGTGATGTTGTTAGGACTTCGGTCTAGTGAAGATGATAGGACAATAGTCCAATGAAGGCATCAATCATACAGTGTAGATTGATTGCAAAATTATGAATTGCTATGGTTCCAAGTGGGAATCGATCTTATTGGTGGGGATCTTTGGAGAAAACGATGATTGGGTCATCAGTGAAGTTTGGTACCACATTGTGATACAATAGCAGAACCGACTGTTTAATACTGGTTTTGCGTTTGTGTTTGCAAATGTTGTGGCAAGCAAGAGTCGCCACCGACTTTTCTTTTATCCAACAAAGGAAAGGGTGAAAAGAACAGAAAAAGACCTTTTCGAGAATTTTCTGAGTAAGGGGGGTAGATTATGGAAAGGGAAGGTGTTATCACCCTTTCCATCTGTAGTTTTCTTCGTGCTCTTAGAGGTTTGCTCGTCTTGAAATACCTTTGTGCTTTGTGTTTGGAAAATGCCTTAGTGTGGCGATTTGCTTTGCGTTTAACTCTTGTATCAGTCATCAAGAGTGTTAACAAAGCAGATGTTTTGAAAATTGCTTTTGAAAAGTAGTATTTGTGTAAGTGAAAAATGTTTTTTGAGCAAACTTCTAACAACTATCTACTTTTATACCCGAAAAGGGTCGTTCTTTTCCTCCTATCTTTTAGACAATGCTATCCTACTATTAGTGAGTAGGTAGCCCTATCGTTTGATGTATTAGGGACATTTGAAAGGGACAATACAATCACGAAGGAAACTTATTGAGACGCTTTAGCAATTTTTCTTAGGGACTAGATCATTTACCAAGAAGGCAACTGTAGGGTCATCGAGGGACTATGATATTTTGATTTATGGGTCTTTGCTAAGCGTTCCTGCCTCATGACTGTTTTATTTCTGAAGGCAACCAAAGTGGGGTACCCTATAGGTGTATATGTGCAAGTGTGTTATGTTCAGTTATTTTTGTCTTTTTATTAAGTTTGCTAATGTTTGATTTCAGTCTTTCCATACATGCCTAGTTACTAGCAGTTAATATATACATAAATGTAAAGCGCGAAGATAAAACCCTACGCTATTACATGGCTTCAGGGAGGGGGTTTACAATGTACAAAAATTGGGGGGAAAAAAGAAAGCGGTAAAAATCCTAATTAGTTTATTACATCCAGTATACAGGTACAATAATGAATAGAAATTGCAAAAATAGATAATGCACGCGGAAGTTGAAAATACGTCTAACAACCTAGTAAGAAAATCTTTTTGCTTATTTTTTATTTAAGAAAGTAAATAACCTAAAAATCTATTTAGAAAATAAAATTATCAAGAAAAATAGTCTAAATTCTTTTTTAGTTTTTTTTATTATTTAAAAAAAATAATTAAACATAAATTAAGTCCTAAGTTCTAATTTATTTTTAATTAAAGTAAAATAGTTAAAATAGTTATTAATTAATTCAAAAAATTAATTTAATTAAAAAACTAAAACTATATTTTTTGTGATTTTATTATTACATTATACTAATTAAATAAATGAAGAAAACAAATTAAAATAAAAAATATATAAAGCAAAGTGACAAAAACAATGCGAAATGGGCCAGGATAATTAGAAATTGGGGGGGTGCTGAAAATGAATTTTGCTAGGCCCAAGTGAATGTTAAGCCCAGGCTACGCTGGATCAGGTGAGATGAGGCATTGAGGGTGCATGGTAGATCTCAAATTGAAGCCTTTAGATCTAGACCCCTTATGATTTGAAGGCTAGATCTGATGGTGTTTGGTACACTTCTGGCCATGTAATGCATCAAATCTGCATGAAACAAGTTAGAAAATATAAAAATGGAGCTTACTGAGGCGTTTTATGATGTTTCAGGGCTTGGTAATGATTGCAAAAGCTTCAGGGAGCCTCCAAGAATGTATTTGGAGCCTCAAAGAATGTATTTTACAACTTTGATATTTTTTGCAAAATTTGTAGAGCTTTTCCAGACTGTATCATGTCTTGAAGCTTGCTAATGTTTCCTTTATATAGAGAGGAGGGAGGAGACAAGAGAACAAAGGTAATAACAACCATAAACATGTGTTTTTAAAGTCATGAATGATGTTTTGTAACTTTGCCAAAGACATGAAATCTTGTCCTTTTTGAATTTGAATGAATGTGGACTTTGCTTGCACGAAATTTTATGGGCCTAGGCTGTCCAAAACATCAACCCAAAGCTCAAAGCCCATTTCCAATTATTTTATACATTTTATTTTATATTTATTTGAAATAAATTAAAATAAATATGAATAAAATAGTTAGAAAATTCAAGGCATGGCAAGAATAATTCTAGAGGTCCTCTATAGGCTTAGGAAGATGTTTCAAGTCCAAAAAATTAAGCCATTGACCTAAAACTCCAAGTTTGCTCAATGCATAATTTGGGAAAATTCCCAAATTTTCCCAACTTGGGTAAGCCATAACTTGCTCAATTTTCATCTCATGATGATGATCTTGGACTTTTTGGAAAGCCCAAGTTGTCTAATTCAATCCTTCTATTGATAAATTTTGCATTTGAAGATTCTATCTTGATGTAAATGGTCTTGACAAAAAGTGTCTTTTGTTGACTTTTTGAAAATGACCTGTAATGTATAAGCTTGTATATTTCAAGTGGTGGATTTCTTGGACTTGAGGGCTGAAGAGAAGTTGTAGGGAATTATATTCTCTTCAAAATGAGCTTTGGTTGGGAAAATGGATGAAGTATGATAAAGTTATGTCTGGTCAAAGTTTGGTTGATTTTTCCTATATAAACCCTAATTAGCAATTCTTGACTTTTGATGAATTAGGAGCATTTCTTGAGGGATCATGATCAACCCTTGATAAAATGATGGATATCACTTTAAAGTGTTGATGTTGATAAAAAATCTTTTAGTTTGACTGTATATAGACCATAGTTGACTTTTGACCTAGTACATTTGATTTTCAAGCATTTGAGCAATTGACTGAGCAAACTTGTAGTGCAAGGTATGAAATTTGTCATGTATAATCTTGAAGACATATTAGGACCATGGAAGAAATTTGAGACCTTTTGAGCTCACACATCTTGGTGAAAAATGAAACCCTAGTTGGAAGGTCAATGCTTAGGAGGAGAATTTGTCTGATCAATTCTTGGTCAACCTTGAGCAATTGAGGACCTCTAGGACTATGTATTGTATGAAAATGGAAGGGAAAATTTAGGGGTACAACACACATGCATGATTCTATGATGTTACATTACATTATAAGTGACATTGCATAATGATGTGATTAAATGATGCTTGTTGATAAATAGTGTTATGATGATATGTTGTTATGTATTAATGATGTTGTGAAGGTGTGGGTTTTTGACATGAGGTTTGATGATGTGTGATGCCTTGCCTATGTGAATGTCTACTATATTTATTTCTTATGTCTTTTATAATGATTATGATTACTCACCCTTTCTGCTTGGAAATGTTGCCTCTATCCGTGGGTAACTTACAGGTGATCAGGAATAATTCGTCGAAGCTTAGAGGATAGCTTCAAAGTGTGTTTATTTTATTTCTATTAAGTAAGAGGGTATTTCTCTGATATGTAGCATTGGGGTTCTAGGAACAATTGATTTGATTTATATGTTCTTTATGTTATATTGTTTGAGAACATTCATTTTGTTTTAAGATGTTTTGGAGTATAAACTCATGAACCATGTTGAGAAATGGTATTTGACTGTGGAGTTCTAATGAAGATGTTTTGAAATATTATTTCCGATGCAATGTATTGAATAAACGATGATATTCACAAAGGAACATGTGTTTAAAATCATGAAAATCTATGTTATGGAGCAGGATGTTTTATTATGATGTTTTATATGAAAATGTGACACACTTGAATGGTAAATTACTCTGATCTATTTGTGATTTATTCATGGGATTTTATAAGGGTGTTACATTAATGGTACCAAAACTGGTTGGTCTGTTCGGCCAGGTTATTTAGTCTGTAGTGTATGACAGTGGAATACAATCGATATAGTTTCTGACCATTGTGACTATTATTGGCATGAAATAGAGAAATTTTTGGAAGAAATGACACTGCGATTGTTACTGCTTTGCAGGCTATAGCTCAGGCTGTGCAACATCAGCCTAATGTTGGTGGGAATGATGGATCCCATGTTTTGGAGACGTTTCATAGGAATCATCCGTCTATTTTCAAAGGTAGATACAATATTGATGGAGCGCAGACTTGGTTCAAGGAGATTGATAGGATATTTCGAGTCATAGATTTCACATAAGCTTAGAGGGTGAAGTTTGACATGCATCAATTGGCAGAGGAAGCTGATGACTGGTAGGTTGGCACCCGTTAGAGACTGACAGCAGTGGGTGAAGCTATTACTTGGGCTGTGCTCAGTAGGGAGTTTTTGAGGAAGTACTTTCCAGAGCATGTGCGCGGGAAGTAGGAGATTGAGTTTTTGAAGTTAAAACAAGGGAACTTGACTGTGACTGAGTACGCTTCGAGGTTTATGGAACTATCCAAGTATTATCCATATTACAGTGAAGCGACTGTTGAATTCTCGAGGTGTAATAAGTTTGAGAATTATTTGCATCCGAAAATCAAATGGGCAATTGGGTATCGCAGATCCGTGTATTTTCAAAGTTGGTGGACAACTGTAGAATCTATGAAGAAGACAACAAATCTCATTCAACTCACTACAAGAGTTTTAACGAGAAAAGAGGAAAGCAGTATCAAGACTGTAAGAAGCCTTATGATGCCCCAACTGATAAAGGGAAACATAAGGCTTATGATGGGGAGAAGACAAATGGGGGAGGAGCTCCCGTTTCTGTCAAGTGTTATAGGTGTGGTGAACAAGATCACCGTTCTAATGATGTGAGAATAAGGTACTGAGGTGCTACAAATATGGCAAGACGGATCATCGTTCTTCTGAATGCAAGAACGATGGTCCAACCTGTTTCAATTGCGGAGAACAGGGTCATATTAGTATCAAATGTCAGAAGCCGAAGAGGGACGTTGTTTCCCATACCAACGGTAGAGTTTTAGCTTTGAGTGGATCATAAGATTCCAAGAAGGAAAACTTGATTCGAGGTACTTGTTTTATTAATGATGTTTAATGATGTTGAATTGGTTTCTATTATTGATACTAGTGCTACACATTCGTTTATTTAGCGTGAATATGCTAATATGTTGGGATTGAAGTTGTCTAATATAAACGGTAGTATGGTGATAGATACTTCTGCTAGTGGTTCTGTTACTACTACTTATGGTTGTTTGAAATGTCCTTTAACTATTTATTACAAGAGTTTTGTGATGGATTTGGTGTGTCTTCCCCTACACCAAATTTACGTTATCCTTGGGATGAACTGGTTGGAGTTCAACTATGTTCACATCAACTGTTATAACAAGACTTTTAGGTTCCCTAAGTTCGGTGATAATGGAAAATTGATGTTGTTGTCTTCTAAGCAAGTGAATGAACTTATGGAAGACGAAGCTTTGATGTTTGCAATGTTTGTGCCGGTGAAAGTTGATCGAGGAGCTGCAAGCATTGAATTACTTGTCGTTTGTGAATTTACATAAGTGTTTCCAGATGACATCAGTGATTTTCCTCCGGAATATGAAGTGGAGTTTTCTGTAGATGTGGTGACAGGTAAAAATCAAGTGTCAATGGCTCCTTATAGAATGTCAGCTCCAGAGATGAACGAGTAGAAGAAACAACTAGAAAAGATGCTTGAGAAGAAGTTCGTGAGACCGAGTGTTTCACCTTGGGGTGCGCCTGTGTTGTTGGTCAAGAAGAAAGATGGAAGTATGAGACTATGTGTAGATTACTGACAGTTGAATAAGGTGACTGTTAAGAATAAATATCCACTTCCGAGGATCGATGATTTGATGGATTAGTTGGTGGGTGCTTGTGTTTTCAGAAAGATTGATTTGAGGTCGGGTTATCATCAAATTCGTGTTAAACCAGATGATATTTCGAAGACAGCTTTTCGAACGAGGTATGGTCATTATGAGTACACTATGATTTTGTTTGGTGTGTCTAATGCGCCATGTGTTTTCATGGAGTATTTGAATCAAACTTTTCATTCATATTTAGATAAGTTTGTTGTGGTGTTCATTGATGATATTCTGATCTATTCCAAATCCGAAAAAGAGCATGTGGAGCATTTTAGGATTGTGTTGCAAGTGTTGAAAGAGAAGAAGTTGTATGCAATGTTGTCAAAGTGTGATTTTTGGTTGAAGGAAGTGAGTTTCCTTAGTCATGTGATTTCTAGTGGTGGAATTTATGTGGATCCTTCTAAAGTTGATGTAGTGTTGCAATGGGAGACTGCGAAGTCTGTGACTGAGATTCGAAGTTTTCTTGGTTTAGTAGCTTATTACCAAAGTTTCATTGAAGTATTCTCTAAGTTAGCATTGCCGTTAACTCAGTTGGCTCGAAAGGGTCAAGCTTATGTGTGGGATTTTCCATGCGAAGAAAGTTTCATATAATTGAAAAAGAAGTTGACGACTACTCTTGTAGTAACCTTGCCTAACCCAAGTGGTGATTTTGTGTGTATTGTGATGCGTCGAAGATGGGTCTTGGTGGTGTGATAATGCAAAATGGACAGGTTATTGCTTATGCTTTTAGGCAATTAAAGATTCATGAAAGGAATTATGCTACGCATGACTTAGAGCTAGAAGTTATGGTGTTTGCATTGAAGATTTGGAGACATTATCTTTTTGGCTCTAATTTTGAAGTGTTCAGTGATCATAAGAGTCTGAAATACTTGTTCGACCAGAAGAAGTTGAATATGAGGCAGATAAGATGGCTTGAGTTATTGAAGGATTATGAATTTGATTTGAATTACCATCCTGGTAAAGGAAATGTAGTTGTTGATGCATTGAATAGAAAATCGTTGCACATGTCAATTCTTATGGTTCGAGAATTGGAGATGATTGGACAATTTAGGGATATGAGCTTATCATGTGAAGAGACTCCTGATAACGTGAAGTTGGGAATGTTGAAACTGAATAATGGTATAATAGAAGAGATCCATGAAGGTTAGAAATATGATTTAAGGTTGGTTGACAAGTTGGTCTTGATTAACCAAGGTAATGGAGGTGAGTTCAAAGTAGATGATAATGGTGTGATAAGGTTCAGAAATAGGGTGTGTGTTCTGGATATTCCAAAACTTAAAAGAATCATTCTCAAAGAAGGATATCAAAGCGGGATGAGTATTAATCTCAGTGCTACAAAGATGTATCAAGACTCGAAGAAGTTATTTTGGTGGCTTGGTATGAAAAAGGTGATCGCTAAGTTTGTTTGTGCTTGTTTGACTTGTCAGAAGTCGAAGATTGAGCATCAGAAGTCTATGGGTCTTATGCAACCTTTCAGTATTCTAGAGTGGAAATGAGACAGTGTCTCTATGGTTTTCATGTCGGGTCTGTCGAAGACTACTAAGGGCAATGACTCAATTTGGGTGATTTTGGAGAAGCTAGCTGAGATGTATATCAATAAGATTGTAAAGCTATATGGAATACCTTCGAGTATTGTGTCGGATAGAGATCTAGGGTTTACGTCAAAATTTTGGGAAGATTTGCATAATGCTTTTGGTACTAAATTGAGGTAGAGTTCTATATATAATCCGCAGACAGACGGTCAGATAGAGAAGACTATTTAGTCTTTGGAGGATTTGTTAAGGGCTTGTGTTTTAGAACAAGGGAGATCTTGGGATAATCATTTGTCGATTATTGAGTTTACATAAAATAACAGTTTTCATGCGAGTATTGGTATGGCACTGTATGAAGCGTTGTATGGTAGGAGGTGTATAACTCCATTGTGTTGGTATAAGTCAGGAGAGAGAGTTATGCTCGGACCTAAGATCATACCGGAGACGACTGAAAAGAGTAAGACGATTCAAGAGAGGATGAGAGCTTCCCAGAGTCGTCAAAAATAGTTACCATGACAAAAGGAGGAAGGCACTCAAATTCCAAAAGGATGATCACGTGTTTTTAAGAGTTACTCCGGTGATTGGTGTTGGTAGAGCTTTAAAGTCGAGAAAGCTTACATCATGTTTTGTTGGACCATATCATACTTCATAGAAGATAGGTGAAGTGTCATATCATATTATTTTACCACTGTCGTTTGCGAATCTGCATAACGTGTTTCATGTGTCTCAGTTGAGGAAGTACATTCCAGATCCTTCGCATGTGATTCAAATGGATGATGTATATGTAAGAGATAACCTGACTGTTAAAGCATTACCATTGTGAATAGAAGGTCGGGAAGTGAAGCAATTATGAGGCAAGGACATCTCCTTAGTGAAGATATTATGGGGTGGACCAGCTGGTGAAAGTTGGACTTGGGAACATGAGGATCAGATGAAAGAGTCTTATCCGATGTTGTTTCCGTTAGGTAATTTTTGAGGGAAAAAATTATTTTAAGTGAGGGAGAGTTGTAACACCCAGAATTCTAGATGACTTAATTATTTAATTAATTTAGCATAAATATATGAGTCATTGTGAAGTATTTGACATATGTGATGTTTTGAGTGTTTTTATGTGAGTCCTTGTGATGATTTATGATGATGAGATGAATATGATGATTAATACGATGTTTTATATGACGATATGTGTGGGATAGTGGAATTAAGAGGATTATGAGAATTTTCTAATAATTATAATCATTAGTTATAATTATTTTAATTAGATAATTAGAAATAAACTATGAGGACATAATGGTCACTTGAGAAGAGTTAAGTGAGGGCGATAATTGAAAGATCAATTAAGGATCCAAGGGTTAAGTGAGACAAAAGAAATTTGGGATTTTAGAAGCGCTCATTTTGTATGATATTTTTTGGGAAAGGAGTAAGCGGCATGGCAAAAGCTTGGGAACAAAGAGGAAAAGAGGAATTGTAGAACACGAAGAGGAATCAGAAGCTAGCAATAATCTTAAGGTAAAGGGTGTTTATTATTGTTATTATAACTGATCTAAGGTTTAGATAATTATAGGTTTGTGTTATGTTTTGGTTGATGATGATTATGTGGTATTTGAAGATGAATTGGTGAAATTCTGGTGTGTAATTGTAAAGAATTGATGTATATGATGTATGGTATTTTGGATTGTCGTTATATGATAAAACCGTGTGTAATACTGATGTTTTGAGACCTGAAATTTAAAAAAAAAATTGGACAGAAATCGGACTGGTGTACTGCATAGATCGCAACAGGTAAGTCCTATTCGCGCATGGTCGTTGGCCGGTGAAGAGTGTCGTCAGGCGATGCTGTTGTCGCTAGGTGAAACGCGAAGCGATGAAGGACAAAGAAGAGGAATGTTATTGGAGTGTGTCGTTCATACCGTTTATGATCGGTGGGAATAGAACTGACTGTTTTGGAATGTTGGTTCGCGTTTTGCATTGTTTTCGCAAAATGTCGCGGTGAGCAAGAGTCGCCACCGTCTTTTATTTTATCCAACAAGGAAAGGACAAAAACACAGAAAAATTCCTTTTTGAGATATTTCTCGGGTTCGGGAGGTAGATTATAGAAAGGGAAGGTGTTAGCACTCTTTCTATCCGTGGTTATCCACGAGCTCTTAGGTACTTGCTCATTATGTTTTCAAAAGTTTGTTTTTCTTTGTGTTTGTGGGTTTGAAAAGAGTTTTGTTTTTGAAGAGAGTGTGAGTGTGAAAAGTTTTGTTTTGTTTTTAAAAGGAGCAAGTACTTAAGAACCTCTACCTACTCAAAAAGGAATTAAATTGTGCAAGTGTCCTTTAGACAATGCTATCCCACTATTGAGGAGTAGGTAGCACCGTCGTTGGAGTTTTCGGGTCAATTCGATTAAGGGACGTGTGGTCACTAAAGCAATGTTAGGATGCCTTAGCGGTAACCCTAATGTCTTAGATCATTTTATCCGAAGCAACCGTTTCGAGGCAACTTATGATCTTTGGACAAAAGGGCGACCTCTAAAACTTCCTATACTCAATGACCACGTTCGAGGCAACCAAGTGAGGTGTACCCTAAGAGTGGCATGTGCGAGTGTATTGTTTTTCAGTTATATTATCTGTACATGTTAATGGTGAGCTACTGTTGATTTTAGGTTAAAGATTAATCTTGTCATGCATTGCCTATTATTCAAACATCTAACAGTTAATGGTCACGGAAATTAAATTGCGGAAAATAAATCTAAGCTATTACAAGGCGTCAGGTATTTACATCGCAAAAAACAAACCCTTAAAAATTAAATTGCGAAAAAGTAAATAAAAGCGATAAATAAATCCTATTTCAAAACTATTACATTCTCGGAGCAGTTACATTATTGAAATATGGATCAAAAATTAGTCGCGCGCGAGAAAATTAAATCGGAGTGCTTTTATGGTTTTGACCCTTTTTATTCAATAAAGCATATTTTTGTTATTTTTTGAATTAAAAATAGTCTAAGGTAATAATTAAATTAAATGAAAATATTTTTCAGTTTTTTATTTTAATTAAGGCAATAAAATAGGAGTGATTAAGAAGTTGATAAAATCCTAATTCTAAATCAATTTTAATTTAATGCAAAATATGTTAAAATTAAACCTAATTAAAAAACTAAATTAATTGGTTAAAACTTATTTACAAAAATAAGTAATAAAAATTAATGGGATTAAATAAAAATAATTTTTTGTTGTTTCTGATTTTTTTTATGAAAAAAAGTTAATTGGTTAACTAAAATAATAATAATAATTTAATAAAAAAAAAATAATGAAAAGAATTAAAATATAAACAAACTCAGGGGGATGTTGGGCTTGATTTGAGGTTGGAGTCAGCAATATCCAGGCCCAAACGTCCAGCCTGTTGGACTTTTTGTGATTCCATGCATGTTTGTTGACTGAGGACTATGATGGGCGTGCAATCTGGGTCACTAGATCTGCCTGGTGAGCCACTTGGCATGTTGATCTCTGAGGCGTATGGTAGTCTTCATACCTGGAAATTCATTGGAATATATGAAAGAAAATAATAAGAAGCATTTTGGGGGACCTGGGATTCAAACCCAGGTCCCAATGGTACCACACACTAACGCCTTGCCAGCTGAGCCATTGATGTTTCTTGTTATTGGGATAGACAACAAATATTATATAAAAAACAAACTGTTAAGCCTGAAAATAATAAAAAACGCGCCACTGATTTGAATAGACCAATGGCACTAGGACACGCCATCATCTTCCTCACAAAAGCCTGGTTCGTTTACCTGCAGATTTTTATCCGCAGGAAGATTCATAGGGTCTTTCAAACATCTCTCTCAGGCCATGAAAATGCCATCCAAGAACATAGACGTGTTCGTCTCTGCCTCCTGATCACTCTTATACCAATTATTGGATCCAATTTTCCCTGTAACTCAAATTCCTAAAAACAACATATATGAACCCTAGATTCGGGCATCGTTATACAGGTCATGAAAATCAAATTGGTTAATGCCAAAACATTCTAAATCAAATAACAATCACAAATATGCCAAGACTTTAAAGAAAAGATGCAAGATTTGGAGATTGGGATTCCATTTTCAGAGCAAGGTTCATGGTGACTTACAGGGCGATTTTGGCAATGGGAATGCTTGGTTTTGATCGCTACAGCTTCACAGGATATCAGGCAAAGGAGTAGCGTTGAGTTTTTGGTCTGAAAGTGCTTCCAATATCGTTTTCGATCTCACACTTTTCAAGCTTTTTCACCAAATTGGTATGGCTGTTTCTGCAAGGTTTTGTGCGTGTTCTAGGTTTGTGTCACTTGTGTGCATATAATGGAATGATTCTAGGTCAAAATTTGGACCAAAATCCATGTGCATTGAAGAAGGAATATTGGATTTGATCACCATTGAAAAGATTTCCAAAAATAGGCCAAATCTGATTTTTTTTGTGCTTGTTTTGACTTGATACGAATTGGTTGAGTGTCACATGGTATTTGCAAGTTGTACAAATCACAAAGATACAATTTCATTAATTTTTGGATTTTATTTGAATTAATATAGATTTAAAATGAATTAAATCAATAAAAATTAAATAAAATAGAAAAATTAAATGTTTGGTCATGAAATTAAAGATGGGACACGTGTGTGGCATGACAAGACTAAATCAAGTGAAAAAAAGTGGGACCTTTTGTCAAAAATTGGAGTTTTGAGGATAGTTGACTTTTGGCAATTTTGGAAAAATGCCCAACTTCAACAATGCATAACTTCTTTAATTTTGAACTTTTGGAGGTGTTCTTGGTCTTTTTAGAATTCTTTAGATGTCCTATAACCAACCCATTTGGTCTAATCTCATTTTGATGTTCCATGCTCAAGTTATAAGCTTTGGAAAAAAAGGTGTTTTTGTTGACTTTCAAAAATGACCTATAATGTCCAAATTTGTAACTTTTTGTGTGAGCATTTCTTGATCTTGGGGTGTGAAGATGGATTGTAGGTAATTGCATCCTCTTAAAAATGATCTTTAGATGGGTCATTTCTCATAAAGTATGAGAAAGTTTAACTTGGTCAAAGTTGAGTTGACTTTTCCTACATAACCCTAATTTAACAACTTTTGAATCTTGATGAATTTTGAGCAATCCTTGATGAATCATGATCAAACCTTGATCAAATGATGAATTATCCTTCAAAATGAGTATGTTGACAAAAAATCTTGAGGTTTAACTGTATTTGGGACACAGTTGACTTTTGCCCTAACATAGTTGATTTTTGGGTCTCTTGAGCAATTGACTGACCAAACTTCCTCTGCAAGGCTTGAAATTTGACATGGATGAACTTAAGAACATATTAGGACATTGGGGAACTCTTGAGGTCATTTGGATGTGAGGACCTTGATGCAACACAAAACCCTAATTTTGACTTGACTGCCTTAGGAGGTGATTTGACTGTCCAAACCTTGAGCCAACTTGAGCAACTTGAAGATCATTCTTGCCAAATCTTGAGGAATGTGGGAGGGAAAATTTTTGGGTACAAAAGTTTCCCCTGTTCAATTTTCTTAAACCTGAGGATATAGATTGGCTTTTGAGCCTTTCGTGATCCGAAGGTGGAAGATAACTGAACACTAAAGTGCCTAAAAATTTGCACTCACTTGGTGTAGTATCAACATTGTGATGTCGGGAACGGGCTTACAGATTCCATTTGGAGATTGTTGGTAGGAGGATGGGATTACAGATGCCATCTGCGGGGGTGTCGATCGCATAAGAGATTCCTTAGCGAGAACTTGAATACCTGTTGTTGTAGAAGATTCCGCTAGGGAAGCCTAACTTTTGTGGAGATTTAGGAACTTGCCTGTACTTCAACTGAGAGAATGTCTCGACTGAGTCTTAAGAACCTGTCCATAATTCAACTAGGGGGAAACATCTTCATCAAGATCAAGGAACTGTCTCGTGCTCAATGTAGTATACCACTGAGGTTATAGAACTTGTCCATACTATGACGGAGGAGAACATCAAGATCTAGGAACTAACTTGTGCTCAATGGAGTATACCGTTAAGGTTATAGTACTCGTCCACACTATGATATAGGGAAACATCTTCATCAAGATCTAGGAAATGTCTCGTGCTCAACGTAGTATACCGATGAGGTTATAGAACTCGTCCAAACTATGACAGAGGAGAACATCAAGATCTAGGAACTGACTCGTTCTCAATGGAGTATACCGTTGAGGTTATAGTAATCGTCCACACTATGATGTAGGGAAACATCTTCATCAAGATCTAGGAACTGTCTCGTGCTCAATGGAGTATACCGCTGAGGTTATAGAACTTGTCCATACTATGACGGAGGAGAACATCAAGATCTAGGAACTGACTCGTGCTCAATGGATTATACCGTTGAGGTTATAGTACTCATCCATACTATGACATAGGGAAACATCTTCATCAAGATCTAGGAACTGTCTCGTGCTCAATGGAGTATACCGCTGAGGTTATAGAACTTGTCCACACTATGACGGAGGAGAACATCAAGATCTAGGAACTAACTTGTGCTCAATGGAATATACCATTGAGGTTATAGTACTCGTCCACACTATGACGTAGGGAAACATCTTCATCAAGATCTAGGAATTGTCTCGTGCTTAATGGAGTATACCGTTGAGGTTATAAAACTTGTCCACACTATGACGGAGGAAAACATCAAGATCTAGGAACTGACTCGTGCTCAATGGAGTATACCGTTGAGGTTATAGTACTCGTCCACACTATGACGTAGGGAAACATCTTCATCAAGATCTAGGAACTGTCTCGTGCTCAATGGAGTATACTGTTGAGGTTATAGAACTTGTCCACACTATGACGGAGGAAAACATCAAGATCTAGGAACTGACTCGTGCTCAACAGAGTATACCATCGAGGTTATAGTACTCGTCCACACTATGACATAGGGAAACATCTTCATCAAGATCTAGGAACTGTCTCGTGCTCAATGGAGTATACTGTTGAGGTTATAGAACTCGTCCACACTATGATGGAGGATAACATCAAGATCTAGGAACTGACTCGTGCTCAACAGAGTATGCCGTCGAGGTTATAGTACTCGTCCATACTATGACGTAGGGAAACTGTCGAGATTGAGAACCTTATCTGAAATTCAACCGAGGATAAATCAATTGAGATTTAAGAACTGGTCAGGTCTTCGACTAAGCTGAGAACTTAACTGCATCTTTCCTGAAAGGTAAAGGTCAGTCATATGCAATGCATGATATGGATCAGGCAATGATGTTCTCAAAATAAATAAGATTGCATGGTATGATGCGTATATGCATGTATCGTGATGTATGGGAATGTGATGTTTTAGCTGGGGAAAATAAATCCTGGAGCTGCTGGAGAATAGAGTTGAGTTCTTCGTTTCCGCTGGGGATGATGAACGAAGATGATGAACCTGTAGGAGAGAAGAACTCCGTTGGGGGAATAAACTGATGAAGAGATTACTCCGAGGGGAAATACTCTGTGGGGAAGAGACGTTCTGCTGAAGATTTTAACGATAACTCCGCTGGGGATTCTTGTTGATAAGCTCTGTTGGAGATTTTAATGATGAACTCCGCTGGGGATAGAAAGAACTTCGCTGGGGATGATCTTTCAGTTGCAACTTGCTGAGGATAACCTAGTTAGACTATTGTGAGGATAACCTTCTGAATTTGGCTGGGGAGATTTATTTGCGCTCTGCAGGGGATAAGCTTCCAGAATCTACTGGGTGAGATGACTCAACTCTGGAGGGGAAGCCTCTTTTAGACTGCGTTGGGGAAATGACTCCACTGGGGTATCTTGTATTCAGCCGGAGAACATTCTTATATTCTGTTGAGGAATATTAAGACTGCTGGAGATGTTGTTATACTTGCCGGGGAATGTCTTTATACTCCGCTGAGGAATATTAAGACCTTCTGGGGATACCCAACCTGCTCAGGGCTGATGGTAGATTAACTCTTCTTGGGGAGAGTATTGCTGATTCATTCATAGTTGCAAGTCTCAGTGGGGAGAGCTACCATTACTGTTTTGCTCTACGGGGAGTGATGGTATCTTGGTCATATCCTTCCGCTGAACCTCCCTTGGTACCTTGGTGGACAGAGCAACTAGACAGCTCAAACAATTCTTATTGCCCCTGTTTCTGATATTACAAGTAATTCGTCCTTTGTTTCACATGTAAATATTTATGAGCAGCAATTAATGTCAAATGCATATATCAAAAATGAACATTGGACGTTCTTTGCAAAACAAAACAGATAAAGGAAAAAACAATTTGAAATTTGTCTGAAAAATGAATTTGTATTGGTTTTGAAGTTTGGCCTGTAAATAGGCATTTTCGTACAAGAGGATGACATCCTAGTAAGAGGACGTCGCCGAACAAATAGAATTTATACAATTTGTGAAAACAAAACAAAACAACTATGTGAATAGTCCCACTGGGTTCCAACTCTGATATTGCCTTTATATCTTCAAGCATCTCATCACTTTACTGCTTAGTTGAAGATGAATCTGATTGATTGGTGCCGTCCGAGCCTAATAGTTGATACCGAAGTCTGGATGCAAGGTGATCCAATGAGACATAGTGTTACGCTTTAATCCCTAACTTTTTCCTGGACCGCCCTTTCGGGTTTTCAGTCCACCGGGATACCCATTTTTGCCCAAGCCGCCTTTTCAGGTTTTCGACTTGCCGGGTGTACAAATTTTTTCATTTTCATCCCTTATTTTTACCCGAACCCTTTTGGTTCGCCGGGAAGCCCTTATTTTTTCCTAGGCCAGTCAACCTAGCGGGTCGTTGATTATGTGTAGTATCTTTTTACTATGTCTGCATTGATGGGGCGAGGAAGGTCGTCACCGTCCATGGTGGTTAGAATCATCGCTCCTCCTGAGAAAATGTTCTTAACCACAAATGGCCCTTCGTAAGTAGGGGTCCATTTGCCCCTGGGATCACCTTGAGGTAGAATAATGCGCTTGATTACCAGGTCCCCAACTTGATACTCTTGTCGTCTGACTTTCTTGTTAAATGCCTTGATCATCCGTTTTTGGTACGTCTGACCATGACAAATAGTAGTAAGTCTTTTCTCGTCAATTAGGTCTAGCTGATCAAGCCGGGTCTGCATCCAATCATCTTCACTCAAACCTGCATCCTTCATGATTCTAAGAGAGGGTATCTGAACTTCAATAGGCAAGACTCCCTCCATGCCATAAACCAAGGAATAGGGTGTTGCCCCTGTTGACGTCCGTGCTGAGGTACGGTATCCATGAAGGGAAAATGGTAACATCTCATGCCAATCTTTATATGTCACTGTCATCTTCTGCACAATCTTCTTAATGTTCTTATTTGTCGCTTCGACAACCCCATTCATCTTCGGCCGGTAGGGAGAAGAGTTATGGTGCTATATCTTGAATTGCTCGCAGAGCTCAGTGATTATTTTGTTGTTGAGATTGGTACCATTGTCCGTAATGATCCTCTCTGGTACACCGTATCGACAGATCAGGTTATGCCGAATGAACTGTGCCCCGACGTTCTTAGTTACCGTAGCAAAGGAAGCTGCTTCAACCTACTTCGTAAAGTAATTAATCGCTACCAGGATGAAACGATGCCCGTTGGATGTCGTAGGTCTGATCTCGCCGATCATATCAATGCCCCACATTGCAAAAGGCCAAGGTGCTATCAGAACATTCAGAGGAACTGGAGGAATGTGCACCTTATCAGTATAGACCTGGCACTTGTGACATGTCCGAGAATGCTGATAACAATCAGCTTCCATTGTGGACCAGTAATATCATGCCCGAAGGATTATCTTTGCCATGGTATGTCCACTGGAATGAGTTCCGAAATTACCTTCATGTAGATCTGCCATTCTCCTTTCTGCTTCATTTTTATCCATACAACGCAGTAAGGTTGAATCATGGTTACGCTTGTAAAGAATGCCATTGCTGATGAAGAATTTCGCCGCGAACCTCCTCAGAAACTTCTTATCATTAACAGATGCACCCTCGGGATACTCCTGAGCTTCAAGATACCTCTTCACCTCATGATACCAGGGCTTTTCCGTTACCTCTTCAGCCTCAAGATCACAGCAATGTGAAGGTTCTTCCAATTTTTCAATAATGATCCGGGGAGCCTCGTTGTCCCAATTGACTTTGAACATAGAAGACATCGTAGCTAGCGCGTCCGCCAACTGATTCTCCTCTCTAGGGAAGTGTTCAAAGGTTATTTCCTCGAAATGGGGAAGCAATGTCAACACATACTCCTTGTAAGGAATAAGATTTGGGTGTTTCGTATCCCACTCGCCTTTGATCTGACTGATCACGAGAGTGGAATCTCCGAAGACACTTAAAAACTTAATCCTTAGGTCAATTGCAGCTCGAAGACCCATTATGCACGCTTCATACTCCGCCATGTTGTTGGTGCAGTTGAAACATGGTCGGACGGTAAACGGAGTATGAGAGCCTTTAGGAGATATGATCACGGCGCCAATGCCATTACCCAAAGCGTTCGAAGCTCCATCAAAGTACATAGACCATCAGGATCCTTCCTCAGGTCCTTCATCCGGTCCAGGTGTCTCACAATCAGTTACTACCATGATATTCTCGTCCGAAAATTCAAAGTTCATAGACTGGTAATCATCCACTGCCTGATGTGCCAAATGGTCTGCCAATACACTTCCCTTTATTGCTTTTTGAGTCGTGTATTGGATGTCATACTCATTCAGGATCATCTGCCATCTTGCTATTCTTCCGGACAGGGCAGGCTTTTCGAAGATATACTTAATTGGATCCATCTTTGAAATCAACAGAGTAGTGTGAGTCATCATATACTGTCTCAGCCGGCGTGCAGCCCATGCCAAAACGCAGCAAGGTTTCTCAAGCAGTGAGTATCGGGTCTCACAGTCGGTAAACTTTTTGCTAAGGTGATAAATAGCATGCTCTTTTCGGCTAGACTCGTCATGCTGCCCCAGCACACACCCCATTGAGTTGTCAAGTACTGTCAAATATAAGATCAGAGGTCTCCCTTCAATTGGTGGCATCAGAATTGGTGGCTCTTGGAGATACTCTTTGATTATTTCGAAAGCGGCCTGACATTCATCGTTCCAACGTACCACTTGATCTTTCTTCAGTAGCTTGAAGATTGGCTCACAAGTAGCAGTTAGGTGCGAGATGAATCGGACAATGTAGTTCAGTCGTCCTAGAAAGCCTCTGACCTCCTTCTCTGTCTTGGGAGCTGGCATCTCTTGTATGGCTTTCACTTTGGCAGGGTCCACTTGAATACCTTTTTCGCTTACAACGAAACCTAGTAGTTTGCCAGACCTCACCCCGAAGGTGCACTTGTTCGGGTTCAATCTCAGCTTGTACAACTTCAACCTGTCAAACAGCTTCTGTAGATGGTCAAGGTGTTCCTCCTCAGTCTGGGAACTCGCAATCATGTCGTCAATGTAAACTTCAATCTCATGGTGGATCATGTCATGAAGCAAAGCAACCATGGCACGCTGATATGTTGCCCCAACATTTTTCAACCCAAAAGGCATGACCTTGTAACAAAAGGTACCCCACTGAGTGACAAAAGTGGCCTTCTCCATGTCTTCGGGAGCCATCTTTATCTGATTATAACCAGAGAAACCGTCCATAAAGAAGAAGACCTTGTGCCGAGCAGTATTGTCAACCAGAACGTCGATGTGAGGTAGAGGGAAGTCATCCTTGGGACTGGCCCTGTTCAAATCCCTGTAGTCAACACACATTCGGACCTTACCATCCTTCTTCGGTACCGGAACCACATTGGCAACCCACTGAGGGTAAGAAGTCACTGCTAGAAAACTGGCGTCAAATTGTTTCATAACTTCGGCTTTGATTTTCTCAGACATCTCTGGGCGCATACGGCAAACCTTCTGTTTTACCGGAGGGCAGTCTTCCTTGGTAGGCAGGTGATGAACCACAATGTCAGTATCCAAACCAGGCATATCTTTGTAAGACCAGACAAAGATCTCAACATAATCACGCAGCATCTGAATCAACCACTGTTTCCACCGGATCTTCATGTGGCTGAATGGCCCTCTCTTCCTAGAGTAGCAGTCTTGCAAGTTCACCAGGCATTTCGCAATCATCTTCACCTTCGTCTTCGGCTAAGTTGATCGGATTTTTAAAGTCATAACTGACAGTAGCAGAGTCGTTACCAGTTAGATCCAGAGTGGATTGAGACCTGTATATGTGAGTGTGTGTAAAATAGTTGTTTTGCAATATATAATAAAGAAAAACAAGGAGCACAAAATTTGAAATGCAAGAAACGTCCAATGCTTTTATTAATGATATATGAAAATGGCACACAAAAGCCCTCACAAATGAAGCCACGGTGCCCCGGGTAAGACACTGGGCCATAAAGTTTCACAGCATTGTCTGTTACAAATTCAAAACAAAGAGTTCATTACTGGTTAACAAAAGTAATAGGGATGAAGTCCTTTACTGTCCAGTTGTTTGGTCCACTGTTGGTCGTAGGATAGATCCAGCTGTCGAATTAAGACTCTTCCACATCATCTTCAATGGCATTTACTCCCGAGTTACTGATGAACACAGGAGGTCTTCCAATCCTTGCACTTCGAACAGCCCTTTGAGCTTCTGCAGTGAAACCCAAACCAAACTTGTTAGTCTTCTGTGTAAAATTAGGAAGTCGGCCCCAATTTGCACACTCACCCTTCTCAATAATAGCCCGGACATCCTTTAAGGAAGACATCTTCATAGGAGGATATTCAACCACAGTCTCAGCTGATGCCAGTGTCTGAGGAACCTTTTCAAAGTGCTGAAATGGGGTCTCAATGAATTCCCCATCCATCTCTACGTATCTGAATGAGTTGAGGTGGCTGACCATGTACTCCTCCTCCCCTTGAACTGTCACAATCTTCCCTCTGACCGGGTACTTCAGCTTCTGGTGGAGCGTTGAGGTTATGGCCCCAGCTTTATGGACCCATGGATGACCCAACAAACAAGAATAGGATGGTCGAATGTCCATCACGTAGAATGTAGAATTGAAGACCTGAGAACCAACTTTAATTGGAATATCAACCTCACCATGCACCATCCTTTTAGACCCATCAAAGGCCCTGACAATGATGTTACTGGGCTTTAGCTCCAACCCTTTTCAATCCAACTGGTCCAGAGCTTTCTTGGGAAAAACGTTCAATGAGGAACCAGTGTCAACCAATACATGTGCAAGAGTAGTGCCCCTGCATTCAATGGAGACATATAGGGCATCGTTATGATTTTTCCCCTTGGCAGTCAAATCAGCGTCGGAGAAACCCAAACCATTATCAGTAATTAAATTGGCCACACAATCGGTAAACTGATCAGCTGATGTCTCTTGTGGCACGTGGGCAATTTTCAGGAAGGTAATCAGAGCCTTAGCATGGGCCTCTGAGCACAGCAATAGTGACAACATAGAAATCTTGGATGGGGTTTTCCCCAGCTGCTCAACTACGTTGTAATCACTCTTCTTAATAATCTTCAAAATCTCTTTCATCTCCTGTTTGGAGGTTTCAACAGTAATGGTCTTCGGTGCCTCCGTCTGGGCAGGCACATCAGGGGTGATCCCTTTGCCCCGAGCGTTAGATGACTCGGCGACAGGGGTAGGACTAAGAACTTGATCAGGAATGGCAGTAGGTACACTTGCAGGTGTAATGACAACAGGTCTTCAGACAGTTGGTGGAGCAATATCAGGTGAGAAAAGTCTACCACTGCGGGTGACTTTAGCAGGCCCAGTAATGTTGCTGACGCCGGTATCAGCATCTAACTATTGCTTAACTCCAAGAACATAAACATATTCCCTATAGTGCCAAGGGGAAGCTTTGTCAGAGGTGTAGGGGATGGGCCCCGGAACAGTGATGATTACAGGTGCGACCTTCGAAACAAATGTAATTCTAACAGGATTCCTCGAGGGAGGCTTGGAAGAATTGTTGCAAATGGTAATGATGGCAACTTCTTCAGTAGGAATGGAAGGAACGACAATCTTCTCAAATAAGATCTCTTTATTATCCATCAGGTTTTGAATACCTGACTTCAGAAATGGGCAACCAGTAGGTAAAACAGAACACATATGGCAACCTTCGCCACAGCCCGGAAATAAACCGGCTAGCAACAGGTTCTTCTTGACAGTCATCAGAGGGGTAACAATATCATCCACGGAAACTACAAACAAGTCTTCCTCTATAGCATTTACTCCATGTTTGGGCATGGGAGCAGTCACAACATTAGGCCTTTCGGGCGCCTCAAACTTAATCTCCTTTGCATCAATTAGGTCTTGCACCCTGTTCCTCAAAACCCAATAATCATTTGTATTATGCCCCGGGCTATCAGAGTGACAAGCGCAGCGGGCATTAGGGTTGTATTTTGGTGACGTGGTACTTGGATTCTTCAGAGCTTCTTTTAGAGTCACCAGATTGGTCTTCAGCAACTGTGGCAGAATCTGAGACAAAGTCATGCTGAGACGAGTGAATTTCCTTCGAGGTCTCTCGTCCTTTTGTTGATTGTGATGCTGAGGAGCACCAGCAGGTTTTGAAATAACAACCGCATTGATAGCTTGGCGGTGTTCAGGTCTATTCCGTCTTCTCGAACTGTAGACAGCACTGGACTCTTTCTTAAACGGTTTTTTCTCAACGCTCGATGAGGCACCCTTCTGTATCTTTCCAACCTTAATACCATCGTCAATCCTTTCACCGGTCAAAATAAGATCCGTAAACCCAGCTGAAGAGCTTCCAATCAGATGATTAAAGAACGGACCAGACAGGGTCTCCAAAAACATGTCAATAAGCTCACGATCAGCCAAAGGTGGTTGCACCCTTCCAGCAAGGTCTCTCCATTTCTGAGCATACTCTTTGAATCCTTCACCCGTTCCTATTAACATACCCTGGAGTTGGGTACGCGTAGGAGCGAGGTCGGAGTTGTACTGATACTGCCTATAGAATGCAGTAGCCAAATCTTCCCAGCCACGAATACTGGCTCCGTCCAAATGATAGAACCACTCAAGCTGAGTCCCTGAGAGACTGTCTTGAAAGAAATGGATCCACAAGTTCTTATCAGCAGTGTAAGGATGGATCTTCCTCACATATGACCGGAGGTGCAGTTTTGGACAAGAAACTCCGTCATACTTGGAAAAGGAAAGTGCCTTGAATTTATGGGGAATCACCACCCTAGATGATAGACCCAGATCTCCGAAGTCCAGACCGGGCACCTTCTGTATCTCCATAGCGCTCAAATGGTCTTCCAGCTATTTGTACTTATCCTCAGCAGGAGGATACTGTTCTTCATCATAGTCCGTCTCGTTGTCGGAGACCATAGGGCTAAGATCCCTCCTTTCTTGTGGACTATCTTTCCCTCTAGATGAGGTGGTCAGATCAACTTCATTCTGCAGCCCATTTTCAAACCTGCGTCCAGTATTGAACAAGATGATCCTCTTCTTCTTCTTCTTCTTCTTCTTCTTCTTCTTCTTCTTCTCTTTCAGAATCAAAGTCTTCAGGTCCTGCTGACCCTTAGCTAGATTCATGAACAGTTCCTGAAATTAGGCATTCTGGGCCTGGAGGGCCTTGATAGCTTACTCAGTTGAAGGTTCAGCAGACATGATGATTGGTGAAATAAACAGCGAAGAAGATAAGAGACTTGTAATGGGGTACCTATTTATGAAGTGCATGGGATGAAATGCGTATGATTTATGATTTCAAAGACAATCGAGATTCAAATTTGTAAACAAGAAAGGAAACACACTTTATTAGATTTAAACTTCAAAATTTAAATTGTTCAACAAACTGCCCTTAGGCGTTACAAGAATGGAAATACTGAAAAGTAAATGAAAACTGTAAAAGAAATCAACAAAGGTCCATCAATGCTCCCATGGTCTCTTCTTCTCAGTGCAGACATAATCATTCAGGATCCGCTCGTTCTCCAACTGTCTGGTCAACTTCTGGATCTTCTGCTCTTGTTCATTGAACCTCTCCCAATAAGAATCCCGTTCTTCCCTCAGTTGCATCCAAGACCTCTTCAGTGTCCCGATATCAGTGGGCATATAAGGTTGGAGCATAGCTGGAGGAACCCCCTCCTCATTAGCAACTTCAAGAGTAACAGGCCTGACAGCTTCATATGGCATACCTAACTTCTGGGCACGGATGCGGACCCAACTGAGGTATGGCTCCATTGGCAGGGAAGTCTTTGGTCCTATCTCATATGGGTCATATCAGTGAACTCTGTCCCAAGCCCTTATAAATTTATGACACAGCTCGTCGCTATCTCCCTGAAAATCAAAGATGATATGAGACATCAACATCTCATGAGGCCCTTCTCTTCTGGCTCTTCCAAACTGACAGAGAGCTAATCATGGGTTGTAAGAAATCCTTCCATGGAGTCCGATTAATGGAACATTAGGATATTCTCCACAGCGATCAATGACAGTCACCTCATCCATACCTTTGAGAGTCCAGATAATGTCATCCCTAGAAAGAGACACCACCCTATAAGCCCAACCCATTCCTTCTTTGTTTTTCAGCACAGACTTAGGGAGGTGCAAAATAAACCACCTCGACAATAAAGGAACACAGCACATCAAAGTTCCCCGCTTTCGGGAAGTATAAGCATAGAGCTGATGAAGCATATCACCCAAGAGAGTGGGTACCGGATTCTGAGAGATGAAGATCTTTACGGCATTAATACCAACAAAAGTGTCAGGATTCGGAAACAAAACCAGACCATAAATCAAAAGAGCCAGAATGTCCTCGTACGCCTTGAAGTTTAAGCTGTCCCAGAAGTAATTAGCTTTCTCAACCAAAAACTTAGCCAGAAAACCCTTAGCTCCACTTCTAGTTTCCCAGTTAGCCATTACCTCCTCCTTGGTCAGGTGAAGGGCTGCAGCAATTTCTTCAGGCTTAGGAGTCTTTTCCCAACCAGTAAACGGAGTCTGCTCCAAAACAGAGATACCGAGTAACTCAGAGAACTCTTCTAGGGTAGGAACCAGCTGATAGTCTTGAAAAGTGAAGCAATGGTACAACGAATCATAAAACTGGACCAGGACACTTATCATCTGTTCGTCCAACTTTGAGGTGACCAAACTGAGAAGAGAACCATGCCTTCTGATGAAGGAAGTAGTGTCTGGAATCCTGACAACCAACTCTTTAAGAAAAGTAGGGACTTGGACAAAGTTGATCCGGATAGTATTCCTACGCATGGGCATCATGATGACCTACAAAACAGAGCAAAGATGAAACCCTCTTGTCTTTGAAATAGGTTAGTTCTTATGCAAAATGTATGCAATGTTATGATGTCATGATGTCATGGTAAAGGCACACCACAAGTATCCTCAAAAAGCAAACATGGTAAAGGCACACAAGTCAAACAAAAGAGCCCTTAGATTTCAGGCTGGCATGGAGCTTAGGTACTACCCTCTTTCAGTTTCAGTTGGTTAAGACCTGTCCTAAAAATAGTAACCGGGTTCTAGAGGATCTCAATATCACTGACTACCCTCAATCGGTCATAATTCCAGTTTAGTAACCTTTTCTTGCGGCCGGAATCATCGCGAGAGTTTAGTCTCAATGAGTGTAGCATACTGCTACTGTTCTATGGCCAAGTTGGTCAATTTAAGGTTCTAAGGTCAGTTGGTGCTTAATGACTCCTTAGAAGACCCATATTCTCCTCGTTCCAACACAAGGGATATCGGTACAGACTAAGGTGCCACACCAATGTAGCTTCTGCTTCATCAGTATCGGTCTACGCTGTACAGATCCCTCACAATTTATTGCACTTACCTAAAGGGTATCCCCAAATCCGAGTTAGGATCTATAGAACTCCGATACAAGCCTACAAAATTAAAGCATACAAAGCATACAATTGAAAACATAGTGATCTAATCCTAAGGTACACCTCACTTATAGAATATGTCCCCAGCAAAGTCGCCAGTTCTGTGATCGGTGGGAATAGAACTGTCTGTTTTGGAATGCTGGTTCGCGTTTTGCGTTTGTTTTCGCAAAATGTCGCGGTGAGCAAGAGTCGCCACCGTCTTTTATTTTATCCAACAAGGAAAGGACAAAAGCACAGAAAAATTCCTTTTTGAGATATTTCTCGGGTTCGGGAGGTAGATTATAGAAAGGGAAGGTGTTAGCACCCTTTCTATCCGTGGTTATCCACGGGCTCTTAGGTACTTGCTCATTATGTTTTCAAAAGTTTGCTTTTCTTTGTGTTTGTGGGTTTGAAAAGAGTTTTGTTTTTGAAGAGAGTGTGAGTGCAAAAAGTTTTGTTTTGTTTTTAAAAGGAGCAAGTACTTAAGAACCTCTACCTACTCAAAAAGGAATTAAATTATGCAAGTGTCCTTTAGAAAATGCTATCCTACTATTGAGGAGTAGGTAGCATCGTCGTTGGAGTTTTCGGGTCAATTCGATTAAGGGACATGTGGTCACTAAAGCAATGTTAGGACGCCTTAGCGGTAACCCTAATGTCTTAGATCATTTTATCCAAGGCAACAGTTTCGAGGAAACTTATGATCTTTGGACAAAAGGGTGGCCTCTAAAACTTCCTATACTCAATGACCACGTTCGAGGCTACCAAGTGAGGTGTACCCTAAGAGTGGCATGTGCGAGTGTATTGTTTTTCAGTTAAATTATCTGTACATGTTAATGGTGAGCTACTGTTGATTTTAGGTTAAAGATTAATCTTGTCATGCATTGCCTATTATTTAAACATCTAACAGTTAATGGTCTCGGAAATTAAATTGCGGAAAATAAATCTAAGCTATTACAAGGCGTCGGGTATTTACATCACCAAAAACAAACCCTTAAAAATTAAATTGCGAAAAAGTAAATAAAAGCGATAAATAAATCCTAATTCAAAACTATTACATTCCCGGAGCAGTTACATTATTGAAATATGGATCAAAAATTAATCGCGCGCGAGAAAATTAAATCAGAGTGCTTTTAGGGTTTTGACCCTTTTTATTCAATAAAGCATATTTTTGTTATTTTTTGAATTAAAAAATAGTCTAAGGTAATAATTAAATTAAATGACAATATTTTTGAGTTTTTTATTTTAATTAAGGCAATAAAATAGGAGTGATTAAGAAGTTAATAAAATCCTAATTCTAAATCAATTTTAATTTAATGCAAAATAAGTTAAAATTAAACCTAATTAAAAAACTAAATTAATTGGTTAAAATTTATTTACAAAAATAAGTAATAAAAATTAATGGGATTAAATAAAAATATTTTTTTGTTGTTTCTGATTTTTTTTATGAAAAAAAGTTAATTGGTTAATTAAAATAATAATAATAATAAAATAGAAATAAAAAAATAATGAAAAGAATTAAAATATAAACAAACTGTAGGTGTTTAGGTATTGGCTTGCATTTTTGGTAAATCCCAAGTGTATGTGTGAATGTCATGACTGATGTCATAACATTCTAGTTCAGTTTGTACTAACTCATTAGGTACCTTTGCAGAAAAATATTGTAATTCAAATACTGATGTTTATAAGTGTGTATCTGAGCATTTTTGCAAAATGATCACATTTTGCTAAATCAGTAGACAGGTTTTCTCAGATGTCATAACAGATGTTATGACATCCTGTTCTGAACTAACAGGATTGCAGGATTGGATAAGTCTGAGTTTTTTCAGGAAATAACTCAGTCCTTTCTGAACAGAATCCTGCGTTTTCTGAGGGGTAACCTAGCTCAACCCTAATCTGGTTAAATAAAGTCCTGTGACCCGGTCTTTAGGGAAAACGGAATTAACCCTAGGTTTTTGGAAACCCTAACTGAAGTTGCAGCTGCTATATATTCAACAGAGCTGCTGTTTTTTATGGAATGGCTTTTATTGATTAGAGGATCATTTGTAATCTGTATAGATTTGTTTATTGTACTCCAAGCAATTATCATTGTGATAAGTGCCTTGGAATAGGTTTCAAATTGTAAGGGTTGTGTAGCACTCTAAGCTTTGAAGCAAGAGTGTTTGAATGTCCCTTGACTAAAGCTGTGAAGCAGAGTCAAGTTAGTTGTGTACATCACTCAAAGTTGTGAAGCAAGAGTGATTGTGTTGCTTGATTAAAAAGCTGTGAAGCTTAATCAAGTGTTTGTTTTTGAAGAGTGTCTTCATCAATTCCTAAGTCAAATTGGTTTATGTATCACTGTTGTGATTGAGGGGGAGTGAGTAGGAACTCAGGTTTAAGTTGTACTTAGATTGGAATTGCATTGGGTAGGTCTTAAGTGAAGGAGATAAACTGGTTGGTTTATTCCTGAATTAAAATCTCTTATAGTGGATTTCCTCCCTGGCTTGGTAGCCCCCAGAGTAGGTGTTGTTGCACACTGAACTGGGTAAACAATTGACTGTGTTCTTTATTGCTTTTGAATTTACTGTCATATAGTAAGTTAGATACGGTGTCATAACATTGAACGTGACATTGAGTATCTGTAGCCAGAATTTCAATTGGCATCAGAGCAGGCACCCTGCCTGTATTACTGGGTGAGATCTAGGGATATCACTTTCTGGCACTATGGACAAAGAAGGAGTTTTTGGAAATAGACCACCCATTCTGGATGGAACCAATTATGACTACTGGAAACCTCGTATGATTGCCTTCCTAAAATCTCTGGACAAAAAGGCTTGGAGAGCTGCTGACAAAGGATGGATTCATCCCACCATAACTGAGATAGATGGGACAATCAGTCTGAAGCCTGAGGAAGATTGGAGTAAAGAAGAAGATGAGTTAGCTCTGGGAAATTCAAAAGCTTTAAATGCCTTGTTCAATGGAATTGATAGAAACATTTTCAGACTAGTACATCAATATGAACTGGCCAAGGAAGTTTGGGGCACTCTCAAAACTACTCATGAGGGCACTTCCAAAGTAAAAATGTCAAGGCTTCAGATGTTGACCACTAAGTTTGAGAATCTAAAAATGATGGAAGATGAAACCATTCATGAGTTTCACATGAACATCTTGGAGATTGCCAACACCTCAGGAGCACTGGGAGAAAAAATGTCAGAAGAAAAACTGGTGAGGAAGATTCTCAGATCCTTGCCTAAAAGATTTGCAATGAAGGTAACTGCCATAGAGGAAGCCCAGGACATTAGCAAGTTGAAAGTGGATGAACTTATTGGGTCTCTTCAGACTTTTGAGATGGGGATCACTGATAATGGTGACAAGAAGAACAAAAGCATAGCACTTGTATCCAACACTGATGTTGAATACAAGGAGGATGAAGAAGAAAACATATCTGAAGCTATTGCCATGCTTGGAAGACAATTCAACAGGCTCATCAAAAGAATGGACCCAAAGTCAAGGTCTAATGTTCATAACATTCCCTCTGACATTGACAGTTCCAGCAGAAGACCAAGGTCAGAAGATAAGGGAAACCAAGGCAGAGGTATTCAATGCCATGGATGTGAAGGATATGGACATATTCGAGCTGAATGTCCTACCTTTCTTAAGAAGCAAAAGAAAGGAATGACTGTTACTTGGTCTGACTATGATTCAGAAAGTAATTCTGAAGAAGAATCTGCCAAACTAGTTACTGCCCTAACTAGTGTTTGTACTTCTGAAAGTGACACTAGTGATGAAGAAGTGACATTTGAAGAACTGGCTGATACCTACAAGAAATTGTGTATCAGAAGTGCTGAAGTCTGTGTGCAGAATGAGAAACAATCAAAACTCATTATCAAACTGGAGGCTGAAAAAAGGGCGAATCTTGAAACTATAAGTCATCTAGAAGGAGAAGCTCAATTGCTGAACTCACAACTGAATCAAATGACCAAATCTGTCAAGATGTTGACCAATGGAACAGACAAATTGGAAGAGATCCTTCAGGCTGGACAAAATATGGGAAATAACTCTGGACTAGGATTTATGGAAACAAAGAAATCTGGTACTGGTAAGCAAATGTCAAAACGGATGTCTCAACACAACTCTCAACATCAGGGAGAGACATGTGAAGAAGAGGTACCAAAGATGGAAATGTCATCATTGTGGGAGATATGGTCACATAAAGCCCTTCTGCTTCAGACTACATGGATATCCTAATCAGAACTCAGGTGTCAAACCTAAGTCTAAAAAGGTACTTCATGTTCCTAAATGGAAGAAAAAGGCTGTTGCACTGATAGCTCACACTTCCCTGAGGGTCTCTGCAAAGGAAGATTGGTACTTTGACAGTGGATGTTCCAGACACATGACTGGATTCAAAAATCTCCTCAATAATGTTATGCCTCACACCACCAGTTTTGTGACCTTTGGAGATGGTGCTAAAGGTGAAGTCAAAGGAGTTGGTAATTTGGACTGCCCTGGAGTTCCAAGTCTGAATAAAGTACTGCTGGTAAAAGGGTTGACTGCTAATCTCATTAGTATCAATCAATTATGTGATCTAGGATTCAAGGTCAACTTCTCAAGATCTGAATGTCTAGTAATTAATAAAAAACTAGAAGTTGTAATGAGAGGAATCAAATCCAAAGATAACTGTTACGTGTGGCAGCCTGAGAACACTGTTATCTCCACTGTGTGTCAAATCATCAAAGAAGAAAAAGAGATGAAACTGTGGCAGCATAAGCTTGGTCTCCTTCATCTAAGAAGAATGAAAAGAGCTATTTTTATGGAAGCTGTCAGAAGAACTCCAAAACTACAGGTTGATAATATCTGTGATGTGGAAAATAAACTTGAAGAAGAATGTGTTGTCAGAACCTTAAGTCATCTTGACAAGGATGTTGGAAATAACAAGTCAAATAAATTCTGTTCTCAAAACATCTGGTCAAAACAGATGCTCCCTGAGTACAATGTTACACAAGATGTTGTGACATTGTGGTGTGACAATCTGAAAACAATCAACATTTCCTTGAATCCTATTGACTTTGAAGAGAAGAAGTCATTTAAACTGGAACATAGTTTCTCTAAGCTTCAGCTAACTGATTCTTCTACCAAGGCTTTTGTTGGAAATAAACTTGAAAATTTGAGGGGCAGGTTGGGTATTCACCAACATGAGAAATTATAGCAATTAATTTTGCTTAAAACAAGGGTTGAAGGGATTAATTTTATTAAGTCTATATTTAGTGGGTTAATCATATTCTTTCACAATTCCTTCAAAAGCCTTAAGAAGTTGAAGAGACTCCCTTTTATTCCCTACCTCTCAGTTCCTTGCAACCTGTTTCCTCCTCCAAATCAAAGATTTTTCTCAAACTGCTACCATTACTCAAAGTCAATCAAAATGTCTCAGACATCTTCTTCAACCATGGCGACCTCGTCTTCCTCATCATCGTCATCATCTGACCAAGATTCTAGGGCAATCACTACATGCATAGAATCTGAAGTTCTTGAGGTCACTCCTCTCAGGGAGATGGCAACTGACCCAGCCAGAGTCAAAAAGCTCAGAACCAGACATGCAGGAAGTGCTCAAGCTACAGCCTCTGGTAATTCTTCTCATCCTTCGTCTTCTGTACCTAATAGAGAAGGATCAGTTCAAGTACACCAAGCTATTGCTAGGCTGGTTACTAGCATACTGAGTGGCAACCAATCTGTACCGGGGATTTCTATCCCTTTAAATCAATCAGAAAGTCCAAATGTGGAAGGTTCTGAAAATGTAGATGTCACTGAGGATGTTGTGACACCAAAAGACAACATTCAGGACACCTCTGAAAAGGCTGCTGATCCACCTATCATTGATGTGGATGAAGATTACTCAGATAATGAACTGATTGCTAATGTGAACCCTAGCATAGCTAGGAGATTGATGAAAAGAAAGAGTAGTCAGAATGATAAACCTGATGCTAAGAAATCCAAGGCTGAAGGGATGGCTGAGAAAAGTATTCAGACAAAAGGGAAGAAGGCCCAGGTGCAGACTGCTAGACAACCAATCTCTAAGAAAAGTAAAGAACCTGAAACTTCTGATTCTGATGATGAATCAGAATTTGAGATTGATATTGAAGAAACTCCCATCCGAAGGAAGCTCCCCTCCAGCAAGATTGCTAGAGTGTCTGAAGTTCCAACAGACAACATCTCTTTTCATCATCCTGACAATGCAAACAGATGGAAGTATGTTTGCTTAAAGAGAATAGCCTTGGAGAGAGAACTCAATAATGATGCCTTGGAGTGCAAAGACATCATGGATCTGATCAAGAATGCTGGGCTAATGAAGACAGTGATAAAGTTTAACAAGTGTTATGAAAATCTGGTTAAGGAGTTTGTAGTGAACTTGTCAAATGATTGTGCTGATGGAAGGTCAGCTGACTTCGAAAGTGTCTTTGTTAGAGGAAGAAGGGTCAAGTTCTCTCCATCAGAAATCAACAAGTTTCTTGGAAGAACAAATAAGGACTGTCCTGATCTAGAGGCAACTGACAATGAAGTTTGTCTAACCATCACAGCCAGGCAAGTAAAGTGCTGGCCCTTGAAAGGGAAGCTGAATGCTAGTAAACTCAGCATGAAATTTGCCATCTTGCATAAAATAGGAGCAGCCAACTGGGTGCCTACAAATCACAAATCAACTATCTCCACAGGATTGGGGAGATTTATCTATGCTGTGGGAACCAAGACTGCTTTTGACTATGGGAGGTACATCTTTGAACAAACTTTAAAGCATGCTGGCAGTTATGCTGTCAAAGGACCAATTGCCTTTCCCTCCCTCCTTTGTGGAATCATCCTTGCACAATTCCCTGATATCCTTGTGGCAAGAGATACAGTCTGCAAAAGAGCTCCTGCCCTTGGCCTGCACTACAAACTGTTTCAGGGATCTCATGCTCCAGACATTGTCATAACATCAGCTGAGACATCGTCTGTAAAGACCCAGTCCAAGACATCAGATGTCATAGGTGTTTTAAAAGAAACTTGCAAAGAGCTGGATGCTAGAAAAAGGACCCTAGAAATTCTAATTGCCAGGCTAGAAAAGGAGGAAGCTGAAGAAAGCAGAAGGGAAGAAGGTGTAGAAGCTGAAGGACAGCTCAACATTGAAGAAACTAGCTCCTCTGAGTCTGATGACAGTGCTTGAAGGTTGATTGCTGCTTGGTGGTGTTGCTGGTTGGTTGCTGATATCTGGTGGAGTTTGGAAGTGTATTCTGTTGTTGCCTGCTGCTGATCTTATTATTTTGTTTTGGATAACTGTAAAATTTTCTGAACATGTATCTTTGGCCCATTTGTGGCTAAAGAGGGGGAGAATATTTTGGTACTTACTTAATTAGTACTTGACATTCTATTTTTCTGCTGTCACTTATTTCTGCTGCTATCTATCTCTGATTATTTAGGGTCTTTAGCCAAAAATCTGCCAAAGGGGGAGTTTGTAGGTGTTTAGGTATTGGCTTGCATTTTTGGTAAATCCCAAGTGTATGTGTGAATGTCATGACTGATGTCATAACATTCTAGTTCAGTTTGTACTAACTCATTAGGTACCTTTGCAGAAAAATATTGTAATTCAAATACTGATGTTTATAAGTGTGTATCTGAGCATTTTTGCAAAATGATCACATTTTTCTAAATCAGTAGACAGGTTTTCTCAGATGTCATAACAGATGTTATGACATCCTGTTCTGAACTAACAGGATTGCAGGATTGGATAAGTCTGAGTTTTTTCAGGAAATAACTCAGTCCTTTCTGAACAGAATCCTGCGTTTTCTGAGGGGTAACCTAGCTCAACCCTAACCTGGTTAAATAAAGTCCTGTGACCTGGTCTTTAGGGAAAACGGAATTAACCCTAGGTTTTTGGAAACCCTAACTGAAGTTGCAGCTGCTATATATTCAACAGAGCTGCTGTTTTTTATGGAATGGCTTTTATTGATTAGAGGATCATTTGTAATCTGTATAGATTTGTTTATTGTACTCCAAGCAATTATCATTGTGATAAGTGCCTTGGAATAGGTTTCAAATTGTAAGGGTTGTGTAGCACTCTAAGCTTTGAAGCAAGAGTGTTTGAATGTCCCTTGACTAAAGCTGTGAAGCAGAGTCAAGTTAGTTGTGTACATCACTCAAAGTTGTGAAGCAAGAGTGATTGTGTTGCTTGATTAAAAAGCTGTGAAGCTTAATCAAGTGTTTGTTTTTGAAGAGTGTCTTCATCAATTCCTAAGTCAAATTGGTTTATGTATCACTGCTGTGATTGAGGGGGAGTGAGTAGGAACTCAGGTTTAAGTTGTACTTAGATTGGAATTGCATTGGGTAGGTCTTAAGTGAAGGAGATAAACTGGTTGGTTTATTCCTGAATTAAAATCTCTTATAGTGGATTTCCTCCCTGGCTTGGTAGCCCCCAGAGTAGGTGTTGTTGCACACTGAACTGGGTAAACAATTGACTGTGTTCTTTATTGCTTTTGAATTTACTGTCATATAGTAAGTTAGATACGGTGTCATAACATTGAACGTGACATTTAGTATCTGTAGCCAGAATTTCACAAACTCAGGGGGGGGGGGGGGTGTTGGGCTTAATTTGAGGTTGGAGTCAGCAATATCCAGGCCCAAACGTCCAGCCTGTTGGACTTTTTGTGATTCCATGCAAGTTTGTTGACTGAGGACTATGATGGGCGTGCAATCTGGGTCACTAGATCTGCTTGGTGGGCCACTTGGCATGTTGATCTCTGAGGCGTATGGTAGTCTTCATACTTGGAAATTCATTGGAATATATGCAAGAAAATAATAAGAATCATTTTGGGGGACCTGGGATTTGAACCCAGGTCCCAATGGTACCACACACTAATGCCTTGCCAGCTGAGCCATTGATGTTTCTTGTTATTGGGATAGACAACAAACATTATATAAAAAACAAACTGTTAAGCCTGAAAATAATAAAAACGCGCCACTGATTTGAATAGACCAATGGCACTAGGACACGCCATCATCTTCCTCACAAAAGCCTGGTTCGTTTACCTGTAGATTTTTATCCGCAGGAAGATTCATAGGGTCTTTCAAACATCTCTCTCAGGCCATGAAAATTCCATCCAAGAACATAGACGTGTTCGTCTCTGCCTCCTGATCACTCTTATACCAATTATTGGATCCAATTTTCCCTGTAACTCAAATGCCTAAAAATAACATATATGAACCCTAGATTCGGGCATCGTTATACAGGTCATGAAAATCAAATTGGTTAATGCCAAAACGTTCTAAATCAAATAACAATCACAAATATTCCAAGATTTTAAAGAAAAGATGCAAGATTTGGAGATTGGGATTCCATGTTCAGAGCAAGGTTCGTGGTGACTTACAGGGCGATTTAGGCAATGGGAATGCTTGGTTTTGATCGCTACAGCTTCACAGGATATTAGGCAAGGGAGTAGCGTTGAGTTTTTGGTCTGAAAGTGCCTCAAATATATTCGATCTCACACTTTTCAAGCTTTTTCACCAAATTGGTATGACCGTTTCTGCAAGGTTTTGTGCGTGTTCTAGGTTTGTGTCACTTGTGTGCATATAATGGAATGAGTCTAGGTCAAAATTTGGACCAAAATCCATGTGCATTGAAGAGGGAATATTGGATTTGATCACCATTGAAAAGCTTTCTAAAAATAGGCCAAATCTGATTTTTTGTGCTTGTTTTGACTTGATACGAATTGGTTGAGTGTCACATGGTATTTGCAAGCTGTACAAATCACAAAGATACCATTTCATTAATTTTTGGATTTTATTTGAATTAATATAGATTTAAAATGAATTAAATCAATAAAAATTAAATAAAATAGAAAAATAAATGTTTGGTCATGAAATTAAAGATGGGACACGTGTGTTGCATGACAAGACTAAATCAAGTGGAAATAAGTGGGCCCTTTTGTCAAAAATTGGAGTTTTGAGGATAGTTGACTTTTGGCAATTTTGGAAAAATGCCCAACTTCAACAATGCATAACTTCTTCAATTTTGAACCTTTGGAGGTGTTTTTGGACTTTTTAGAAACCTTGAGATGTCCTCTAACCAACCCTTTTAGTATCATCTTATTTTGATGTTCCATGCTCAAGTTATAAGCTTTGGAAAAAAAGGTGTTTTTGTTGACTTTCAAAAATGACCTATAATGTCCAAATTTATAACTTTTTGTGTGAGCATTTATTGATCTTGGGGTGTGAATATTGATTGTAGGGAATTGCATCCGCTTCAAAATGAGCTTTGGATGTTTCATTTATCATAAAGTATGAGAAAGTTATGCTTGGTCAAAGTTGAGTTAACTTTTCCTTCAAAACCCTAATTTAACAACTTTTGAATCTTGATGAATTTTGAGCAATCCTTGATGAATCATGATCAACCCTTTATCAAATGATGAATTATCCTTCAAAATGAGGATGTTGACAAAAAATCTTGAGGTTTGACTGTATTTGGGACACAGTTGACTTTTGCCCTAGCACAGTCGATTTTTGGGTCTCTTGAGCAATTGACTGACCAAACTTCCTCTGCAAGGCTTGAAATTTGACATGGATGAACTTAAGAACATATTAGTACATTGTGGAACTCTTGAGGTCATTTGGATGTGAGGACCTTGATGCAACACAAAACCCTAATTTTGACTTGACTGCCTTAGGAGGTGATTTGACTGTCCAAACCTTGAGCCAACATGAGCAACTTGAAGATCATTCTTGCCAAATCTTGAGGAATGTGGGAGGGAAAATTTGGGGGTACAACACCGTTGTTGGGTGATGCTGACGCGAGAGACATGTCGCCAGGCAAGAAAGGTGCTTCATCGGGTGATGGTGTGCAAAATAAAGTTAGTGTGTTGTCGCTCCCACGTCGTCGGTTGGACTACAAGTGATGGATGGGAGTAGGATTATATAAATATCTATAACTTGAGTTTTAGAACTCGGTTTGAGGTGTCGTTCAAAGTGTTAGACGGATAACACAATGAAATTTAGTTAGATTGAATAAAATGAGAATTAGAAGTATATTTCTAATACCTAAGCTAAGAAAAAGTTAGGTTTTCTGTGTTGGATTGCAATGATGTTTTGTTTATAATGGTGATATGATGATGTTATAATGGTGTTTTTTTATATTTTAATGATATGATGATGTTATGATGATGCTTTGTATATTTTGATAATGTAATGATGTGTAATGATTTCATGAATGATGATGCGTTTGACTATCCGTGGTCGTATTTATTATGTTGTTGCGCATCATGCACTTATGGCGTAGTTTAGGACTTCGGTCCAGTGATGTTGTTAGGACTTCGGTCCAGTGAAGATGATAGAATAATAGTCCAGTGAAGGCATCAGTCCCATAGTATGCATTGAGTGCAAAATTGTGAAGTGTTATGGTTTCAAGTTGGAATCGATCCTATTGGTGGGGATCTTTGGATAAAATGATGACAGAGTCATCAGTGAAGTTTGGTATCACATGCATGAGTCTATGACATTACATTACATTATAAGTGATATTGCATAATTATGTGATTAAATGATGCTTGTTGATAAATGGTGTTATAATGATATGTTGTTATATATTGATGATGTTGTGAAGGTGTGGGTTTTTGACATGAGGTTTGCTGATGTGTGATGTCTATGTGCATGTCTACTATATTTATTCCTTATGTGTTTTATAATGATTATGATTACTCACCCTTTCTGCTTGGAAATGTTGCCTCTATCCGTGAGTAGCTTGCAGGTGATCAAGAATAGTCCGTTGAAGCTTAGAGGATAGCTTCAGAGTGTGTTTATTTAATTCTCATTGAATAAGAGGGTCTTGCTTTGATATGTAACATCGGGGTTTTGGGATCGATTTATTTGAACTATATGATCTTTATGTTATATTGTTTGAGAATGTTCATTTTATTTTAATATGTTTTGGAGTATAAACTCATAAACCATGTTGAGAAATAATATTTGATTGTGGGGTACTGATGAAGATGTTTTGAAATATTATTTCCGCTGTAATGTGTTGAGTTAACGATGATATTCGCAAAGGTACACGTGTTTAAAATCATGAAAACCCGTGTTGCGGAGCAAGATGTTTTATTATGATATTTTATATGAAGATATGATACCCTTGAGTGGTGAATTACTCTGATCTATTTGTTATTTATTCGTGGGATTTTAGAAGGGTGTTACATCTCTATGAACTTCTCATCGCACAGTGTAGCAGTGAAAATCAGAGATCAAGCTATTAATTAACTTGACTTACAAATAAGCAAGAGTCGCCACCGTGCTTTTATTTTTTCCAAGGGAAAAGAGAAAAGTGCGAAATAAAACCCATAAATATGTAAAGTAAGTGCAATACTAAAAGTAAAGAAAAATACAATGAATTTTAAAAGATCAAAGATTCAGGGGTTGGTTATACAAAGGGAAGGTACTAGCATCCTATGTATCTATAGTATGCTATAAGAAACTTTTGAAATATCTGTATTTTTGGTTAAAAAGTTTGTTTGCAAAAAGGATCGGGGCACTACAAGAAAATTGGCAGATTGCGACAGGTATTTTTGTAGATTACGACGGTTAAAACCGTCGCAATTTGCTTTCCACGACGGTTGCTTTACCGTCGCAGAAGTGTGTGTCCCCAACCTATTTCGCGACGGTTACAAAAACTATCGTTCAAGTTTACGACGGGTTTGGAGCTGACATAATCAAGTATTGGTGACTGTTTGATACCGTCGTGACTATCTTTTGAGTTTCTTTTAATTATTGATGGCGACGGTTCGATACTGTCGTGAATATCTTTTGAAATTGATTAAATTGTTTATGGCGACGGTTCGATACCGTCATGACTTTTGTTGATTATTTTTAATTGTTGATTACGACGGTTCGGTACTGTCGCCATGACTTTTGTTTATGTCTTGATTTTTTTTTTCTATTATATATATTTTTTATTTAAATTATTATCTATGTAAAAAATTTTAAATATAGTTTTTTTTTGTGTTATTTTTTTCTTTAATATATTTATTTATAGTATTATTTTTTGTTTTATTTTCTATCACTTTGTAATATAGTAAAAATAATTTCAATAAAAAATATTTAACATCAAATAAGCATTATAATATCCAAAAAAATGTGTGTTCCATAACCATGTAAAATGCGAGTTCCATAATCATGTCAAGTAGTACAAAAAACCCAAAATATATCAATTCCTAATCTTATAATAATAAGTATCATTATGCCAAAAATACATGAGAAAGTTCACAATCTAATTATCTCGATCATAGCAAAGTCTAATTTGTCCCCCCTGAAGTTCCATTATCTCCAATACGGTAGCTAGACTCAGATGAACGTCTACCATCAGCGGGTGATTCCAATCCCTATAAAAAGGTATTAAAATAATAATCTTTAAAATAATACTCATAAAAGCATCCATCTTCCTTTTATCAATCCTGAGTGGACTTTTCATCTCCATCAACATCTTCTGACCCAATGCTTTAATTGATGATTCCCCTTTTTCACTTCTATGCTTTCCAACCCCACAAACCACAATAATTTCAGCAATAATCTCAAAGTTGGAAGCATTCAACAGTAATCTTCACAAACATTCCACGATTGAATGAAACCGCATGGGTAAATGCAATAATTATAAGAGGAAGTTTTTACTATTAGCCTGTTAAATGAATATAATACATGGTATATCTTGTGTATACCATAGGAGTACTCAAAGTATATTGGTCTTGATGAGCTTACTTGGCACAGATCGACTAAGATGATTAAAATTACCAGTCTCCAAATTTTGAGATAAATGCAGCCTGGCCCGCATAACATATCACAAGAAGCGGATATATCAAGCAAATAAATGTAACATATGAGAAGTGAAAGATGAAATTTGGTTGCATTTATTCTAGCCAGGTATGTAGAAGAAGGACGCTAATCATTTCATCTCCTTTATGAACATACCTGTCGCATAGCTGGATCTTTCATCTGGTTTCTCATCTGTTCTTGTAAATCAGTACTTGAGGATGGGAAGTTTGGCTCTGAAGCATTTATAATATTTGAAAACGCATTGTCAGAAGAACTTGATTCTCCAAAAGCACGAGTGGTGCTTGAGGATGGGAAGTTTGACTGTGACAAATTTCTTCCTTTCTTGTCTACAGCTGCTGCTGATGGAATAAATTCTTTCCCTTTCATTAAGGATGCCATTTCAAACATCTTCTTAAGGTCATCCGGTGGCATTTTACTTATCATATCAGTTGCTGTTTTAAGCATATCAGGTGTCACATTGGGAGGAACTGGTCCAGAGTTGAAAGGAGAATCAGAGGAACCTCCTCTGAGAAATGGGTTGTTCCCTTGAAATGAAGACGCCATGTCGAACATTTTTTGAAGTTCCTCGGGTGACATCTTGCCGATCATATCCGAGGACGCTTTAATCATATCTGGAGACACGTCTTGGGATTGCCCAATGTTCAAAGAAGCCAGAGTGGCAGGATCAGCTTTGGAAATAAAATTTTGGAATGATCTGTAGTAGAATAAAAAACAAGATTGAGGGTCTATTCTTTGATCTATTTTTATACCAATGATTGAATTAAAAACAAAGCATAATATTCTTAATACATTTACACAAAATCCAACTACCTGATGGCTTCTGGATCTTTCTTCAGTGTATCTATACTGTCTGAATTTGATTTTAGATTTCCATTGTTAGCTATATTGTAACTCTTAGAAGAGTCGCCAGACTTTTTTGGTTGATCAATCGTTTGTTCGGTAGAAGAGTTTCTGTTGTTTCCAGAAGGCACATTCTCAACTTCTTCAGTTATTTCTTCAATTACTAATCCTTCAAACATGATGCCAAAAAAAAGTTAGATCTGACATCGATAAGAAATTTAGAGCCATAAAGCATAGTAGGGCCAGGACCAAGTGGAAGGGGGTAAAAGGAAATGGGATGGGAGCACATACTTCCAGGAGCACAATGACCACCTTCCTTTATCAACTGTTCCTTGGTGTCCCTGAAATAAACAGTTGATTAAATTAAACAGAAGTCCAAAGAGAAGTTTACTTCAAGCATACCAACTCCTTTATTAGAGATCACTCAATATTCTATCGTAAAAAACAAAATTGTTATCACATTACATATATACTTAATTCAGCATCCAAACCATTATTTATACGTTGAATGGTAGAAGGATTTGATGAAAAATCACCCATAATTATATGGTTATAAATCACAAGAGGTGTAACTATGTGGAAAGGAGTAGGAACGCACCGTAAAAGCTCTCCAATTATATCATCATCAGGAGACACTTCAAGTGCATTGCTCAAATCAGTGACGACATCCTAAAAAAACCAGGAAAGCTATTAAATATAGATATAAATGAAAATATAAGAAGTTAATCAAGTCACTTGAAGGTCACCTGTAGCAGGCCTCGTTCCTTATATGCCTGGCCTCTTCGATAAAGAGCCTTAAGGTTCTTTGCATCATACGCCAAAACCTACCATAGTTAAAAGTGAATTAACGCATTGATGTGATGAAACAGCCAATTTTCAAAACAGAAAGTAAATTCATAGCAATCATGTTATTGCATATTACAGTTAGTTACAATGGAAATTTATTTATAATCTCCTAGGCTGATAAATTTCCCCATAGTAGTAACGCTACTAACATATTGCACATGACTATTAAAATTTACAACTTAACATCCCACTGCAATGGTAAATGAAATGAATTATGAATACCTCAGAACCTTCTTTTATGCATTCATCATACTGCCTTGTCTTCAAGTAGCAGGCCATCAAGTTAAGTGAGCATGCCAAAAGAAGTTTTCTACTTTGAAAAGATGGAATCTCTTTGATGTTTTCCTTGGCCTAAAATGTAAAAATTAAAACAAGGTGATATAGACTTATAGTGATAATTTCCTATAGTCTCAAAATAGAGATAAACAACAATGAAAGCGGGTCGTAGGGTCATTGACGACGCCGAAGGAATTGTAGTTTTGTGTGACGCTGCCTTTTTCATCCCATTTAGGGTCTTCTACAAGGGATTGTAACAGTTTGGGAGGAATGGTGAAAGCGGGTTTCAAAACTTTAGGGTTCTTCTTTGGAAGACCCACACGAACCACAGTTCCAGTGTTCTCAGAAGCCTATCAAGGAAAAGGGACACAACAAACAGTAAGAGTCTTCAACCTTAAGATGGGAAAAGAACTAAAATCACCTCATACGTTTTTTTTAAAAAATAAAAATTTAAACAAAAGGATTGAAACTGACTCCCATTTATTTAGCCACCTGATCATTAAGGTCCAAATTTATAGAGTTTATTTATTGGCTTTATCAAGCCAATACTTGGTGAACTTTTATATTACCTATTTATATCAGAACGGGAATTTGAATTGACTGCTTAGGAGATTAAAATAGGTCAGCCTTGAAGACCGGAAATTAAATTGAAGTTAATAAAACAAATAGAATTGCCTCAAAGTTTAACCAAAAATTAGCATGCTACAGGATAGTAAAAAATAAAATTTAGCATCAACTAGAAACAGGACTATACCTCCTTTTCACTAGCACTTCTTCGATGCTGCTCAGCAAATCTGGCTCCCATTCCCATTTCTTCAAAAGGATCCATAAAAATCTGAAAGTGGAAACAATGAACATAAGCTACGCCATCAGATTAGAAGATAATACCAAAATTCCAAAGATAAACTAGTGATAAACAATTCCAAAGATAAACTAGAGATAAATAATTCCAAAATCATCACCAATAAAAGAATCTCAAAACAAATAGAAACTTCTGAAACTCAATAAGTAGCAGCAAACCCACACATTATTACCATACTTTATCAAATAAAATTGCTGAGGAACTTTCATCTTCAGCGAAAAACAAGATAGCTACAACCTTATGCTATTAAAAACTTAAGAGTTTCCACTTTTATGAAAGATGAAAAACAGCATCCACGTTAAATTGTGAGTTTCTCTCCATTGGCATATAGAAAGCTGACACAAGTACTTGGGAAAAAAGAATAACAAACCAGGAAACAACAAGGAAAGTGAAACATACACGTGGCTGCATTTCCATCCTCCCACCAACGATGATCAATCCTGTATCTCCATGCTTCAGAGTATAATTGCTTACAGAGATCGAAACCTCTCTATGATGAGCATTATGGGGAAAATCCTCCTGTTAAAAACCACTAAAACAATTGGTAAACTCGACACAATACAACAAGATACGGCCCAACATAAACACCATACCTGCAAATTATTTTCCCACAACTTCTGCAGGTTGGAATCAAAACACATTACAAACCAACCCGACGTTACCACAACCAAAACCTGTTTATGTGGTTGCCCAATTTTATGACGATTAATATAGCCAGTAGCCATAGCAACCGGCCGTCTCCCAGACATAACACGCACTTTATCGAGCAACAAAGACACCTCGGCCAACACGCGCGCCTCACTGAATCCTTCATCAACACGCCTACTATGTGGCTCCAAAATCTGATACACCCAACATAGATAGATACAAAACTCAGTTTGTATCATTCCTAACAAACTACATTGATGCTGAATTGGGAAGGGTAGCAAATAAAGTATGAATTTTGACAAGTGAAATGAAAAACCTGAATTTTGGCATTGTGAGTAGCTACGAGAACTTCTTTTTTGCCGTCACCGTTGAGATCGGAGACTAAGGGAGGAGGGAGGTGTTCGGCTTCGTATTTGATTGGGTATTCATCGGTTATCTCATTTTGAGGGAGTTAGGGTCATTGACGACACCGAAGGAATTGTAGTTTTGTGTGACGCTGCCTTTTTCATCCCATTTAGGGTCTTCTACAAGGGATTGTAACATTTTGGGAGGAATGGTGAAAGCGGGTTTCAAAACTTTAGGGTTCTTATTTGGAAGACCCACACGAACCTTAGGTCGAGAATTCTTGTATTTTCTTCGTGAGTAGAAAAAGTGAACGCAGGAGTAGAAAGTGTATTGATGTTTTATGTATTTTAAGAGTTTTTTAACTTTTTTACGGCGACAGGTGTTTTACCGTCGTGCCCATGAGAATTTTTAAAGGTTTTGGGTGCGACGGTTGTTTTACCGTCGTGAAATGAATTTTAGGACGGATACTTTTACCGTCGTGAAAGGTTTAAGGGTGCGACGGGTGCTTTACCGTCATGATATGCCTTTTAGGACGGTTAATTTTACCGTCGTGACTAGTTGTTGGTGAAAAATCAATGTTAAAAGTGTTAAATGGGGGCCGACGGTTGTTTTACCGTCGTAATAATAATATTATGATGGTTAATTATACCATCGCAAAATAAATATTAGGGACGGTTGGTGTCAATTGTCGTAAACACTGTCTCTATATGTCAATTACGACAGTTATCACATAACTGTCGCAATTTTTGTATCGTTAAACACTAATTTTCTTGTAGTGGGGAGATGAGAAGTTTTGAAAATGCAACGACCTAATGTCGAGGTTTTGGATTAAAAGGGTGTAAATTTGAAAATAGGGTTTTAAAGGTTTTAACTAATGGGAAACAAATATGTGGGACAAAATATAAAGATTCACAATGACATAAAGTCAACGAGACGATCATTTCCATTAGATTCAAACACAAAGATAATAATCAGATGAAGACCAGACAAGAACCATGCATCAGATAAAAATTGATAGTAACCATAGTCCAAGGTTTAAAGAACCAATGTTAGGTTTTTTCTTTATTAAGTGGCTTATAACAAGTAAAAGAAAATAAGAAGCTCAAGTGAGCAAAGAAAATATAAATGCTCAAGTGAGCAAAGAAAAAAATGCATAAAGTAAAGAAAATAAAATGCTATGGATGATAAATGGCATAAAAGCAAAGAGAGGAAAATATAAAGTGCCGAAATATAAATGATATTAAAGTAAAGTTAGTACAATATAAAGTTAATAATCTGATTTGAGATAAGTGTAACTTCATATGAAGCATAGAATGTATGTACCCGTATATGTTAGAGAAATGACACTTTGAAGTTCATCCTCTTATACATGTAGTACAATTAACAAACATGGGGGATCAAGACAAAGTCAAAGAAGATACATTATGACAAACTTATCATCAATCCCAAGTACCTTGAATGATCAAATGACCATTTAGAGGTAGATTGAAAATGATGAAAGTTCATCAAATATCCGACAAGCTTAGATGAACTAAAAAAACTCAATGCTTTCCAAATTGATCTAAATAAAAATAAAAATAAAATAGATAAAGAAGAATAAGATGAAGTCTATAATAAAAATAGTATAAATATCATAACTTTCTCAATTTTTCATGAAATTAAATAAATGAATAATGAAAGTTTATCTACTCAACCACGCGACCAAGGATCCATGCTCAAAATAAGTAAATAAACAACAAAAAATTACAGAAAAAAATGAAAATTAAACAACAATAAATTACTTTTGCTTTTGGAGGTTCAAGAACACTTTTCAACTCTTAATTTTGAATCAATGAAGTTTCCTTCCAAAATGGTGATAATTATGGTACTAAGTAAATAAATAAAGAGTAAAAATAAAATAGAATTAAATAAAGAACAAATATAATAGTCTACCTATTCAATAAAAGGAAGAAATGACTTGAAAGAAAAAGAAGAGAGAAAAAGAAGAGAGTTTTGGCTTAGTTTAGTGGATGATTTATGGTATTGTTCCTACAAATGAGTGAAAAAAAGATCTTATTTATAGGGTGAATGAGGTGGGAGTATTGATGTGGTAATTCATGTGACTTTATGAGAATGGTTATTGATCATTGATAAGTCCAAGTTGGCAATTCATGTGAAGTGTGAGAATGATTCTTGGTCATTAATAAATACAAGTTGACAATTCATGTGAAGTATTTGTACTACATTATAGTAGTTCCAACATTTCTTTATTGACACAAAAAAAAGGACAAAGTAATAATAATAATAATAACTAAAAGTGTTAGTAATAATGATAAATACAAAATAGAAAATAAAAGATATATTAAATTAACTATTTATGATTTTTTCTTGAATTAAAATAAATGAAAATATAAGTGCAAATTAAAAGATAAAAAATAAAATACATATAAGAAAGTAAAGGGACTTATATAAATTTTTCTAGATCTTTTTTGAAATAAATGATACCAATATATAAATTTAAATTAATAAAAGAACATATTTTTGATAATTTTTTATTAAAGGGGTAAAAATAGTAAATAAAAAAATAACATGATGCTAAGTACATTTTTTTGTGATTTTTTTAAATGGAAAAGAAATCATGAATAAAACACAATAAAAATCAAATTCCACTAAATTCCTAAAAAACTTCTAACGTTTCTATTTTTTCGTGGCTTTTCAAAGCATAATCATCTCTTGACTTGTAAAGAGAAATTGTAGATGATGTCAAGGAGAATCATATGTAAAAAGAACCTCTCAAAAATGTCGAAATTTGAAGAAGTTATAAAAATTTTAAATCTAACTCAAGAATTGGCAAAAAAAAAATAGGTCAAACCACTCGTAAACACTTGTTATGCAATGATGCAAATGGAGGGTGGGAACTTAGGTCAAAAATTGGGGTATGACAGCTGCCCCTATTTAAGTTTCTTCTATTCGGAGATATGAAGGTGGAAATCTTCGTTTCAAGGAGATTGAAGATACTTAAATATAATACATAATTTTTGGTCTTAAGATACCAAAATGATGTTTATGATATGATATGGATGCAATGATATGAATTTTATAGGGAATGAAGCCACACGAGACAAACTACTGCTGGAGAAACTAAATACATGATAAAGTAATCCCACAGGGAAAGATTTTATAACTCCACTGGGGAACAGAGCCACAAACTTCGATTGAGAGACTTATTGGGGAACAACTTCGAGAGAAGAAAAAATTACCGACTCTATCAGGTAAGACGCCTTGGATAGGCTGTGAAAAGATAAATGGCTACTGACTCAAGATGATGGAAAATTTCCAACTCAGTGTCAAAGGTAGAAAAATAAAAAACGATATCAACTCACAGACGATGATAAACTACCAACTCAATAGTTAAAGGTAGAAGATCAATAAGATACTGACTCACATATGACGGTACACTACCAACTCAATAGTTGAAGGTAGAAGATCGATAAGATACCGACTCATAGATGACGATAAACTACCAACTCAATAGTTGAAGATAGAAGATCAAACAAGATACTGACTCACAGATGACTGTAAACTACCAACTCAATATATGAAGGTAGAAAAGTAAGATATTGACTCATAAATGATGATAAACTACCAACTCAATGGTCAAAGGTAGGATCAAAAAAGATACCGACTCGCAGATGACGGAAAACTACCAACTCAATGGATAAAGGTAAAAATGTAACGGATACTGACTCACAGATGACGGTAAACTACCAACTCAATAGATGAAGGTATAAAAGTAAGAGATACTGACTCACAGATGACTGTAAAATACCAACTCAATAGATGAAGGTAGAAAAGTAAGAGATACCGACTCACAGATGACGGTAAACTACCAACTCAATAGACGAAGGTAGAAAAGATAATAAACTTTTCCATGACAAACAAGTTCCATTTTCTACTTTATCAAGTCTTCCACTTGAAAAGGATAATATACAAACTTCTATGCGGGACTTTTTTAGAGAGATGTCATTTGCTGTCGATGAGAAAAATTCTCAAAAGAGATGCCATTTGATGTTGATGAGTAAACTTCTCAAAAGAGACGCCATTTACTGTTGAAATAACATATTGTTGGGGATACACGAGCTGCTCAAATAAAGAAGCCGCCACTTGTTGTCTTCCAAAGATATCAATAATGCACAAGTTGCTAATAAAGAGTCTGCCACTTGCTATATTCCAAAGATATTAATAATACACAAGCTGCATGAAGAGTTCGCCACTTGCTATATTCCAAAGATATCAATAATACATAAGCTGATCATGAAGAAACTGCCACTTGCTAGTTTCCAAAGATATCAATAATACACAAGCTGCTCATGAAGATTCTGCCACTTGCTATCTTCCAAAGATATCAATAATACACAAGCTTCTTCTGAAGAGTCTGCCACTTGCTATCTTCCAAAGATATCAATAATACACAAGCTGCTCATGAAGAGTCTGCCACTTGCTATCTTCCAAAGATATCAATAATACACAAGTTGTTCATGAAGAGTCTGCCACTTGCTATATTCCAAATATATCAATAATACATAAGCTGCTCATGAAGAGTCCTCCACTTGCTATCTTCCAAAGATATCAATAATACACAAGTTGCTCATGTAGAGTCCCCCACATGCTATCTTCCAAAGATATCAATAATACACAAGTTGATCATGAAGAGTCTGCCACTTGCTGCTTTCCAAAGATGTCAATAATACACAAGCTTCTCATGAAGAGTCTGCCACTTTCTATCTTCCAAAGATATCAATAATACACAAGCTACTCATGAAGAGTCTGCCACTTTCTATATTCCAAAGATATCAATAATACATAAGCTGCTCATAAAGAGTCTGCCACTTGCTATCTTCCAAAGATTTCAATAATTCACAAGCTTCCCATGAAGAGTCCGCCACTTGCTATCTTCCAAAGATATCAATAATACATAATTTGCTCATAAAGAGTCTACCACTTACTGCTTTCCAAAGATGTCAATAATACACAAGCTGCTCATGAAGAGGCCGTCACTTGCTGTTTGGAAAAAGATTTTAATATAGTGTTATAAAGACATTATTAGGAATAAGAATCAATAACTTCATCAGGGATAGACAAACTGCTCATGAAGAGACAATCATTTTCCATAAAAGAGGAAATCCAGAAATAATAAAACTGCTCAAATAAAGAGTCTGCCACTTGTCATCATGTTGAGATTCCAAAAGAGTGTTGCAACAACACTACTGGGGCACAAAGTTCATCTTCAGTGGAAACCATTGTTGTACCCCATAATTTACCCTCCCATTTTTCTTAACACATGTCAATTGAGGTCCCCAATTTTCTCAAGGAAGCCCAAGAGTTGACCAGACAAACTCTCTCCTAAGGTAATGTACCTCAAACTAGGGTTTCATTTTTCATCAAGATGTGTGAACCACAAAGTCCCCAAATGATTTCCAAGGTCCTAATACGTTCCCAAGACCCTCCATGTCAAATTTCATGCCTTGCACAAGAAGTTTGCCCAGTCAACTGCTCAGATGCTTGAGAATCGACCATATTAGGTCAAAAGTCAACTGTGACCCACATACAGTCAAACCTCAAGATTTTTGGTTAACATCAATATTTTGAAGTTAATTTCATCATTTTATCAAGGGTTGATCATGATTCCTCAAGGAATGCTCCAAATTCATTAAAACCCAAAAGTTGCTAAATTAGGGTTTCTAAGGAAAAGTCAGCCAAACTTTGATCGAGCATAACTTCTTCATATCTTATAAGAAATTTTCCATCCAAGGATCATTTTGAATAGGATGAAATTCCATACAATTCATCGTCATCCCACAAGTTCAAAATATGCACTCATCAAAAGATATGAATTTCTACATTATAGGTCCTTTTGAAAAGTCAACAAAAACACTTTTTGGTTCAAAGCTTCTTACATGAACATGGAAGACTCAATTGGGAAGAGAACACAAGGTTTTCTTAGGGGACATACTAAGCTTTCTAAAAAGTCCAAGAACACCTCTCTAGGGTTAAAATTGGAGGAGATATGCCTTGTCAAAGTTGACCTTTTTTGTAAAATTGCCAAAAGTCAAATATGCTCAAAAGTGCATTTTTTGCCAAATGGGTCTAACTTTTTGTGATTGCACCTCACTTGTAGCACACTCCACGACCCAAGAATCCACCCACATGTCATTTTCTTCATTTTCCATTTTATTTTGATTTTTTATTAATTAAAAATCAAATAAAATCAAATAATTGGTAAATAATATCAAAGATATGTTTTGATATGATTTTTTGACAGGATCTCAATCAAATTATGTTGAGATATCAAGACCAAATCGAATCATGCATGATTGGTACAAGAAAAGAATGATTTGGCTCAATAAAGAAGGTTTGCATATGGATGAGAAATCAAATCAAATCTTCCAAAATTGCAAAGATTCAATCTATTTTTGCAACCCTAATTCATTCAAGGGTGTTGTACCCCAAAATTTGCCCTCTTTTCATACACGCATATTATTGGTTTTATGGTTATGGAATAAAGGTATATTTATCAAGCTTCTTCAAGTTACAAGTGACGTTTATTTCGTCAATGGATATTCTCAGAGTATTTTCTGTGCTGAAGATCAGTTCGCCTTTTTGCAACGATTCGGGGTTCAAAGATTCACAAGTCCAACCCGGTGCATCATATTCAGGTGTTCTTTCGCCAAGATATCTCTGATAACGTATTCTCAAATTCAGGTTCGGCTCAAGAGTCAATTATTTAAAGAAGGTCTCCGAATGTGTGAGTTTTCTCGAAGAAATATGGTGAAAAGTGTGCTGAAAGTGCAGTTTTTACGCACACAAAAATTCATAACTTGAAGATCGTGGCTTGTTTTGAACCCATTCCAGTGGCCAAAATTCCGCCTTGACGTTTTCTACGTTTTCACCTCTCACGGATGGAAGCCAATTTCGATCATAAGGTCTTCAAAAATGCGGATTTATCAAGTATTTTCATACAGAAAATTGGTGACAAAAGTTTATTTACGTCATGTTCAGAAAATCATAACTTGGTCAATTTTCATCGTATCGAGCTTGTTCTGTCGCCAAAATTTCACAAATTGAGTTGGCTAAGATTTCATAGGAGGTATTAAGTTCGAACGATATGCAAAAGGCCTTCATTTTTTGCTTAGAGTGCACGTGACGCACCGAAAATCCTGAATGCTGAATATTATTTTATCTGGGTCGAAACTTCGAAAATTCATAACTCGGTCAATTTATATCGGAGCGGGCCCATGTTTTTACACAAGGTCACTGACTCAGAGATCTACAACTTTTCTTCCAAAGTCGATATCGGATTATGCTCCGATCAATACCAGTTTTTTATTGAAGAACATATCAGAGTCGACACTAGAGCCCAAAATGAGTTTGTCTGAGCTGAAACTTCAAAAATTCATAACTAATTCACTGTTTATCCGATTGAGCCCATTTTTGGACAGAAGTTAGTTCTCGATGTCGGCTACATTTTTGTTCCACATTTCAACTTCAAAAATTGCACTTAATCCCCTGCGATTTAGCCTGGAACGTGGCAGACTCAAGTGAACATTGGAGCCCCAATTGCACATTCAAAGCCCATTTTCTTTGCTCTAATTTCCATTATATAATCTCATTCTTTTCACACAAATGAGGAGACGAAAAAAAAGCCTTTGCCACAACACTGTCAGAATATCAAATTCTTTTAAGAACCCTAAAACCTTGAAATCCTTATTACAAATCCTCATCTCACTACAAACAAGCCATCCTTGTCACAAACCCACAACTCACTACTTATCCAGTAAGGGTAAGGCTGGTTTGATCTTCATGATCAAAAGGGTTTGACTATTATGGTTCCATGCAAGTTCATTACAGAACGTTGAACCAAAAACACTAATAGCCAAATAGAACAACCACCAATGCATGACGAGGCAGACATCCTGAGAAGGTTAAGGGAGTGGGTTCAACAACCACCCCTATTGGTTTTGGTTTTATTCCTATATTTATCCATTTACTTATTTTCATTCTTTCTGTTTAGAACTTTTTTCCATAAAACTTAACATTTTTCACAAACCTTTGATTTTTCCTCCTAAACTCGAATAATTAATTATAGGTTTTTTTTTAATTTAGGTTTTAAATTAATTTTTGGTTCAACAACCACTCATGACATTTGCATTATTTTTATTTTCTAACCCTATTTTTTATTAATGTTTCTTCCTCTATCTATTTTTTGGCAAACTTAATCTTTTTTATTAAACATTAGACATAAACTTTTTTTAAAACTTGTTTTTTATTAATAAAATTAATTAGGTTTTAGGTTTTTTTTAATTAACCATTTTTTTCAAAATTAACCCTTTTTTTTATTAATTAAAATTAATTAGGTTTTAGGATTTTTTTAATTAACCATTTTTTTCAAAACTAACCTTTTTTTTTAATTCAAACAAATTAGGATTAAGTTTTTGTTTTAGTTAGTAACTGAATTTTTGGTTTTTTTTTTCATTTATTAATAAATTAAGTTAATTAACTTTTTTTAATTAAAATTAGTTAGAATTAGGTTTTTTAATTAACTTAAAATTATTTTCTACAAAAAAAACACCAAAAACATTAACTTAGAATTTTAGGTTTTAATTTTTCCTTATTTCTTTTTATTTATTCTTTTACATTTTAATTTCTAGGAAAATTGTATAGGTCGCATTATCAATGTAATAGCGTAGATTTATCTTTTCTCGCATTTTTTTCTAATTATGTAATTGCTTCCGGGATGTAATAGTTTTATGATTTCTTTTCTGCACTCTTCATTATTATGTAATTGCCCCAGAGCTCTGTAATAGCTTAGGTTTACATTTCCGCATTTTTATTTTCAGTCCAAAATAATTATGTATCTCCAAAAGCCCTGTAATAGCTAGAACCTTTAAACCTTCTTGCTTTTAATTCCGAAAACTATAAACTGCTTAGATTTATGGCTAATAGGATTGTATGGCAAGAATGTTTGCAAAATTAAAACGGTAGATCACCTAATGTGCAAAGATTAAATAACTGAAACAAATCATACATACATGCTCACTCTTAGGGTATGCCTCACTTGGTTGCCTCGGAAAACAATGGTCATGTCCCTCAAACATAGGGATATCTTAGCAAAGACCCTCGGTTAAAAATTATCATAAAGATCATGGTCCCTCGATGTCCCTCGATATTGCCTACGAATATATGATGACAGTCCCTTCGAAATGCTAAGGTATCCTTACATGTTGCCTTCAATGACCATTACGTCCCTTTCGAATTGACCCTTACAACTCCAACGACTAGGGTTACCTACTCAATAATAGTAGGATAACACGGTCTAAAGGAAACGAGAATAGAAACGACCTTTTTTCGAGGAGGTAGATGCTAGTAGGTACTTGCTCAAATCAAACAAACGTTTTCAAACCAAACACTTTTTTCAAACAAAGTGTTCAAAAACAACTTTGTAACACTCTTGAAGACAGAAGCAAGGGTTAAAACGAAGTGAAACAAAACTTTTCAAAGCAATCACACACAAGCAATTTTCAAAATGAGAAAGTACCTAAGAGCCCATGGAAAACCATGAATGGAAAGGGTGCTAACACCTTCCCTTTCTATAATCTACCCCCCCCCCCCCCCCCTCGTGCTCAGAAACATCTCAAAAAAGGTTTTTTCTGTTCTTTTTCCTTTTCCTGATTGAATAAAATAAAAGTCGGTGGCGACTCTTGCTTACCGCGACATTATGCAAACAAAAAATGCAAAACGCAAACCAGTATAAACAGTCGGTTCTGCCACCGTATCACAAAAATGGCGACTCTGCTAGGGAGAATAATAAGTGGGGTGTACCTTAGGATTTTAGTTCATCATATTTTGCTTCTCTTGTTTGTTTTGGTTGCTTTACTTTTAAGGGTTTTGTATTGGGAGTTACTATAGATCCTAACTCGGATTTGGGGACACATTTTAGGTAAGTAGCAATAAACTGTGAGGGAACTGTACAACGTAGACTGATATGGTTGAAGCAGTAGCTACATTGGTGTGGCACAACGGTTGGTACCGGTATCCCTTGTGGAGAAACGAGGAGAATACGGGGCCGCTGCATGGTGTCGTTAAGCATCAACTGACCTTAGAACCTTTAATCGCCTAACTTGGACATTAGAAAGTAGTGAGATAGCCGGCCTCGGTGTAAAACTGAGAACTGGTTGATACTCGATGTTACACTCATTGAGACCATACTCTCGAGATAGTTCCGATCGCAAGAAAAGATTGTGTGAGCTGAAACCTGGTTACTTTTTCTATGACAGGTTGAAACCAACTTAACTTCAAGAAGGTACTACCTTAAAACCCATGCAAGCCTAAACCTAAGGCTGTTTGTGTGACTTGTGTGCTTTCAACTTAAACTACTTGCACAGTTTTATTATCTGACAACATGAGTTCCTTGCAGGTTTTGTTTACAGTCCTTATCCAATAACTGGATTTCTCACAGGGTTTACTTGCTTACATCACCTCGCACTTTTTCTTAAACGCATAGCATACACATCATAAACATTATGCCTTAACATTTCCTTAACCATTTCAAGGATCTCAAGGGTTTGTGATGCAGGTTATGGTAAATCAAACATCTAGCAAGGGGCAAGGAGATTTATTTTCCTCTAGCTAATACCGTATAGAGATCAAAACACGATAACTTGAGTCAGTGGCTATGATCCACTCGATATGGTGAGCTTGACTCCTGAAGACGGACTCTCAATGATACGAAGTTTCTTCAATCAAGATGCAATCAAATTCTAACAGTTTCTTATTTACCCCGCGAGATCCTTGAAAACATTGCATACATATATCATACATATCATTTCATAACAGGTCTTCCAGTACAGGTCTCTCATGTTCTCGTTGTTTATTTCAGCAATGTCTCTCAAACAAGACAATAGAGATCATCAAACTCAAGAATCTTAGTTCAGGGAAATATGCCTAAACCTATCCAAGGGGCAGGAAGAGTTGAAAAAACTCCTCGTTGGGAACTTGGTCAAGAAAAGTCCTGAAGACAATAAGGACGAACGGCTGGAACAATTCCAAGCTGAGGTAGGTGCAATGAGAACCCAAATGCTGGGGCGGATGGCTCTTATCCAAGGCCTAGCCCGAAGACAAGAAGAGCTGAAAGCCATCATCAACCAACTTCATCAAGACGGATACAATAGTATGAAGCAAACAGTCGAGGCCGGGGACCAAGTCATTGATCAACCTCCAAGAATACAAAAGGTTGGTTTGGTGAAGAGTGGACCTTTCCAAACTGCTACTACATCACGGGTCCAACAACAACCTCGCCAAAAACAACGGGTTAATCAGAGTAAGCCGGATATGCCCAAAAGGAAGTTTACCAAACTAAACATGTTATTGTCTCAAGCTTTGCAACACCTGTTAATGATGAATCTGATTACGTTGATAGGACCTCATTCGAATCCCAAGACTTCTTCTCCTAAATACAATCCTGATGCAAGGTGTGCATACCATTCCAACAGCCCAGGGCATGATACTGATGACTGTTGGGCATTGAAAAATAAAATTCAAGACCTGATTGATGAAGGAGCATTGGAATTCACACAAGACGGTCAGGTTGAGTTCTTCTGCCATCCCTCCAAGGCATACCATCTGAAGTGACAAGTTCTCACAAGAAGACTTTTTGTTCATTAGAATTTTCAATTTGTAATTTTCTTTTGATTGTTCGAACATTTAGTCATGTCAAAACTTTATTATTTCATTAATGCATTGCATATGTCTGTTTTGAATCAATCCATTCGTATTCACTATTTCAAAAATGTGTTATTATTTCCTTTTGTGATATTCAACTCTCGCTTAAAAACTCTAAGCCTTTAGAGGGAGGATGACGAAAATGATATCAAAATCTCTACAGCATGCTTTTGAACAGACCCCGCTGATGATGTACAGGCGTTGTTTCAAATTCTAAACAGTGGAGTTTTAAGGAAGATAATCCCTAGTCAACCCCTTTTGAGCCAAAGAAGTTGTAGTTTTTCTTTTCACACAAATTAAAACCCTTAATCACAACCTGGGGCAGGGTAGTTTTCTCAGTTAATCCAGGTGCATAATGAATGGCTTCAAAGACGTCCTTCCAAAACAAAAGACGGTGATGGTTCCCTATAAACGTCAAGACAATAAGTCATTATCTCTCAAAATAAAATCCCATTAAGTCAAAACCTATGAAGGAGACTTAAGAAAAAAACTGGGGCATCCTGCTGACTGTAATCACAAAAAGAAACAGTTCAGGCAAAAGACAAGGATAATAAAATAAAAAAGAAAGAGGTCCTACAAACCCTCAACAAAAAGAAATGATTGCCTATTCAAAATAAACTGTCAGTATCCGAACCATCACTGGAATATCAGAGCAAAGACTCAAACTGGATCTAAATGCACAATTAGCTGAGTATAGGATCTAAGAACATCACAAATAATGGGTGGGTACAAATAAATTTTGAGCCTTTATCCTTTGTTTCTTGAACCGTGAACCAGGCCCTGTTATAACCCTTAAAAGTCCTAGCTGAAGCATGGGTTAGTTCGAAAGCATACTATTACAAAAGGTATCCTGACTCCTATAGGACTTGCTGTAAATCCTGAGTTGACATCACATTTTACAAAATTTGTTTGTTTTACTGAAAAACTGCATTTTCAAAACTTCAAGACAGACGTAAGCTTTGCATTCTTAAAATAACATTGTTTGCATATGGCTATTTGTTCAACAGCAGATAAATTCGCATGACGAATATCTAGTGAACAAAAACCTTCTCAATAAAAAGGATCACCTCAAGTGGAAAAACACTTCCAACCAAGGGGCACGGCATGATCATTGTCCATCATCTGGGGAAGTCAAGTAAAGATTCAAGGAATATCTCAAAGACGCCAAATAGCCAGGGGCAGATCTGAATCCCTTGGGGCATTGGGCATGAATTCCAGCAACGAATCATGTACGATCAAACAAACATCTTTTGGCTGTGTGGAAACACTTACTACTACCGATAGTGACAACTCCCTACACCCTGAGAGCATGGACATAGTTAGAAAATACTGCGCATGGAAAAAGACCCGCTAGGTTGACTGGCCTAGGAAAAAATAAGGGCATCTCGGCGAACCAAAAGGGTTCGGGCAAAAATTAGGGATAAAAAATGAAAAATCTGTACACCCGGCAAGTCGAAAGCCCGAAAGGGCGGCTTGGGCAAAAAAGGGTATCCCGGTGGACTGAAAATCTGAAAAGACAGTCAAGGCAAAAGTTAGGGATTAAAGCGTACGACTATGTCCCGTTATCTTGTCACTTGCCTATCAGTAGAATACTTATCATTCTGATCGGCAGTTACCAAGCACCTCATAAGTTGGGATGACACTCAATCCACAAGGCCTCCGCAGGCACTTTCTCCAGCAGGTACAGGGGCAGAAGAGTCTTGATACGAAGTCATTGTCATATCCTCAGCATGCGTCCCAGTAACATACACTCCCCGCAGAGTAAGAAGTATCCAAAGACAGTGGTGTTAGCTTTCCCGAACAGGACACAACTCTCCCCAACCGAGGTTCACAATCGCGAGTGAGTCGGCAAAATTATCCCCAAGCAGAGCTTGTTTATCACCAGCAACAGAAGTTTATCCCCAGCTGAGTTTATTTCTCCAAATTAGCAAATATTCCAACAGTGTATCTCTCTTCCCCAGTGAGAACGAAGAACTCGACTCCTTGTACTCTCCAGCAGCAACCTGGGATTTATTTTCCCTAGCTAGAAAACATCACGAGAACATTTTCATATCCATACAGCATGGCATGCGCATAGTATCATACAGCACAATCTCATTTTTTTTAGAGTATCATTACTCAATACATTTCATACATCATGACATTACATACACCTAACTCTTTACCTTTCAGGGAAAGGTATAATCAAATTCTCACAAGTTGTCTCTGGCTCAGTCAAATCGGTGCTAAGATTTTTGTTCCAGTTCAAGCTATGAAGCCCGGATCCGACAGGATAATATCTTGATTTCTCTATCATATTGTGAAGCTCGGGGAACGAATGGATAACAGTACCGAAATACCACGAAGCCTGGAATCGACTAAATAATGGTATATCCTGAATTCAAAGCTATGAAGCCCGAAAATCGACCGGAAAATAGTTGAATCCTCAACAAGTTACTATGAAGCCTGGAAATCGACCAGATAACAGTACAAGACACCATGAAGCCTGGAATCGACCAGATAGTGGTATATCATAAACACAAGATGTGAAGCCCGAAAATCGACCGGATAACAGCTTAGTAAGTCATTGTGAAGCCTGGATTACGACCAGATAGCAATACAAGGTACCATGAAGCCTAAACTTGACCAGATAATGGTATAAGACATTGTGAAGCCTGCATTATGACCAGATAGCAGCAAAGAATACTATGAAGCCTGAAATCGACCAGATAGTGGTATATCTTTAATACAAGTTATGAAGTCCGGATTTGACCGGATAATATCTTGATTTCTCCAAACACCATGAAGCCTGGACTCGACCAGATAATGGTATAAGACACCATGAAGCCTGGATTACGACCAGATAGCGGCAAAGGATACTAAAGCCTGGGATACGACCAGATAACAGTAAGGGACACTGCAAAGCTTGGATTTCGACCAAATAGAAGTTCACCCGGCCAATTACTAAGAAGACCGGAATCAACCGGATATTAGTATTGCCTTAAATTCAAATTGAAGCTCGGATGTGACTGGATAACAACTTAATTCCTTCTGAAGCCTGGATTCCGACCAGATAAGAATTGAGAAATTATGAAGCCTGGATTACGACCGGATAGCAAGTTTGTTCTCATCTCCCCAGTAAGTCACTGAAGCCTGGATTACGACCAGATAGCAGTCGATCTTATCACTATAAAGTCTGGATCACAACCAGATAGCAGTTCATTTTCACCTCTTCGACCAAGAGACGATTCCCCAGTAGAATAACGGACGACCGAAGCTCCTAAAATTCAACTTTTACCAAGACAGAGACCAGCATTTCCCAGCGTAGTCTTCCTCAACAACAGGTATACTGGCCCTCGCTAAGGGATCTCTTATGCGATCGACACTCCTTCGGATGGCATCTTTAAGCCCATCTCCTGTCATTCGTCTCCAAATGGAATCTATAAGTCTATTCCCGATATCGCAATACAAGTACCACTTCATGCGAGTACGAATTTCTGGGCCTTCTAGTGTTCAATCATCTTCCACCTTCAGATCATGAAAGGCGGACAAGCCAGTCTACATCCTCAGGTGTAAGAAGATTGAACAGGGGCAGCTGTTGTACCCCAAAATTTGCCCTCTTTTCATACACGCATATTATTGGTTTTATGGTTATAGAATAAAGGTATATTTATCAAGCTTCTTCAGGTTACAAGTGGCGTTTATTTCTTCAATGGATATTCTCAGAGTATTTTCCTTGCTGAAGTTCGGTTCGCCTTTTTGCAATGATTCGGGGTTCAAAGATTCACAAGTACAACCCGGCGCATCATATTCAAGTGTTCTTTTGCCAAGATATCTCTCATAACGTATTCTCAAATTCAGGTTCGGCTCAAGAGTCAATTCTTTAAAGAAGGTCTCTGAATGTGTGAGTTTTCTCGAAGAAATGTGGTGAAAAAGTATGCTGAAAGTGCAGTTTTTATGCACAAACAAAATCATAACTTGAAGATCGTGGCTTTTTTTGAACCTATTCCGGTGGCCAAAATTCTATCTTGACGTTATCTACGTTTTCACCTCTCACGGGTGGAAGCCAATTTCGATCATAAGGTCTTCAAAAATGCGGATTTATCAAGTATTTTCGTACAGAAAATTGGTGACAGAAGTTTATTTGTGTCATGTTCAAAAAATCATAACTTGGTCTATTTTCATCGTATTGAGCTAGTTCCGGCGCCAAACTTTCACAAATTGAGTTGGCTAAGATTTCACAGAGGTATTAAGTTCAAACGGTATCCAAAAGGTCTTCGTTTTTTGCTCAGAGTGCACGTGACGCGCCAAAAATCTTGAATGCTGAATATTATTTTATCTGAGTCGAAACTTCGAAAATTCATAACTAGGTCAATTTTTATCGGATCGGGCACATCTTTTTTCACAAGGTCACTGACTCAGAGATCTACAACTTTTCTTCCAAAGTCGAGACCGGATTATGCTTCGATCAATACCAGTTTTTTATTGAATAACGTGTCAGAGTCGACACTAGAGCCCAAAATAAGTTTATCTGAGCTGAAACTTCAAAAATTCATAACTAATTCGCCGTTTATCCGATTGAGCCCATTATTGGACAGGAGTTAGTTCTCGATGTCGGCTACATTTTTTTCTTCACATTTCAACTTCAGAAATCACACTTAAGCCCCTACGATTTAGCCTGGAACGTGACGGACTCAAGTGAACATTGGAGGCCCAATTGCACATTCAAAGCCCATTTTTTTACTCTAATTTCCAAAATATAATCTCATTCTTTTCACACAAACGAGGAGACGAAAAAAAAGTCTTTGCCACAATGCTGTCAGAATATCAAATTCTTTCAAGAACCCTAAAACATTGAAATCCTTATTACAAATCCTCATCTCACTACAAACAAGCCATCCTTGTCACAAACTCACATCTCACTACTTCTCCAGTAAGGGTAAGGCAGGTTTGATCTCCATGATCAAAAGGGTTTGACTATTATGGTCCCATGCAGGTTCATTACAGAACGTTGAGGCCAAAATACTAATGACCAAAATAGAACAACCACCAATGCATGACGAGACAGACATCCTGAGAAGGTTAAGGGCGTGGATTCAACAACCACCCCTATTGGTTTTGATTTTCTTCCTATATTTATCCTTTTACTTATTTTCATTCTTTCTGTTTAAAATTTTTTTTCATAAAACTTAACATTTTTCACAAACCTTTGATTTTTCCTCCTAAACTCGAATAATTAATTATATGTTTTTTTTTTAATTTAGGTTTTAAATTAATTTTTGGTTCTACAACCACTCATGACATTTGCATTATTTTTATTTTCTAACCATATTTTTCATTGATGTTTCTTCCCCTATCTATTTTTTGGCAAACTTAATCTTTTTTATTAAACATTAGACATAAAAAAATTTTAAAACTTGTTTTTTATTATTAAAATTAATTAGGTTTTAGGTTTTTTTAATTAACATTTTTTTTTCAAAATTAACCCTTTTTTTATTAATTAAAATTAATTAGGTTTAAGGATTTTTTAGTTAACCATTTTTTTAAAACTAACCTTTTTTTTAATTCAAAAAAATTAGGATTAGGTTTTTGTTTTAGTTAGTAACTGAATTTTTGGCTTTTTTTTTCATTTATTAATAAATTAAGTTAATTAACTTTTTTTAATTAAAATTAGTTAGAATTAGGTTTTTAATTAACTTAAAATTATTATCTACAAAAAAAACACCAAAAATATTAACTTAGAATTTTAGGTTTTAATTTTTCCTTAATTTATTTTTATTTATTCTTTTATATTTTAATTTCTAGGAAAATTGTATAGGTCCCATTATCAATGTAATAGCGTAGATTTATCTTTTCTCGCATTTTTTTCTAATGTAATTGCTTCTGGGATGTAATAGTTTTAGGATTTCTTTTCCGCACGCTTCATTATTATGTAATTGCCCCAAAGCTCTGTAATAGCTTAGGTTTACATTTCTGCATTTTTATTTTCAGTCCAAAATAATTATGTATCTCCAAAAGCCTTGTAATAGCTAGGACCTTTAAACTTTCTTGCTTTTAATTCCGCAAACTATAAACTGCTTAGATGTATGGCTAATAGGATTGTATGGCAAGAATGTCTAGAAAATTAAAACGGTAGATCACCTAATGTGCAAAGATTAAATAACTGAAACAAATCATATGCACATGCTCACTCTTAGGGTATACCTCACTTGGTTGCCTCGGAAAACAATGGTCATGTCCCTCGAACGTAGGGATATCTTAGCAAAGACCCTCGGTTAAAAATTATCATAAAGATCATGGTCCCTCGATGTCCCTCGAAGTTGCCTACGGTATATGATCTTGTCCCTTGATATTGCCTACAAATATATGATGACAGTCCCTTAGAAATGCTAAGGTATCTTTACATGTTGCCTTCAATGACCATTACGTCCCTTTCGAATTGACCCTTATAACTCCAACGACTAGGGTTACCTACTCAATAATAGTAGGATAACACGGTCTAAAAGAAACGAGAATAGAAACGACCTTTTTTCGAGTAGGTAGATGCTAGTAGGTACTTGCTCAAATCAAACAAACTTTTTCACACCAAACACTTTTTTCAAACAAAGTTTTCAAAAATAACTTCGTAACACTCTTGAAGACAGAAGCAAGGGTTAAAACGGAGTGAAACAAAACTTTTCAAAGCAAGCACACACAAGAAATTTTCAAAATGAGAAAGTACCTAAGAGCCCATGGAAAACCATGGATGGAAAGGGTGCTAACACCTTCCCTTTCTATAATCTACCCCCCGTACTCAGAAACATCTCAAAAAAGGTTTTTTCTGTTCTTTTTCCTTTTCCTGATTGGATTACATAAAAGTCGGTGGCGACTCTTGCTTACCGCGACATTTTGAGAACAAAAAACGCAAAACGCAAACTAGTATAAACAGTCAGTTTTGCCACCGTATCACAAAGAGTATATATTAAACAAGAACAAAGCATAAAAAAGGGGTTGGCAGGCGTAAAAAGGCAGAACAAAATTCCAATTTTTCAAAGAAAAGTGCAGATCCAATCTTGCTCCACTGGCCAGTTCAAAGCGTTCTAAGGATCAAACGACATTCCTTGATAGTTTTTGAAGCTATCCCAATCATTTGCAAGGTGTGAAGCATCAAGAAACGCAAGTTGTAACTCACACGGTTTGCATTTTTTTCAAAAACCGATTACTGTAATTCCTGCATCATTAGCATGTTTAATTGGTATATTTGTGATGTTTGAGATGTTTGCAACATGACAGTATGATTCAATTGTATTTTTGATGCCTATATCTAGATCTGCCATTGTTAGGTTTTCTATGTGCGTTTTAGGGTTTTTGCATACAGGTAAAATCAGGCCATGAACAAGATACCATGATGATTGTGACATCAAGACCAATTGGATTCTGGTCTCCAATTTTATTTATCATACATTTTATGAGTTTTTGAAGGTGACAGGGCTATAGCTACAGATGCACGACTGTAGATAAAAGGTATATAGCTAAGATGACGGAGCCTTGGAGAAGAAGAATAGGTGGCAGCCAATCAGTGGACCATTTGAAATCTCGTGCGTGTTTCCCTCTAACTCCTTTATTTTGTTATATTATATTTTGTTTCAGTATAATGACAACTAAAAAAATTGGCCCAGTGGAAAAGCGCGCTAGTGGTAAGCATAAAGACCTGGGTTCGATCCCAGGTCCCAACAATTTACTTTGTATTATTTTTCCTTTGCAGATTCAGTGCATCACACGCTCGAGCGCCTATCATGTGTCGTCACTTCCAACCAACGGATCATAGCTTCTCCAGATCTAATGCTTCAAGCCTGAAGAAGCATGGTGTACCTTCAGGAGAGCGCTACACATGATCTCACGTAGGCAGGTGGCCCAACAGTCTTGGGCCCAACAAATTCAATTCCTCACACCCCCAGATTTTCTATTCAACACAGGCCCATTTTCTTTTCTTTATTTATTTCTTTTATTTTAATTATTTTGTTTAATTATTTTTCACCAAATTAATTATTTTTTTATTAATCATAAAATCAATAAATCACAAAACACCAAAAAAACATTTTTTTAATAAAATATTTATTTTAATTTAATTAGAAATATAGGTTAATTTAATTTCTTTTTTTCATAATTAAAAGCAATTAGAAATTAGGGTTTTAATTAATGTGCAATTAAGTTCTTTTCTCAAATAAAAATATACAAAAATATTTTTCTCTCAAGTAGGGTTTTAGGTTTTTTTTAAGCGTCCTCGCCTTTAATTCTCCGCGCGTTTAATTAATTATTTTCATATTTTTGTAACTGCCAATGGTTTGTAATAGTTAAGCTAGGGTTTTCATTATCGCTTTGTCCCCGATTTTGGTTATGTAATTAATCCCTATCCCCGAAGCCATGTAATAGCTAGGTTTATTTTCTCACACTTTTAATATCTGCAATCTTTAACTGTTAGATGCATGGTTAATAGGATTGTATGAAAAGATGTTTGAAAATTAAAACGGTAGCTCACTTAATGTGCAAAGACTAATTAACTGAAAAAATCACGTGCACATATTTCACTCCTAGGGTTTGCCTCACTTCGGTTGCCTTCGGTAAAATAGTCATTTAAGCATAGGAGATTTTAGTGGTTGCCCTCCTGTCTAAAAGATCAAATGTCCCATTCGAATGTTGCCTCAGAAAGATCTTAAGACTCTAGGGTTATTACTAAGGTTTCCTACCCATTGCTCTGGTGACTATACTTGTCCCTTTCGAACGTCCCTTACAAACTCCAACGACGGGGCTACCTACTCCTTAATAGTAGGATAGCGTTGTCTAAAGGAAATGAGAATAAACAACCTTTTTTCGAGTAGGTAGAATCTTAAGTACTTGCTCAACAAAACTTTTCACACAAACACCTTTCAAAACAAATTTTCAAAACAAACTTCGTCACACCCTTGAGGACTGATACAAGGGTTATCACGAAGTAAAACTTTATTTCAAACAAGCATACACAAGAAATTTTAAAAAGATGAGCAAGTACCTAAGAGCCCATGGAAAACCATGGATAGAAAGGGTGCTAACACCTTCCCTTCTATAATCTATCCCCCGTACTCAGAAAACTCGAAAAAAGGTTTTTTCTGTTCTTTTTCCTTTTCCATGATTGGATAAAATAAAATTCGATGGCGACTCTTGCTTACCACACATTTGCGAATACAAAATGTAAACCAGTATTAACAGTCGGTTCTGCCACTGTATCACAGAACTGGCGAATATGTTGGGGAAATAAATAAAGTGGGGTTTACCTTTGGATATAGGTCATTTAAAATTTGCTTTCTTGTTTGTTTGCTTTATTCTTAAAAAGGTTTTTCTTGGATTACTATAGATCCTACACCCGGATCTGGGGGCACTAATTAGGTAAATCGCAATAGATCATGGAGACTGTACGGCATAGACCGATATGGTTTAAGCGATGTTTGTGTTGGTGTGGCACTTTGGTTGGTACCGGTATCCTTCATGGGGAAACAAGGAGAATACGGGGCCGCCGCGTGGTGTCGTGAAGCACTAACAGACCTTAGAACCTTAGTTGAACAAACTTGGCCATTAGAAAGTAGTGAGATAGCCGGCCTCGGTATAGAGCTGAGGATTGGTTGATACTCAATGCTAAACTCATTGAGATTAGACTTTCGGGATATTTCGGTTGCAAGAAAAGATTGCTTGAGCTGAGACAATGCCCGATAAAGGATGGTTAGTGATATTGAGATCCCTTAGAACCCGGTTACTTTTTAAGACAGGTTTGAAATCAACTAAAATTTAAGAGAGTATCACCTTTAACCTCATGCAGGCCTTAAACCTAAGGACTTGGTGTGATTTGTCTGTGTTTGCTATACTTGTGGTTTATCATGACATCATGCATCATAACATAGCATCCATTCTTATTGCACTAACCATTTCAAAGACCAAGGGAATTTATCTTTGTTCTGTTTTGCAGATCATGGCTTCCGTTCATAGAAACACTATCTGAATCAGCTTTGTGAAGATACCTTGCCAACTCAAAGAGCTGGTATCAAAGGTTTCTGAAACTTCTGCATTCACTAAGAGATATGGTCGACTCCTCAACCTGCTTACTTCAAACTTTGATGAAAAGATGATGAGTGTACTCTTTCAGTTATTTGATCCCAAGCACCACTGCTTCACCTTTCCAGACTATCAGTTGGTGCCTACCTTGGTAGAATTCTCTCAGCTGTTGGATATACCCATTCTTGAACAGTTGCCTTTCACAGGTCTAGAAGAAGTTCCTAAGCCCGAAGTCATTGCCTTAGCTTTGCATCTGAAACAGGCCGACATGGTATCTAATTGGGAAACAAGAAGCGGAGTCCAGGGTTTTCTAGCTAAATTCCTGATAGACAAGGCCCAGCTGTTTTGGGATGATATGGATTTTCAGGCTTTTGAGAAGGTCTTCGATCTTCTAATCTATGGGTTAGTCCTATTCCCTAATCCAGACTCATTCATAGATGTGAATGCTATCAAGATCTTCCTCTCTCGCAACCCTTTGCCAACATTGCTCGGAGATATTTTGCACACTCTCCATACTCATACCATGAAGAGAAGAGGGGTTCTTATGTGTGTCATGCCATTGCTGTCGAGGTGGTTTATTTCTCACCTCCCTAAGTCCATACTGAAGAATGAAGAAGGTTTGTGTTGGTCACAAAGGATAATGTCACTCGCTCACATGGATATTCTCTGGTGTTCCCGAGATATGGAAAACACTACTATTATTGACCCCTGCGGGGAGTACCCTAATGTCCCGCTACTTGGCATCAGAGGGGGCATAACTTACAATCCTTGTTTAGGTCTGCGATAATTTGGTTACGCTTGAAGAGATGGTCCCAATGAGTTACTTATCAAGGGTATTGTATTCAACTATGAGGATGACGCTTACGAGTATCGCCGAAGGTTCATACGAGCTTAGGGCATGGTAAAAAGATCTGGCGCCAAGGCTTTGGGGCCAAAGGCTTCCATTCCTATGGAACCTTACCTCCAATGGGTACGAGCTCGCACCCAGAAGCTTATGATGCCCTATGTGGCCGTTTTACCAATGATTGTGGAACCCACTACTGAAGGGGGTATTCCTTACACGGTTCTCTATCCCTATATGCCCACTGATCTTGGGGAATTACAGAGGTCTTGGATTTAGTTGATGAAGGAGCGGGATACTTACAGGGATCAGTTCCATGCTCATGAGAGGAAGGTTTTAGAGCTCATAAAGCAGCTCCATGAGGAAAGAGGACTTAATGCTTATCTCGGCACAAAGAGGAAGCATCCATGGGAATTTTGATTTCTTTTCTAGTTTTAGATTTATTTTTAATTGTAACGCCTAAAAGGCATTTGAACTTTGAATTCATCTAATAAAATCTTTGTTTTATTTTGGTTTGCAAATTTAAATTTCCCAAAGTCTTTGAAATCATTGCATACGCATCCCATTCATAGCATTGCATGTACAGGTACCATTACAGGTTTCTTATCTTCTTCGTTGTTTATTTCAGCAGAAATGTCTTCCGAACAATGCATAAAGGACCTTCAGGCACAAAATGCCCAGTTCCAACAAATGTTCATAAGTCTGGCAAAAGGGCAGGAGGATCTGAAAGCCCTTATCCTGAAAGAGAAAAAGAAAAAGAAGAAGGTTGTCGGTATTCTGAATATGGGCAGAAGGTTTGGAGAGCGGTTGAAGCGACAAGCCGATCTGACCTCTTCATCCAAGGAAGGGGAGAATCAAGAAGAAGAGACAAGGGAGAAGGATCCAAGTCCTGTAGTTTCTGACAATGATACAGTCTACAATGATGAGCAATATCCTCCTGCTGAGGATAGATACAAACAGTTGGAAGATCGTTTGAGTGCCATGGAAGTTCATAGGATACCTGGACTGAATTTCGAAGAATTGGGATTGGTGTCAGGAGTGGTCATCCCGCAAAAGTTCAAAGCTCCATTTTTTGCTAAGTATGATGGGGTGTCCTGCCCAAAACTCCATCTCCGCTCTTATGTTAGAAAGATCCAGCCTACACCGCCGATAGAAATCTGTGGTTCATTTCTTTCAAGATAGTCTGTCAGGGACTCGGCTTGAATGGTCCTACCAGCTAGAGGGAGCCAATGTCCAAAATTGGGAAGATCTGGCTGCTGCTTTCTACAATCAGTATCAATACAACGCCGACCTTGCTCCTACTCGTACTCAACTCCAGAGTATGTCCATGGGTGCAAGCGAAGGTTTTAAGGACTATGCGCATAAATGGAGAGACTTGGCTGGAAGAGTTCAACCCCCGTTGTTTGATAGGGAGTTGGTTGATATGTTTCTGGGGAAGCTATCTAGTCCATTTTTCAATCATTTGATCGGCAGCTCGTCAGCTGGTTTCACCGAGCTGATTCTAACTGGAGAAAGAGTATAAGCTGGGATTCGGAGCGGCAAGATACAGAAGGATGCATCTTCGAGCTTAGTAAAGAATCCTTTTGCTGGTAAGAAGGAAGCCAGTTCCATCTATAGCCCGAGGGGCCAAATCGTCAAACAGTAAGTGTCGTAATGATACCTAGGCATGCAGTTGCTCCACAATGCAACAATCAACAAAGGGTGGAAAGACCACAACGACAGTTTACCCGAATCAACATGACATTGGCTGAAGTTCTACCTCATCTGTTGAGATCCAACTTAGAAACCTTGAAAGAGGCTCCCAAGAATCGAAATACCACATCTCCCCGATATGATCCAAATGCTCGGTGTGCCTATCATTCTGAGAGTCCTGGCCACGATACCAATGACTGCTAGGCTCTAAGGAATAAGGTACAAGATCTGATTGAAGCCAAGGAAATCGAGTTCGATGCTCTGGATAAGCCCAATGTCATAACTGCTCCCATGTCTAAGCACGATCGTGGAATTAATGCTGTTAATACCGACTTGTTTGTGACCTTGGTGGATGAAGTTTCTACTCCTCTCATGACTGTGAAGAAGAATTTGCTGTTGGACGGTTTATTTCCAGGTTATGGTGAAGGTTTCCACATGTGTTCATTTCTACCTTCTGGTTGCCATTTGCTGAAGTTAGGTGTTCAATGCCTGATGGACAGAAAAGAAATTTTGTTCGAGAAAACTTTGGTTCCCGTTGTTCCACATGAAGACATTGCCATTATAACCATTTCCACCAATCCTTCCAAGGTATCCTCGAGAAGACTTGTTAGGATTACATTTTCTCCAAGAATTGCTCCACTGATAATCATTGTTCCTGGTCCTGTCCCATATGTCTTGGACAAAGCTTTCCCCTGTAATTATGGTGCCGATGTGTACTATCATGGAATCAAACAAGATTTGAAAGATGAAGAGGCTGATCCTGATATTGGTAACATTGTCGGAACCAACAAGGTTACTCGAAGTGGAAGGGTATTCTCTCCCAAGATTTCCCCTAAGACTGTCAACAAGCCTATTGTCATTCCATCTGCTATTCCTGCTGGTACATCAACTACTGCTCATGTTCTTACTCCAGTTATTACCCCTGTCAGCGAATCATATGATACCCGCAGAAAAGAAGTTATACGTGAGCCTGCCCAGACGGAGGCGCCTAGAAAAATTGTTGTGGAAGCCTCTAAGTAAGAGATAGAGGAAATATTTAAAATAATTAAAAAGAGCGACTACAATATGGTCGAGCAGCTGGGGAAAACCCCATCAAAGATATCCATGTTGTCTTTGCTGATGTGTTCTGAAACTCATACGAAGGCTTTGATTGCATTCTTCAAGACTGCACATGTGCCACAGGAAACTTCAGCTGATCAATTCAAAGATTGCGTGGCCAGCCTGACTACTGATAATGGATTGGGTTTTTCAGATACAGACTTGACACCGAAGGGAAGAAAGCATAATGATGCTCTGCATGTCTCGATTGAATGCAGGGGCACCACTATGGCTCATCTGTTGGTGGATAATGGGTCTTCGCTGAATGTTCTGCCGAAGAAGGTATTGGACCGGTTGGATTGCAAGGGTTTAACCTTAAAGCCTAGTAACATTATGGTAAGGGATTTTGATGGGTCGAAAAGAATGGTGCACGGGGAGGTGGACATCCCTGTCAAAGTGGGTTATCAAACTTTTGGGTCCACCTTCTATGTGATGGATATCAGGCCGTCATACTCTTGTTTGTTGGGTCGTCCTTGGATCCATGAGGCTGAGGCAGTTACTTCCACACTACACCAAATGCTGAAGTATCCGGTAAATGGGAAGATTGTCATTGTGCGGGGTGAAGAGGAGTATATGGTGAGCCACCTCAATTCCTTCTGGCACGTAGAGATGGACGGGGAATTCATGGAAACTCCTTGTCAGAACTTCGAAGAGGTCCCTCAGATCTTGTCATCAACTGAAACTACTACCAGCAGCAAACCTCCTCTGAAGATGGCTTCCCTCAAGGACGTCAGGGACGTGGTTAAAGAAGGGCCTCAAAGGGTTGTTCGATGTGCTCGTGCTGGAGGACCTCCCCTGCGTATCAGCAATCGTGGGGTTAATTCCATTGAAGACAACAAGGAAGACTCAGACATCGACAGCTAGATCTACCCAACTACCAACGGTGGACTGAGTAACTGGACGGCGAGGGACTTTATACCAGTTTCTTTTATTCCGTAGTAATTGACTTACTTGTTTTGAGATTTGTAATAAATAATTTAAAACTTTACGGCCTTGTGCCTTGCCCGAGGCACATTGGTTTTGTTTGTGAGGGTTATTATTTGTCATTTCATATATCATTAATAAAGCATTGGTCGTTTCTTGCATACAAATTTTGCGCTCTCTGTTTTTCTTTTCTCTTTTCACTTTATCAAAACAGCTATTCTCTTACACACACTCACGTATCATAATGCAGATCCATATCCACTCTGGATCCCATTTATAATAGCTCTGCTATTGCCAGTTATGACTTCGAAAATCTGATCAACCAAGCCGAAGACGAAGGTGAGAATGATTGTAAGGTGCCTGGAGAACTTGCTAGACAATTACAACAGGAAGAAAGGGCCATACGGCCTCATGAAGAGTCGGTTGAGACAGTAAACTTGGGTATTGAGGAAGACAGAAAAGAGGTTAAAATAGGTGCAAATCTGGAGCTTAGCGTCAAACAGAGGTTGATACATATGATACACATGCCTGGTTTGGACACTGATATTGTGGTACATCGCCTACCGACTAAAGAAGATTATCCTCTGGTTAAACAGAAGGTCTGTCGTATGCGCCCTGAAATGTTAGAGAATATTAAAGCTGAGGTTATGAAACACTTAAATGCAGGGTTCCTAGCTGTTACCTCCTATCCGCAATGGGTTTCTAACGTCGTCCCGGTACCTAAGATGGACGGTAAGGTACGGATGTGTGTGGACTACAGAGATCTGAATAGAGCAAGCCCCAAGGATGATTTCCTGTTGACACATATTGACGTTCTGGTTGATAATACTGCGTAGCACATGATCTTATCCTTCATGGATGGTTTCTCTGGCTACAACCATATTAAGATGGCTTCTGAAGACATGGAGAAGACAACCTTTATTACACAGTGGGGCACTTTCTGCTACAAAGTGATGTCGTTTGGGTTGAAGAATGTTGGGGCAACCTATCAACGAGCCATGGTCGCTTTGTTCCACGATATGATCTCCAGGTCTCAAACAGAAGAGGAGCACCTCGACCATCTACAGAAATTGTTCGACAGGTTGAAGACATACAAGTTGAGGTTGAATCCGAACAAGTGCACCTTCGTGGTAAGATCTGGTAAGCTTCTGAGGTTTCATCGTCAGTGACAAGGGTATTCAGGTAGACCCTGCGAAGGTAAAGGCCATACAAGAGATGCCGGGTCCCCGTATAGAGAAAGAGGTTAGAGGTTTATTGGGACGTCTGAATTACATCGCCAGGTTCATTTCACATCTGACAGCTACTTGTGAGCCAATCTTCAAGCTTCTAAAGAAAGATCAAGTAGTAAAGTGGAATGATGAATTTCGGTCTGCCTTAGAAAGAATCAAGGAATACCTTCAAGAATCACCAATTCTAATGCCTCCAGTTGAAGGAAGACCTTTGATTTTATACCTCATAGTTCTAGTTAATTCAATGGGTTGTGTGTTAGGGAAGCATGACGAGTCTGGTTGAAAAGAGCACGCGATATACTACCTTAGCAAAAAGTTTACCGACTGTGAGACCAGATACTCACTTCTTGAGAAAACTTGATGCGCTTTGGCATGGGCTGCTCACCGACTGAGACAGTATATGCTCACTCACACTACCTTGTTGATATCTAAGATGGATCCGATCAAATACATTTTCTAAAATCTCGCACTCTCCAGAAGAATAGCGAGATAGAAAATGATCTTAACTAAATATGACATCAAATACACGACCCAGAAAGCAATCAACGAAAGTGTATTAGCTGATCATTTGGCGCATCAGGCCGTGGATGACTACCAGTCCATGAATTTTGAGTTCCCAGATGAGAACATCATGTTGGTGACCGACTGTGAAGAACTTGGACCAGATGAAAGACCTGAAGAAGGATCCCGATGGTCTATGTATTTTGATGGAGCCTCAAACGCACTGGGTAATGGCATTGGCACCGTGATTATATCTCCTGAGTACTGTCATACTCCATTCACCGCCAGACTATGTTTCAACTGTACCAACAACATGGCGGAGTATGAAGCATGTACCATGGGTCTTCGAGCTACTATTGACCTGAGGATTAAGTTTTTGAGTATATTCGGAGATTCCGCTTTGGTGATAAGTTAGATCAAAGGCGAGTGGGATACGAAACACTCGAATCTTATCCTATACAAAAAACATATGCTGACATTGCTCCCACACTTCGAGGAGGTAACCTTTGAACATTTCCCACGAGAGGAGGACCAGTTAGCGGACGCTCTAGCTACCATGTGTGATACGGTGGGAAGAACTGACTATTTTTTGAATGCTGGTTTGTGTTTTGCATTTATTTTTGCAAAATGTCGCGGTAAGCAAGATTCGCCACCGACTTTTATTTTATCCAACAAGGAAAGGAAAAAAGCACAGAAAAATTCCTTTTTCGAGATATTTCTGAGTACCGGGGGGGGGGGGGGGGGGGGGGGGGGTAGATTATAGAAAGGGAAGGTATTAGCACCCTTTCTATCCGTAGTTATCTACGAGCTCTTAGGTACTTGCTCATCATTTTCAAAATTGTTTTCTTTGTGTTTGTGGGCTTTGAAAAGTTTTTGTTTTAACTTCAATTTAACTCTTGCGTCTGTCTTCAAGAGTGTAATGAAGTGTTTTTGAAAACTTGTTCGTAAAAGTGTAAGTGTGAAAAAAGTTTTTTTTTGGATGAGCAAGTATCTAAGAACTAATCTACCTACTCGAAAAAGGGATCGTTCTATGTTTGTTTCCTTTAGACAATGCTATCCCACTATTAGTGAGTAGGTAGCACCGTCGTTGGAGTCTGAGGGTCAATTCAAAAGAGGGACATATGGTCACCAAAGCAATGTTAGGACATATTAGTGGTAACCCTAATGTCTTAGATCATTTATTTGAGGCAACGATATCCGAGGCAACCTTTTCGAGGAAACTATGATCTTTTAGACAAGAGGGCGACCCCTAAAACAGCCTATACTCAATGACCGTTTACGAAGGCAACCAAGTGGGGTGTACCCTAGGAGTGCGCATGTGCGAGTGTGTTGATTTCAATTATTTTTATCTTTGCACATGTTTAGGGTGATCTAACTGTTTTAAGATTTAGGCATTCATTCTTGTCATGCAAACCCTATTATCAAACATCTAACAGTTGAATATTTGCAGAAATTAAAGGTGCGGAAATTAAACTAAATTATTACAAGGCGTCGGGTATTTACATCGCCAAAAACAACCCTTTGAAAATAAAAGCGGTAAAAGTAAATGTCCTAATTAAATTATTATAAGCCGGGAGCAGATACAATAATTGGATAAAATAATAATAAAAGCGCGTGATGCGAAATTAAATCGAATGCAGAATTAGGGTTTTGACCCTCCTAATTAAAAGAAAATGTTTTTGTTGTTTTTAATATATTTTTTTAAGAAAAGAAATTAAGTCTTAAAATCTAAATACTAAATTAATTGGTTATTAAATTAATTAATGAAAAAAATAATTTAAATGACATATCTTTGAATTTTTTTGTTATTTTAGGAAAGAAATAAAATAATTAAGTTAGTGATAAAAATCTAGTTATTTTAATTGATTTTTTATTATTTGCAAAATAAATGAAAGTTATCTAAAATTAACCTAATTAAATTAATTAATATTTATTAATGAAAAATAAAATTCTAAATTTATTTGGACATAAAAATATTTTTTGTGATTTTTTGATGAAAAAGAAAATTGTTTTATTGGTTAGTAAATAAATAAAAATAATTAAATAAAATAAATAATAATAAAAAAAGATGAGAAGATGAGAAATGGGCCTGAAAGTGGTGTGCCATGTGCATTGACTGGCTTGTGGTGCACCCTCAATGATAACCACCAGATCTGGCCATCTGGCCATCTGGCACGTGATTGATTAATGTTCATGGTGGATCTCCTGGCCTCGCTTGCATTGGATTACCTGAAATAACAAGGAAAAATAACAAATGCTGAAGGCAGGGATCGAACCCCTGACCTCCAGCCTCTAATGCCATGAAAACCTGCGTGGCCACCACTGAAGCACTTGTTTCTATTTGTTAATATAATACAAACTAATAATAATATAATAAAATGAATATTAGTGGAAGACAAAAGAAAAACGTGCACTAACGTTCAAATAGGCCAATGGAGTTTGGCCACGTCTTCATCCCTGTACTTGAACCGTGGCTAAAAAATCAAATACTTATACCCACGGACAGTGTCCGTCGTTACAAGTCAGGCTCATTCCAAAATCTCCTACAGGCCACATAAATGGAATCTAGTATTATGCTTGAGTTCGTCTCACTCTCCTGATCATAACCATACCTATCATGAAGGCTAATTGTTCAAAAATAAAAAAGCATAAACCAAATCTTGAAAACCTAACAATGGTGAGTTTCGATTCAGTCCATATAAATGAAATTGAATAATGCCAAAAGCTTGCAAATGCTCTGTAGAATAAGAATATGCCATTATTTTACGCTATGGATGCAAGAATAAAGCTTTTCTAATTCAAGAAAAGGATGATACCACGAACGACTTACAGTGCGTGAGAGGGCTTGAAAACGCCTGCTTTTGATTGCTTTCGCTTGTGGAGACTTCCAGGAGACGATTGGGACCGATACCAAGCCTTGAGGATACTTCTAAGTGGGACTTTGATCTCACACTTTTCTTTGATTTTTTTGAATCTGGTTCTTGCTCTGAGTCTCATTTCTCACCTTCTTTTAGGTCTTGTCGCACTCCTTATGTAACAAAGAATGAATCCAAGTCCCTAATTGATCCAAATCTCCCTCCTTTAATCCTTTTTGATTTGATTTGATTTGCTTCTTTAAAGCTTTCCAAAATTGGTTCAAATCCAATCTCTTGGTACACATATGGCTTGATGCGAATTTGGAATGATGCTAGCTGTTCAATGAAGCCTAAAACAACACAAAATCCCTTGTTATCAATGCTTTGGATTTTTATTTGATTTATTTTGATTTAAATCAAATTAACTTAAATAAAAAATCAAAATAATTAATAAAAATATGATATAGACAAGTGGAAAGGGTTAGAGCACGTGGGCTATGATGCCAACTCAAAACAAGTGAAAAAGAATGGACCTATTTGGCAAAATTTGAAGTTTTGGGGATAGTTGACTTTTGGCAATTTTGCAAAAAAGGTCAACTTCAACAATGCATAACTTCCTCAATTTTGAACCTTTGGAGGTGTTCTTTGACTTTTTAGAAAGCTTGAGATGTCCTCTAAACGACCATTTTGGTCTCATATCATTTTGATATTACATTCTCATGTTTGAAGCTTTTACTGAAATGTTGTTTTTGTTGACTTTTCAAAATGACCTATAATGTCCAAATTCATAACTTCTTGTGAGTGCATATTTTGAACTTGGGAGATGAAGATGTATTGTAGGGAATTTCATACTATTAAAAATGATATTTGGATGGGTCATTTCTCATAAAGTATGTGAAAGTTTTGCTTGGTCAAAGTTGGGTTGACTTTTCCTACAAAACCCTAATTTAGCAACTTTTGAGTCTTGATGAATTATGAGCAATCCTTGATGAATCATGATCAACCCTTGATCAAATGATGAAATAAACTTCAAAATGAGAATGTTGACCAAAAATCTTGAGGTTTGAGTGTTTGTAGGTCACAGTTGACTTTTTCCCCAGTATAGTCGATTTTTGGACTTTTGAACAATTGACTGAGCAAACTTCCCCTGCAAGGCTTGAAACTTGACAAGGATGATCTTGAAAACATATTAGGACATTGGTTAGAATTTGGGACCACTTAGACTCAAGGATCTTGATGCAACATGAAACCCTAATTTGGGGGAGACTGCCTTAGGAGAGAGCTTGTCTGGTCAACTCTTGGACTACCTTGAGCAACTTGAGGATCTTTCTTGCAATGTTTTGAGAAATATGGGAGGGCAAATTTTGGGGTACAACAGCTTCCCCTGTTCAATCTTCTTAAACCTGAGGATGTAGATTGGCTTTCGTGCCTTTCGTGATCCGAAGGTGAAAGAGGATTGAACACTAGAGTGCCCAAAAATTTGCACTCGCATGAAGTGGTAATTGTCTTGTGATGCCAGGAATGGGCTTATAGATGCCGTTTGGAGGAGTGTCGATCGAATAAGAGATTCCTTAGAGAGAGATTGTATACCTGTTGTTGAGGAAGATTCCGCCGGGGAAGTCTGATCTTTGTTGAGAGAAGTAGAATTTTAGGAGCTTCGTCGTCCATCATTCTGCTGATGAGTCGTTTCTGTTGATATTTAGGAACTTTGGTAGTCCGTACTCAACTGAGGAAACAATTTTTCTGAGATTTAGGAACTCGTCCATAATTCAACTGGAGGAACATCTCTGCTGAGATTTAGGAACTCGTCCGTAATTCAACTGAGGTAAAAGCTCAGCTGAGATTTAGGAACTCGTCCGTAATTCAACTGAGGAAATATCTTTGTCGAGATTTAGGAACTCGTCCATAATTCAACTAAGAAACCATCTCTGCTGAGATTTAGGAACTCATCCGTAATTCAACTTGAGAGACAACTTTGCTGAGATTTAGGAGCTCATCCGTAATTCAACAGGGGGAGTATTTATGCTGAGATTTAGGAACTCGTCCGTAATTCAACTACTTTGCTGAGATTTAGGAACTTGTCCGTAATTCAACTAAGCAACCATCTGCTGAGATTTAGGAACTTGTCCGTAATTCAACCGAGGAACATATCTGTCGAGATTTAGGAACTCGTCCATAATTCAACAACTTTGCTGAGATTTAGGAATTTGTCTGTAATTCAACTGGGACAATATTTTATCTGAGATTTAGGAACATCGTCCGTAATTCAACTGGGGTAATATCTGCTGAGATTTAGGAGCTCGTCCGTAATTTAACTGAGAAACATCTCTGTTGAGATTTAGGAACATCATCCGTAATTCAACTGAGGAAATATATTTGTCGAGATTTAGGAACTCATCCGTAATTCAATTGAGGTAAAAGCTTCATAGCTTGAATTTTGTGAGAATCTTTCCTGAAAGGTAAAGGTTAGCTGTATGTAATACATGATATGTATCAAGCAATGATGTTCTCAAAATAAATGAGATTGTGGTGTATGATGCGTATGTGCATGTGTCATGATGTATGGAAATGTGATGTTTTGAGCTGGGGAAAATAAATCCCGGATTGCTGCTGGAGAAAAGAATCGAATTTTTCGTTTCCGCTGGAGATAATGGATGAAGATGTTTGTCAGAATAAACCTGCGGGAGAGGATAACTCCGCTGGGGAATAAACTGATGAGAGAATGACTCTGTGGGGAAGAGATGCTCTATTGAGGATTCCGCTGATAAATTCAGCTGGGAATGAATTACCGCCGCTGGTGATAATGAAACTGTTGGGGATTGAATTCCTGTTTTGTGAAAGGAAAGAACTCCATTGGGGATGATTTTCCAGTTGCGACTTCACGGGGAATAATCTTTTAGACTCTACCGGGGATAATCTTCCAGAGTGTACTGGGGACAACTCTTCAAACTCCACTGGGGATATTTTTTATACTCCACTAGGGATGATAAGACTTTTCAGTGCTGATGGTAGATAAACTCTGTTTGGGGAGAATATTACCGATTCATTCACAGTTGCGAGTCTCAGCTGGGGAGAGATAATTACCACTAACTTTTTCTTACTCTGCGGGGAATGAATGTACTTTCAATCATTTCCTCCAGCTAGGTCTATCCCTATACCTGGTGGAAAGAGCAACTGTACGGGTTGGACATTTCTCGTTTGCCCCCGTTTCTGAAATTACAAGTAATTTTATTTTGTTTCGCATGTAAATTTTTATGAGCAGCAATCAATGTCAAACGCATATATCAAAGATGAAGATTGGACGTTCTCGCAAAACAAAACAGAAAAAGGAAAACAGTTTGAAATTTCTTTGTAAAAATGACTTGTATTGACTTTGAAGTTAGCCTGTAAATAGGCATTTTTGTACAAGAAGTTGACGTCCTAGTAAGAGAACGCCGTTGAACAAATAGAATTTATACAATTTGTGAAAAACAAAGAAAAATAGCTATGTGAACAATCCCACTGGGTTTCAACTCTGCTATTGCCTTTATGTCCTCGAGCATCTTATCCCTTTGCTACTTGGTTGAAGGTAGATCAGATTGATTAGTGCCATCCGAGCTTGATAGTCGATACCAAAGTCTGGTTGCAAGGTAATCCAATGAGACATAGTGTTACGCTTTGATCCCTAATTTTTTCTTGACCGCCCTTTCGGGTTTTCAGTCCACCGGGATACCCTTTTTTGCCCAAGCCGCCTTTTCAGGTTTTCGACTTTCCGGGTGTACAGTTTTTTTCTTCATTTTCATCCCTTATTTTTGCCCGAACCCTTTTGGTTTGCCGGGAAGCCCTTATTTTTGCCTAGGCCAGTCAACCTAGCGGGTCTTTGATTATGCGTAGTATATTTTCACTATGTCTGCATTGACGGGGTGAGGAAGGTTGTCACCATCCATGGTGGTTAGAATCATAGTTCCTCCTGAGAAAATGTTCTTAACCACAAATGGCTCTTCGTACGTAGGGGTCCATTTGCCCCTGGGATCACCTTGAGGTAGTATTATGCGCTTGATAACCAGGTCCCCAACTTGATACTCTTGTCGTCTAACTTTCTTGTTAAATGCCTTGATCATCCGCTTTTGATACGTTTGACCATGACAAATAGCAGTAAGTCTATTTTCGTTGATTAAGTTCAGTTGATCAAGCCGAGTCTGGATCCAATCGTCTTCGCTCAAACCTGCATCCTTCATAATCCAAAGAGAGGGTATCTAAACTTCAACGGGCAAGACAGCCTCCATGCCATATACCAAGGAATAGGGTGTTGCCCCTGTTGACATTCGTGATGAGGTACGGTACCTATGAAGAGCAAATGGTAACATCTCGTGCCAATCTTTGTATGTCACCATCATCTTCTGCACAATCTTCTTAATGTTCTTATTAGCCGCTTCTACAGCCCCATTCATCTTCGGCCGGTAAGGAGAAGAGTTGTGATGTTGTATCTTGAACTACTTGCAGAGCTCGGTGATCATCTTATTGTTGAGATTTGTACCATTGTCCATAATGATCCTCTCTGGTACACCATATCGACAGATCATATTGTGCCGAATGAACCGTGCCACGACGTTCTTGATTACTGTAGCAAAGGAAGCTGCTTCAACCCACTTCGTAAAGTAATCAATAGCTACCAGGATGAAATGATGCCCCTTAGACGCAGTAGGTCTGATCTCGCCGATCATGTCGATGCCCCACATTGCAAAAGGCCAAGGAGATGTCAAGACGTTCAGAGGTACTGGAGGTATGTGCACCTTATTAGCATAGACTTGGCACTTATGACAAGTCCGAGAATGTTGATAACAGTCTGATTCCATTGTAGACCAATAATATCCTGCCCGAAGGATTTTCTTTGCCATGGTGTGTCCACTGGAATGAGTTTTGAAAGTGCCTTCATGTAACTCTACCATAATCCTTTATGCTTCGTTCTTATCCACACAACGCAACAAGGTTGAGTCATGGTTACGCTTGTAAAGAATTCCATTGCTGATGAAGAAATTCACCAAAAATCTTCTCAAGAACTTTTTATCATTAACAGATGCACCCTCGGGGTACTCTTGAGCCTCAAGATACCTTTTTACCTCGTGAAACCAGGGTTTATCTGCTACCTCTTAAGTCTCAATGTCACAGTAATGTGCGGGTTCGTCCAACCTTTCAATTGTAATCCGGGGAGCCTCATTGTCCTATCTGACCTTGAACATAGAAGACATCGTAGCCAGTGCGTCCGTAACTGATTCTCTTATCTAGGGAATTGTTCAAAGGTTATCTCCTCGAAGTGTGGAAGCAAAGTCAACACATACTCCTTGTAAGGAATAAGATTTGGGTGTTTCATATCCCACTCGCCTTTGATCTGACTGATCACGAGAGCAGAATCTCCAAATACACTTAATAACTTAATTCTTAGGTCAATTGCTGCTCGAAGACCCATAATCCATGATTCATACTCCGCCATGTTGTTGGTGCAATTGAAACATAGTCGGGCGGTGAACGGAGTATGAGAGCCTTCAGGAGATATGATCACGGCGCCAATGCCATTACCCAAATAGTTTGAAGCTCCATCAAAGTACATAGACCATCGAGATGCCTCCTCAGGTCCTTCATCCGGTCCGGGTGTCTCACAGTCGGTCACCAGCATGATGTTTTCATCCGGGAATTTGAAGTTCATAGACTGGTAATCGTCCACTGCCTGATGTGCTAAATGATCTTCCAACACACTTCCCTTGATTGCTTTCTAGGTTGAGTATTGGATGTCATACTCAGTCAAGATCATCTGCCATCTTGCTATTCTTTCGGACAAGGCAGGCTTCTCGAAGATATACTTGATTGGATCCATCTTTGATATCAATAGAGTAGTGTGAGTCATCATATACTATCTCAGCCGGCGAGCAGCCCATGCCAAAGTGCAGCAAGTTTTCACAAGCAACGAGTATCGAGTCTCGCAGTCGGTAAACTTTTTGCTAAGGTAATAAATAGCATGCTCTTTTCGGCCAGACTCGTCATGATGCCCCAGCACACACCCCATCGAACTATCGAGTACTGTCAAGTATAAGATCAAAGGTCTCCCTTCAACCGGAAGCATCAAAATAGGAGGCTCTTGGAGATATTCTTTGATCCTTTTGAAAGCAGTATGATATTCATCGTTCCATCTTACCACTTGATCTTTCTTCAGTAACTTGAAGATTGGCTCACAAGTAGCAGTCAGGTGCGAGATGAATCAGGCAATATAGTTCAGACATCCCAGAAAGCCTCTGACTTATTTTTCTTTTCGGGGAGCTGGCATTTCCTGTATAGCCTTCACCTTTGCAGGATCCACTTGAATACCTTTATCACTTACAACGAAACCCAGCAGCTTACCAGATCTCACCCCGAAGGTGCACTTGTTCGGGTTTAACCTCAGCTTGTACAACTTCAACCTGTCAAATAGATTCTGAAGATGGTCCGGGTGTTCTTCCTCAGTATGGGAACTTGCAATCATATCGTTAACATATACCTCAATCTCGTGATGGATCATATCGTGGAACAAAGCGACCATGGCGCGCTGATACGTTAACCCCAAATTCTTCAATCCGAAAGGCATGACCTTGTAGCAAAAGGTACCCCATTGAGTAACAAAAGTTGTCTTCTCCATGTCTTCGGAAGCCATTTTAATCTGATTATAACCGGAGAAACCATCCATAAAGGAGAAGACCTTATGCTGCACGGTGTTGTCAACCAGAACGTCGATATGAGGCAGAGGGAAATCATCCTTGGGGCTTGCCCTGTTTAAATCCCTGTAGTCAACACACATTCAGACCTTACCATCTTTCTTCGGCACTGGAACCACGTTGGCAACCCACTGCGGGTAAGAATTAACTGTTAGAAAACCGGCATCAAACTATTTCATAACTTCAGCCTTGATTTTCTCAGATATCTCTAGGCGCATTCGGTAGACTTTCTGTTTCACTGGAGGACAGTCTTCCTTGGTAGGCAAGCGGTGAACCACGATATCAGTATCCGACCCAGGCATATCTTCATAAGACCAGGAAAAGATCTCAACATAGTCATGCAGCATCTGAATTAGTCGTTGCTTAAAACTAGACTCCAGATTTGCACTGATCTTGACCTCTTTCTTATCTTCCTTTGTACCTAGGTTTACTATTTCCACTGGCTCTTCATGCGGTTGTATGTCCCTCTCTTCCTGAAGTAACAATCTAGCAAGTTCACCAGGCACTTTGCAATCATCCTCACCTTCGTCCTCAGCTTGGTTGATCGGACTTTCGAAGTCATAACTGGCAGTAGCAGAGTCGTTATCAGTGGGATCCAGAGTGGAGGTAGACCTTTATATGTGAGTGTGTGTAAAATAGTTGTTTTGCAAGATAAAAGAAAAACAAGGAGCACCAAATTTGTAATGCAAGAAAACGTCCAATGCTTTTATTAATGATATATGGAAATGACACATAATAAGCCCTCAAACAGAGCCACGGTGTCTCGGGTAAGGCACCGGGCCATAAAGTTTAAAATTGTCTGTTACAAATTCAAAACAAAATTCTATTACTGTGTAATAAAAGAAATTGGCACGAAGTCCTTTTCCGTCCAATTTCTTAGTCCACCGTCGGTAGTCGGGTAAATCTAGCTGTCAAACTCAGACTCTTCAAAATCGTCTTCAATCATATTTACTTCAGGATTAGTAATACGCAGGGGAGGTCTTCCAATCCGCGCATGTCGAACAACCCTTTGAGATTCTGCAGTGAAACCCAAACCAAACTTGTCAGTCTTATGTGCAAAGTCAGGGAGTTGGCCCCAATTTGCACACCCATCTTTCTCAACAACAGACCAGACATCTTTTAGGGAAGCCATCTTCATTGGAGGATCTTTAGTGACAGTTTCAGTTTATGCTAGCTAAATTTGTTAAGGTGGCTTACCATGTACTCCTCTTCTCCTCGTACCGTAACAATTTTCCCCTTCACAGGGTATTTCAGCATCTGGTGGAGCATAGAAGTTACTGCCCCTGCTTTATGGATCCACGGGCGACCCAGCAAACAAGAATAAGATGGTCGAATGTCCATCACATAGAATGTAGACGCGAAAATCTGAGAACCAACCTTAACTGGAATATCCACCTCTCCATGCACCATCCTCTTGGACCCGTCAAAGGCCCTAACCACAATGTTACTCGGCTTCAGCACCAACCCTTCACAGTCTAACCGGTCTAACGCTTTCTTGGGTAAAACGTTCAACAAGGACCCAGTATCCACCAACACGTGAGCTAGAGTAGTGCCCCTGCACTCAATGGATATATGCATAGCGTCATTATGATTCTTCCCCTTGGCGGTCAAATCTGCATCGGAGAAACCCAACCCGTTATCTGCTGTCAAACTAGCCACACGATCTTTGAACTGGTCAGCAGATGTCTCTTGGGGCACGTGTGCAGTTTTCAGGAAAGCAATCAGAGCCTTAGCATGGGCCTCTGAGCACAGCAATAAAGACAAAATAGAGATCTTCGACGGGGTTTGCCCCAGCTGTTCGACTACATTGTAATCGCTTTTCTTGATGATCTTTAAAATTTCCTCTATCTCCTGTCTAAAGGCTTCAACAACAATCTTCTTCAGTGCCTCCGTCCTGGAAGGCTCACCGGTAATCCCTTTGCCCCGAGTATCAGATGACTCGGCGACATGGGTAAGGATTGGAACATGAACATGGACAGTAGCAGATGTACTGGCAGGTGTAATAATAACAGGCTTCTGAACAATTGGTGGAGAGATATCAGGGGAGAAAAGTCTTCCGCTTCGGGTTACTTTGCTAGATCCAACAATATTGCTGACATCAGTATCAGTCTCTTCATCCTTCAAGTCTTGTTTAACCCTGTGATAATACACATCGGCCCCATAGTGCCATGGGACAGCCTTATCCGATGTGTATGGGATAGGTCCAGGAACAATAATGATCAATGGAGCGATTCTCAGAACATATGTAATTCTAACAGGCTTTCTCGAGGAAGCCTTGGAAGAATTGGAGAAAATGGTGATTATGGAAACTTCTTCAACAGGAACCAAAGGAACAAAAGTTTTCTCGAACAAGATTTCTTTATTATCCATCAGGTGTTGGACACTTGACTTAAAAAGATGGCAACCAGTAGGTAGGACGGAACACAGATGGCAACCTTCGCCACAACCCGGAAATAAATCGGCTAACAGAAGTTTCTTCTTCACAGTCATCAATGGAGTAACAATGTCTTCTACGGAAGTCACAAACGAGTCATCATCTACAGCATTCACCCCATGCTTGGGCATAGGAGAAGTCATAACATTAGGCTTTTCTGGCACTTCAAACTCAATCTCCATAGCATCGATCAGACCCTGCACTTTATTCTTTAAAGCCCAACAATTGTTGGTATCATGCCCCGGGCTATCAGAGTGATAAGCACAGCGGGCATTCAAATTATACAACGGTGATGTGGTGTTGGGATTCCTTGGAGCTTCCCTCGGAATCACCAAGTTGGTCTTCAACAACTGCGGCAGAATTTAAGATAAAGCCATGCTGAGCCGGGTAAACTGTCTTTAAGGCCTCTCTACCCTTTGCTGGGTGTTGCATTGTGGAGCAACAGTTGGTCTTGAAATAACTACCGCATTAACCGCTTGGCAGCGTTCAGGACGACTTTGGCTCCTTGAGCTTTAAACTGCACTAGATTCCTTCTTGAAAGGCTTCTTCTCTGTACTTGACGAAGCACCTTTCTGTAACTTGCCGCTCTTGATATCGGCTTCAACTCTCTCCCCAGTCATTATCAATTCGGTGAAACCGAACGATGAACTTCCGATCAAATGGTTGAAATATGGACCAGACAAGGTCCCCAGAAACATATTCACCAACTCCCTGTCAGCCAGAGGGGGTTGGACTCTACCAGTAAGATCTTTCCACTTTTGAGCGTAATCTTTAAAACCTTCGCTCGCACCCATAGACATACCTTGAAGTTGGGTACGCGTGGGAGCAAGGTTAGCATTATATTGGTACTGCTTGTAAAAAGCAGCAGCAAGGTCCTCCTAGTTTTGGACATTAGCTCCTTCTAGCTGATAGAACCACTCAAGTTGAGTCCCTAAAAGACTATCTTGAAAGAAATGAATCCAGAGATTCCTGTCAGCAGTATATGGTTGGATCTTCCTGACATACGATCGGAAGTGTAGCTTTGGGAAGGAGACCCCGTCGTACTTAGTAAATACAGGAGCTTTAAACTTGTGGGGAATCACCACCCCAGATGCCAGACCCAAATCACCAAAGTCCAACCCAGGTATCTTCTGGATTTCCATCGTACTTAACCGGTCTTCGAGTTACCTATACATGTCTTCGACAAGAGGATACTGGTCTTCATCAAAGTCAGTCTCATTGTCAGAAATAACAGGGCTAGGAGCCCTTCTTTCTTCTTGATTTTATCCCCCTCCAGATGAGTAGGACAGATCAACTTCCCCTCGTAACCTTTTTCCAAACCTGTGACCCGTGTTCAGGAGGACTGTCTTCTTCTTCTTCTTCTTCTTCTTCTTCTTCTTCTTATCCTTCAAGATAAGAGTCTTCAGATCTTTCTGCCCCTTGGCCAGGTTCATGAACATTTCCAGGAACTGAGCGTTTTGAGCTTGAAGAGCCTTAATAGCTTGATTAGTGGATGTTTCAGCAGACATGATGCTGAAATAAACAACGAAGAAGATGAGAAACCTGTAAGGGTACCTGTGATGAGGTCCATGGAAATGGAATGCATATGATATGATTTCATAGACTTTGGGAGATTCAAATATGTAAACCAAAATGAAACACACTTTTATTAAATTAAAAACATGAAACAATGTTTGAGAAATGCCTTTAAGGCGTTACAAAGAGAAAAACTAAAAAGTAGATCAAAACTAGAAATAGCAAAAGGCATCAGCGCTCCAATGGTCGTTTTCTGTTGGTTCTCATTGAGGACCTTCTTATTCTCCAACTGCCTTGTAAGCTTTAGGATCTTTCGTTCCTGCTCATGATACTTTTCTCTGTAAGTATCCTGTTCTTCTCTCAACTGTATCCAAGACCTCTTTAATGCCCCAATGTCAGTAGGCATGTATGGATGGAGGACAGTATGAGGAACCCCTTCTTCATCAGTACTCTCAACAATTACCGGTAAGACAGCTTCGTATGGCATCCCTAGCTTTTGGGCACGGGCCCGAACCTATCGGAGATACGGCTCCATTGGAAGAGAAGTTTTCGCTCCTAGCTCATGCTTATCAGACATGTTAACCCTATTCCAAGCTCGTATAAATCTGCAGCGATGTCCCTCACTATCCCCTTGGAAGTCAAAGACAATGCTCGAAATCAACAACTCATGAGGACCGTCCTTTCGAGCTCGCCCAAACTGTCGTAAGGCCAGACAAGGATTATAGGTTATTCCTCCCCTAATTCCAAGCATAGGAACATTGGCGTATTCCGCATCGGTCAATAGCAGCTACTTCTTCCATGTCTTTAGTACTCCAGATGATGTCCGTGTGAGTAAGGGACATAATTTTGTAGGCCCAACCCATACCTTCCTTGTTCTTCAAAACAAATTTGGGGAAGTGAGAAATAAACCACCTCGCCAGCAATGGTGCACAACACATAAGGGTTCCCTGTTTCCGAGCAGTACGGGCATAAAGAGCATGCAGAATGTCACTTAAGAGAGTGGGCACCGGATTACGGGACATGAAGATCTTCACTTCATTCACGTCGACAAAAGAATCTAAATTAGGGAACAGAACCAGGCCATATATGAGAAGTGTCAGGATATCTTCGAATACTTGAAAGTCCAAACTGTCCCAAAACTGATCAATCAAGAACTTAGCCAGGAAGCCTTTTACCCCACTTCGGGTCTCCCAGTTAGACATTACTTCAGCCTTTGTCAGATGTAGGGCTGTAGCAACATCCTCTGGCCTAAGAGCTATCTCCCAACCTGTAAATGGCGTCTGCTCTAGAATAGAAATACCAAGTAAATCAGAGAACTCTTCCAAAGTAGGGACCAACTGATAGTCCGGGAAGGTGAAGCAGTGGTGCAACGGGTCAAAGAACTGGAACAAGACACTCATCATCAGCTCATCCATCTTAGAAGTGACCAAACCCATGAGGTGACCATGTCTTCTGACAAAGGAAGAGGTATCTGGAACTTTAGAGACCAACTCTCTAAGTTGAGTAGGAATTTGTACGAAGCTGATGCGAATAGTATTTCTGCGCATAGATGCCATGATCTGCAAAACAGAATAAAGATGAATCCCCTCGGTCTTTGAAAATGGGTTAGTCTGATGAAATGTGCATGCAATGTCATGATGCATGATGTTATGATGGAAACACACCACAAGTATTCACAAATAACAAACATGATAAGGGAAAACAAGTCACACAGTAGCCCTTGGATTTCAGGCTGGCATGGAGTTTAGGTATTACCATCTTTCAGTTTAGTTGGTTCAACTTGTCCTAGTAATAGTAACCGGGTTCTAGAGGATCTCAATATCACTGACCACCCCCGATCAGTCATAATTCTAGTTTAGCAACCTTTTCTTGCGGCCGGAATCATCGCGAGAGTTTGGTCTCAATGAGTGTATCATACTGCTACTTTTCTATGGCCAAGTTGGTCAATTATAGGTTCTAAGGCCAGTTGGTGCTTAATGGCCCCTTAGTTCCCCATATTCTCCTTGTTCCACCACAAGGGATATCGATACAAACTAAAGTTCCACACCAACGTAGCTACTGCTTCAACCGTATCGGTCTACGCCGTACAGTTCCCTCACAGTCTATTGCTACTTACCTAAAAGGTATCCCCAGATCCAGGTTAGGATCTATAGTAACTCCGATACAAGCCCACAAAGATAAAGCATATAAATCAAGCAATTGAAAACATTATGATGAACTATTCCTAAGGTACACCCCACTTATCAATCCACAGCAGAGTCGCCAGTTCTGTGATACGGTGGGAGAACTGACTGTTTTTGGAATACTGGTTTGCGTTTTGCGTTTGTTTTCGCAAAATGTCGCGGTAAGCAAGAGTCGCCACCGACTTTTATTTTATCCAACAAGGAAAGGAAAAAAGCACAGAAAAATTCCTTTTTCGAGATATTTCTGAGTACGGGGGTAGATTATAGAAAGGGAAGGTATTAGCACCCTTTCTATCCGTAGTTATCTACGGGCTCTTAGGTACTTGCTCATCATTTTTAAAATTGTTTTCTTTGTGTTTGTGGGCTTTAAAAAGTTTTTGTTTTAACTTCGATTTAACTCTTGCGTCTGTCTTCAAGAGTGTAATGAAGTGTTTTTGAAAACTTGTTCGTAAAAGTGTAAGTGTGAAAAAAGTTTTGTTTTGGATGAGCAAGTATCTAAGAACTAATCTACCTACTCGAAAAAGGTATCGTTCTATGTTTGTTTCCTTTAGACAATGCTATCCCACTATTAGTGAGTAGGTAGCACCGTCGTTGGAGTCTGAGGGTCAATTCGAAAGAGGGACATACGGTCACTAAAGCAATGTTAGGACATCTTAGTGGTAACCCTAATGTCTTAGATCATTTATTTGAGGCAACGATATCCGAGGCAACCTTTTCGAGGAAACTATGATCTTTTAGACAAGAGGGCGACCCCTAAAACAACCTATACTCAATGACCGTTTACAAAGACAACCAAGTGGGGTGTACCCTAGGAGTGCGCATGTGCGAGTGTGTTGATTTCAGTTATTTTTATCTTTGCACATGTTTAGGGTGATCTAACTGTTTTAAGATTTAGGCATTCATTCTTGTCATGCAAACCCTATTATCAAACATCTAACAGTTGAATATTTGCAGAAATTAAAGGTGCGGAAATTAAACTAAATTATTACAAGGCGTCGGGTATTTACATCGTCAAAAACAACCCTTTGAAAATAAAAGCGGTAAAAGTAAATGTCCTAATTAAATTATTATAAGCCAGGAGCAGATACAATAATTGGATAAAATAATAATAAAAGCGCGTGATGCGAAATTAAATCGAATGCAGAATTAGGGTTTTGACCCTCCTAATTAAAAGAAAATGTTTTTGTTGTTTTTAATATATTTTTTTTAAGAAAAGAAATTAAGTCTTAAAATCTAAATACTAAATTAATTGGTTATTAAATTAATTAATGAAAAATAATAATTTAAATGACATATTTTTGGATTTTTTTGTTATTTTAGGAAAGAAATAAAATAATTAAGTTAGTGATAAAAATCTAGTTATTCTAATTGATTTTTAATTATTTGCAAAATAAATGAAAGTTATCTAAAATTAACCTAATTAAATTAATTAATATTTATTAATGAAAAATAAAATTCTAAATTTATTTGGACATAAAAATATTTTTTGTGATTTTTTGATGAAAAAGAAAATTGTTTTATTGGTTAGTAAATAAATAAAAATAATTAAATAAAATAAATAATAATAAAAAAAGATGAGAAGATGAGAAATGGGCCTGAAAGTGGTGTGCCAATAGCAAGAATTCTGGCCCAATTGGAGAAGGTCCATTTGACTTTCTGGATCCTGCGCATGTGCATTGACTGGCTTGTGGTGCCCCTCAATGATAACCACCAGATCTGGCCATCAGGCCATCTGGCGCGTGATTGATGAATATCCATGGTGGATCTCCTGGCCTCACTTGCATTGGATTACCTGAAATAACAAGGAAAAATAACAAATGCTGGAGGCAGGGATCGAACCCCTAACCTCCAGCCTCTAATGCCTTGAAACCTGCGTGGCCACCACTGAAGCACTTGTTTCTATTTGTTAATATAATACAAACTAATAATAATATAAGAAAATGAATATTAGTGGGAGACAAAAGAAAAACGCGCGCTAACGTTCAAATAGTCCAATGGAATTTGGCCATGTCTTCATCCCTGTACTTGAACCGTGGCTAAAAAATCAAAGACTTATACCCACGCACAGTGTCCGTCGTTACAAGTCAGGCTCATTCCAAAATCTCCTACAGGCCACATAAATGGAATATAGTATTATGGTTGAGTTCGTCTCACTCTCCTGATCACAACCATACCTATCATGAAGGCTAATTGTTCCTGAAATAAAAAACCATAAACCAAAGCTTAAAAACCTAACAATGGTGAGTTTCGATTCAGTCCATATAAATGAAATTGAGTAATGCCAAAAGCTTGGAAATGCTCTGTAGAATAAGAATATGCCATTATTTTACGTTATGGATGCAAGAATAAAGCTTTTCTAATTCAAGAAAAGGATGATACCGTGAACGACTTACAGTGCGTGAGAGGGCTTGAAAACGCCTGCTTTTGATTGCTTTCGCTTGTGGAGACGATTGGGACCGATACCAAGCCTTGAGGATGCTTCTAAGTGGGACTTTGATCTCACACTTTTCTTTGATTTTTTTGAATCTGGTTCTTGCTCTGAGTCTCATTTCTCACCTTCTTTTTAGGTCTTGTCGCACTCCTTATGTAACAAAGAATGAATCCAAGTCCCTAATTGATCCAAATCTCCCTCCTTTAATCCTTTTTGATTTGATTTGATTTGCTTCTTTAAAGTTTTCCAAAATTGGTTCAAATCCAATCTCTTGGTACACATATGGCTTGATGCGAATTTGGAATGATGCTAGCTGTTCAATGAAGCTTAAAACAACACAAAATCCCTTGTTATCAATGCTTTGGATTTTTATTTGATTTATTTTGATTTAAATCAAATTAACTCAAATAAAAAATCAAAATAATTAATAAAAATATGATATAGACAAGTGGCAAGGGTTAGAGCATGTGGGCTATGATGCCAACTCAAAACAAGTGAAAAATAATGGGCCTATTGGGCAAAATTTGAAGTTTTGGGGATAGTTGACTTTTGGCAATTTTGCAAAAAAGGTCAACTTCAACAATACATAACTTCCTCAATTTTGAACCTTTGGAGGTGTTATTTGACTTTTTAGAAAGCTTGAGATGTCCTCTAAACGACCCCTTTGGTCTCATCTCATTTTGATATTCCATTCTCAGGTATGAAGCTTTTACTAAAATGGTGTTTTTGTTGACTTTTCAAAATGACCTATAATGTCCAAATTCATAACTTCTTGTGAGTGCATATTTTGAACTTGGGTGATGAAGATGGATTGTAGGGAATTTCATACTATTAAAAATGATATTTGGATAGGTCATTTCTAATAAAGTATGAGAAATTTATGCTTGGTCAAAGTTGGGTTGACTTTTCCTACAAAACCCTAATTTAGCAACTTTTGAGTCTTGATGAATTATGAGCAATCCTTGATGAATCATGATCAAATAATGAAATAAACTTCAAAATGAGAATGTTGACCAAAAATCTTGAGGTTTGACTGTTTGTAGGTCACAGTTGACTTTTGCCCCAGTATAGTCGATTTTTGGACTTTTGAGCAATTGACTGAGCAAACTTCCCCTGCAAGGCTTGAAACTTGACAAGGATGATCTTGAAAACATATTAGGACATTGGTGAGAATTTAGGACCACTTGGACTCAAGGATCTTGATGCAACATGGAACCCTAATTTGGGGGAGACTGCCTTAGGAGAGAGCTTGTCTGGTCAACTCTTGGACTACCTTGAGCAACTTGAGGATCTTTCTTGAAATGTTTTGAGAAATATGAGAGGGAAAATTTTGGGGTACAACAGCTTCCCCTGTTCAATCTTCTTAAACCTGAGGATGTAGATTGGCTTCCGTGCCTTTCGTGATCCGAAGGTGAAAGAGGATTGAACACTAGAGTGCCCAAAAATTTGCACTCGCATGAAGTGGTAATTGTCTTGTGATGCCAGGAATGGGCTTATAGATGCCATTTGGAGGAGTGTCGAACGAATAAGAGATTCCTTATAGAGAGCTTATATACCTGTTGTTGAGGAAGATTCCGCCGGGGAAGTCTGATCTTTGTTGAGAGAAGTAGAATTTTAGGAGCTTCGTCGTCCGTCATTCTGCTGATGAGTCGTTTCTGTTGATATTTAGGAGCTTTGGTCGTCCGTACTCAACTGAGGAAACAATTTTTCTGAGATTTAGGAACTCGTCCATAATTCAACTGGAGGAACATCTCTGCTGAGATTTAGGAACTCGTCCGTAATTCAACTGAGGTAAAAGCTCTGCTGAGATTTAGGAACTCGTCCGTAATTCAACTGAGGAAATATCTTTGTCGAGATTTAGGAACTCGTCCATAATTCAACTAAGAAACCATCTCTGCTGAGATTTAGGAACTCGTCCGTAATTCAACTTGAGAGACAACTTTGCTGAGATTTAGGAGCTCATCCGTAATTCAACCGGGGGAGTATTTATGCTGAGATTTAGGAACTCGTCCGTAATTCAACTACTTTGCTGAGATTTAGGAACTCATCCGTAATTCAACTACTTTGCTGAGATTTAGGAACTTGTCCGTAATTAAACTAAGCAACCATCTGCTGAGATTTAGGAACTTGTCCATAATTCAACCGAGGAACATATCTGTCGAGATTTAGGAACTCGTCCGTAATTCAACAACTTTGCTGAGATTTAGGAACTTGTCTGTAATTCAACTGGGAAAATATTTTTGCTGAGATTTAGGAACATCGTCCGTAATTCAACTGGGGTAATATCTGCTGAGATTTATGAGCTCGTCCGTAATTCAACTGAGAAACATCTCTGTTGAGATTTAGGAACATCATTCGTAATTCAACTGAGGAAATATATTTGTCGAGATTTAGGAACTCGTCCGTAATTCAATTGAGGTAAAAGCTTCATAGCTTGAATTTTGTGAGAATCTTTCCTGAAAGGTAAAGGTTAGCTGTATGTAATGCATGATATGTATCAAGCAATGATGTTCTCAAAATAAATGAGATTGTGTTGTATGATGCGTATATGCATGTGTCATGATGTATGGAAATGTGATGTTTTGAGCTGGGGAAATAAATCGCGGATTGCTGCTGGAGAAAAGAATCGAATTTTTCGTTTCCGCTGGAGATAATGGATGAAGATGTTTGTCAGAATAAACCTGCGGGAGAGGATAACTCCGTTGGGGAATAAACTGATGAGAGAATGACTCTGTGGGGAAGAGATGCTCTACTGAGGATTCTGCTGATAAATTCAGCTGGGAATGAATTACCGCTGCTGGTGATAATGAAACATGTTGGGGATTGAATTCCTGTTTTGTGAAAGGAAAGAACTCCGTTGGGGATGATTTTCCAGTTGCGACTTCACGGGGAATAATCTTTTAGACTCTACCGGGGATAATCTTCCAGAGTCTACTGGGGACAACTCTTCAAACTCCACTGGGGATATTTTTTATAGTCCACTGGGGATGATAAGAATTTTCAGTGCTGATGGTAGATAAACTCTGTTTGGGGAGAATATTACCGATTCATTCACAGTTGTGATTCTCAGCTGGGGAGAGATAATTACCACTAACTTTCTCTTACTCTACGGGGAATGAATGTACTTTCAATTGTTTCCTCCAGCTAGGTCTATCCCTATACCTGGTGGAAAGAGCAACTGTACGGGTTGGACATTTCTCGTTTGCCCCCGTTTCTGAAATTACAAGTAGTTTTCTTTTGTTTCGCATGTAAATTTTTATGAGCAGCAATCAATGTCAAACACATATATCAAAGATGAACATTGGACGTTCTCGCAAAACAAAACAGAAAAAGGAAAAGAGTTTGAAATTTCTTTGTAAAAATGACTTGTATTGACTTTGAAGTTAGCCTGTAAATAGGCATTTTTGTACAAGAGGCTGACGTCCTAGTAAGAGAACGCCGCTGAACAAATTGAATTTATACAATTTGTGAAAAACAAAGAAAAATAGCTATGTGAACAATCCCACTGGGTTTCAACTCTGCTATTGCCTTTATGTCCTCGAGCATCTCATCCCTTTGCTACTTGGTTGAAGGTAGATCAGATTGATTAGTGCCATCCGAGCTTGATAGTCGATACCAAAGTCTGGTTGCAAGGTAATCCAATGAGACATAGTGTTACGCTTTGATCCCTAATTTTTTCTTGGACCGCCCTTTCGGGTTTTCAGTCCACCGGGATACCCTTTTTTGCCCAATCCGCCTTTTCAGGTTTTCGAATTTCCGGGTGTACAGTTTTTTTCTTCATTTTCATCCCTTATTTTTGCCCGAACCCTTTTGGTTCGCCGGGAAGCCCTTATTTTTGCCTAGGCCAGTCAACCTAGCGGGTCTTTGATTATGCGTAGTATCTTTTCACTATGTCTGCATTGACGGGGTGAGGAAGGTTGTCACCATCCATGGTGGTTAGAATCATAGTTCCTCCTGAGAAAATGTTTTTAACCACAAATAGACCTTCGTACGTAGGGGTCCATTTGCCCCTGGGATCACCTTGAGGTAGTATTATGCGCTTGATAACCAGGTCCCCAACTTGATACTCTTGTCGTCTAACTTTCTTATTAAATGCCTTGATCATCCGCTTTTGATACGTTTGACCATGACAAATAGCAGTAAGTCTCTTTTTGTTGATTAAGTTCAGTTGATCAAGCCGAGTCTGGATCCAGTCGTCTTCGCTCAAACCTGCATCCTTCATAATCCAAAGAGAAGGTATCTGAACTTCAACGGGCAAGACGGCCTCCATGCCATATACCAAGGAATAGGGTGTTGCCCTTGTTGACATCCGTGCTGAGGTACGGTACCCATGAAGAGCAAATGGTAACATCTCGTGCCAATATTTGTATGTCACCGTCATCTTCTGCACAATCTTCTTAATGTTCTTATTAGCCGCTTCTACAGCCCCATTCATCTTCGGCCGGTAAGGAGAAGAGTTGTGATGTTGTATCTTGAACTGCTTGCAGAACTCGGTGATCATCTTATTGTTGAGATTTGTACCATTGTCCGTAATGATCCTCTCTGGTACACCATATTGACAGATCATATTGTGCCGAATGAACCGTGCCACGACGTTCTTGGTTACTATAGCAAAGGAAGCTGCTTCAACCAACTTCGTAAAGTAATCAATAGCTACCAGGATGAAATGATGCCCGTTAGACGTAGTAGGTCTGATCTCACCGATCATGTCGATGCCCCACATTGCAAAAGGCCAAGGAGATGTCAAGACGTTCAGAGGTACTGGAGGTATGTGCACCTTATTAGCATAGACTTGACACTTATGACAAGTCCGAGAATGTTGATAACAGTCTGATTCCATTGTAGACCAATAATATCCTGCCCGAAGGATTTTCTTTGCCATGGTGTGTCCACTGGAATGAGTTTTGAAAGTGCCTTCATGTAACTCTACCATAATCCTTTCTGCTTCGTTCTTATCCACACAACGCAGCAAGGTTGAGTCATGGTTACGCTTGTAAAGAATTCCATTGCTGATGAAGAAATTCACCACGAATCTTCTCAGGAACTTTTTATCATTAATAGATGCACCCTCGGGGTACTCTTGAGCCTCAAGAGACCTTTTTACCTCGTGAAACCAGGGTTTATCTGCTACCTCTTCAGTCTCAATGTCACAGTAATGTGCGGGTTCGTCCAACCTTTCAATTGTAATCTGGGGAGCCTCATTGTCCTATCTGACCTTGAACATAGAAGACATCGTAGCCAGTGCGTCCGCTAACTGATTCTCCTATCTAGGGAAGTGTTCAAAGGTTATCTCCTCGAAGTGTGGAAGCAAAGTCAACACATACTCCTTGTAAGGAATAAGATTTGGCTGTTTCGTATCCCACTCGCCTTTGATCTGACTGATCATGAGAGCAGAATCTCCAAATACACTTAATAACTTAATCCTTAGGTCAATTGCTACTCGAAGACCCATAATCCACGATTCATACTCCGCCATGTTGTTGGTGTAATTAAAACATAGTCGGGCGATGAACGGAGTATGAGAGCCTTCAGGAGATATGATCACGGCGCCAATGCCATTACCCAAAGAGTTTGAAGCTCCATCAAAGTACATAGACCATTGAGATCCCTCCTCAGGTCGTTTATCCGGTCCGGGTGTCTCACAGTCGGTCACCAGCATGATGTTTTCATCCGGGAATTCGAAGTTCATAGACTGGTAATTGTCCACTGCCTGATGTGCTAAATGATCTTCCAACACACTTCCCTTGATTTCTTTCTAGGTTGAGTATTGGATGACATACTCAATCAAGATCATCTGCCATCTTGCTATTCTTTCGGACAAGGCAGGCTTCTCGAAGATATACTTGATTGGATCCATCTTTGATATCAATAGAGTAGTGTGAGTCAGCATATACTATCTCAGCCGGCGAGCAGCCCATGCCAAAGTGCAGCAAGTTTTCTCAAGCAACAGGTATCGAGTCTCGCAGTCGGTAAACTTTTTGCTAAGGTAATAAATAGCATGCTCTTTTCGGCCAGACTCGTCATGCTGCCCCAGCACACACCCCATCGAACTATCGAGTACTGTCAAGTATAAGATCAAAGGTCTCCCTTCAACTGGAGGCATCAAAATAGGAGGCTCTTGGAGATATTCTTTGATCCTTTTGAAAGTGGTCTGATATTCATCGTTCCATCTTACCACTTGATCTTTCTTCAATAACTTGAAGATTGGCTCACAAGTAGCAGTTAGGTGCGAGATGAATCGGGCAATATAGTTCAGACGTCCCAGAAAGCCTCTGACTTCTTTTTCTATTCGGGGAGCTGGCATTTCCTGTATAGCCTTCACCTTTGCAGGATCCACTTGAATACCTTTATCACTTACAAGGAAACCCAGCAGCTTACCAGATCTCACCCCGAAGGTGCACTTGTTCGGGTTTAACCTCAGCTTGTACAACTTCAACCTGTCAAATAGATTCTGAAGATGGCCCAGGTGTTCTTCCTCAGTCTGGGATCTTGCAATCATATCGTTAACATATACCTCAATCTCATGATGGATCATATCGTGGAACAAAACGACCATGGCACGCTGATACGTTAACCCAAAATTCTTCAATCCGAAAGGCATGACCTTGTAGCAAAAGGTACCCCATTGAGTAACAAAAGTTGTCTTCTCCATGTCTTCGGAAGCCATTTTAATCTGATTATAACCGGAGAAACCATCCATAAAGGAGAAGACCTTATGCTGCACGGTGTTGTCAACCAGAACGTCGATATGAGGCAGAGGGAAATCATCCTTGGGGCTTGCCCTGTTTAGATCCCTGTAGTCAACACACATTCGGACCATACCATCTTTCTTCGGCACTAGAACCACGTTGAAAACCCACCGCGGGTAAGAATTAACTGTTAGAAAACCGGCATCAAACTATTTCATAACTTCAGCCTTGATTTTCTCAGATATCTCTGGGCGCATTCGGCGGACTTTCTGTTTCACTGGAGGACAATCTTCCTTGGTAGGCAAGCGGTGAACCACTATATCAGTATCCGACCCAGGCATATCTTCATAAGACCAGGCAAAGATCTCAACATAGTCATGCAACATCTGAATTAGCCGTTGCTTAACACTAGACTCCAGATTTGCACTGATCTTGGCCTCTTTCTTATCTTCCTTTGTACCCAGGTTTACTATTTCCACTGGCTCTTCATGCGGCTGTATGGCCCTTTCTTCCTGAAGTAACAGTCTAGCAAGTTCACCAGGCACTTTGCAATCATCCTCACCTTCGTCCTTAGCTTGGTTGATCGGACTTTCAAAGTCATAACTGGCAGTAGCAGAGTCGTTATCAGTGGGATCCAGAGTGGAGGTAGACCTTTATATGTGAGTGTGTGTAAAATAGTTGTTTTGCAAGATAAAAGAAATACAAGGAGCACCAAATTTGTAATGCAAGAAAACGTCCAATGCTTTTATTAATGATATATGGAAATGACACATAATAAGCCCTCAAACAGAGCCACGGTGTCTCGGGTAAGGCATCGGGCCGTAAAGTTTAAAATTGTCTGTTACAAATTCAAAACAAAAGTCTATTACTGTGTAATAAAAGAAATTGACACGAAGTCCATTTCTATCCAATTGCTTAGTCCACCGTCGGTAGTCGGGTAAATCCAGCTATCAAACTCAGACTCTTCATCATCGTCTTCAATCATATTTACTTCAGGATTAGTAATACGTAGGGGAAGTCTTCCAATCCGCGCATGCCGAATAACCCTTTTAGATTCTGCAGTGAAACCCAAACCAAACTTGTCAGTCTTATGTGCAAAGTCAGGGAGTTGGCCCCAATTTGCACACCCACCTTTCTCAACAACAGACCAGACATCTTTTAGGGAAGCCATCTTCATTGGAGGATCTTTAGTGACAGTTTCAGTTGATGCTAGAGAAATGAGTTAAGGTGGATTACCATGTACTCCTCTTCTCCTCGTACCGTAACAATTTTCCCCTTCACAGGGTATTTCAGCATCTGGTGGAGCATAGAAGTTACTGCCCCAGCTTTATGGATCCACGGGCGACCCAGCAAACAAGAATAAGATGGCCGAATGTCCGTCACATAGAATGTAGACGCGAAAATCTGAGAACCAACCTTAACTGGAATGTCCACCTCTCCATGTACCATCCTCTTGGACCCGTCAAAGGCCCTAACCACAATGTTACTCGGCTTCAGCACCAACCCTTCACAGTCTAACCGGTCTAACGCTTTCTTGGGTAAAACGTTCAACAAGGACCCAGTATCCACCAACACGTGAGCTAGAGTAGTGCCCCTGCACTCAATGGAGATATGCAGAGCGTCATTATGATTCTTCCCCTTGGCGGTCAAATCTGCGTCAGAGAAACCCAACCCGTTATCTGCTGTCAAACTAGCCACACAATCTTTGAACTAGTCAGCATATGTCTCTTGGGGCACGTTTGCAGTTTTCAGGAAAACAATCAGAGCCTTAGCATGGGCCTATGAGCCTAGCAATAAAGACAACATAGAGATCTTCGACGGGGTTTTCCCCAGCTATTCGACTACATTGTAATCGCTTTTCTTGATGATCTTTAAAATTTCCTCTATCTCCTGTCTAAAGGCTTCAATAATAATCTTCTTCAGTGCCTCCGTCCGGGAAGGCTCACAGGTAATCCCTTTGCCCCGAGTATCAGATGACTCAGCGACATGGGTAAGGATTGGAACATGAACATGGACAATAGCAGATGTACTGGCAGGTGTAATAACAACAGGCTTCTGAACAATTGGTGGAGAGATATCAGGGGAGGAAAGTCTTCCGCTTCGGGTGACTTTGCTAGATCCAACAATATTGCTGACATCAGTATCAGTCTCTTCATCCTTCAAGTCTTGTTTAACCCTGTGATAATACACATCGGCCCCATAGTGCCATGGGACAGCCTTATCCGACGTGTATGGGATAGGTCCAGGAACAGTAATGATCAACAGAGCGATTCTTGGAACATATGTAATTCTAACAGGCTTTCTCGAGGAAGCCTTGGAAGAATTGGCGAAAATGGTGATTATGGAAACTTCTTCAACAGGAACCAAAGGAACAAAAGTTTTCTCGAACAATATTTCTTTATTATCCATCAGGTGTTGGACAACTGACTTTAAAAGATGGCAACCAGTAGGTAGGACGGAACACAAATGGCAACCTTCGCCACAGCCCGGAAATAAATCGGATAACAGAAGGTTCTTCTTCACAGTCATCAATTGAGTAACAATGTCTTCTACGGAAGTCACAAACGAGTCATCATCTACAACATTCACCCCATGCTTGGGCATAGGAGCAGTCATAACATTAGGCTTTTCTGGCGCTTCAAACTCAATCTCCTTAGCATCGATCAGACCCTGCACTTTATTCTTTAAAGCCCAACAATTGTTGGTATCATGCCCCGGGATATCAGAGTGATAAGCACAGCGGGCGTTCAGATTATACAATGGTGATGTGGTGTTGGGATTCTTTGGAGCTTCCCTCGGAATCACCAAGTTGGTCTTCAACAACTGCGGCAGAATTTGAGATAAAGCCATACTGAGCCGGGTAAACTGTCTTTAAGGCCTCTCTACCCTTTGCTGAGTGTTGCATTGTGGAGCAACAGTTGGTCTTGAAATAACTACCGCATTAACCGCTTGGCAGCGTTCAGGACGGCTTTGGCTCCTTGAGCTTTAAACTGCACTAGATTCCTTCTTGAAAGGCTTCTTCTCTGTACTTGACGAAGCACCTTTCTGTAACTTGCCGCTCTTGATATCGGCTTCAACTCTCTCCCCAGTCATTATCAATTCGGTGAAACCGAACGATGAACTTCCGATCAAATGGTTGAAATATGGACCAGACAAGGTCCCCAGAAACATATTCACCAACTCCCTGTCAACCAGAGGGGGTTGGACTCTACCAGTAAGATCTTTCCACTTTTGAGCGTAATCTTTAAAACCTTCGCTCGCACCCATAGACATACCTTGAAGTTGGGTACGCGTGGGAGCAAGGTCAGCATTATATTGGTACTGCTTGTAAAAAGCAGCAGCAAGGTCCTCCCAGTTACGAACATTAGCTCCTTCTAGCTGATAGAACCACTCAAGTTGAGTCCCTGAAAGACTATCTTGAAAGAAATGAATCCAGAGATTCCTGTCAGCAGTATATGGTTGGATCTTCCTGACATACGATCGGAGGTGTAGCTTTGGGCAGGAGACCCCGTCGTACTTAGCAAATACAGGAGCTTTAAACTTGTGGGGAATCACCACCCCAGATGCCAGACCCAAATCACCAAAGTCCAACCCAGGTATCTTCTGGATTTCCATCGTACTTAACCGGTCTTCGAGTTACCTATACCTGTCTTCGACAAGAGGATACTGGTCTTCATCAAAGTCAGTCTCATTGTCAGAAATAACAGGGCTAGGAGCCCTTCTTTCTTCTTGATTTTCTCCCCCTCCAGATAACTAGGACAGATCAACTTCCCCTCGTAACCTTTTTCCAAACCTGTGACCCGTGTTCAGGAGGACTGTCTTCTTCTTCTTCTTCTTATCCTTCAAGATAAGAGTCTTAAGATCTTTCTGCCCCTTGGCCAGGTTCATGAACATTTCCTAGAACTGAGCGTTTTGAGCTTGAAGAGCCTTAATAGCTTGATCAGTGGACGTTTCAGCAGACATGATGCTGAAATAAACAACGAAGAAGATGAGAAACCTGTAAGGGTACCTGTGATGAGGTGCATGGAAATGGAATGCATATGATATGATTTCATAGACTTTGGGAGATTCAAATTCGTAAACCAAAATGAAACACACTTTTATTAAATTAAATACTTGAATCAATGTTTGACAAATGCCTTTAAGGCGTTACAAAGAGAAAAACTAAAAAGTAGATCAAAACTAGAAATATCAAAAGGCATCAGCGCTCCAATGGTCGTTTTCTATTGGTGCTCATTGAGGACCTTCTCATTCTCCAACTGCCTTGTAAGCTTTAGGATCTTCCATTCCTGCTCATGATACTTTTCTCTGTAAGTATCCTGTTCTTCTCTCAACTGTATCCAAGACCTCTTTAATTCCCCAATGTCAGTAGGCATGTATGGATGGAGGACAGTATGAGGAACCCCTTCTTCATCAGTACTCTCAACAATTACCGGTAAGACAGCTTCGTATGGCATCCCTAGCTTTTGGGCACGGGCCCGAACCTATCGGAGATACGGCTCCATTGGAAGAGAAGTTTTCGCTTCTAGCTCATGCGTATCAGACATGTTAACCCTATTCCAAGCTCGTATAAATCTGCAGCGATGTCCCTCACTATCCCCTTGGAAATCAAAGACAATGCTCGAAATCAACAACTCATGAGGACCATCCTTTCGAGCTCGCCCAAACTGTCATAAGGCCAGACAAGGATTATAGGTTATTCCTCCCCTAATTCCAAGCAAAGGAACATTGGGGTATTCTCTGCACCGGTCAATAACAGCTACTTCTTCCATGTCTTTAGTACTCCAGATGATGTCTGTGTCAGTAAGGGACATAATTCTGTAGGCCCAACCCATACCTTCCTTGTTCTTCAAAACAAATTTGGGGAGGTGAGAAATAAACCACCTCGCCAGCAATGGTGCACAACACATAAGGGTTCCCCGTTTCCGAGCAGTACGGGCATACAGAGCATGCAGAATGTCACTTAAGAGAGTGGGCACCAGATTACGGGACATGAAGATCTTCACTGCATTCACGTCGATAAAAGAATCTGAATTAGGGAACAGAACCAGGCCATATATGAGAAGTGTCAGGATATCTTCGAATGCTTGAAAGTCCAAACTGTCCCAAAACTGATCAATCAAGAACTTAGCCAGGAAGCCTTTTACCCCACTTTGGGTCTCCCAGTTAGACATTACTTCAGCCTTTGTCAGATGTAGGGCTGTAGCAACATCCTCTGGCCTAAGAGCTATCTCCCAACCTGTAAATGGCGTCTGCTCTAGAATAGAAATACCAAGTAAATCAGAGAACTCTTCCAAAGTAGGGACCAACTGATAGTCCGGGAAGGTGAAGCAGTGGTGCAACGGGTCAAAGAACTGGAACAAGACACTCATCATTAGCTCATCCATCTTAGAAGTGACCAAACCCATGAGGTGACCATGTCTTCTGACAAAGGAAGAGGTATCTAGAACTTTAGTGACCAACTCTCTAAGTTGAGTAGGAATTTGTACGAAGCTGATGCGAATAGTATTTCTGCGCATAGATGCCATGATCTGTAAAACAGAATAAAGATGAATCCCCTCGGTCTTTGAAAATGGGTTAGTCTGATGAAATGTGCATGCAATGTCATGATGCATGATGTTATGATGGAAACACACCACAAGTATTCACAAATAACAAACATGATAAGGGAAAACAAGTCACACAGTAGCCCTTGGATTTCAGGCTGGCATGGAGTTTAGGTATTACCATCTTTCAGTTTAGTTGGTTCAACTTGTCCTAGTAATAGTAACCGGGTTCTAGAGGATCTCAATATCACTGACCACCCCCGATCAGTCATAATTCCAGTTTAGCAACCTTTTCTTGCGGCCGGAATCATCGCGAGAGTTTGGTCTCAATGAGTGTATCATACTGCTACTTTTCTATGGCCAAGTTGGTCAATTATAGGTTCTAAGGTCAGTTGGTGCTTAATGGCCCCTTAGCTTCCCCATATTCTCCATGTTCCACCACAAGGGATATCGGTACAAACTAAAGTTCCACACCAACGTAGCTACTGCTTCAACCGTATCGGTCTACGCTGTACAGTTCCCTCACAGTCTATTGCTACTTACCTAAAAGGTATCCCCAGATCCAGGTTAGGATCTATAGTAACTCCGATACAAGCCCACAAAGATAAAGCATACAAATCAAGCAATTGAAAACATTATGATGAACTATTCCTAAGGTACACCCCACTTATCAATCCACATCAGAGTCGCCAGTTATGTGATACGGTGGGAGAACTGACTGTTTTTGGAATACTGGTTTGTGTTTTGCATTTGTTTTCGCAAAATGTCGCGGTAAGCAAGAGTCGCCACCGACTTTTATTTTATCCAACAAGGAAAGGAAAAAAGCACAGAAAAATTCCTTTTTCGAGATATTTTTGAGTACGGGGGTAGATTATAGAAAGGGAAGGTATTAGCACCCTTTCTATCCGTAGTTATCTACGGGCTCTTAGGTACTTGCTCATCATTTTTAAAATTGTTTTCTTTGTGTTTGTGGGCTTTGAAAAGTTTTTGTTTTAACTTCGATTTAACTCTTGCGTCTGTCTTCAAGAGTGTAATGAAGTGTTTTTGAAAACTTGTTCGTAAAAGTGTAAGTGTGAAAAAAGTTTTGTTTTGGATGAGCAAGTATCTAAGAACTAATCTACCTACTCGAAAAAGAGATCGTTCTATGTTTGTTTCCTTTAGACAATGATATCCCACTTCTAGTGAGTAGGTAGCACCGTCATTGGAGTCTGAGGGTTAATTCGAAAGAGGAACATACGGTCACTAAAGCAATGTTAGGACATCTTAGTGGTAACCCTAATGTCTTAGATCATTTATTCGAGGCAACGATATCTGAGGCAACCTTTTCGAGGCAACTATGATATTTTATACAAGAGGGCGACCCCTAAAACAACCTATACTCAATAACCGTTTATGAAGGCAACCAAGTGGGGTGTACCCTAGGAGTGCGCATGTGCGGGTGTGTTGATTTCAGTTATTTTTATCTTTGCACATGTTTAGGGTGATCTAACTGTTTTAAGATTTAGGCATTCATTCTTGTCATGCAAACCCTATTATCAAACATCTAACAGTTGAATATTTGCAAAAAATTAAAGGTGCGGAAATTAAACTAAATTATTACAAGGCGTCGGGTATTTACATCGCCAAAAACAACCCTTTGAAAATAAAAGCGGTAAAACTAAATGTCCTAATTAAATTATTACAAGCCGGGAATAGATACAATAATTGGATAAAATAATAATAAAAGCGTGTGATGCGAAATTAAATCGAATGCGAAATTAGGGTTTTGACCCTCCTAATTAAAAGAAAATGTTTTTTGTTGTTTTTAATATATTTTTTTAAGAAAAGAAATTAAGTCCTAAAATCTAAATACTAAATTAATTGGTTATTAAATTAATTAATGAAAAAATAATAATTTAAATGACATATTTTTGGATTTTTTTGTTATTTTAGGAAAGAAATAAAATAATTAACTTAGTGATAAAAATTTAGTTATGCTAATTGATTTTTAATTATTTGAAAAATAAATGAAAGTTATCTAAAACTAACCTAATTAAATTAATTAATATTTATTAATGAAAAATAAAATTCTAAATTTATTTGGACATAAAAATATTTTTTGTGATTTTTTGATGAAAAAGAAAATTATTTTATTGGTTAGTAAATAAATAAAAATAATTAAATAGAATAAATAATAATAAAAAAAAAGATGAGAAGATGAGAATGGGCCTGAAAGTGGTGTGCCAATAGCAAGAATTATGGCCCAATTGGAGAAGGTCCATTTGACTTTCTGGATCCTGCGCATGTGCATTGACTGGCTTGTGGTGCACCCTCAATGATAACCACCAGATCTGGCCATCTGGCGTGTGGATGATGAATGTCCATGGTGGATCTCCTGGCCTCGCTTGCATTGGATTACCTGAAATAACAAGGAAAAATAACAAATGCTGGAGGCAGGGATTGAACCCCTGACCTCCAGCCTCTAATGCCTTGAAAACCTGTTGTACCCCTAAATTTTCCCTCCCATATTGTAAGAAAAATCTCCAAGTTGCTCAAGTTGGTCCAAGAATTGGTCAGACAAGCTCTCTCCTAAGGCAGTCTACCCCAAATTAGGGTTTTGTGTTGCATCAAGATCCTTGAGTCCAAATGACCTCAACTGCTCACCAATGTACTAATATGTTCTCAAGATCATCCATGTCAAATTTAAAGCCTTGCAGAGGAAGTTTGCTCAATCAATTGCTTAAAGGTCCAAAAATCTACTGTGCTAGGGCAAAAGTCAACTGTGATCTACAAACAGTCAAACTTCAATATTTTTTGTCAACATTTTCATTTTTAAGGATATTTCATCATTTTTTCAAGGGCTGATCATGATTCATAAAGGGTTGCTCAAAATTCATCAAGATTCAAAAGTTGCTAAATAAGGGTTTTGTAGGAAAAGTCAACCCAACTTTGACCAAGCATAACTTTCTCATACTTTATGATAAATGACCCATAAAAAGCTCTTTTTGAAGAGGATTCAATTCCCTACAATCCATCTTCATACCCCAAGTTAAAAAAATGCACTCACAAGAAGTTATGAATTTGGACATTATAGGTCATTTTGAAAAGTCAACAAAAACACCTTTTTGCCAAAACTTATAACTTGAGCATCGAATATCAAAATGAAATGATACCAAAAGGGTTGATTAGAGGACATCTCAATCTTTCTATAAAGTCCAATAACTCTTCCAAAAATTCAAAATTGAAGAAGTTATACATTGTTGAAGTTGGACCTTTTTGCAAAATTGCCAAAAGTCAACTATCCCCAAAATATCAAATTTTGCCAAATGGGCCCATTCTTTTTCACTTGTTTTGAGTTTGCATTGTTGCCCACGTGCTCTAGCCTTGGCCATGTGTCCATATCATTTTTTTATTAATTATTTTGATTTTATTTGAATTAATTTGATTTAAATCAAAATAAATCAAATAAAAATCAAAAGGCATTGATAACCAAGATTTTGTGTTGATTTCAGATTCCATTATGCAGTTGGCCATCATCAAATTCGTATCAAGTGAATCATGTGCAAAAAAGATTGAAATTAAGCAAATTTGACAAGTTTGTAAAAGCAAATGAAATCAAATATCCAAACATCAATGTAGAGAGATTTGAACAAAGCTTGTTAACCTAATGCAATGCACAATACATAAGGAAGGAAAGGACACGAAAATCAGGGTGGGAGAGAATTGGTAGAGGCAGAACAAAAGTGAAAAAAATCACAAAAAATCTTGAGATCGAAATCCAGGTTGGAGGAATTTTCAAGGCCTGAGACGTATCCCAATCGCTTCCTGGCCATTCTCACAAGCTAAACCAATCACAACCAGGAGTTTTCCAGCTTCCATACGCATTGTAAGTCTCACGCAAGTTACCCCTGTTCTTGAATTCGATTTGAGTTATTCTGGCATCATTTGAGTAAACTAATAGCATATTTGTGATCACAAGAACATTTGCATACCTTTAGCATCATTTAATTTCATTTATCTAACCTGTGTTGCAAACCACCATAGTTAGGGTTTCTTGGATCTTTTTGGGGTTTTTTATTTCAGGAAAAATTAGTCCATATGAAGGACATGGTTGTGATCAAGAGGTCATGACGAGTTCAACCATGTTCTTGGATTGTGTTTATATGGCCTGAGGACGATTTTAGGATGAAGCTGTGTCCTTTGCTGCAGATAAAAATCCGCAGGTAATGTTACAGTATTGGGAGGATAGGGATGAAGAGCTGTCACTCGTCCATTGGACCATTCAAAATCGCGTGCGTTTTTTTGTTTTTTTCTGGCATCTAATTTGTTTTTTTATATAATATATTATTTGTATTATTATTAACAAACAACAACACGCCCCAGCGGTTTCCATGTAAGCCTTAAAGCATTCCAAGGCTGGAGGTCAGGGGTTCGATCCCTGCCTCCAGCAAATTGCCTTTTCTCAAATATTTTCAGGAGATCACATGCATGGTCAAGCCAGATCCATACCATACTGTAAGTCTCAGAGTGCCTAAGAGGGGGGGGGGTGAATTAGGTCTTATAAAAATTTATTCGGTTTTATGAGAATGCTTGGTAGTAATTTTTTTGGTTAAGTGTTTGACGGTTTTGATTATATCTTTATCTTTTCCTGATTATGGTGATGAAAGCGATAAATGCGGAAAAGTAAAGAACACGGTGATATATCCTGGTTCCCCTCACAATCCGAGAGTACTCCAGTCCCCTTTCCAACACGAAAGAGATTTCACTATAGTTAGAATGATTGTACAGCCTATGCTTACTATCTAACCTATAGGGTGATCAAAGGTTCTTAACACCTTTAAGACCAAACAAACACTAATGTGAATGAAGAACAATCCTATTCAAATCACAACACTTACTTCCAACAATCCTGGATAGTAAGGGAATAATTTCTTTAAGTAATACAATGATTTAATTTGAAATATATGGAGAGCTTTATCAATCTTCAATTGATCTTCTTCTTCAATATATAAACAATTCTCAAACAATGTATATAAATGTTCACAATGTATGTATGAAACTTGTAATGATAATGAAAGTGTATATGGCAAGTTTCACAAAATTATGAACACATGAAAATATGAATTCAAATGTGAATGATGAAAAATTGTTTATTGAAGAAGGTTTTTTTGTTGTATGAAAATGTTATATCTTTTTTCTTATTCTTTAAATCTGAAAATCTACATTTTATAAAGTCACAAGAACCTCTTCATTCATGTCAATTCATATGAAAAGTTGCAATGCATTCATGAAAAGATATCACTTGAAAAATGTTTAAAAACCAAAAGAAAAGCGGCACTGGTTCGCTAGGAACCGGTTCCGACACTGACAGAACCCGGTTCTTAGTGAACGTTATAAGTCAGATTTCAAAAATATTACGCAGGAATCGGTTCCCCTATTGGTACAACCCGGTTCCTGGTACAAATTCCAGGGACATGTTTTTGAACAAGTTTTGGAACCCGGTTCCCTGTTAGGGAGGAACCGGTTCCTGAAAGTTAATTTTCAAAAATTCTTTTTGAAAAAGATTTTAAACAAAGTTTTTCTTAAGTGAAAACATGTTGGATATGTATATGATTATGAATGCATATTTTTTTTGTGAACATCTATATTCAAGATTAAGAATTATTTATACCATTTGACATTTGATGATTCTTCAATAATTCTTCAATAATCTTCAAGACTTTTATATGATGTTGATAAGCTTTTTGCACATCCTTTGAATGTTGATGTCCATGTTGTCTTCATCAAAACACATGCTTTAAATATGACTTGAGAAGCTTGCAATTACATTCTCCCCCTTTTTGATGATGACAACCAAGTCTTGAAAACAATTCTTGAAATGTTTTATGTTGTTTTGTGTAGTAAACATGTTGAGCAAATGCAAGGCTCCCCCTAAATTGTATGTTCCCCCTAAGTCCATGATTCTTTGAATTTTGGAGTGAGTTTGATATTTATTTGGGCCTGCAATTTCTTTGAAACAAAACAACACATATGCATATTCTTCTCCCCCTTTGTTAACATCAAAAAGGATGGGGAAAAAGAGTGAAACAAATACATATTTAAAAATAAGATGATAAAAAAACATATAAAAGAAGGAGTAGAAGCAGAGGGACTGAAACATAAAAATTCTTGTTCAAGAATTAAGACGTGCACCTTATGAGAAACATTTAGATATCACCTTCATCCAAAATACCAAGTTCTCTTCGGATTTTGAAGAAAGGTTCTCGAGCAAGTGGTTTTGTGAAGATATATGCGAGTTGGTTATGAGTATCCACGAAAGTGACTTCGACATCTCCTTTAAGAACATGATCACGGAGAAAATGATGTCGAATATCTATATGTTTGGTTCTTGAATGCATGACCGGATTCTTTGTAATATTGATAGCACTTGTATTGTCGCATCGAAGAGGAATACATCCGAGATCAAGTCCGTAATCACGGAGTTGTTGCTTGAGCCAAAGAATTTGTGCACAACAACTACCCGCTGCTATGTATTCTGCTTCGGCCGTGCTAGGAGCAACACATGCTTGCTTTTTACAAGCCCATGATACTAATGCATTTCCAATAATGTGACAAGTACCACTTGTGCTTTTACGATCAGTTTTACAACCTGCATAATCCGCGTCAGAATAACCAATTAAAGTGCAAATACTACCTTTAGGATACCATAAGCCGACATTGGTTGATCCTTTTAGATACTTCATGATCCTTTTAACTGCCATGAGGTGTGATTCCTTTGGATTTGCTTGAAAGCGAGCACAAAGACAAACACTAAACATGATGTCAGGACGGCTTGCCGTTAAATACAATAAGGAACTAATCATACCTCGGTATTTTGTAATATCAATTGGAGTACCTGATTCATCTTGATCAACATATGTACCGGAGCCCATTGGAGTATTCATTGCTTTACAATTGTCCATATTAAACTTTTTCAATAATTCTTTGCAATACTTAGATTGGTTGATGAAGATTCCATCTTCTAGTTGCTTGATTTGTAGTCCAAGAAAGTAGTTCATCTTTCCCATCATAGACATATCGAATTCTCCTTGCATCATCAATGAGAATTCCTCACACATTTCTTTGTTAGTCGATCCAAAAATGATATCATCAACATAGACTTGAACCAATAAAGTGTTACTTTGGATTTTCTTAATGAACAAGGTTTTATCAACCTTACCCTTTTCGAAACCTTTTTCACACAAAAAATTGCTAAGTCTATCATACCATGCTCTTGGTGCTTGCTTTAAGCCATAAAGAGCCTTTCTCAACTTAAAGACATGTGTAGGATGTTTGAAGTCTTCAAATCCCGGAGGTTGTTTGACATAGACTTCTTCATTGATGTATCCATTCAAGAATGCGCTTTTGACATCCATTTGAAAAAGCTGAAAATTTAATGAACAAGCATAAGCAAGTAAAAGACGTATAGCTTCTAACCTTGCAACCGGAGCAAATGTTTCTTCAAAGTCGATTCCTTCCTCTTGATTGTAGCCTTGGGCAACTAACCTTGCTTTGTTTCGAACAATTAGACCATTCTCATCAAGTTTGTTCTTAAACACCCATCGGGAACCTATGATGTGTTTACCACTTGGTCTAGGAACAAGTTCCCAAACTTGATTTCTCTCGAATTGATTTAATTCTTCTTGCATAGCAATAATCCATTGATTATCTCCTAAGGCTTCATCAACTTTGGTAGGTTCAATTTGAGAAACAAACGCCATGTTTAAGCAAGCATCTTTTAGATTCAACCTTGTTGATACTCCTTGGCTAATGTCACCAATAATTTTGTCAATAGGATGGTCTCTATGAGTTCTCCATTCTTTTGGTAGATCATTGATGTTTGAATATTGTTGTACAATGCTTTCTTGATTTTCCGGTGATTTCACAACTTGATCATTTGAAAGTTCTTCCGGGGGTAAATCTATAGGATCATCATCACCACATACTACTACTTCCTCCTTAGAGGGGTTAGTTTCATTAAAATATACATGCATAGATTCTTCAATAGTTAAAGTTCTTTTATTATAAATTCTATATGCTTTACTAGAAAGAGAATAACCAAGAAATATACCTTCGTCGGATTTCTCGTCAAACTTACCAAGATTGTCTTTGTCATTGTTAAGAACAAAACATTTGCATCCAAAGATATGAAAGTGAGCAATATTTGGCTTTCTTCCTTTGAAGAGTTCATATGGAGTCTTCTTTATTATAGGTCTAATGATAACTCGATTTCCAACATAACATGCCGTACTAACCGCATCCGCCCAAAAATATTTAGGAAGATTTGCATCACTAAGCATTGTTCTTGCAAGTTCCACTAGAAACCTATTCTTTCTTTCAACTACTCCATTTTGTTGTGGAGTTCTAGGTGCTGAAAAATTATGAGAGATACCATGTTCTTCACAAAATTCTTCAAATTGTGCATTTTGGAATTCTCCACCATGATCACTTCTTATGGATACAATCTTTAGGGATTTTTCATTTTGGATTTGCTTAGCATACTTCTTAAAAGCTTTAAAAGCATCACTTTTCTGCACAAGAAACAAAGTCCAAGAATATCTAGAAAAATCATCAATAATAACCAAAGCGTATACATTACCTCCGAAGCTTTTTGTTCTTGATGGACCAAAGAGATCCATGTGTAACAATTGTAGTGGCCTTGTAGTAGACACCATATTCTTAGATTTGAAAGTTGTTTTGGTCTGTTTTCCCTTTTGGCATGCATTACATAATTTATCTTTGATGAACTTCATCTTTGGTAGACCAATAACTAAGTCATGCTTAACCAATTTGTTCAAGTGCTCCATGTGAATGTGAGCAATCCTCTTGTGCCATAACCAAACGTCATTGTTGTTTACCATAAGACATTGTACCTTGAGAGACAAATCATCTAAAGTAATCATAAAAATATTGTTAGATCTTATACCTTTGAGTTTTACCTCATTGGTTGCCTCATCCAAAATGAGACATTCTTCTTTGTTGAATTTGATCTTGAACCCTCTATCACAAAGTTGACTTATGCTAATAAGGTTGTGCTTTAATCCTTCAACATAGAGAACATCCTCAATTTGAATGGATGGAGGTGTGCCAACTATTCCAACACCAAGAATCTTTCCTTTGGTGTTGTCTCCATAGGTGACATACCCTTTGGCTTTATGTACTAGATATGAAAATTGGTGTACATCTCCTGTAATATGCTTTGAACATCCACTATCAAGATACCAAACATCTGATGTGGATTTCAAGCATACCTACACAAACAAATTATTCTTTGTTAGGTACCCAAGTTGCCTTGGGTCCTTCATAGTTAGTTCCCTTTTTCACCCACACATAATGCCCACTTGCTATACTAAAGTTTCTAACATAGAAAGCATTAGGTGTATGGCCTTTAATACCACAATAAAAACAAGTAGGTTCAAAGTTGCTTCTATATCTAGAAGGATAAGATTTCTTCTTAGGAAATGTTTTCTTTTTCGATACATTAGCCTTTTTCTTTTGATGATTATGAACAACTTGCTTCTTTTCTACTTTCTTGGGATTGGAACTATTACTAGCCTTTGCAAAAACAGTGGGATTATTACTTGGTTTCTTAGAATTCACATAACCAAGACCCCTTTTATCATTTGGATAACGTTGTTGGCTTAGTAATCCTTCTAATCCTATTTTTCCTTTTTCATATCGTTTAATGACTCTTTTCAATTGAACAATTTGAAAGACATTTGATTCACACTTGGAGCATGCAAAGTTTTCTTTTTCTTTAATAAAATTCTGTTTTTGAAGATCAAAATCTTTAGTCATGGTGTCAATTTTTTCTAAACAAATTGGAAGTTCTTTTTCTTGATTTGACACCTTTTTGTATAAACTTTTGCATTCTTTCAAGAGTTCATCAATAGCATCTTGAACATCATCATCAAAAAGATTAAATTCATTACTAACCCCTTCTTCATCGTCGGAGTGATGTGAAGCCATTAATGCTAGATTTGCACATTCGTCGCTTTCCGAATCGGATGAAGAACTTATCTCATTATCTTCCCATGCAACATAAGCCTTTTTGTTCTTGAACTCCTTTTTGCCTTTGAATCCATTTTTCTTGGAGAGTTTTGGACAATCCAGCTTTATGTGACCTTGCTTTCCACATTCATAACATGTGACATCTTGTGTTGATGTGGAGGCTTCTTTATCTTTATGATTATAAAATTTCTTCCTTTTGACAAAGTTAGCATTATGAAGATTATTTTTATGACCACAATATTTTCCTAACCTTTTTACAAGAAGCAAGAAGTTTTCATCTTCCTCCGATGCATCTTTATCTTGACTTTCTTTTGAATCAAATTTCAAAGCAATGCCTTTGGATTTCTTCTCTAAATTTTCATGTTTTTCAAGTCTACCGAGTTTCGTTTCGTATTCTTGAAGTTTGCCAAATAATGTAGCGGAAGTCATTGCGGAGAGACTCTTCTTTTCCGAGATTGCCGTTACCTTTGGTTGCCATTCCCTAGTCAATGATCTAACGATTTTCAAGTTGAGTTCATCATTTGTCAAGGTTTTACCAAAAGCATTTAAGTGATTTGTCAAATGCACAAATCTCTTTTGTAAGTCAAGAATGGATTCTCCGGGCTGCATTCGAAATAGTTCATATTCTTGACTCAAGGTATTTAGCCTTGATCTTTTTACTTCAGCCGTTCCTTCATGAGTTTGAACCAGGGTAACCCATATTTCTTTTGCTGTTTTGCAGTTCGAGACACGGAAAAATTCGTCCATACTGAGTGCACCTTGAATAAGGTTTATTGCCTTTTTGTCATAGAGAACTTTCTTTTTATCATCGTCGTCCCATGCAGTTTTGGGCTTTGCAGAACCAATGCCATTGATTACTGATATCGGGATAAATGGACCATTTTCAACAGCATCCCATACTTCCTCTCCTTGCGCTTCTAAATGCGCCTTCATGCGTATTTTCCAGAAGTCAAAATATTCACCACTGAATAGAGGAGGCTTATTGTTACTACCACCATCTCTGAAAACTGGTTGATGATTTGCGGAAGCCATTCTGGATCTTTAGGAACAAGTTACCTATAACTTGCTCTGATGCCAATTGTAAGTCTCAGAGTGCCTAAGAGGGGGGGGGGGGGGGGGGGGGTGAATTAGGTCTTATAAAAATTTATTCGGTTTTATGAGAATGCTTGGTAGTAATTTTTTTGGTTAAGTGTTTGACGGTTTTGATTATATCTTTATCTTTTCCTGATTATGGTGATGAAAGGGATAAATGCGGAAAAGTAAAGAACACGGTGATATATCCTGGTTCCCCTCACAATCCGAGAGTACTCCAGTCCCCTTTCCAACACGAAAGAGATTTCACTATAGTTAGAATGATTGTACAGCCTATGCTTACTATCTAACCTATAGGGTGATCAAAGGTTCTTAACACCTTTAAGACCAAACAAACACTAATGTGAATGAAGAACAATCTTATTCAAATCACAACACTTACTTCCAACAATCCTGGATAGTAAGGGAATAATTTCTTTAAGTAATACAATGATTTAATTTGAAATATATGGAGAGCTTTATCAATCTTCAATTGATCTTCTTCTTCAATATATAAACAATTCTCAAACAATGTATATAAATGTTCACAATGTATGTATGAAACTTGTAATGATAATGAAAGTGTATATGGCAAGTTTCACAAAATTATGAACACATGAAAATATGAATTCAAATGTGAATGATGAAAAATTGTTTATTGAAGAAGGTTTTTTTGTTGTATGAAAATGTTATATCTTTTTTCTTATTCTTTAAATCTGAAAATCTACATTTTATAAAGTCACAAGAACCTCTTCATTCATGCCAATTCATATGAAAAGTTGCAATGCATTCATGAAAAGATATCACTTGAAAAATGTTTAAAAACCAAAAGAAACGCGGCACTGGTTCGCTAGGAACCGGTTCCGACACTGACAGAACCCGGTTCTTAGTGAACGTTATAAGTCAGATTTCAAAAATATTACGCAGGAATCGGTTCGCCTATTGGTACAACTCGGTTCCTGGTACAAATTCCAGGGACATGTTTTTGAACAAGTTTTGGAACCCGGTTCCCTGTTAGGGAGGAACCGGTTCCTGAAAGTTAATTTTCAAAAATTCTTTTTGAAAAAGATTTTAAACAAAGTTTTTCTTAAGTGAAAACATGTTGGATATGTATATGATTATGAATGCATTTTTTTTTGTGAACATCTATATTCAAGATTAAGAATTATTTATACCATTTGACATTTGATGATTCTTCAATAATTCTTCAATAATCTTCAAGACTTTTATACGATGTTGATAAGCTTTTTGCACATCCTTTAAATGTTGATGTCCATGTTGTCTTCATCAAAACACATGCTTTAAATATGACTTGAGAAGCTTGCAATTACACATACTCCCTCACCAATCCAAGCGCCAGATGGCCCATGGCCAAATCTGATGGTCATTGATTGGAGGTCCACCAAAATCGAAGTCAACGTGCCTGCACTGGATCCAAAAATTCCACACGGATTAGCTGCTAATGGGCCAAGAAATTGCTTTCCACACCATCCAAAACAGGCCTAATTCTTCTACTTCTTTTTTTATTATTTTGTTTTGTTTATTTAATTTATTTTTTTTATTTTATTTAACTAATTTTCTAACCAATAACAAAATTCTTTTTTATCAAATTAAATCACAAAAATATTTTTTTTATCCAATCAAATTTTAAAACTTTATTTTTATTAATAAACTCACCAATTAATTAGGATATTAATTAGGAAACTTTAACCTATTTTGTAAATAAATAAAATTAATTAGACTTAATTAGGTTTTAACTACTGATTTAATTATTTTATTTTCTTTCTTAAAATAATAAAACCCCCAAAAATATGTCTTTAATTATTTTTTCATTTAATTTATAATTTAACATTTAATTTAGAATTTAATTTCTTTTCTTAAATAAAAACAACAAAAAAAGCAATTTTCTTTCAAAAGGGTCAAAACCCTAAATTTCGCATTCGATGTAATTTCTCGCGCGCTTTATTTATTTTTATCCAATTATGTATCTGCTTACGGATTGTAATAGTTAAATAGGACGTTTTATTTACCGCTTTATTTTATTTTATTTTTAAAGGGTTGCTTTTGGCGATGTAAATACCCGACGCCTTGTAATTTAATTTCCGCATTTTTAATTTCCGCACCTTTAATTTCTACTAATTATAACTGCTAGATGTTTGATAATAAGGATTGCATGATAAGACTGAATGCTTAATCTTAAAATCAAATTAGATCACCCTTAACATGTGCAAAGATAAAAATAACTGAAAACGACACACTCGCACATGTGCACTCTTAGGGTACACCCCACTTGGTTGCCTTCATACACGGTCATTGAGTATAAGTCGCTTTAGAGGTCGCCCTCTTGTCTAAAAGATCATAGTCGCCTCAAAATGGTTTCCTTGGATATTGTTTCCTCAAACAAATGATCTAAGATATTAGGGTTACCGCTAGGGCATCCTAACATTGCTTTAGTGACCGTATGTCCCTCATTTGAATTGACCCTCAAACTCCAACGACGGTACTACCTACTCATCAATAGTGGGATAGCATAGTCTAAAGGAAATTAGCATAGAACGATTCCTTTTTCGAGTAGGTAGATGGTTCTTAGATACTTGCTCTTTCAAAACAAAAACTTTTCACACTTACACTTCTTTTCGAACAAAGTTTTCAAAAACACTTCATTACACTCTTGAGGACAGAAGCAAGAGTTAAATCTAAGTTTCAAACAAAAACTTTTTCAAACCCACAAGCACAAAGAAAAAATTTTGAAAACAATTGAGCAAGTACCTAAGAGCCCGTGGATAACCACGGATAGAAAGGGTGCTAATACCTTCCCTTTCTATAATCTACCCCCCGTACTCAGAAATATCTCAAAAAGGGAATTTTTCTGTGCTTTTTTCCTTTCCTTGTTGGATAAAATAAAAGTTGGTGGCGACTCTTGCTTACCGCGACATTTTGCGAATACAAACGCAAAACGCAAACCAGCATTCCAAAAAACAGTTAGTTCTTCCCACCGTATCACAGAACTGGCGACTCTACTGGAGAATGAATGAGTGGGGTATACCTTAGGAATAGTTCATAATGTTTTCAATTGCTTGACTTGTATGCTTTATATTTGTGGGTTGAATCGGAGTTACTATAGATCCTAACCTGGATCTGGGGAATACCCTTTAGGTAAGTAGCAATAAACTGTGAGGGAATTGTACGGCATAGACCGATACGGTTGAAGCAGTAGCTACGTTGGTGTGGCACTTTAGTTTGTACCGATATCCCTTGTGGCGCAACAAGGAGAATATGGGTCTTCTAAGGGGTCATTAAGCAGCAACTGACCTTAGAACCTATAATTGACCAACTTGGCCATAGAACAGTAGCAGTATGCTACACTCATTAAGGCTAAACTCTCGTGATGATTCTGGCTGCAAGAAAAGGTTGCCAAACTGGAATTATGATTGATCGAGGGTGGTCAGTGATATTGAGATCCTCTAGAACCCGGTTACTATTTTTGTGACAGGTTTAAACCAACTAAACTGAAAGAGGGTAATACCTAAACTCCTTGCCAGCCTGAAATCTAAGGGCTATTTGTGTGACTTGTTTGCCCTTACCATGTTTTCTATCTGTGAATACTTATGGTGTGTTTCTATCATAACATCATGCATCATGACGTTGCATGCATCCTGCATCAGACTAACCTATTTCAAAGACAAAGGGGATTCATCTTTTTGTTCTGTTTTGCAGGTCATGGAACCCATGCGTAGAAACACTATTCGCATCAGCTTTGTACAGATTCCTACTCAGCTTAGAGATTTGGTTGCAAAGATTCCATATACTTCCTCTTTTGTCAGAAGACATGGTCACCTCCTTGGGTTAGTCACTTCCAAGATGGATGAGCAGATGTTGAGTGTTTTGTGCCAGTTCTTTGATCCACTATACCACTGCTTCACTTTCCCAGACTATCAGTTAGTCCCTACTCTGGAGGAATTCTCTGATCTACTTGGTATCTATATTTTAGAGCAGACCCCGTTTACGGGTTGGGAGAAAGTCCTTAGGGCGGAAGAGATTGCTTCAGCCCTCCATCTGACAAAGGCTGAGGTAATGTCTAACTGGGAGACTCGAAGTGGGACAAAGGGCTTCTTGGCTAAGTTCTTGGTTGATCGGGCTAATCAGTTCTGGGACAGTCTAGACTTTCAGGCATTTGAAGACATTTTGACTCTTCTCATTTATGGTTTGGTGTTGTTTCCTAACTCAGATTCTTTCGTCGACGTGAATGCAGTGAAGATTTTCATGTCCCGTAATCCTGTGCCCACTCTCTTGGGTGACATTGTGCACTCTCTTTATGCCCGAACTGCTCGGAAACGGGGAACCCTTATGTGTTGCGCACCATTGCTGGTGAGGTAGTTTATTTCTCACCTCCCCAAATCAGTTTTGAAGAACAAAGAAGGCATGGGATGGGCCTACAAAATTATGTCCTTGGCTCACACCGACATCATCTGGAGCACTAAAGACATGGAAGAAGTGGCTGTTATTGATCGCTGTGGGGAATACCCCAATGTTCCACTACTTGGAATTCGAGGAGGGATCACCTATAATCCTTGTCTATCCTTACGTCAATTTGGGCGAGCCAGGAGGGAAGGACCTCATGAGTTGCTAATGCCAAGCATTGTCTTTGACTTCCAAGGGGATAGTGACGAGCATCGCCGCAGGTTCATACGAGCTTGGGATAGGGTACACAGGTCTGATCCGCACGAGTTAGGGATGAAGACCTCTCTTTCGATGGAACTATATCTCTGATGGGTTCGAATCTGTGCCCAAAAGCTGGGAATGCCATACGAAGTTGTCTTGCCTGTGATAATTGAGATTGATGATGAAGAAGGGGTTCCACCTACCATCCTCCACCCGTACATGCCTACTGACATCGGGGCATTAAAGAGGTCTTGGATGCAGCTAAGAGAAGAGCGGGATACTTACAGAGAAAAGTATCACGAGCAGGAGCGAAAGATTTTAAAGCTTACAAGACAGCTGGAGAATGAGAAGGTCCTCAACGACTATGTCAACACCAAAGGGAAACGACCATGGGAGCGCTGATGTCTTTTGATTATTTCTAGTTTTGATTTACTTTTCAGTTTTTCTTTCTTGTAAACGCCTTAAGGGCATTTGTCAAACATTGTTTCAGATTTATCTAATAAAAGTGTGTTTCGTTTTGGTTTACGAATTTGAATCTCCAAAGTCTTTGAAATCATATCATACGCATTTCATTCCCATGCACCTCATAACAGATACCCTTACAGGTTTTCTCATCTTCTTCACTGTTTATTTCAGCACATCATGTCTACTGAAATATCAAATGATCAAGCTATCAAGGCTCTACAAGCTCAAAACGCTCAATTCCATAAAAATGTTCATGAATTTGGCTAAGGGTCAGCAAGATCTGAAGACTCTTATCTTGAAGAAGAAGAAGAAGAAGAAGACAATCCTCTTGAACATGGGTCACAGCTTAGGAAACAGGCTGCGAGATGAAGGCAGTCTATCCCACTCATCTGGAGGGGGAGAAAACCAAGAAGAAAGGAGGGTTCCTAGCCCTATGGTATCTGACCACGAGACTGACTTTGACGAAGACCAGTATCCTCCTACTGAGGATAGATATAAACAGCTTGAAGACCGGATAAGTGCGATAGAGATTCAGAATGTCCCTGGGTTGGACTTTGGTGATCTAGGTTTGTCATCTGGGGTGGTGATTCCCCACAAGTTTAAAGCACAAGCCTTTTCTAAATACGACGGGGTTTCTTGCCCAAAGCTTCACCTTCGTTTGTATGTTAGAAAAATTCAGCCATACACTACTGATAAGAACCTCTGGATCCACTTCTTTCAAGACAGTCTTTTAGGGACTCAGCTTGAATGGTTTTACCAGCTGGAAGGAGCTAGTGTTCGTAATTGGGAGGACTTGGCTGCTGCTTTCTACAAGCAGTACCAATATAATGCCGACCTCGCTCCCAGCTGTACCAAACTTAAGGGTATGTCTATGGGTACGGGCGAAGGTTTCAAAGACTACGCTCAGAAATTGAGGGACCTTGCTGGAAGAGTACAACCCCCGCTGGCTGACAGGGAGTTAGTAGATATGTTTCTTGGGACCTTGACTGGTCCGTATTTCAACCATCTGATTGGAAGTTCATCGTCCGGGTTTACTGAGCTGATTATGACTGGGGAAATAATTGAGGCTGGTATCAAGAGTGGTAAGATACAGAAGGGTGCTTCGTCCAGTACCGAGAAGAAGCCTTTTAAGAAGGAGTCCAATGCTATTTACAGTTCAAAGATCCGTAATAGACCTGAATGCCGCCAAGCAGTCAATGCTGTTGTTATATCAAGACCTGTTGTTGCTCCTCAACGCAACAATCAGCCAAGGGCCGAGAGGCCGCGAAGACAGTTCACTCAGCTCAACATGACTTTGTCTCAGATTCTGCCACAGTTATTGAAGACCAACTTGGTGATTCCGAATGAGGCCCCGAAGAATCCCAATACCACATCACCCATGTACAATTCCAACGGCCGCTGCGCTTTTCATTCTGATAGCCCGGGGCACGATACGAATGATTGCTGGGTCTTGAAGAATAAGCTACATGATTTAATTGATGCTAAAGAGATTGAGTTCGAAGCGCCAGAAAGGCCTAATGTTGTGACTGCTCCTATGCCCAAGCATGGAGTGAATGCTGTAGAGGAAGACTCATTTGTGGTTTCTGTGAAAGACATTGTTACTCTATTGATGACTGTGAAGAAGAACCTTCTGTTAGCCGGTTTATTTCCGGGTTGTGGCGAAGGTTGCCATCTGTGTGCCGTCCTACCTATTGGTTGCCATCTTTTGAAGTCAGGTCTCCAATGCCTGATGGATAATAAAGAAATTTTGTTTGAGAAGACTTTTGTTCCTTTGGTTCCTATAGAAGAAGTTGTTATAATCACCATTTTCAACAATTCTTCTAAGGCTTCCTCGAGAAAGCCTGTTAGAATTACATTTGTTCCGAGAATCAATCCCTTGATCATCACTGTTCTTGGGCATATCCCCTATACATCAGATAAAGTTGTCCCATGGCACTACGGGGCTGACGTATATTATCACGGAGTTAAGAAAGACTTGAGTGCTGAAGAGGCTGATACTGATGTCAGCAATATTGTGGGACCTGCCAAAGTCACCCGCAGCGGAAGACTTTTCTCCCCCGAGATCTCTCCACCAACTGTTCGGAAGCCTATTGTTATACCTGCCAGTACACCTGTTATTGTCCCTGTCCAAGTTCCAATCCTTACCCCTGTTGCCGAGTCATATGATACTCGGGGCAAAGGGACCACTGATGAGCCTGCCCGGACGGAGGCACCGAAAAGGATTACTGTTGAAGCCTCTAGACAAGAGATGGAAGAAATTTTGAAGATCATCAAAAAGAGCGACTACAATGTAGTCGAACAGCTGGGGAAAACCCCGTCCAAAATCTCTATGTTATCTCTGTTGCTATGCTCAGAAGCCCATGCTAAGGCTCTTATTGCTTTCCTGAAGACTGTGCATGTGCCGCAGGAGACGTCGGCTGACCAGTTTAAAGATTGTGTGGCTAGTCTGACTGCTGGTAACGGGTTGGGTTTCTCCGACGCCGACTTGACTGCTAAGGGGAAGAACCATAATGACGCCCTGCATGTCTCCATTGAATGCAGGGGCACTACTCTAGCTCACGTATTGGTAGATACTGGGTCCTCGTTGAATGTGTTGCCCAAGAAAGCTCTAGATCGGTTGGACTGTGAAAGTTTAGAGTTGAAGCCGAGTAACATTGTTGTTAGGGCATTTGACGGGTCCAAGAGGATGGTACATAGAGAAGTGGATATTCCAGTGAAGGTTAGTTCTCCGATTTTCGCGTCTACATTCTATGTGATGGACATTCGGCCATCTTATTCTTGTTTGCTGGGTCGCCCGTGGATCCACAAAGCTGGGGCAGTCACTTCTACGCTCCACCAGATGCTAAAGTACCCAGTAAAGGGGGAAATTGTGACAGTGCGAGGAGAAGAGGAGTACATGGTGAGCCACCTCAACTCTTTCCGGTATGTAGAGATGGACGGGGAGTTCATTGAGACCCCGTTTCAACATTTTGAAGAAGTACCCCAAACATTGGCGTCAGCTGAAACTATTACTGAAGATCCTCCAATGAAGATGGCTTCCCTCAAGGATGCCCGGGATGTTGTTGAGAAAGGTGGGTGTGCAAATTGGGGCCAACTCCCTGATTTTGCACATAAGACTAACAAGTTTGGTTTGGGTTTCACTGCAGAAGCTCAAAGGGCCGTTCAGAGTGCATGGATCGGAAGACCTCCCTTATTTATCAGCAATTCAAGAGTAAATGCCATTGAAGACGATGTTGAAGAATCTGAGTTCGACAGTTGGATCTATCCTACTACTAATGGTGGCCTGAGCAATTGGACAGCAAAGTACTTCGTCCCAATTTCTTTTATTACCCAATAATGATACTTTTTTTTTGAATTTGTAACAGACAATTTTTAAACTTTACGGCCCGGTGCCTTACCCGAGACACTGTGGCTTTGTTTATGAGGGCTTTATGTGTGTCATTTTTATATTGCAAAACATCTATTTTAAACACACTCACATATACAGGTCTACATCCACTCTGGATCCCACTGATAATGACTCTGCTACTGCCGGTTATGACTTCGAAAGTCCGATCAACTTAGCCGAAGACGAAGGTGAAGATGATTGCGAAGTGCCTAATGAACTTGCTAGACTCTTACTTCAGGAAGAGAGGGCTATACAGCCGCATGAAGAGCCAGTGGAAACAGTGAGTCTGGGTACAAAGATAGACAAGAAAGAGGTCAAGGTTGGTGCAAAACTGGAAGCTAGTGTTAAGCAACGGTTGATTCAGATGCTGCATGACTACATTGAGATATTTGCCTGGTCTTATGAGGATATGCCTGGGTTGGATACTGATATTGTGGTTCATCGCCTACCTACCAAGGAAGACTATCCTCCAGTGAAACAGAAAGTTCTCCGAATGCGCCCAGAGATGTCTGAGAAAATCAAGGCTGAGGTTATGAAACAGTTTGATGTCGGTTTTCTACCAGTTACTTCTTACCCACAGTGGGTGGCCAACGTGGTTCTTGTGCCGAAGAAGGATGGTAAGGTTCGAATGTGTGTTGACTATATAGATTTAAACAGGGCAAGCCCCAAGGATGATTTCCCTCTACCTCATATCGACGTTCTGGTTGACAACACCACTCAGCATAAGGTCTTCTCCTTTATGGATGGTTTCTCTGGTTATAATCAGATTAAAATGGCTCCCGAAGACATGAAGAAGACAACCTTTGTTACTTAATGGGGCACCTTTTGCTACAAGGTCATGCCTTTCGTATTGAAGAATGTTGGGGCAACATATCAACGCACCATGGTCGCTTTATTCCACGACATGATCCATCATGAGATTGAGGTATATGTTGACGATATGATTGCAAGATCCCAGACTGAGGAAGAACATCTGGACCATCTTCAGAAGTTATTTGACAGGTTGAAGTTGTACAAGCTGAGGTTAAACCCGAAAAAGTGCACCTTCGGGGTGAGGTCTTGTAAGCTGCTGGGTTTCGTCGTAAGTGACAAAGGTATTCAAGTGGATCCTGCAAAGGTGAAGGCTATACAGGAAATGCCATCTCCCCGAACAGAAAAAGAAGTCAGAGGCTTTCTGGGACATCTGAACTATATTTCCCGATTCATCTCACACCTGACTGCTACTTGTGAGCCCATCTTCAAGCTACTGAAGAAAGATCAAGTGGTAAGATGGAACGACGAATGTCAAGCCGCTTTCGAAAGGATTAAAGAATATCTCCAAGAGCCACCCATTATGATGCCGCCAGTTGAAGGGAGACCGCTGATCTTATACTTGACAGTACTCGATAATTCAATGGGGTGTGTGTTGGGGCAGCATGATGAGTCTGGCCGAAAAGAGCATGCTATTTACTACCTTAGCAAAAAGTTTACCGACTGCGAGACCTGATACTCGTTGCTTGAGAAAACTTGTTGTGCTTTGGCATGGGCTGCTCGCTGGCTAAGACAATATATGTTGACTCACACTACTCTATTGATATCAAAGATGGATCCAATCAAGTATATCTTCGAAAAGCCTGCTTTGTCTGGAAGAATAGCAAGATGGCAGATGATCTTGACTGAGTATGACATCCAATATACAACCCAAAAGGCAATCAAGGGAAGTGTGTTGGCAGACCATTTGGCACATCAAGCAGTGGATGATTACTAGTCTATGAACTTTGAATTTCCGGATGAGAATATCATGTTGGTGACTGACTGTGAAACACCTGGACCGGATGAAGGACCTGAGGAGGGATCCCGATGGTCCATGTACTTTGATGGAGCCTCGAACGCTTTGGGTAATGGCATTGGCGCCGTGATCATATCTCCTTAAGGCTCTCATACCCCGTTCACCGCCCGACTATGTTTCAACTGCACCAACAACATGGAGGAGTATGAAGCATGCATTATGGGTCTTCGAGCAGCTATTGACCTAAGGATTAAGTTTCTAAGTGTATTCGCAGATTCCGCTCTCGTGATCAGTCAGATCAAAGTCGAGTGGGATACGAAACACCCTAATCTTATTCCTTACAAGGAGTATGTGTTGACGTTGCTTCCGCACTTCGAGGAGAACTTTTGAACACTTCCCTAGAGAGGAGAATCAGTTGGCGGACGCACTGGCTATGATGTCTTCTATGTTCAAGGTCAATTGGGACAACGAGGCTCCCCAGATTACCATTGAAAGGTTGGATGAACCTGCATATTGCTGTGACATTGAAACTGAATAGGTAACGGATAAACCCTGGTTTCATGAGGTGAAGAGGTATCTTGAGCCTCAAGAATACCCTGAGGGTGCATCTGTTAATGACAAAAGGTTTCTGAGGAGGTTCGCGGCGAAGTTTTTCATAAGTAATGACATCCTTTACAAGCGTAACCATGATTCGACCTTACTGCGTTGTGTGGATAAGAACAAAGCAGAAAGGATCATTATAGAGTTACATGAAGGTACTTTAGGGACTCATTCCAGTGGACACACCATGGCAAAGAAAATCCTTCGGGCAGGATATTATTGGTCCACAATGTAATCAGACTGTTATCAGCATTCTCGGACCTGTCACAAGTGTCAAGTCTATGCTGATAAGGTGCACATACCTCCAGTTCCTCTGAACGTCCTGACAACCCCTTGGCCTTTTGCAATGTGGGGCATCAACATGATCGGCGAGATCAGACCTACGGCATCCAACGGGCATCGCTTCATCCTGGTAGCTATTGATTACTTTACAAAGTGGGTTGAAGCAGCTTCCTTTGCTACCGTAACCAAGAACGTCGTGATACGGTTCATTCGGCACAACCTGATCTGTCGATACGGATGTTGTACCCCAAATTTTGACCTAAGATACCATCTCCCATCTGCATCATTACATTGCAAGTGTTTTGACCTATTTTATCAATTTTCAAAGCAGATTTAAAATTCATAACTTTTTCAAGTCAAGAGCTGTTTATTTTTTGAACGCTAAATTTATTAATTGATCGATGCTAAAACAATGTTTATTAATTATTTATTATCTTAAATTTAAATAATTGGAATTTATTTTCAGTTATTATATAATTTAAAGATTTATAAATAATAAAGTAAATATTTGAAAAGAAGTTTATTAATTGATCAGATGATGTTTATTAATTATTTATTATCTTAAATTTAAATAATTGGGATTTATTTTCAGTTATTATATAATTTAAAGATTTATAAATAATAAAATAAATATTTGAAAAGAGTTTATTAATTGATCAACAATGATTATCTAATTATTTATTATTCTAAGTTTAAATAGTTGAAATTTTATTTTCAGTTATTATAATTTAGAATAATTATAAATAATGAAGTAAATGATTGAAGAGAAGTTAATTGATCAATGATGTTTATTTAATTATTTATCATTCTAAATTTAAATAATTGGAATTGATTTTCAGTTATTATATAATTTAAAGAATTATAAATGATAAAATAAATAATTGGAAAGAAGAAAAGAATTAACTGAAATAATAGAATTTTATTCATCTTTATTCTAATTATTACAATTGTTGTTTAAATACTGTATTATGTACAAAGTATTTATAATGACAATTACATAAAATATTTAAAGTAAAATAAAAACTATTTTTCTAAGATTCTAAATCTTCATCTTCTATCCAATGCTTCTTTAATGCTCATTTGATTTTACCTGCAAAAGAATTAAAAGAAAAGTCAGAAATGAATATATAATTAAAAGCAGAAAATTAATTTTAAGCGTTCATCATTAAAAGCAAACGGCTGGAATCAGTTTTTACCCTTTTTGCAAATCACGGGATTTCTCCCGGTTCACAAAAAGGGATGAATTTTTATTGATAAAAATGAATGCACAAGTTAAAAATATGCACAAATTCATTTTTTGTCAAAATTACATATTTTAATTGTAAACTGCATAGTTCAAAACCATATGCACAAATTCAATTTTTGGTCAAAACTGCATATTTCATAAATCAACATCATATGCATAGCAAAACAGCATATGCAATTTTCAACACAAGCCAAAGTGCAACGTTAACTGCCAAGCATGTGGGAAGAGGCCAAAAACATAAGGCTCCCATGCTGTACAATATAATTGACAAAGAGATATGTGCAGTTTCAAAACCATATATGCAAGCAAGTATATTTCTATTTTACATCATTTTCCAGCTTTCACTTTTTCAGAACAAGTACAGTACATCACATTTTAATGTCAAATTGTACTAGAGAGAGAGAAGAGAGGAAGAGTGTGGGTTTACAGGTTTTTGACTTAGGCAGAAAATGGACACAAAACAAAACAGCAGCAATACAGTAAGAAAAGGGAAAGCATGAAAAAGGATACAAGACAAACTGAATAAAACAGTATAATGTGCAGAGGTACCAAAAGACAGGATAGTTAAAAAATATACCAAACCTGAGCTATCAAATAGAGCCAAGCCAGCAAACCTGATAACAACAACAAACCTTAGAAGAAAAAATTCAGAGTTCAACCTGTTTTAAAAACCTTCAAAATAAAATCTGTCAAGTGGATACCAAGAAAATTCTAAAAGTCTCAAAGCAAAACCTGTTGTCTCAAGACCAAACCAAAACCATGTCAAGGCCATAACCTGCATAATCAGTAAAGTCTTACCCAAAGCAACAACCAATATGGCCTAAACCATAAAACCTGTGAATCTTCTAATGCCATAACCTGCATAAACCAACCATACACGCCCAACCTGCCTGAAGCCTCACAAAAAACCAGTAAACACAACCTACTGTCCAGCCAAAACCTTATCTTTTTTCAAAAAAAATGATAACCTGTAACATAAACATTATGGCCTAAAACCATAAAACTTGTCAATCCATACAAAAGCCAAAAACCTCATCAAACCATGAACCATCAATAACCATCAATAATCTGTTTTCCAGCCTCATACCAAACAAAAAAGAAATATTCAAGGCAACGCCAAAGCCTCAGAGTTATTCATCATAGGCAATCAAAAGGGCAACAGAAGCAAAGCAAAAGGAAGAAGAAGGAAAGCCAATCAAAACAAAAAATGTTTCAACAATAGCATGTTCAAGGCAACCAGAAAGGCCTCACAAATATTCATCATAGGCCATTAAGAAAGCAACTGAAGCACAGCAAAGAAGAAGAAGGAAAAGAAGCACGTATAAGCCAAGCAAGGCAGAGTCAACAGAAGGAGGAGAAATATCACATAGGGTTTTCAACAACATCATCAAACCACAAATCAAAGAACATAAGAAAAGGAATACCAGGGCCAAAGCAAATATCACGCCGTTACTGTCTACCTCGCAACTTGGCCGCCACAGCATCCCCAACCTTCCTCCTTCGTCTCCAAAGGTAATGTTTATCCTTCTTTTCTTTCATGTACCTCAAATGACCATAGCAATAGGAAATCAGTATCGAAAATGGATGAAAAATCATAACATGCAGTAACCAAAAAACCTAATGAAATAAAATGAAATATCACCTTGAATCGGTCACCCTAGCTTTTCACTGGAGGGAAGAGGAAGATTGAGGTACCGGTGGCCATGGACAAAGGGACTCAGAGGCGAGGGCATGTGAACCACGAAGAAGACGAGCAAAGAAGACGGCGATGTAACCTTAACCCTAATCCCTTTTTTCTCCAAAACTAAGATTATGTTTAACCCTAAAAAACAAATTATGATATATGGACCTGACCTGCTTGCCAAACCCAAACGAATTTCTTATACACCCCCCCCCCCCCCCCCCGTTTCTGTTTTTTTGGATTGGGCCCTCTCAAAACCTTTTAGCCCATGCATTAGTTTATGGTTTGTTTATCTACCCTTGATTCTTGATGCACCTCTCTTTCTATTTTTACTTTCTTTAGCCTTTTTTTTAGCATTATTATTAATTTAGTTAATTAATAAAATTAATCAAATAAGAGATGTAATTTAATTAAAACAATTTTAAATAATTTGACCATTTTTATTAAGTTTAACTTTAAGATTAATTTAGTAATTGTTAGTTTTCTTTTTTAATTAGATTTAAATTAATAACGTTTTAATTTAGTTTAATTATTTAACAACTCTTAAAAGTAACACTTTATATTAATATTAAAAAACATATAAAAATAGAAACATAAAAAATAGAAAATTAAAAACATGTTATTTTCTTTAATTAATTCCCTTGCTTTAATTAATATTAAACAAAAATACAAAAATGCGTGTTCACGCCATTTAGTCTGTTATTTAATTGTTATGGTTGTATATTATTTATCTATTAAATTGTTTGTTTGATTATTCCGTTCTTTACTTGTTTATTCTGTTTACTTCTTAATCCAAGGGAAAAACGATTGAATTTATTGACTTCATGTCCTCAAATCCAGTCACGCGAATATTTTCCTTTCATTAAAACTTAGGATAATGTTTTCCCAAATATTCAATCTTTTCAAAACTTATACCTTTTAAGCAAAAACTTCGACATTAGGTCGTCGTACCTTCAAAAACCCGTCCATACCCCTTTTCGGCCAAAACAATTTATTTTTAAATCAAACGAACATTTTAATAAACAGATATTTCAAATGGTTCCTATAGAGTACTATAGATACATTGGGTGCTAATACCTTCCCACTGTATAACCAACCCCCGAACCATAGATCTCTTTTCAAAAAGAGCCTTGTATTTTTATTACTTTTAAAAGTATTATTTTACATTGCATATTTAGGGTTTTATTTCGCTCTTTTCCCTTTTCCCTTGGAAATAATAAAGCGCGGTGGCGACTCTTTCTTTTTTGTGAGACGAATTAATCAATAATTCGATCTCCGATTTACCCCGCTACATTTTTTATCGCTACAGAATTGGCGACTCTGCTGGGGACAGATTGACCTCTTGCTGGTCCATCCCTAAGTGGGTTAAGCCTAATTTGTCTTATATGTTTTACTATTATTTGATTTGTTTGATTATGTGTTTAAATTGGGGTTGTTTGGGTTTTTTGCAAAGGACGAATCCTATACCCGGATTAAGTTACACTTAAGGAATAGGACGGGCGGTACAGTCATGTTAACTTTGAGGGAGTAATCCCGAAGAAGGAGGCATGAGATCCCCCACTCAATGGAAGGCCCTCTTGAACTTAATATTTGTTTACCGAGTAATCGGGAAGACATTATTATTTTCGACCTAGGAGCCAGAGAAATTGAGAACCGTAGAACCCTAACCCATCTTGGCTTTTTAGGTGTAGCGCAGAGACTATAACGGAGTAATTCGGAAGTAGTTGTTACGCGATGCTACGCTCGGATGAGTTTCTATTGAGAATATTGCTAATTATTGAGTAATCAAGACGTTGGTAATATCGGAAGGAGGAATGTAGACTCTGGGAACTCTTAGAACCTTGTCTTACAGGTGTGATTGAACCGTTAGTACATACCGTGGGGTGGGCTTTACCCTCGACTCCATGATCGAACGTTGAACCTTTGAACCCCATGTTTGTGAACTTGTGTGTAACTGTTGCATTATCATTCATTCATGCAGTCATCAACATTTTTGTAAGAAAACTTGTTTTTCAAGGAACTTAGGAATGATTTTTGCAGACATCTAAGGTACTATTATTATGGAATTTGGAAGGAGAAACACTCAAAGTTTTAGTTTTAAGGAGCCCGACATTGAAGAACTGAAGAGTTTGATTCCTAAGATCGAGAACCCGACGGATTTTCAGAAAAAGTATGGGTCCATTATACCTCTCATGAAGCGCAAGATGAAGGAAGACATCCTTAATACGTTGGTCCAATTCTACGATCCTTTGTACCGATGTTTCACCTTTCCGGATTACCAGTTGTTGCCCACCTTAGAAGAGTACTCCTACATACTTGGTTTGTCGATCACCGACTGTGTTCCTTTTTCTGGCTTAGAAGAGGAACCCAAATCTCACGAGATAGCGACCATCACCCACTTGAAGAAATCAGAGATAGAGGAGAACATGACTACAAAAGGGGGAATCCGAGGTTTGTCTGCGCAGTTTTTGTTGAGGAAAGCTCGTCATTTCGCTGAGATAAAAGATACTATTGCCTTTGAAGACGTCTTTGCTTTACTCGCTTATGGTCTATTCTTGTTCCCCAACGTTGATATGTTTGTGGATATCAACGCCATCAGAATCTTCTTGATTGGAAATCCGGTCCCTACGCTGCTCGGAGATACCTACTACTCCATCCATCTTCGAAACACTTATCAAGGAGGGATGATTATTTGTTGTGCATCTTTGTTGTATCAGTGGTATGTTTCTCATCTACCTAGGTCTGATGTTTTCTGGGATCTCGAGAAGGAGCCGCGATGGGCGCCAAAAATTATGGCTCTCACTCATTTCGACATTGCTTGGTATAATCGAGTTTACTATGACGTGAAGATCATCGATAGCTGTGGTGCTTTTCCTAACGTGCCTCTTCTTGGTACGAAAGGGGGAATTAATTATAACCATGTTCTCGCGCGCCGTCAGTTTGGATACCCGATGAGGGACAGGCCAAACAACATCCATGTGAGTGGTTTCTTCATGCAAGAAGGACAAGATCACCAGGAAGCTAAGAGGGAGATCAAAGGAGCTTGGCGCCACATCCATAGGAAAGGGAGAGATATGTTAGGACATAGGGGTGCCGTTTCTTTGGAGCCTTACCTACAATGGGTCCGTGCTAGGGCTTGTGCTCTCAAGATGCCCTATAAACCTGAGAAACCTTTATTCCCTACCGTTGCATCATCAACTGTTGATATCCCTATCGAGAATATGGGAGAATACCAAGGAAATCTGGCTAGGATGAAGTCCGAGAGAGATGCTTGGAAAGAAAAGTATAATATGTCTGAATATGAGAATCGGGTCCTGGCTCGACAACTAAAGGAAAAGGAGGAGTTGCTGTTTATTCAAGATGGTTGGTTCATTGATCATAATGAGAAGCTTCGTCAAAAGGATGCTTTACTGAAGAAGTATGCTAGTGAAAGGAAGAGAAAGAAGGAAGGTTCGGTAAGCGTTGCTCTTGTTCCTAATCCGCAAAAGGAAATCATTGATCGACTGGTAGCTGAGAAGAAAGAGATGGAAGACTTTTATGAAGAGAAGATCAGAAAGCTCCGGTTACAGTTGGCATTTGGTCCTTCATCTGATGATTCTGAGTGATCTTTAGCTTTTAGTTTTATTTTACTGATGTCATTTTGTAAACTCTGTAAAAGGGCTTCATGTTCCGAAGTCGTAGTTTACTGCTTTTATTATGGGCTTCATGTTCCAAAGTTGTAATTTACTATTTTTATTATGGGCTTCATGTTCCAAAGTTGTAATTTACTGCTTTATTATGGGCTTCATGTTCCAAAGTTGTAGTTTACTGCTTTTATTATTGGGTTGTTATCCCAAAGTGTAATTTATTGTTTTGTTGTTCCAAAGTTGTAAGTTGTAATTTACCGCTTTTGATTAATGGATGAGTTTTTGTTGTTCCAAATTTCCTTTACCATTGATGTGTGCAAAATTGTTGAAGTTCCTTGGAAAAAAAACTATTAAAATGAATTATCATTTGCCTCACACATCATGCATCATTCAACATTCCACTTCACACGTTTTCTAGAGTCTCATCCTTGTTTCTTTTTCCACTCCGATAGATTGTCAAGCTGTCTCATCGATACGATACTCGAGCTAATCGTCAGAAGAAGATGGAAGATCTGGAACAGGAAAACCACGAGCTTCGTGAGGAGGTCTCTACCCTTTGTGTCGGTATGGAAAAGTTAACTGTGCTAGTGGAAAGTTTGATGGCTGCTCAGAATCAGCCATCGACTACAGCTGTTGAGATTCAGACTTCAACTACTGTGGTTTCCGAGATTGTCACTGTTCCAACATCTGTGACTCAAATCAACTCTCCGCTTCAGCATCAGATGCCAAAAGGTTTTCCGTGGGGAATGCCTTACAACTTTGTGCCAGAGGGGTATCAGCCTGTCGTACAACCTTTGTTTCAACCTGCTTTGTCTCTTCCTCAACCAGAGACAACTGCCATGCCGCCGGTAATCCCGTCTGTAACACCTTTTCCGCAACCGGTAATGACAATTGTCGCTCCTGTGGTTCACTCTGTGTTGTACTTGAATGAACCTACTTATCCTGGCGAGCCTGCTGAAAGTTTGGGTCTCTTTGATAGAATGGAAGAATTTCAAGACCAATTCCAAGAAATGCAGAGGGAGCTCAGAGCATTAAAGGGGAAGGATTTGTTTGGAAAGAACACGCATGACCTTTGTTTAGTTCCGAATGTCAAGATTCCAGCAAAATTCAAAGTGCCAGACTTTGAGAGATATAAGGGTGATTCGTGTCCTCGAAGTCATTTGACTATGTACGTGAGAAAGATGTCTACGTATTCCGATGATCATGACTTGTTGATTCACTATTTTCAAGACAGTTTGACGGGTGCTGCTCTAAAGTGGTATATGGGTTTAGACAGCATTCGGATCCGCAACTTCAACGATCTTAGCGAAGCTTTTGTCCATCAGTATAAGTACAACGTTGACATGGCGCCGGACAGGGATCAACTTCGGGCGATGTCCCAGAGAGACAAAGAATCTTTTAAGGAATACGCCCAGAGGTGGCGTGAAATTGCTGCTCAAATCTATCCACCTCTTGAGGAGAAAGAGATGAAGAAGATATTCTTGAAGACTTTAGGTTCCTTTTACTATGAAAGAATGATTGCTAGCGCACCTAGTGACTTCACCGAAATGGTAAGCATGGGCATGCGGTTGGAGGAAGGGATTCGTGAAGGGCGTTTGGTTAAAGAGGGAAGTCCGTCTAGCAGTACTAAGAAGTTTGGAAGTGTTTTCCCAAAAAGAAAAGAGCAGGATGTCAGCGCAATCTTCCCAGGGAGACCAAGGAGAGGTTACTCACACGTTGTGGCAGTCACTCCGGCTGTCCGCCCAGCTTTGATGACCCCAGCTCATCAAACCCGACCAACTCAACAACGGCCATTTCAGCAGCAGCCTCGACAACAGGCTTATCCATTCAACAATCAGAACCGTTCACCAAGAAAACCGCAGTTCGATGCCATTCCTATGACTTATACTGAATTGTTCCCTGCTCTTATCAGAAAGAACCTCATAACGACAAAGCCTCCTCCTGTCGCACCAAACAGTACTTCTCCGTGGTACAAGGCAGATCAGTTTTGTGAATATCATCAAGGGTCGCCGGGGCACAAACTTGAAAATTGTTTTGCTCTAAAGGCGGATGTGCAGAGATTGATTAAGAATGGTATCTTGTCTTTCAAGGATGTTAACCCAAATGTTAGAGATAATCCTTTGCCTCGACATGGGGCAGCCTCAGTGAATATGGTGGAAGGTTGTCCGGGAAAGTTTCGAGTTTTTCAAGTTGAACACATAAGGGAGTCGTTGATCAGGTTACATCAGAGCTTAAGAAGACTTGCCTTTGTTAGGCATCAGCATGATTATGATGTTTGTGAATTTTGTTCAAGAGATGTTGATTGCCCTATTGTGAAGGAGGATATTCAAAAGTTGTTAGACCAGAGGGTTATCACTATTACATATGACAGAGATCCGGAGGATGAAGTGAATGTTATAATACCACAATTCAATTTGCCTGAATCAGTAGAGATCGTTTACGATAGTCAGACTGCATCTGTTGCTCCTTTGATCATTTACCCACCTGGTTCTGTGCCTTACAACTCAGACCAAGCTATACCGTATAAGTATAATGCCACAATGATTGAAAATGGGGTAGAAGTCCCTATACCAACAAGGCCGTCTTTTGTTAACATCGCTGATGTGAGTAGAGTTACGAGAAGTGGACGTGTCTTTGCAGCAGTACCTTTGAAGAGACCAGAAGTTCAAGTCAGGAGGCCCATACCGGCAGAAATTCCAGCGATAAATGTTGAACCAAGGGTTGAGATAGGCCGATCCAATGAACCTATCCCACATCCTGAGGATGATGAGATTCTGAAGCTTATCAAGAGAAGTGAATATAAGATTGTGGACCAACTATTGCAAACTCCTTCCAAGATTTCTTTGCTTGCTTTACTGAGAGACTCTGGTGCCCATAGAGAAGCTTTGATGAAGGTCTTGGACCAGGCATTCGTGGATCATGATGTGACGGTTGACCAATTTGATGGAATTGTGGGAAATATTACTTCGTGTAACAATCTTGGTTTCAGTGATGAAGAACTCCCGGAGGAGGGAAGGAACCATAATATGGCTTTGCATATCTCAATAAGTTGTGGAAATGATACCTTATCAAGTGTGTTGGTAGATACAGGCTCGTCGTTAAATGTAATGCCCAAGACTACATTAGCTCGACTCTCATATCCAGGTGCTCCCATGAGACCTAGTGGAGTAATTGTCAAAGCGTTTGATGGTTCTAGGAAGACTGTCATTGGTGAAGTGGATCTTCCTATAGTAATTGGTCCTCATACTTTTCAGATCACTTTTCAAGTAATGGATATTCGTGCCGCCTACAGTTGCCTTTTGGGTCGTCCATGGATCCATGATGCAGGGGCAGTCACTTCCACGCTCCATCAGAGATTGAAGTTTGTAAGGCATGGAAAGCTAGTAATGATTGGTGGAGAGCAGGCTATGGTGGTAAGCCATTTGTCATATTTCTCTTTTATTGATGCTGATGAGGATGTTGGAACCCAATTCCAAGCTCTATATGTTGCTAATAATGAAGTGAAGAAGCAAGGGACGTCTATTTCTTCTTTTGAGGATGCGCGACGAGTGGTTGAAAGTGGTTCGGCTGAAGGTTGAGGCCAGGTGTTGACTTTGCCTGAGAACAAGTCTGGAGAAGGTCTTGGTTTTCATCCCGTGTCTACAAGAGTCAAGCAGGAAGTAGTTACTCGTCTAATACAAGAGGTTTTCCGAAGCGCAGGTTTTATCCATCCGACTCCTCCTGAAGTTGATGCTATAATAGGAGACGATTCTGAAGAGGATTTACCCGATTTTGTAACGCATGGAGTGGCTTGCCAGAATTGGATTGATGTTGATGTTCCTGTTGTGATGCACATTTCTGAGTAATGTTTTGTTTTATTTTTGAAAAAAATTCGCTCTGCCCAAGGCGAAAAGTATTTGTGTCGGGCTATGATGAAAATAAATCCTTTTGCTCTGCCCAAGGCAAAAGAGAAATGTCTGGGCTCTTTGTTTCAAGTATTTCCCCTCATGAATAAAAATGTTATTTTGTCCACTACTGTTTTATTTTTCACATTTTCTGGGAAATAGTAATGAAAATTAATTGGTAGTAATAGGAAAAAATAATAACATTTTGTTTCATTTGTACAACATTCATATTAATCGATTTCTAAAATAAAGCATAATCATATGTGCAGATTAATCCATGACTTAACCATTGAAAACAATGATCCTATGCCCTCTCCCAACTTTGAATTCCCTGTGTTCAGAGCCGAAGAAGAGGATGGTGAAGAGATTCCTGATGAAATTTCCCGTTTACTTGAGCATGATGAAAAGATTATTCAGCCGTTTGAGGAACCTATAGAGTTGATCAATTTGGGTGATGAAGAAGATAAAAAGGAAGTCAAGGTCGGAGCATTGCTTATCCCAGAGATCAAAGAGAAAATGTTGGAGCTTCTCAAAGAGTATGTTGATGTGTTTTCTTGGTCCTACCAAGATATGCCAGGTTTGGACAACAATATTGTGGAGCATCGTTTACCGTTGAGACCTGAATGTCCGCCGATTAAGCAGAAGTTGAGAAGGACTCGTCCCGATATGGCTGACAAGATCAAAGAAGAAGTTCAAAAACAGATTAATGCAGGTTTCCTTCTTACATCGGTCTACCCTCAATGGTTAGCCAATATAGTGCCTGTTGCTAAGAAAGATGGCAAAGTCCGAATGTGTGTAGACTATAGAGATCTGAATAGAGCTAGCCCAAAGGATGACTTCCCATTACCGCACATTGACGTATTGGTCGACAGTACCGCAAAGTTCAAAGTCTTTTCTTTCATGGATGGTTTCTCTGGTTACAATCAAATCAAGATGGCACTAGAAGATATGGAGAAGACAACTTTCATTACACCTTGGGGAACATTTTGTTATCGGGTTATGCCGTTTGGTTTGAGGAATGCTGGTGCAACATACCAAAGGGCCATGACTGCTTTGTTCCATGACATGATGCATAAAGAGATAGAAGTGTATGTAGATGACATGATCGCTAAATCACAAACTGAAGAAGATCATTTGGAACATTTATTGAAGTTATTCCAGCGTTTGAGAAAGTATAAACTCCGTCTGAATCCCAACAAGTGCACTTTTGGTGTTCGTTCTGGAAGACTTCTGGGTTTCATTGTCAGTCAGAAAGGTATTGAGGTAGATCCTGATAAAGTCAAAGCTATTCGGGAAATGCCCGCACCCAAGACAGAAAAACAAGTAAGAGGATTCCTTGGGAGACTGAACTATATTTCTAGATTTATATCTCATATGACTGCTACCTGTGGGCCGATTTTCAAGCTTCTCCGAAAGAACCAAGGATGTGTGTGGACAGAAGATTGTCAGAGAGCTTTTGATAGCATCAAAGAATATTTGCTTGAACCTCCCATTTTGATTCCTCTGGTGGAAGGAAGACCTTTGATTATGTACCTGACTATATTGGAAGATTCCATGGGATGTGTGCTTGGTCAACAAGATGAGACTGGAAGAAAGGAACATGCTGTATATTATCTGAGTAAGAAATTCACGGACTGTGAGTCTCGATACTCATTGCTTGAGAAAACCTGTTGTGCTTTAGCTTGGGCTGCTCGTCGTCTGCGCCAGTATATGATTAACCACACCACTTGGTTGATCTCCAAAATGGATCCGATCAAGTATATCTTTGAGAAGCCCGCGTTATCTGGAAGAATACCCCGTTGGCAGATGTTGTTATCCGAATATGACATTGAGTATCACACTCAGAAAGCAATCAAAGGGAGTATCTTAGCCGATCATTTGGCTCACCAACCAATTGACGATTATCAATCCATCAAGTTTGATTTCCCAGATGAAGATGTTATGTACTTGAAAGCTAAAGATTGTGAAGAGTCGTTACCTGAAGAAGGACCTGATCCTGAATCCCATTGGGGTTTGATTTTTGACGGAGCTGTGAATTCTTATGGAAATGGAATTGGGGCAATCATCATCACTCCCCGAGGTACTCATATCCCGTTCACGGCGAGATTGAAGTTTGACTGCACGAACAACATGGCTGAATATGAGGCATGTATTATGGGTCTCGAAGAAGCAGTGGATTTAAGGATTAAGATCCTTGATATTTACGGAGATTCGGCATGGGTAATTAATCAAATCAAAGGAGAATGGGAGACTCGTCATCCTGGTTTGATCCCTTACAGATATTATGCTAGAAGATTGTTAACTTTCTTCAACAAAGTGGAATTACATCATATCCCTAGAGATGAGAACCAGATGGCTGATGCTTTAGCTACTTTGTCTTTAATGTTTCAAGTGAATGGTTGGAACGATGTGCCTACAATCTGGGTTATGCGCCTCGACAGACCTGCTCATGTGTTCTCAGTAGAAGAGGTCACCGACGACAAACCGTGTTTCTATGACATTAAACGTGTTCTTCAAACTCAAGAGTACCCGCCTGGGGCATCCAATAAAGATAGGAAAACGTTGAGAAGAGTGGCAAGCAGTTTCTTCCTCAATGAAGAAGTACTGTATAAGAGGAATTACGACATGGTCTTGCTCAGATGTGTAGACAGACGTGAAGCAGACATGCTGATGCAAGAAGTACATGAAGGATCCTTTGGCACTCATGCCAACGGACATGTAATGGATAAAAAGATGTTGAGAGCTGGTTACTATTGGATGACAATGGAATCTGATTGTTGCAAATATGTGAAGAAATGTCATAAATGCCAGATTTATGCGGACAAGATACATGTGCCACCGACCCTCCTCAATGTTATCTCTTCACCTTGGCCTTTCTCTATGTGGGGCATTGATATGATTGGAATGATTGAACCCAAAGCTTCAAATGGTCATCGTTTCATCTTGGTAGCGATCGATTATTTTACTAAATGGGTGGAAGCAGCATCTTATGCTAATGTAACCAGACAGGTGGTAGTCAGATTTATCAAGAATCAGATCATTTGTCGATACGGTATCCCGAGCAAGATCATCACTGATAATGGTTCGAATTTGAATAACAAGATGATGAGAGAGCTTTGTGAAGAGTTTGAGATTGAACATCATAATTCTTCTCCTTACAGACCGAAGATGAATGGGGCTGTTGAAGCTGCTAACAAGAATATCAAGAAGATTGTCAAGAAGATGGTGGTAACTTATAAAGATTGGCATGAAATGCTTCCGTTTGCTTTGCATGGATACCGTACTTCAGTTCGAACCTCAACAGGCGCAACCCCATTTTCCCTAGTTTATGGTATGGAAGCCGTACTCCCCGTGGAGGTTGAGATCCCATCTATGAGAGTGTTGATGGAAGCTAAACTTTCTGAGGTTGAATGGTGTCAAAGTAGATATGATCAGTTGAATTTAATTGAAGAAAAGAGATTGACAGCATTGTGTCACGGTCAATTATATCAGCAAAGAATGAAGAAGGCTTTTGATAAGAAGGTTCGACCACGCGAGTTCAGAGAGGGTGACCTTGTGCTCAAAAAGATATTATCTTTCCAACCTGATTCTAGGGGCAAGTGGGCTCCGAATTATGAAGGATCATATGTCGTTAAGAAAGTTTTCTCTAGAGGTGCCTTGATTCTCACCAATATGGACGGTGAAGAGCTCCCGCGCTCCATGAACGCCGATGCAGTCAAGAAGTATTTCGCTTAGATTTGAGTTGACAGTTTGCTGAGTTGAAAACCCGAAAGGGCGGCTTAGGCAAGCTTTTGGTCAGACCAGTCTTGGCATTTGAACACATTTCGGAATTCGAAGTTGTTAGGGAGAATAGTGATCATTGTTTTTGTGTAACCCTTTCTTTCATGTACTATTTCCCAAACTTTTGTAAACCGTTGGAGTCGCGTTGTTAGCGAACTACCATCTTATTGATGAAATTTGAGCATTTACCTTTTGTGGGCAAAATTTTAATTTTTACGGAAATATTTGAAACAAAGTTATTTAAAATATTCTTATTTTAAAAATGCGTCATAAATAATGAAAGGAATATTAACAGTTGTTCCGAGGATGGTCAAGCCATGAAATGCGAAACAGTACAGTAATTTATCCTTGTATGATGAACATGTTTTATTTCAAAATCGTCATGAGGTGTTGGTTGTGTTAAACTTGCGTTTCTCGTGGTACTAAGTTTGTTGACTCCCGAGTTGTTCCAGTTAAGCGTTGTTTTGGTTATCATTCGAGCAGATTTCTGAAGTGTGGTACGTTCGTCTCATGCCAGTGGTCTATTGGTATTAGAAGATTGGATTTGAATACTTTTCTCCTCAGAAGACTTGAGCCTTGTGGCGTGTTACGCTCCGACGTTGTTTTGGGGTTCCAATTCCAGTTATTTTCCGTCTTTTTCAAGATTGGCCAAGTATCTATTATGCTGTGACATCTTATTATCTTCAAGTTATTCTGTCTGTTTGTTTTGTCAGCATAACAGTCATTTACTCATTTACACTCGTATCAGCATGCATATTCGCATTTGTCGTTAATTTTGGGTTGTACTTTGTTTATTCAGACAATGAACATGTTTCTTTCCAAGTAGAAGGTTAGCTTAGGCAGAAAATATGCTTCCTTTCTAAATTCCCCAACTGAGCTAATCCTCGTGGATGATTTCTTGATTTAGCTTTCCTTGTCCATTTCTGGATAAGGTGAATTCCCCAATCGAGTTACTTTCTCATTGGTTGGAGTCTCGTTTGATTGTTTTCTCTCTGGTTTATTCCTGGAGGAAGTTGTTGCCTCTTGCATAGGCTATCTCATGATTTTCCCCAGTGAAGTCGCGACCTAGACGAATGGTGCATTTATTTTGCACATTTGAGTATGTGATCTCCTCGGGAAGGATGATTCATGGTTCTCTTTGACGAAGATTTTATTCTCTGCCAATGTCATCGCAATTTCCTTCTGAGATTTTTTGGAAAACGACAAGCGGCAGCTCTTCACGAGCAACTTGTACGTTATTATATTTTTTGGAAAAACGACAAGCGGCGGCCTCTTCATGAGCAACTTGTACGTTATAGACATCGTTGGAAAACGACAAGCGGCAGCTCTTCACGAGCAACTTGTACGTTATTATATTTTTTGGAAAACGGCAAGCGGCGGACTCTTCATGAGCAACTTGTACGTTATTATTATTTTGGAAAACGGAAAGCGGCAGTCTCTTTATTTGAGCAACTTGTACGTTATTATTTTTCTGGAATACAGCAAGTGGCGGCCTCTTTATTTGAGCAGCGTGTATGTTATTGGTATTTTTTGGAAAACAGCAAGTGGCGGCTTCTTTATTTGAGCAGCTTGTATGTTATTGACATCCCTGGAATACAGCAAGTGGCATCTTCTTTATTTGAGCAGCTTGTATGTCATAGTATTTTGGAAGACAGCAAGTGGCAGCTTCTTTATTTGAGCAGCTTGTATGTCATAGTTTTTGGAAGACAGCAGGTGGCAGCTTCTTTATTTGGGGCAACTTGTGTATCTACAATCTTATTATTATCTCAGCATTAATGAGTATATCTCCGGAAATCTTGCAGAGAAGTTTGTTATGAATCTTTACCTTCAGAAGTTGGTAGTCCATCATCAACAAATTTGATACTCTCTGTCTATCTTTGACCTTGAGTTGTGAGCTCGCCGATGTTATTTTGGGTCAATAATCTGTTTTATGGCCTATGCAAGATGCCTTCTTTGTTAGGGTCAGAGGTCGTATTCCCTCAATTTTATTCACCGTCAAGAGTCTGTCATTTGAAGTCGATGGCTCGTTTCCCCAGCAGAGTCGCCAATTCTGTAGTGATAAAAAATGTAGCGGGGTAA